>CM067172.1:22916326-22976578 GCA_034093135.1 Erigeron breviscapus | reverse complement strand
TATTGGACTTGCATCATGATAAACTGATCCATCATCACTTTGAGTGTCACAAGATGTTGATTGTGTTTGCAATTCCATCTCAAGTTCAGAGATTCTCTTTCGTAGAGATGTTTCATTTGATTGATATTGCAAACAATTCTCTTCAAGAGTCTTGATTTTGTTGCAAACATTTTGTCTCTCTTTCTCAACTTTGTTCATCTCATCAATAAACTTGCTCTCCATGGTTAAGAATATGGATGTCTCATTTTTCAACTGAATTTGAAGACTTGAAATCTTCTCTTGCAAAATAAGTTCTCTTGATTTGCTCTCCAAGATACTATCATTCAGCTTCTTGTTGGAAGTATCCAATTCTTTTGACATTTTTGAAATCTTGGACTGCAAAAGATCATGTTCTTTTTGAACACTTTCCATGTTGGACAACTTTAGATCATTTGCATGTTTGAAGCTCTTTGTTTTCTTCTTTGAGATGTTGAACTTCAAGTTGGAAATTGTGGTGTTGTTTCAAAATATTAAGAAGCTTTTTCAAATTAGCTTCTTTTCGTTCATATTCAGCCACAATACAATTCGTTGAACGATACTTGTCACCACATGAACAAGTTTGAGTACCATGATAATGTATCTCTTTCCAACTTGGTTCTAAGCCCGTTAAATCTTCTGTTAAGGAATGAATAAAATCTTTGGATATTTCAATTGACATTTTGTTAAGCAAAGGTGGAATGAAATGAATAGGTAATGGTGTTTGAAATTGAAGTGAAAGAATTAAAATTGAAATTTGGAGATTTTGTACTTCAGGTTTCCCTCCAAATTTTTGCCGCCGAAATATGTTCTCACGAAACTTTGAATTTCATGTAAACTTTGGATATCATGATCATAGGAAAATTTTGATAATTTCTAAAAAATTTCGCCAAAACCGCGTCGATAACGAATGAAAATTGGCCTAAAAAATTTTAACGCTATCAAATTTTAAATCTTCATGAATTATCCCTTTTTTTATTTTTTTTTATTTTTTTTTATGATGTTTGGAATTGGAACGATCTTGTGAAGATCTTGGTGAAACGATCTTGGTGAGGATCGTTTTAGGGAACGGTCTTCAAAGGAACTGGGACGACCTTGACAAGATCGTCTTAAGTTGAGTAGAAATGGGAAATGAAACGATCTTGAGAAGATTGTCTTAGGTAAGATCGTTTTAGGTAATTTTTGTGAAATTTGGTTAAGTATGAAAAATGAAACGATCTTGAACTAAATGAGTTTGGAATGAAACGATTCAAAGAACTGGGACGATCTTGGGTGAAGATCGTCTTAAGTTCAGAGGAAATGGGACGATCTTGGTGAAGATCGTCTTAGTTTCAGAATGATGAGACGATCTTGGTGAAGATCGTCTTGTTTTTCTTTCCAAGAATTTGAATTGACCAAACCAATCCTTCTGGATTAGTTAGCCACAATCAAACACTTCACAACACAACTACTTGTCAAGACGATCTTGAGGAGATCGTCCTACAAGCCTCTAAGCACTAGAAATGAGAAATAAAGGAATAAAGGCTAGGACGATCTTGGCAAGATCGTCCTAGTGCAAGATCGTCCTAGGGTCATCATCTTCTTCATCAGAACAGTTTTGAACATGAACTCCATTAACAACTACAAAAAGCTTCAATAACTTTTGATTTACTAGGAGTTAGAACTTGAAATCACTTGCAAACTGTTTGTTTTCACCTTAGCAACACACCGATTAACAAATTTCAACACAAAACACAACAGATTCAAAACCCAAAAATCGCGCCAAAATCCAAAAATTCAAACTAGAGATTTAGATCGAATTGGAACTTGAAACTTGACAGGATTATGTTTTCAACTACTAGGAATCTATTGGTGAACAAATATCTGTGATTTTATGTGATTTGAGAGGTGAAAAATTGAAGAACAGTGAAGATCGATTTTGAATAAAAAATTGAAAATTGGATGAGAATTGCAACAAATCGAGCTATGGATCGTTCAGATTAACTGATTTTTCTCTGATACCAATTGTTAAGTAGAAATTTAAGCTCGATTTGAAGGTTTAATGGAGGATTTTGGTTAGTGTGTGAAAAGTGTTTGTGTGTGAAATGGAGGTTGAAGATGAGTTTAGAGAGAGAAAGTATAAGATTAGAGAGAAGTAACTATGGAATTATGTTGAAAGCTTACAATTTTGGGTATGGAGAGGAGTATTTATACACTTGACTAACTTTCACTAATACTCCTTCCATTATTAAAATAATTACATTTTAACACCATTTTAGATTTCTAACAAGGTTTTTCCTTGCCTCAAGACCAGAATCATGTGAGACCATTTTGTTGGAAGAATATCACAAAATTCTCCAAAAGTATATCCTTGTCTTTATCTACCCCTAGTCCTCTTAACTGGTTTATGATGCTCATAAATCTGGTGTAAGTACCAGTAAGGGACTCATTGGGAGAGCAAAAAATGACTCATACTTTTTATTTAAGGAGACTTTTCTGGTAACAACAGTATCATCACCTCCCTCATGCTGGTTTACTAGTTCATCCCACATACTTTTGGCACTGGGATAGAGAACTAGTGTGGGAATGAGAGTTTCTGGAACAGCCCCGAGGATCATATTTTTAAGAAGTGTATCAAGATTTACTAATCTTTTCTCCTCTTCGGACCAGTGTTCCTCTCTCTTTTCCCTCCCACTTCTTGATCCTGTAGGGTCAAGAAGTGCATTGATAGGAAGTCTTGGCACGTAGGGTCCTTCGTTTAAAATTTTCATCATATTCCTTTCAATACCAGTCACATGCAATATTATCCTAGCTTTCCACGTACCAAATTCATCACTGCTCCCATTGAATTTAGGAACAGGATTATTCGAGTAATGCACATGCACATGTGGAGAAGCAGGAGGAGGAGGAGGTGGTGTATTGTTTTTTCCAGTGGGTGGTTCATTAACATTAGTTTCATGAGTTTCTTGAGTATTTTCTGGGATTGCCATCGTGAAACAGATCTAGGTAAGTATATTAACCTTCTGCTCTGATACCAATTGTAAAGTCCCTCACACGATGGTTTAACCCACGAGTGTAAAATAACAAGACAAGTATGAACTAGAATCGGACTAGTATTACTTCATATAAATATGCAAGAATATAAACAAAGTAATAAATGACTTTAAGCAATATTTAAACAAGTAAATAAAAGGTGGAACACGAATGTAGTTTTCAAGTGTATTTTCTTTATTGATGTATAAACAAAATACAAGATCGTTGCGGAACCTAGATATTACACGTATGTAAGTATCTAAACAATCTTTGAATTACAAGTGATCTATACTTGCTAAATAAACTCCTTTGATCAATATACTTAGAGTTGTGAAGTATAGCTGTTTAGATCGAGAGTATTTAAGCAAGTTCACTAATTTGCTAAAAAGTGATTTTCTCAAAGAAATGACTTTGTATTTATAGGCAACAAAATTCACCAGTGAATTTTGTGCCGTACAAATATGGTTGGATGCATTTAATGAACCGACAAGAACATTAAATGCATTGGATAAAGAATAAGGATAAAATCACATCAAGTGCAAGTGTATCCTTTTATCCAACCACCTTAACACACGTATACTTTGGTAAAGAACAAGTGGGTTGTTCTTTGGAAAGTGTGTAAAGGCTTAAAGTCAATCCTCGATATCAGTGTTCAGACTTGTAAGGTCTAGAACACTGACAATCCTCCAGTGTACAGATCTGGTAAGACTTTCCAGTGGACTCCGCCATTTGATAAGTCTTCTATCTTCAGACTTCAGTCTTTGACTTCAGTCAGAATGTCTTCAGTAGAGTAGATCTGGACTAGGGTGAAGTCCAGTGAGCTAATCTGGAGAATACTCCAGATTTCCTATACAAGTATTTGCTCACTAGTCTTCCATTATTTCTGGACAAATCTTTAGAAGGACTCCAGATCCCAAGTCTGGAGTAGGTCAGATTCTGGACAGATCTTCAGTAAGCTCCAGTAGTCGAGTCTGGAGCGAGTCCAGTAAATCTGGACCTAACAGTTGGGATTTTAGGATTTTGTTTTGCTAATTTGGAATTCCGTGATCTGTGTTAAAGTGATGTTTTAACATACACAAACCCTTTTTATGCTGGTTTTTGGTGCAACAAATACACAAACCTTTTCGGCCATTTGCCGTTACCAGATTGTATTCATGAAGTAGCTGCTAAATTTTTTTTACTTATTTGCAGGTCAAATTTATGAGCCGTGATTTATTTGTAGTTTTGGCCTTATTTAGAAAGGAAGTTGGATCCTTTTGAAGCTATGTTTATACTTTTTGCAAACTTTCTCTGTATTTGTAATTGAGTACCTACGTGAGATAAAAATCTTTGGAGTGGATGTTAGTACGTTACTAGGATCCTAAGTTTTGGAAGACTCAGATCGAGTTTATAACATCTTAACTAATGTTTATACTGTAGATTGAATACAAGATGCAGCATCTGGAGCTAATGGAATCCAAAGGGGAACAAAAAGTAACAAAATTTCGTCTGGAAAAAGCAACACATTATTATATATAACAATTTTGTTGCCTTTTGATTACCATAAGTTTCTATGTATCAATCAGCTTGATACTGATATGTAGAAGTGGGAACATGGGTGACGTAACTAATCAAAGCAGGGGTTAAGGGTAAAAGGAGTCAATGCTCAAGGCTCAAGTAGCTAAATCATTTCCAGTACAGCTTGGATTGGCGTCACATATTTTTCCATTTGACTTATTTTTGAATTCAAAACAATTGTATGAGGTCCTTCTTATGCAGAAACTTTTTTACTCGCTCTTAGAATGCATCTGTAACATCCGTGAATTTTGACCATTTGACTTTACGTGCAATTTGACTAACAATTTAAGTTAATGAAATAGTTGGGTCGTTTTGTGATTAAATGACAACGTGGTATATTCGCCGGGTCGATAATACATTTTAATCGGTGTTTAAATGCCTAACGTTTGTAATTTGGCTTGGGTAGAGAAGCGGGTCGGCCCGTGGGTAGCCCACGACCCACCAGCCACCCAAGACCCAATCTCCCTCCTTATCCTTTCCTTCTCCCTTTCATTCTCTTATCTATCTATCTTTCTATCTTTTCTCTCTTTCTCTCTAAGTAAAAAGGGCAAGGAACCATTTCAATCTCCTTCACCATTTCTTGCATCGAATCAGTGTTGGATCGATTATAACATAGAAATCATAGTCACCTTCATCTCACTTTCGCCCTATCGAAGAATCAAAGGTGGAAATCTTCCATTCTTAGCCATTTTGACCTAATTTCGGGTTTAAGCTCAAGGAGGTGTTTGTGTAAGTCAAAATCATCCCATTTATTTCCATTTATGCTTGTTCATATGTTTCTAGTTGATTTGAGGTGATTTCGAGTCTTTAAAATGGTAAAAATGGAATTTAGGGTTAGGGTTAGGGTTTGAATGATTTGTGAGTGATTTTGATGTTTTGGTCGAATTTGTGGGTTGGGTTATGTGTATTTTTGTTCAATGATGCTAAGTTATGCTTCAAATCAGGTTAAAAGTCTTTACAAATCGATTTGGGGGTTTTTGGGTTCGTATTTCTTGATGAAGCTGCTGGTGCTGGCTGCAGGAGGTGGTCACTGCGGCGCAGTGAGCTTCACCTTTGCTTACTGCGGCGCAGTGCCTTAGTACTGGTTCTGGGCCAGTTTAGCCACTGCGGCGCAGTGGGCATGGTTCTTGCCCACTGCGGCGCAGTGCATTGTTTCTGGTCCTGGTTCAGTTTAGCCACTGCGGCGCAGTGGGCATAGTTCTGGCCCACTGCGGCGCAGTGGATGGTCTCTGTGATTATATGTGTGTCGATTTTCAAATTGTTGAGGTTGTATAATTGACATTTCAGTATTATGATGTATAATTATAGGTTGTGGAGGTGTGGACCCTATTACTCGTTTGTAATCTTTTACTAACTTCTTTGCCGATCAAGGTGAGTTTCGTATCTCCCTACTCGCTTGAGATCCGGGCTGAAAAGTGTAAACCTGGCGTGTTTACTTGCATTTATCGATTGATTGATTGATTGATTGTTTTAATTGTTGGATTGGTGTGATGGTTCCTTTCGTTTGATTGGTTAAATTGGTTTGAGTATTGAATTGTTGAGATGATTATCACGTTTGAATGACTTAGTTTATATTTGTTAAGTATCTAGTAATATTAGGATAGATGTACATACATGAAAGTCGGTTATGCCTTCGTCGGGTTTTAGATGTGGTGGGAAGGCTGCGGGTGACCCTATATATAAGCATCTGAGACTCGAAGGAAGTAGAATCCTCTGAAGTATATGTACGTATAGTTGGTTTGAATGGTGGTTAGTGGCTTATGTTGATGAATGGTGATTATTGATTTATGATTGTCGATTTGTTGATTGATGACTCAGGATTGGCGAATATTGATTATTGATTCATATTCATCGTATATCGATTGTTGGTTTACGATTTATGCATTTACATTTGATTGTAAGCATTGCATACATTATTGTTGGACCCTCGGCAGGGGATTTCCGGCATCCTGGTGCATAGATGTATGCACCCATTTTGGATGTAGTCTTGACCCCGAGTATATAGACATATATATCTCGATGATTTTGAGATACAGCCTTGTCCATTGCGATGGCAGAAGGGTATCGTTGCATAGGTGACTGAAGGTCACGCATAGGATAGGCATGTTTGCTTATTCATACATTTGGCACTTACATTGATTCGCATATCATTTGTGCATTCTCATTACACATTTTCTTGTCTTGTGTAATCTTGTTGTTGGGCGATGTTGTGTTATGTGGAGGCTCACTGTAAGTCATGTCTAGCCTCTATCCTTATATGACGTTATATTGATGTTGGTTCTTTACGAACCATTTTTACGAACTCACCAACCTTGTGTTGACTATGCTTAGTACACTTTTCAGGTATCCAAGTTATTCCAAGGCATGGAGTTTGACTGATTTGTTTAGCTTGCTGTTGAACCCGGACTTGGACTATATGGATCAAGGATCCATCTGCCTTCTTTGCATTGTGCTTAGAACCGTTAACCTCCTGTTGATGCCCTTTTGTAATTCCTGTTGACGACTTGTGCCTTATGTATTTTGTTACTTGTTTATCGTTTTGTATGGATTCACTGAATCCTCTAATTGCATTTAGTTTGTTCTATTGTAATTCCACCTGGTGCTATGTGATTTCCGTGATATTCCGAGCCTTGGCTTGGATCATAAGGTTGAACAAAAGTAATGGATCTCCACATTTCAAAAAGATAGACTTCAGCTAAGTCTTGTTCAACAGTAAGTACATATGTGAGAGGATGATTATGAAGAATTCTCGGAACTATTTGAAAGCCGGGAGCAATGAATGGATCATATAATGCTCTGTTATTTCTCATATTTCTTGTGTTTCCGGCAATGAGAATTTCTTCAATTGATTCATTTAGTGCAATCTCTTCATCATATTCAATAACTTCTTGATGATCCATTTTTTTTTTAATTTTTCTGTTATAAGACAAAAAAGAAAATTTAACGCACACATAAAATAATGTTTGAAAAGCAAATAACAAGTTTCACTCAAATGATTTATATAAAATACAAAGAGGTTCACAAAGGCGATCAACTCAGTGTATTCTTTATAAGTCATTTGATAATGAGAAGATAAACTCAGAAAATAAAGTATAATCATATAAGTACAATATATTAAAAAATAGCAAGGAAGTACACAAAGGCGTTCAATTCCTCGTATTTCAAATATATTGTGATTATATGATAATACAAAGCACTTTGACATACCACACAAAATTTAAAAAAATAAAAATAAAAAATTTGAAAATTTTTCTAAGTATGGAAACTAGAACGATCTTGACAAGATCGTCCTGAGGTTGAACTCAGGTTTTAGAAACAAAACGATCTTAAAGAAGATCGTCTCAACCTTGTTATTGAAAATGGTTAAGGAAAAAAAAACTGAAACGATCTGGTTCAAGATCGTTTTAGCATTAATTATTGGAAAAAAATGTTAAGTATGGAAAAATGAACATGGGACGATCTTGTTCAAGATCGTCTTGGAAAATAGATGGAAAGAAAAATGATACGATCTTGATCAAGATCGTCTTGGAAATCAATGAAAAACAATTTTCCTTTTGAAACATTTCTAACACTTAGAAATATAAATTGAAATCAACTCAATGATTTCCCTTTATATTTATAAGTATTAGTTTTGAGCAAACCGATCTCTTACGAGTTCAGTTACCCATCCATTTGTTTTTAAAAAAAATTCATCATCCACACAGCGAACAGACCCTAGAACGATCCTGACAAGATCGTCCTGGTCTTGGTCTCAAGGGTCATAAGGCAAATTTATACAAGGAAGTGGAACTAAGACGGTCTTGGCAAGATCGTCTTATTTCCATGTAGTTTTGGAATCAAGACGATCTTGGGCAAGATCGTCTTAGAAACAAAACACACTTGAAACTAAGATAACTTTGCCAGAATCGTCTTATCTATTTCAGTTAATCTCTTAGTACAAAATGAGTTTTCTTCACAACAAAACATGGTAAAAACATTTATATGAATCATAGAAAGCAATACTGAACAACTCACATCACTTAAATCAAACAACATAACCTAGATCGTCTTAGGTCATCTTCTTCACAAAAGATTTCAGGTTTTTGAATTTTCGAAATCACAATACTAAGCATAAAAACATGTAATAATCATACACATATAACCTAAACATGCATCTAAATCATTCCAACATCACATATGCATTACCAGTCGATCAAAATTCAAGAAATGGAAAAAAAATAAGTTCACCATTTAAGATCAGTTTCTTACTTGAATAAGTGATCTGTAGACAATGTGATTATGGAATAAAATGCTTAGAATGAGATTACCAACAAAACCCTTATCCTTTTTCAATGATCAGCCAACAATTAAATTTGAAGTGATTTGAGAGAGTTTATGGGAAACTGGAGTAAAATAAAGAAAAAAATAATTGGTTCCCTCCTTCTTAAGTAATAGGAAACTTAAATGGTTGGATCGGGTGAATGGTTCGGGTGGGTCTTGACCCGTTTTGAAATTTATGGACTTTTTGAAATTGGGCCTTTTAACAAAAAATGGGCTTAGGTTTTGTTTAATCATACTAACAACAAAACAAAACAAAAAAATTTTTTTTTTTTTTTTATATAATCTGATCAAGAATAAAAACAATTGAAAGAAAAAAATTTTATTTTTGGTTTTTCTAAATGAAAAAAAAATCCTTTTTGGTTTTTCTAAAAGAAACAAAAAAAATTTATTTTTGGTTTTTCTATAATAAACAATGAGTTTCTCTTCAAATAGTGCTAATACACAAACTCCCCCTAGATTCATGAATTATCCTTTTTCTCCCCCTCAAACATTGCATGATATTTAAGCACATTGCACATAAGCATAGCATCAATGTTTGACAGATAATGAATGAAAGAGAAAGAGATGAAGGATTTGTACAGAACATGCAGAGGCAAGTAAGCGCATTGGTAACGAGCACTTATTTGAGATTGTTTCTTGAAAAGAAACTCATTCCAGGATCATGTGTTAAACAGTATCCGAAATTGAAATACTAAACACAGACCTTTATTACCTGCAAAACAAAATTAGGTTTTTCTAGGTACCCACCTTTGAATGGGTCCTTTGGGGTTAGTGGAATCATTCAAAGTATATAAATGAGGTTTTCGAACAAGAGGTTTATTCTTTAGATTCACCACAATCCCATTAGAATCAACAATCAAAGGTTTAGAAATCACAGTAGAAGGTTTAGAATTTCTTACTGACCATGGTTTAGCTAGATTACTCAATTTTGAATTAATTTTCCTATCAGGAACTTCCTTCTTGTAATCATTAGCCATCCAATTTCTTCTAACTGATGATTTAGAAATCCACTTATGGGTACTAGCTAATGTCTTCTCACCTGTTTCAGATAAATTCTTGGAATTAGTTCGAGGAGATAAAAACATATTCTGATTTTGTGTTTTCTTGGTGGAAGATTTGTTATGCTGTTTCTTTTGATTTGTAACAGTGAACCAACCATACTGATCTCTATAACTAGTTATACCATTGGATGTATCTTTTATTAGCAAATCTTGGCTAGTTTTAGATATCTTAGGTAAAAGAACTAGATTGAGAGATAGCCTTAGAAGCTGAGGTTCTAGAAACAGATGAAGTATCAACTTTAAACTTTGAGTTAGCAGAAATTGCTTTCTTACCTTTGACAGTTGTTGCATACTGACCTTTGGGTAAATAAAATGAAGTTGGAGCAAACTAGATTTAGATTCCTTCTTTGGTTTAGGCTTTTTGGGTGAGAGTTTTTCAAGCTCTTTTCAACTTCTGGTGCAAAAACATGATCAGTTTTCAAAAACTTATCAAATTCTTCAACAGAAAAATCTGGATAAGTAAATTGTAATCCTTTGGTTTGAACTTCTGATTTGAAAACATTTTTGTTTGTCAATTTTTCAATTAATGCTTTTGCTTCAGCCTTAAAATCAGTAGGGATCTCAATCTTTTGCTCTAAGTTCACTTTATTTTGGTCAACAGGGGTGATCATAGGGGTATCAAAAGAAAGTATTTTCTTGACAGAAGCACGATGTTTAGCTTTCAAAGCTTGAACTTTCTCTTCAATTTGGAAGAATGATGATAGCATGGAAGTCGACATATCATGAATCTCTTCAGGAGAGATGCTATCAACCTGCATATCTTTAAAATTCTCACTCCCTTTGACTGGAGTGGAGCAATCAACAGAAGTTAGATCATGCATCATTTGAATCTTGGTGGTCTCACTTACCTTTGGAGTATGATTTTGAGTTTTCAGATGTTCAATGACTTGTTGTTGAGACTCAATCTTTTGTTTAAACCTTCAATTTCTTTTTCCAATATGGTAGTTGGAATGTAAAATCTTTCAGAAATTTGTTTTGAATAATCATTTTGAGACTCATTTTCAGGAATTGAAATATTGTCTATTTCTTCTAACTCATAGATGGATCTTTTATGAGTTTTCTTGTATGTGTCATTAATGGCAACATAATCAATCTGAAATTTGTTTGGTTTTTGTCGTTCAACATCATCTGACTCAAAATCATTCTCAGATGGTCTAATGAATTCTTGAATCATGCCAAGTCTAAGACATTTTCCATCATAAAGTGGACCAATTTCTCCTTTTTGGACTTTTTCTAAATGTGCTGGATTCTCATAACCCAAACCAAGAAGAAGTTCTGATCTATCAATCTTCGACTTATTGTAATAAGCCGTGAAATTCAGAAGAGGATTTTGTTCAATTTTATAGATTTTTTCTTGATAAAACAAAATGTTTGTTTTCAAATCCTCAACTTGTTTTTGAAGAGTCTCAATTTCAACTCCTTTGAGAAACAAGTACTGTTTAGATCAGAAATCTGTCTTTCATGTTTTTCACAGTTGGGTCTAAAATCTTTCATTTTATTTGTGAGAAACTCAACATCAGCTTGTCTTGCATTTGCTCTTAACCATTCATTGGTTTTCTCAAGCTCTAAAGTCTCAATGGTTTGCTTGAGTGAATGGACAGTCTTTTCAAGGTCTTGACATTTGTTGGTCAAATGAGCATTGGGTGAAACAACTTGAGAACTGTTACTTGACAAATGCATTTCTTTTAAAGACTCATAGTTCACTTTGAGAGCTTCATGAGCTATTGAGAGTTCTGAAAAATCATAATTAATTTTATCAAACTCTTGTTTAGCCATTTTCAAATTATTTTTCAAAGTAAGATTTTGCTTTGTCAACGTATCAGCAGTTGTTTGGACAGACAAGTAATCATCTGTGGAGATGAATTGTACCTCACTTGTTGTTGTTTGTGAAGTTTTTTGTGAAAGATTGGTTGTTGAAATGACAGATGTCATTAAGCATGTGAGATCTTCAGAATCAGCATCAATATCTCCGAATAGCCATGGTTTCATATTTTGTTGTTTGGCTAAGAACTTCTTTCTGATCTCAAGCTCTGAATTCTTCATTTTTGTCCCTGAAATGAATAAACAAAGATTTGTAATTATTTTTGATTAAAAAATTTTTGGAATTAAAACGATCTTGAAGAAGATCGTCTTAGGATTTGGAACTTAGAACGATCTTGAGGGAGATCGTCTTAGAAAACTGGTTGAAAATTTTCTAAGTACCGAGTGAGACAAGTTCTAAAGTTGTGTAGTAGGGTTACCAGTGTAAAAATATCTAACGGTAGGATTCTTAGGGCCCCGTGTAAGTTTTCCAACTCAGACGTCCTTAGAGCTACCGTCTCAAGAGTCTGAAAACTAACGTTGTCCTTGTTAATCTTGAGTCTCCCGAGGCCTTTCCGGGTGACTTACCGGGCTTGTCCCATCTCGATAGCTAAAATTTCGTATATGCTAAACTTCCTAACATCGCGCGCGTAGTCAAACCCTTATAGACTTCTGAGACGTGAATAAGCATGTAGTGAAAGACGGAGAGAAATTGGAAGAAAAACGAATTGGAATGGACTTCGCCGTGAAGTCGCCGACGACAAGAAGTAATCATGATATGACGAAACCGGTAAAATTTGGCAACTGGGCAAGTTAGTATGTAGAAGGAATGGGTTAGGTGCACGAAGATTCGGTTCTGTCCTTCCAGAGAAAGAAAGTCGCTTAACTCCAATTCAGGGAGCCATCCAATGAACAACGGGCACTCAAACCGACTTGAGACTTGATCACATGTGAAGATAATGTACTTATAACCATGACGGCAATCCTGTGCAACGACGGTTGTTACGCGGGTATTCGAATGACACTGACCGAAGCACAAAGTAGTAGAGATGTTATTCTCCACTGGGATGAACCAAGAAGCAAGGAAAGCCAAAGTAACGGGTCAGGATTTCTAATAGGAACTACAAGAACAACTTCTCAAGCCAAGAGGATAGCCCAGCTAGCTCACATGCTAAGTAAGGAGTATGCCGGCGTGAGGCTGAGACCGTTAGAGTTGAAAGTGGGTGACTTTGTACGTTTGAAAGTATCACAGTGGAAAGGCGTCATCTGAATTGTGAAGCGGGGAAAACTTGCACCAAGGTATGTTGGTCCTTTCAAGATTCTTGAACGGGTTGGGAAAGTTGCTATCGGCTAGAATTGCCTCAAGAGCTTAGCGGTGTGCATGATGTGTTTCATATTTGTAACTTGCGCAAGTGTTTGGCGGATCCTACACATCATGTGCCTATGGACGAAATTAGGGTTGATTCGAGCCTAAACTTTGTGGAAGAACCGGTAGAGATTTTGGATCGTCAAGAAAAGAGACTCAAGAAGAAGCGCTACACCATTGTGAAGGTTAGATGGAATGCTAGACGTGGAGCCGAGTACACTTGGGAGCGAGAGGATCACATGAAGTCTAAGTATCCGCAATTGTTTAATAATTAGGGTTTTGTTGAATTTCGGGACGAAATTCTTTTAACGGGGGAATAATGTAACATCCGTGAATTTTGACCATTTGACTTTACGTGCAATTTGACTAACAATTTAAGTTAATGAAATAGTTGGGTCGTTTTGTGATTAAATGACAACGTGGTATATTCGCCGGGTCGATAATACGTTTTAATCGGTGTTTAAATGCCTAACGTTTGTAATTTGGCTTGGGTAGAGAAGCGGGTCGGCCCGTGGGTAGCCCACGACCCACCAGCCACCCAAGACCCAATCTCCCCTCCTTATCCTTTCCTTCTCCCTTTCATTCTCTTATCTATCTATCTTTCTATCTTTTCTCTCTTTCTCTCTAAGTAAAAAGGGCAAGGAACCATTTCAATCTCCTTCACCATTTCTTGCATCGAATCAGTGTTGGATCAATTATAACATAGAAATCATAGTCACCTTCATCTCACTTTCGCCCTATCGAAGAATCAAAGGTGGAAATCTTCCATTCTTAGCCATTTTGACCTAATTTCGGGTTTAAGCTCAAGGAGGTGTTTGTGTAAGTCAAAATCATCCCATTTATTTCCATTTATGCTTGTTCATATGTTTCTAGTTGATTTGAGGTGATTTCGAGTCTTTAAAATGGTAAAAATGGAATTTAGGGTTAGGGTTAGGGTTAGGGTTTGAATGATTTGTGAGTGATTTTGATGTTTTGGTCGAATTTGTGGGTTGGGTTATGTGTATTTTTGTTCAATGATGCTAAGTTATGCTTCAAATCAGGTTAAAAGTCTTTACGAATTGATTTGGGTTGGTTTGGGTCGATTTGGGGGTTTTTGGGTTCGTGTTTCTTGATGAAACTGCTGGTGCTGGCTGCAGGAGGTGGTCACTGCGGCGCAGTGAGCTTCACCTTTGCTCACTGCGGCGCAGTGCCTTAGTACTGGTTCTGGGCCAGTTAGCCACTGCGGCGCAGTGGGCATAGTTCTTGCCCACTGCGGCGCAGTGCATTGTTTCTGGTCCTGGTTCAGTTTAGCCACTGCGGCGCAGTGGGCATAGTTCTGGCCCACTGCGGCGCAGTGGATGGTCTCTGTGATTATATGAGTGTCGATTTTCAAATTGTTGAGGTTGTACAATTGACATTTCAGTATTATGATGTATAATTATAGGTTGTGGAGGTGTGGACCCTATTACTCGTTTGTAATCTTTTACTAACTTCTTTGCCGATCAAGGTGAGTTTCGTATCTCCCTACTCGCTTGAGATCCGGGCTGAAAAGTGTAAACCTGGCGTGTTTACTTGCATTTATTGATTGATTGATTGATTGATTGTTTTAATTGTTGGATTGGTGTGATGGTTCCTTTCGTTTGATTGGTTAAATTGGTTTGAGTATTGAATTGTTGAGATGATTATCATGTTTGAATGACTTAGTTTATATTTGTTAAGTATCTAGTAATATTAGGATAGATGTACATACATGAAAGTCGGTTATGCCTTCGTCGGGTTTTAGATGTGGTGGGAAGGCTGCGGGTGACCCTATATATAAGCATCTGAGACTCGAAGAAAGTAGAATCCTCTGAAGTATATATACGTATAGTTGGTGTGAATGGTGGTTAGTGGCTTATGTTGATGAATGGTGATTATTGATTTATGATTGTCGATTTGTTGATTGATGACTCAGGATTGGCGAATATTGATTATTGATTCATATTCATCGTATATCGATTGTTGGTTTACGATTTATGCATTTACATTTGATTGTAAGCATTGCATACATTATTGATGGACCCTCGGCAGGGGATTGCCGGCATCCTGGTGCATAGATGTATGCACCCATTTTGGATGTAGTCTTGACCCCGAGTATATAGACATATATATCTCGATGATTTTGAGATACAGCCTTGTCCATTGCGATGGCAGAAGGGTATCGTTGCATAGGTGACTGAAGGTCACGCATAGGATAGGCATGTTTGCTTATTCATACATTTGGCACTTACATTGATTCGCATATCATTTGTGCATTCTCATTACACATTTTCTTGTCTTGTGTAATCTTGTTGTTGGGCGATGTTGTGTTATGTGGAGGCTCACTGTAAGTCATGTCTAGCCTCTATCCTTATATGACGTTATATTGATGTTGGTTCTTTACGAACCATTTTTACGAACTCACCAACCTTGTGTTGACTATGCTTAGTACACTTTTCAGGTATCCAAGTTATTCCAAGGCATGGAGTTTGACTGATTTGTTTAGCTTGCTGTTGAACCCGGACTTGGACTATATGGATCAAGGATCCATCTGCCTTCTTTGCATTGTGCTTAGAACCGTTAACCTCCTGTTGATGCCCTTTTGTAATTCCTGTTGACGACTTGTGCCTTATGTATTTTGTTACTTGTTTATCGTTTTGTATGGATTCACTGAATCCTCTAATTGCATTTAGTTTGTTCTATTGTAATTCCACCTGGTGCTATGTGATTTCCGTGATATTCCGAGCCTCGGCTTGGGGTGTTACAGCATCGATGATTGAAACTTTATATGTAGCTTCCAGATAGTCTTCTATACAGTCATATAGGTAGTTCATCAGTCGCTTAAGGCTAATCAAGTAAGTGGCTATTTTAATGACTCCACGCAATGCGCGGGTTACAATTCTTGTATATATACAATTAAGAACAAGCTTAGCTACAGTATAATTTTTTGGTTTTTCAACCTTTACCACCCAACTTTCAATTATTTTGTTTTTGACCACAAACTTTTTCCATATTTAATTTTTATTTCTCTTCTCAACTAGAATACATAATAACTAACATACCCACAAATCATTCAACAACCAAAATACCCATATAAATCATTCAACAAGTAAATAATATTTAGGCTCTTTAATTTTTACCACCAAATTTTTGGGTTTTTCATTTTGGGCCACTAAGTTGTTTTTTTTTTTTTTACTTTCTACTCTTTATGTAAACTATTAAGGTTTCTAAATTTTACCACCAAACTCTTGGATTTTTCATTTTGGGCCACTAAGTTGTTTTTTTTTTTTTTTTTACTTTCTATCCTTTATAGTAAACTTTATGTGTTTCTAACTTTTACCACCAAACTTTTGGGTAGCGCTAGATGTATGTGTGCACGATGCGACGATGATAGTGGCAGTAGTGGTGGTGTGGTGATGATGACGACGACGGGTGATGTAGGTTATTAATGTAAAATTAATTGATGTAAAGACGGTAGTGTAATTATTTTAAGAATTAATTGATTTGTATCGTTTATATGTATCAACCACCTTATACGCGTTACAAAGATTTTACGTATCGTTAAGTTTTCCGGGGCAACGCCCGGATAAAAATCTAGTTGTTATCCAAAACCTAAAAACATGCACTATATATACATACAAAACATTACAAAAGCGAAAGCAAGAAGAAAATGAAAAATCCAAAAAAAGTGTAGAGGCTGTCGGCATTGAACGGGAAGTATGAAGATAGGTGAACACGACACATGCCTTGATGGAAAAGGAAGAAAAAGTTGAAGACCAATGCTACCAATACCGTCCTTAAGCAAGGAAAAGAATAATACTCGTGTCTTCAAGATAGGCCTTAAGTCCACACAACAAAAAGACGAGCTACGTATGGGTGTTGCAGACAATAGGTTTTAATAATTTGAACAAGCCCGGTGTTCTCAACACTGGTCTTCTTAGATTTGCAGTTGTTTTGAGGCATTTTCATAGAAACACCACTTTGGCTTGAAACTTTTCCCATCCGTACAATAATAATGCGCTAACGGTGCGACTTATATAATGAATAATGCGCTAACGGTGCGACTTATATAATGAATAATGCGCTAACGGTGCGACTTATATAATGAATAATGCGCTAACGGTGCGACTTATATAATGAATAATGCGCTAACGGTGCGACTTATATAATGAATAATGCGCTAACGGTGCGACTTATATAATGAATAATGCGCTAACGGTGCGACTTATATAATGAATAATGCGCTAACGGTGCGACTTATATAATGAATAATGCGCTAACGGTGCGACTTATATAATGAATAATGCGCTAACGGTGCGACTTATATAATGAATAATGCGCTAACGGTGCGACTTATATAATGAATAATGCGCTAACGGTGCGACTTATATAATGAATAATGCGCTAACGGTGCGACTTATATAATGAATAATGCGCTAACGGTGCGACTTATATAATGAATAATGCGCTAACGGTGCGACTTATATAATGAATAATGCGCTAACGGTGCGACTTATATAATGAATAATGCGCTAACGGTGCGACTTATATAATGAATAATGCGCTAACGGTGCGACTTATATAATGAATAATGCGCTAACGGTGCGACTTATATAATGAATAATGCGCTAACGGTGCGACTTATATAATGAATAATGCGCTAACGGTGCGACTTATATAATGAATAATGCGCTAACGGTGCGACTTATATAATGAATAATGCGCTAACGGTGCGACTTATATAATGAATAATGCGCTAACGGTGCGACTTATATAATGAATAATGCGCTAACGGTGCGACTTATATAATGAATAATGCGCTAACGGTGCGACTTATATAATGAATAATGCGCTAACGGTGCGACTTATATAATGAATAATGCGCTAACGGTGCGACTTATATAATGAATAATGCGCTAACGGTGCGACTTATATAATGAATAATGCGCTAACGGTGCGACTTATATAATGAATAATGCGCTAACGGTGCGACTTATATAATGAATAATGCGCTAACGGTGCGACTTATATAATGAATAATGCGCTAACGGTGCGACTTATATAATGAATAATGCGCTAACGGTGCGACTTATATAATGAATAATGCGCTAACGGTGCGACTTATATAATGAATAATGCGCTAACGGTGCGACTTATATAATGAATAATGCGCTAACGGTGCGACTTATATAATGAATAATGCGCTAACGGTGCGACTTATATAATGAATAATGCGCTAACGGTGCGACTTATATAATGAATAATGCGCTAACGGTGCGACTTATATAATGAATAATGCGCTAACGGTGCGACTTATATAATGAATAATGCGCTAACGGTGCGACTTATATAATGAATAATGCGCTAACGGTGCGACTTATATAATGAATAATGCGCTAACGGTGCGACTTATATAATGAATAATGCGCTAACGGTGCGACTTATATAATGAATAATGCGCTAACGGTGCGACTTATATAATGAATAATGCGCTAACGGTGCGACTTATATAATGAATAATGCGCTAACGGTGCGACTTATATAATGAATAATGCGCTAACGGTGCGACTTATATAATGAATAATGCGCTAACGGTGCGACTTATATAATGAATAATGCGCTAACGGTGCGACTTATATAATGAATAATGCGCTAACGGTGCGACTTATATAATGAATAATGCGCTAACGGTGCGACTTATATAATGAATAATGCGCTAACGGTGCGACTTATATAATGAATAATGCGCTAACGGTGCGACTTATATAATGAATAATGCGCTAACGGTGCGACTTATATAATGAATAATGCGCTAACGGTGCGACTTATATAATGAATAATGCGCTAACGGTGCGACTTATATAATGAATAATGCGCTAACGGTGCGACTTATATAATGAATAATGCGCTAACGGTGCGACTTATATAATGAATAATGCGCTAACGGTGCGACTTATATAATGAATAATGCGCTAACGGTGCGACTTATATAATGAATAATGCGCTAACGGTGCGACTTACATCGTAAACAATGCGCTAACGGTGCGACTTACATCGTAAACAATGCGCTAACGGTGCGACTTATATAATGAATAATGCGCTAACGGTGCGACTTACATCGTAAACAATGCGCTAACGGTGCGACTTATATAATGAATAATGCGCTAACGGTGCGACTTACATCGTAAACAATGCGCTAACGGTGCGACTTACATCGTAAACAATGCGCTAACGGTGCGACTTATATAATGAATAATGCGCTAACGGTGCGACTTATATAATGAATAATGCGCTAACGGTGCGACTTACATCGTAAACAATGCGCTAACGGTGCGACTTACATCGTAAACAATGCGCTAACGGTGCGACTTATATAATGAATAATGCGCTAACGGTGCGACTTACATCGTAAACAATGCGCTAACGGTGCGACTTACATCGTAAACAATGCGCTAACGGTGCGACTTATATAATGAATAATGCGCTAACGGTGCGACTTACATCGTAAACAATGCGCTAACGGTGCGACTTACATCGTAAACAATGCGCTAACGGTGCGACTTACATCGTAAACAATGCGCTAACGGTGCGACTTATATAATGAATAATGCGCTAACGGTGCGACTTATATAATGAATAATGCGCTAACGGTGCGACTTATATAATGAATAATGCGCTAACGGTGCGACTTATATAATGAATAATGCGCTAACGGTGCGACTTATATAATGAATAATGCGCTAACGGTGCGACTTATATAATGAATAATGCGCTAACGGTGCGACTTACATCGTAAACAATGCGCTAACGGTGCGACTTATATAATGAATAATGCGCTAACGGTGCGACTTATATAATGAATAATGCGCTAACGGTGCGACTTATATAATGAATAATGCGCTAACGGTGCGACTTACATCGTAAACAATGCGCTAACGGTGCGACTTATATAATGAATAATGCGCTAACGGTGCGACTTATATAATGAATAATGCGCTAACGGTGCGACTTACATCGTAAACAATGCGCTAACATGTCCATATCAACAATTCAATCATACAATCAATCAAATCAACAATCAACAGTTAAACAAACATGTACACTTTTCAGCCCGAATCTCAATTGAGTAGGGAGGGTTTACGAAACTCACCTGAAATGAGCAATAAAATCGCAAGTCGAAAGAAAGTAGAACCTATGTCCACGATAGCCAAAACCTAATCATACACGTATTACATTAATCCTAAAGCATCTCAAGAGGTAAGGTCCTATGAATATTGACCTAATCTTACTATAAAAGCTTTATTATGTCCATTTTATAAGGCTTTGATCCAACCGAAGTGGAATCATTACATTTTGTTTCACAATGACTAGTCAAAACTTGACCACTGTTGCTTTATCAAAACTTTTGAAACATTAGAACTATGTTCTCGACTCAGAGGCCTCTACCGTTGGAAAATAGACTCAATTACGCTTCTGTGGCCGCTTGAATCATCGAAAACGGACTTACGGGTCAAAAGTTATTGACGTTTGAAAATGTTGTCAAAATCAGTCCCTAACGGGCGTTACAAAAGTAACGGGCGTTACATATAGTAACGGCCGTTACACTTCAGTTTTCAGTTCTGCATAATTCATCAACCCAAATACGAACCAAACACCCTCCAAAACTCATTTTTAGCCTAGAAATCGATTAAGGAAGCTAAAATACTTATGTTTGAACTTATACTAGATATGAATTCACCACATAAACATAACCCATCAACTAGTTTTATCTTAAAACATCAAAATCATGCTCAAATCATTTGACCCATTTCTAAGACTTTAATTGCATTTTGACCCGATTCGTGACCCGAATATACTTGAAATCAACTAGAAACAAGTTAATGAACATAAAATGATGATTATGGAATGAGTTTAACTTACCAAAAGTCTTTTGATGCATAAATTCGAATTTGGAGTAAATAGAGAGGATGAACACTTTGAACCAATTAAAACCTTGAATTCTTGATTCTTTGAAGATGATTATTGTTATAAGTTAATTTCTTTATTAGAGAGAAAGAGAGATTTTTAGAAGTGAATATATAATGGTGTGAGTTTTATGGTTAAACTAAGGTGGCTATTTATATAAAATAATTTTAGAATATGCTTTAGCATATGCTTTGGAATATGCCTTAGAATATGCTTTAGAATATGCTTTTTACCTTTACTATTTACAATTTACTTTTTACAAATACGTTACTATTCACGTATACGGGTACTATTCACAATACGGTTACTATTCACGTATACGGGTACTATTCACAATACGGTTACTATTCACGTATACGGGTACTATTCACAATACGGTTACTATTCACGTATACGGGTACTATTCACAATACGGTTACTATTCACGTATACGGGTACTATTCACAATACGGTTACTATTCACGTATACGGGTACTATTCACAATACGGTTACTATTCACGTATACGGGTACTATTCACAATACGGTTACTATTCACGTATACGGGTACTATTCACAATACGGTTACTATTCACGTATACGGGTACTATTCACAATACGGTTACTATTCACGTATACGGGTACTATTCACAAATACGGTTACTATTCATATATTTTCTCGAAAATCATTTACATTAAATTTATGAGTCAAATGTACTCATTGTACTCAATTGCACGTAAATGTACTCATTGTACTCAATTGCACGTAAATGTACTCATTGTACTCAATTGCACGTAAATGTACTCATTGTACTCAATTGCACGTAAATGTACTCATTGTACTCAATTGCACGTAAATGTACTCATTGTACTCAATTGCACGTAAATGTACTCATTGTACTCAATTGCACGTAAATGTACTCATTGTACTCAATTGCACGTAAATGTACTCATTGTACTCAATTGCACGTAAATGTACTCATTGTACTCAATTGCACGTAAATGTACTCATTGTACTCAATTGCACGTAAATGTACTCATTGTACTCAATTGCACGTAAATGTACTCATTGTACTCAATTGCACGTAAATGTACTCATTGTACTCAATTGCACGTAAATGTACTCATTGTACTCAATTGCACGTAAATGTACTCATTGTACTCAATTGCACGTAAATGTACTCATTGTACTCAATTGCACGTAAATGTACTCATTGTACTCAATTGCACGTAAATGTACTCATTGTACTCAATTGCACGTAAATGTACTCATTGTACTCAATTGCACGTAAATGTACTCATTGTACTCAATTGCACGTAAATGTACTCATTGTACTCAATTGCACGTAAATGTACTCATTGTACTCAATTGCACGTAAATGTACTCATTGTACTCAATTGCACGTAAATGTACTCATTGTACTCAATTGCACGTAAATGTACTCATTGTACTCAATTGCACGTAAATGTACTCATTGTACTCAATTGCACGTAAATGTACTCATTGTACTCAATTGCACGTAAATGTACTCATTGTACTCAATTGCACGTAAATGTACTCATTGTACTCAATTGCACGTAAATGTACTCATTGTACTCAATTGCACGTAAATGTACTCATTGTACTCAATTGCACGTAAATGTACTCATTGTACTCAATTGCACGTAAATGTACTCATTGTACTCAATTGCACGTAAATGTACTCATTGTACTCAATTGCACGTAAATGTACTCATTGTACTCAATTGCACGTAAATGTACTCATTGTACTCAATTGCACGTAAATGTACTCATTGTACTCAATTGCACGTAAATGTACTCATTGTACTCAATTGCACGTAAATGTACTCATTGTACTCAATTGCACGTAAATGTACTCATTGTACTCAATTGCACGTAAATGTACTCATTGTACTCAATTGCACGTAAATGTACTCATTGTACTCAATTGCACGTAAATGTACTCATTGTACTCAATTGCACGTAAATGTACTCATTGTACTCAATTGCACGTAAATGTACTCATTGTACTCAATTGCACGTAAATGTACTCATTGTACTCAATTGCACGTAAATGTACTCATTGTACTCAATTGCACGTAAATGTACTCATTGTACTCAATTGCACGTAAATGTACTCATTGTACTCAATTGCACGTAAATGTACTCATTGTACTCAATTGCACGTAAATGTACTCATTGTACTCAATTGCACGTAAATGTACTCATTGTACTCAATTGCACGTAAATGTACTCATTGTACTCAATTGCACGTAAATGTACTCATTGTACTCAATTGCACGTAAATGTACTCATTGTACTCAATTGCACGTAAATGTACTCATTGTACTCAATTGCACGTAAATGTACTCATTGTACTCAATTGCACGTAAATGTACTCATTGTACTCAATTGCACGTAAATGTACTCATTGTACTCAATTGCACGTAAATGTACTCATTGTACTCAATTGCACGTAAATGTACTCATTGTACTCAATTGCACGTAAATGTACTCATTGTACTCAATTGCACGTAAATGTACTCATTGTACTCAATTGCACGTAAATGTACTCATTGTACTCAATTGCACGTAAATGTACTCATTGTACTCAATTGCACGTAAATGTACTCATTGTACTCAATTGCACGTAAATGTACTCATTGTACTCAATTGCACGTAAATGTACTCATTGTACTCAATTGCACGTAAATGTACTCATTGTACTCAATTGCACGTAAATGTACTCATTGTACTCAATTGCACGTAAATGTACTCATTGTACTCAATTGCACGTAAATGTACTCATTGTACTCAATTGCACGTAAATGTACTCATTGTACTCAATTGCACGTAAATGTACTCATTGTACTCAATTGCACGTAAATGTACTCATTGTACTCAATTGCACGTAAATGTACTCATTGTACTCAATTGCACGTAAATGTACTCATTGTACTCAATTGCACGTAAATGTACTCATTGTACTCAATTGCACGTAAATGTACTCATTGTACTCAATTGCACGTAAATGTACTCATTGTACTCAATTGCACGTGAATGCACTCATCCATGACCAACAATATCCACACACAACCAAACTTCATATGTATATACTTCGTACGCTACTACTTTTGAAAGGCCTTTGATGCTTATATATAGGGTCATCCGCAGCCTTCCCACCACATCTTCAACCTTTCAAAGGCATTACCGTCCTCCATATATACACAACTAACCTAAAACAACCCAATATACAACTTATAATAACCATACAACTAATCACATAATTGCACATTAACAAAACGTCACACAACCTGAACGCCACAAAATGACATCATGCACGAAGTACACTTTTCAGCCCGACTCTTAAAGGAGTAGGGGAGGCTACGAAAAACTCACCTTTGCGTAAGCTACGGCCCATTAGGGCGTAGGTTACGCTAGGCAGGAACTCAGGGCGTAAGCTACGGCCCATTTGGGCGTAAGCTACGGCAGGAACTCAGGGCGTAAGCTACGGCCCATTTGGGCGTAAGCTACGGCCCATGGGCGTAAGCTACGGCCCATTTGGGCGTAAGCTACGGCCCATTGGGCGTAAGCTACGGCCCATTGGGCGTAAGCTACGGCCCATTGGGCGTAAGCTACGGCCCATTGGGCGTAAGCTACGGCCCATTGGGCGTAAGCTACGGCCCATTGGGCGTAAGCTACGGCCCATTGGGCGTAAGCTACGGCCCATTGGGCGTAAGCTACGGCCCATTGGGCGTAAGCTACGGCCCATTGGGCGTAAGCTACGGCCCATTGGGCGTAAGCTACGGCCCATTGGGCGTAAGCTACGGCCCATTTGGGCGTAAGCTACGGCCCATTGGGCGTAAGCTACGGCCCATTGGGCGTAAGCTACGGCCCATTGGGCGTAAGCTACGGCCCATTGGGCGTAAGCTACGGCCCATTGGGCGTAAGCTACGGCCCATTGGGCGTAAGCTACGGCCCATTGGGCGTAAGCTACGGCCCATTGGGCGTAAGCTACGGCCCATTGGGCGTAAGCTACGGCCCATTGGGCGTAAGCTACGGCCCATTGGGCGTAAGCTACGGCCCATTGGGCGTAAGCTACGGCCCATTGGGCGTAAGCTACGGCCCATTGGGCGTAAGCTACGGCCCATTGGGCGTAAGCTACGGCCCATTGGGCGTAAGCTACGGCCCATTGGGCGTAAGCTACGGCCCATTGGGCGTAAGCTACGGCCCATTGGGCGTAAGCTACGGCCCATTGGGCGTAAGCTACGGCCCATTGGGCGTAAGCTACGGCCCATTGGGCGTAAGCTACGGCCCATTGGGCGTAAGCTACGGCCCATTGGGCGTAAGCTACGGCCCATTGGGCGTAAGCTACGGCCCATTGGGCGTAAGCTACGGCCCATTGGGCGTAAGCTACGGCCCATTGGGCGTAAGCTACGGCCCATTGGGCGTAAGCTACGGCCCATTGGGCGTAAGCTACGGCCCATTGGGCGTAAGCTACGGCCCATTGGGCGTAAGCTACGGCCCATTGGGCGTAAGCTACGGCCCATTGGGCGTAAGCTACGGCCCATTGGGCGTAAGCTACGGCCCATTGGGCGTAAGCTACGGCCCATTGGGCGTAAGCTACGGCCCATTGGGCGTAAGCTACGGCCCATTGGGCGTAAGCTACGGCCCATTGGGCGTAAGCTACGGCCCATTGGGCGTAAGCTACGGCCCATTTGGGCGTAAGCTACGGCCCATTGGGCGTAAGCTACGGCCCATTGGGCGTAAGCTACGGCCCATTGGGCGTAAGCTACGGCCCATTGGGCGTAAGCTACGGCCCATTGGGCGTAAGCTACGGCCCATTGGGCGTAAGCTACGGCCCATTGGGCGTAAGCTACGGCCCATTGGGCGTAAGCTACGGCCCATTGGGCGTAAGCTACGGCCCATTGGGCGTAAGCTACGGCCCATTGGGCGTAAGCTACGGCCCATGGGCGTAAGCTACGGCCCATTTGGGCGTAAGCTACGGCCCATTGGGCGTAAGCTACGGCCCATTGGGCGTAAGCTACGGCCCATTGGGCGTAAGCTACGGCCCATTGGGCGTAAGCTACGGCCCATTGGGCGTAAGCTACGGCCCATTGGGCGTAAGCTACGGCCCATTGGGCGTAAGCTACGGCCCATTTGGGCGTAAGCTACGGCCCATTGGGCGTAAGCTACGGCCCATTGGGCGTAAGCTACGGCCCATGGGCGTAAGCTACGGCCCATTTGGGCGTAAGCTACGGCCCATTGGGCGTAAGCTACGGCCCATTGGGCGTAAGCTACGGCCCATTGGGCGTAAGCTACGGCCCATTTGGGCGTAAGCTACGGCCCATTGGGCGTAAGCTACGGCCCATTTGGGCGTAAGCTACGGCCCATTGGGCGTAAGCTACGGCCCATTGGGCGTAAGCTACGGCCCATGGGCGTAAGCTACGGCCCATTTGGGCGTAAGCTACGGCCCATGGGCGTAAGCTACGGCCCATTGGGCGTAAGCTACGGCATGGGCGTAAGCTACGGCCCATTGGGCGTAAGCTACGGCCCATTGGGCGTAAGCTACGGCCCATTTGGGCGTAAGCTACGGCCCATTGGGCGTAAGCTACGGCCCATTGGGCGTAAGCTACGGCCCATTGGGCGTAAGCTACGGCCCATTGGGCGTAAGCTACGGCCCATTTGGGCGTAAGCTACGGCCCATTGGGCGTAAGCTACGGCCATGGGCGTAAGCTACGGCCCATTTGGGCGTAAGCTACGGCAGGAACTCAGGGCGTAAGCTACGGCCCATTTGGGCGTAAGCTACGCTGGGCAAAATTCAAGGGGCGTAACTATGTAGAGAGGGGCGTAGGTTACGCCAACAGGGGCGTAAGTTACGCCTGTTCTGGACCAGCAATGCACCAGCAGGTGTTCTTGACATAAACACGACCCAAAACCCTAAAATCTCAACATTTAAGCCATGAAATCGACTTGCACAACTTCGAGACCCATTTTTGAACATAGTTAGAACATAATTGAACATAACTAAACATGTTTCATCACCCAAAACCAACCTTTAACACATTTTCTTGTTAAAATTCGATCTTGACCCATTTGAACACAAAATCGACCCAAAACCTTGTTTTTGACTTATAAATTGTTTTGAGGAGTTCCTTGACCCGTTTTTGAACATAACAAACTCATTTGAACATAACCCACTCAATAGTTCCATTCCAAAACATGGCTTTTGACCCAAATCGAATTTTGACCTAATTTAGATAACTAGAAACCCTAATTTCGGATTTGAAGCTATAAGGACCAAGAGTGCTTAGATTTAGGTGTAATACAAGTTTAATAACTAGAAATGATGAATTTGAGCTAGAAAACACTTACCAAAACTTCCACAAGCAATCAAACCCGATTTTGACCTAAATGAAGCTTTTTCTTGCACTTTGAAAACTTGGATTTTTGATATGATGCTAGAATGATACTAAGGATGATGGTTTTGTTATTAATCTAGTTGAAACTAACATAAATGAACCAAGAATTTAGAGAGAGATTGAGAGTATGAGTATTTAGTGAGATGGGAGAGAAAATGTAAGTATTATGAATGAATGGATGAGGGAAATGAGGGAGGATAGGGTTTGTTTACTTGGGTGGGTCATGGGTTTGGGCATAACCCATGGATAGGATCCATAACCATTTACTAGTTACCATAAATATCATCTAATGAAATTCGATTAGCACCAACTAAGGATCTCAACTTGCACATAAGTCTCTAGTTGCACAATAAAACGACCCATATAAAAAAAAACACACACTGCACTCAAATGACTCTTAGATTGCACTTGAACATATATTAATTAATCAAAAACTTAGGAAACGTACCCATAGTCAAAAGTCAAAATGCACGGTTGTTACATTATTCCCCCGTTAAGGGAATTTCGTCCCGAAATTTGATGGAACCCTAATCACTAAACAAATGCGGATATTTTGACTTCATGAAGTCTTCCCGCTCCCAAGTGAATTCGGCTCCACGTCTAGCATGCCAACGAACCTTGACTATCGTATAACGCTTTTTCTTTAGCTTCTTGAATTCACGATCCACAATCTCTACCGGTTCTTCAACAAAGTTGAGCTTCTTGTCTACTTGTATCTCATCCAAGGGCACGTGATGAGTAGGGTCCGCCAAGCACTTTCTTAAATTACAAATATGGAACACGTTGTGCACTCTACTAAGTTCTTGAGGTAGCTTTAGCCGGTAAGCCACCTTGCCCACACGTTCTATGATTTCAAAAGGTCCTATGTATCTTGGCGCAAGCTTGCCTCTCTTGATGAAACGAACAACACCCTTCCACGGGGAGACCTTCAAAAGTACATGATCACCCACATTGAACTCCAAGGGTCTATGCCTCACATCGGCGTATTTCTTTTGTCTTTCACGGGCCACTTGTAATCTCTCCTTAATTTTTGAAATCACTTTTGTTGTTTCGATAATTACTTCCGGCCCAATAAGTTGGCTCTCGCCTATTTCCGCCCAAGCGAGTGGAGAACGACACTTTCTACCATAAAGCGCCTCAAACGGGGCCATTTGGATAGTCGCATGGTAACTATTGTTATATGAGAACTCCACTAGCGGTAGGTGATCTTCCCAACTTCCACCAAATTCAATAGCACAAGCCCTCAACATATCTTCAAGCGTTTGGATGGTTCTTTCGGTTTGCCCATCCGTTTGTGGATGGAACGCCGTACTCATGTCAATTTGAGTACCCATTGCACGTTGAAAAGCTTCCCAAAATTTTGATTTGAACCGGCTATCTCTATCGGAGATAATAGAAACCGGAACTCCATGTTTTGCCACCACTTCCTTAATGTACAAACGCGCTAGGGTGTTGAACTTATCGGTCTCACGAATGGCTAAAAAGTGAGCCGACTTTGTCAATCGATCCACAATCACCCATATAGTATCACGGCCATTTCTTGTCTTCGGTAACTTCGTGACGAAGTCCATTGCAATCCTTTCCCACTTCCATGCCGGTATCACCGGTTGTACCAACAAACCGAGTGGCTTCTTATGATCGGCTTTCACTTGTAAGCAAGTAAGGCACTCGCTCACATATTTAGCCACATCACGTTTCATGCCCGGCCACCAATAGAAATCCTTTAAATCAAAGTACATCTTATCCGACCCCGGGTGGACCGAATAAGGCGACTTATGGGCTTCATTCATTAGGAAAGTTCTTAAATTGCCAAAGATTGGAATCCAAAGCTTCCCAACTAAATATAACCCGTTGTCTTCCTTCCGGTCAAAAAGTTGCTCCATACCATCTAGCCCTTCATTACCAAAATTTTCCGGTAAGGTAGCTTGCACTTGAGCTTCTATGATACGGTCCCGAATACTTTGTCCCACCGTGAGGCTCATGGCTCTTGATCTTCTCGGCTTGACCCTTTCCTTTCTACTTAAAGCATCGGCTACGACATTGGCTTTGCCCGGATGATAGCGAATGTCACAATCATAATCGCTAAAAAGTTCAATCCACCTTCTTTGCCTCATATTCAAAATGTGTTGAACACTTTTATGATCGGTGTAGATTACACATTTGGTGCCATAAAGGTAATGTCTCCAACACTTCAAAGCGAAAACAACCGCTCCCAATTCTAAATCGTGAGTAGGGTAATTCTTCTCATGCACCTTAAGTTGTCGGGAGGCATAAGCAATGACCTTGCCCCGTTGCATAAGTACACACCCCAATCCTTGACCCGAAGCATCACAATAGACCACAAAATCTTCAATCCCATCCGGAAGGCTCAAGATAGGAGCATCACATAACATGTCCTTGAGAGTTTGAAAGGCAAATTCTTGCTTCTCGCCCCACTCAAACCTCCTCTCTTTTTGAGTCAAGAGAGTGAGTGGTTGTGCTATCTTGGAGAAACCTTCAATGAATCTTCGGTAATAACCCGCCAATCCGAGAAATTGGCGAATCTCGGATGGCGTTTCGGGTCGCCTCCAATTCTTAACCGCTTCAATCTTGCTAGGATCCACATGAATCCCATCTTTGCTAATCACGTGACCAAGGAAATGAACTTCTTCCAACCAAAATTCGCACTTTGAAAATTTTGCATACAACTTCTCCTTTCTAAGCAACCCTAGCATCTCACGCAAATGCTCGGCATGATCCTTCCTTTGTTTTTGAGTAGACAAGTATGTCATCAATGAAGACAATGACCGACTTGTCCAAATAGGGTCGACACACCCGGTTCATCAAATCCATGAACACCGCCGGTGCATTAGTTAACCCAAACGGCATAACGGTGAACTCGTAGTGACCATACCTTGTACGAAACGCCGTCTTTGGTATGTCATCTTTATGAACTCTAAGTTGGTGATAGCCCGAACGGAGGTCGATTTTTGAGAAATACTTGGCGCCTTGCAAACGATCAAAAAGCTCATCGATTCTAGGAAGTGGATACCTGTAACACCCCAAGCCGAGGCTCGGAATATCACGGAAAACACATAGCACCAGGTGGAATTACAATAGAACAATCTAAATGCAAATATAGATTCGGTGAATCCAAAACGTAACAAAGCAGGTATCAAAATACAACAGGAGCAAATAGCCATCAAGGTTACATAATAACATCCAAAGATGGCAAACAATCCTAAGTATAATGCAAAAGGCAGGCCAATGAATCCTTGATCCATGAAGTCCATAGACCGGGTTTACAGCAAGCCAAGCAACTAAACTCCACGCCCTGGGAGAACCTGATTACCTGAAAAGTGTACTAAGCATAGTCAACACAAGGTTGGTGAGTTCGTAGTAATGGTTCGTAAAGAACCAACATCAATAATCGACATATAAGAATAGAGGCTAGACATGCCTTACAGTGAGCCTCCACATAACACTACATCGTCCAACAACAAGATTACACAAGACAAGAAAATGTGTAATGAGAATGCACAAATGATATGCGTATCAATGTAAGTGCCAAAAGTATGAATAAGCAAACATGCCCATCCTAAGCGTGACCTTCAATCACGTATGCAACGATACCCTTCTGCCATCGCAATGGACAAGGCTGTATCTCAAAATCATCGAGATATATATGTCTATATACTCGGGGTCAGGAACTACATCCAAAATGGGTGCATACATCTATGCACCAGGATGTCGGCAATCCCCTGCCGAGGGTCATCAACAATGTATGCAATGCTTACAATCGAATGTAAATGCATAAATCATGAACCAACAATCAATATTCATCCAACATAAGCCAATTATCAACATTCATCCCACATAAACCAACAACCATAATTTAAACCAACTATACGTACATATACTTCAAAGGATTCTACTTTCTTCAAGTCCCAGATGCTTATATATAGGGTCACCCGCAGTGAGCCTTTGCCAAGCTCACTGCGCCGCAGTGAGCCTTTGCCAAGCTCACTGCGCCGCAGTGAGCCTCCAAGCCACTGCGCCGCAGTGAGCCTGCCAAGCCACTGCGCCGCAGTGAGCTTCAAGCCACTGCGCCGCAGTGAGCCTGCCAAGCTCACTGCGCCGCAGTGAGCCTTCAAGCCACTGCGCCGCAGTGAGCCTTTGCCAAGCTCACTGCGCCGCAGTGAGCCTTGCCAAGCCACTGCGCCGCAGTGAGCTGCCAAGCCACTGCGCCGCAGTGAGCCTTTGCCAAGCCACTGCGCCGCAGTGAGCCTTTAGCCAAGCCACTGCGCCGCAGTGAGCCTTTGCCAAGCCACTGCGCCGCAGTGAGCCTCCAAGCCACTGCGCCGCAGTGAGCCTTTGCCAAGCCACTGCGCCGCAGTGAGCCTTTGCCAAGCTCACTGCGCCGCAGTGAGCCTTTGCCAAGCTCACTGCGCCGCAGTGAGCCTTTGCCAAGCTCACTGCGCCGCAGTGAGCCTTTGCCAAGCCACTGCGCCGCAGTGAGCCTCCAAGCCACTGCGCCGCAGTGAGCTTGCCAAGCTCACTGCGCCGCAGTGAGCCTTGCCAAGCCACTGCGCCGCAGTGAGCCTTTGCCAAGCTCACTGCGCCGCAGTGAGCCTTTGCCAAGCCACTGCGCCGCAGTGAGCCTTGCCAAGCCACTGCGCCGCAGTGAGCCTTGCCAAGCTCACTGCGCCGCAGTGAGCCTTTGCCAAGCCACTGCGCCGCAGTGAGCTTTGCCAAGCTCACTGCGCCGCAGTGAGCCTTTGCCAAGCCACTGCGCCGCAGTGAGCCTGCCAAGCTCACTGCGCCGCAGTGAGCCTTTGCCAAGCTCACTGCGCCGCAGTGAGCCTTTGCCAAGCTCACTGCGCCGCAGTGAGCCTTTCCAAGCCACTGCGCCGCAGTGAGCCTTTGCCAAGCTCACTGCGCCGCAGTGAGCTTGCCAAGCCACTGCGCCGCAGTGAGCCTCCAAGCCACTGCGCCGCAGTGAGCTCCAAGCCACTGCGCCGCAGTGAGCCTTTGCCAAGCCACTGCGCCGCAGTGAGCCTTCCAAGCCACTGCGCCGCAGTGAGCCTTTGCCAAGCCACTGCGCCGCAGTGAGCCTTCCAAGCCACTGCGCCGCAGTGAGCCTTTGCCAAGCTCACTGCGCCGCAGTGAGCCTTGCCAAGCTCACTGCGCCGCAGTGGCTGCCAAGCCACTGCGCCGCAGTGAGCCTTTCCAAGCCACTGCGCCGCAGTGAGCCTTCTAACCACTGCCCCGCAGTGAGCCTTTGCCAAGCTCACTGCGCCGCAGTGGGCTAGCCAAGCACTGCGCCGCAGTGAGCCTTTGCCAAGCTCACTGCGCCGCAGTGGGCTAGGCCAAGCCACTGCGCCGCAGTGAGCCTTTGCCAAGCTCACTGCGCCGCAGTGGGCTGCCAAGCCACTGCGCCGCAGTGAGCCTTGCCAAGCTCACTGCGCCGCAGTGAGCCTTTCAAGCCACTGCGCCGCAGTGAGCCTTTGCCAAGCTCACTGCGCCGCAGTGAGCCTTTGCCAAGCTCACTGCGCCGCAGTGAGCCTTTGCCAAGCTCACTGCGCCGCAGTGAGCCTTTGCCAAGCTCACTGCGCCGCAGTGAGCCTTTCCAAGCTCACTGCGCCGCAGTGAGCCTTTGCCAAGCTCACTGCGCCGCAGTGAGCCTTGCCAAGCCACTGCGCCGCAGTGAGCCTCTAACCACTGCCCCGCAGTGAGCCTTTGCCAAGCTCACTGCGCCGCAGTGGGCTAGCCAAGCACTGCGCCGCAGTGAGCCTTTGCCAAGCTCACTGCGCCGCAGTGGGCTAGGCCTAAGCCACTGCGCGCAGACCTTTGCCAAGCTCACTGCGCCGCAGTGAGGCTTTGCCAAGCTCACTGCGCCGCAGTGGGCTAGGCCTAAGCCACTGCGCCGCAGTGGGCTAGGCCTAAGCCACTGCGCCGCAGTGAGCCTTTGCCAAGCTCACTGCGCCGCAGTGAGCCTTTGCCAAGCTCACTGCGCCGCAGTGAGCCTTCCAAGCCACTGCGCCGCAGTGAGCCTTTGCCAAGCCACTGCGCCGCAGTGGGCTAGCCTAAGCCACTGCGCCGCAGTGCAGGCCTAAGCCACTGCGCCGCAGTGGGCTAGGCCTAAGCCACTGCGCCGCAGTGAGCCTTTGCCAAGCTCACTGCGCCGCAGTGAGCCTTTGCCAAGCTCACTGCGCCGCAGTGGGCTAGGCCTAAGCCACTGCGCCGCAGTGAGCCTTTGCCAAGCTCACTGCGCCGCAGTGAGGCTAGCCAAGCCACTGCGCCGCAGTGAGCCTCTAGCCACTACGCCGCAGTGGGCTAGGCCTAAGCCACTGCGCCGCAGTGGCCCAGTTCTGGCCAGAACACCAGCAGCACCAGCAGCAGCCAGAACAATACCAAAACCCTAAAACACGACCCAAACCAACCCAAATCGATTTGTAAAGCCTTATAACTTGATTTGAAGTATAAATAAACACCACTAACCATAACTAAACATAACCCAATCCACAAACTTGACCCAAAACATCAAAATCATACTCAAATCTTCAAACCCTAATTTAAACCTAATTTTCCATTTTTACCATTTTTAAGTCTTGGAATCCCATAAAAACGACTAGAAACATAAGTACAAGCATAAATAGAAGTAAATGGGTTGAATTAGACTTACACAAACACCTTCTTGAGCTTAAACCCGAAATTAGGTCAAAATGGTTAAGATGCAAGATTTCCACCTTTGGTTCTTCGATATGGCGTTAATGTGGTATAGATGGTGATGATTCTAGTGTTATAATCGATCCACTACTAGTTTGATGTAATGAATGGTGAAGAAGATTGGAAGGGGTCTTGCCTTGCTTTTTAGAGAAAGGGAGAAAGAGATAGATAGATAAGAAAATGAGAGGGGAGGAAAAGGATAAGGGGGGGAGAAATGGGTCTTGGGGGCTGGTGGGTCATGGACTACCCACGGGCCGACCCGTTTCCCCTCTCAAGCCACAATACAACTAATTACACATTTAAACACCGACTACACATACAACGACCCGACCAACACACATTGTCATTTAATTCACCCAACGACCCACCTATTTCATTAAACAAGATTGTTAGTCAAATTTCACATAAAGTCAATGGGTCAAAATTCACGGATGTTACATTATTCCCCCGTTAAAAGAATTTCGTCCCGAAATTCAACAAAACCCTAATTATTAAACAAATGCGGGTACTTAGACTTCATGTGATCCTCTCGCTCCCAAGTGAACTCGGCTCCACGTCTAGCATTCCATCTAACCTTCACAATGGTGTAGCGCTTCTTCTTGAGTCTCTTTTCTTGACGATCTAAAATCTCCACCGGCTCTTCAACAAAGTTCAAATTCGAATCAACCCTAATTTCATCCATAGGCACATGATGTGTAGGATCCGCCAAACACTTGCGCAAGTTACAAATATGAAACACATCATGCACACCGTTAAGCTCTTGAGGCAATTCTAGCCGATAAGCAACTTTCCCGACTCGTTCAAGAATCTTGAAAGGACCAATATACCTTGGTGCAAGTTTTCCCCGCTTCACAAAACGTACGACGCCCTTCCAAGGTGACACTTTCAAGAGTACAAAATCACCAACTTCAAACTCCAACGGTCTTCGCCTCACATCGGCATACTTCTTTTGACGTTCACGGGCCAATTGCAACTTCTCCTTAATTTGAGATATTACCTTAGTTGTTTCAATCACAATTTCCGGCCCGATAAGTTGACTTTCTCCAATTTCCGCCCAAGCTAGAGGAGAACGACATACTCTACCATACAATGCTTTAAAGGGTGCCATTTGAATGGTAGCATGGTAGCTATTGTTGTATGAAAATTCTACTAGCGGCAAATGGTCTTCCCAACTTCCACCAAAATCGATGGCACACGCCCTTAACATGTCTTCAAGTGTCTGAATGGTTCTCTCGGTTTGCCCATCCGTTTGAGGGTGAAACGCCGTGCTCATGTCGAGTCGAGTACCCATGGCTTTTTGAAAGGCTTCCCAAAATTTTGATTTAAAACGGGCATCTCTATCCGAAATGATAGAAATCGGCACTCCATGCTTAGATATTACTTCCTTGATGTACAATCGAACCAAAGTGTCAAATTTATCGGTTTCACGAATGGCTAAAAAGTGAGCCGATTTCGTTAACCGATCTACTATCACCCAAATCGTGTCACGGCCGCTTCTCGTCTTCGGTAGTTTAGTAATGAAGTCCATTGAGATATGCTCCCACTTCCATTCGGGCATCACCGGTTGCACCAACAATCCGGGTGGCTTCTTGTGATCGGCTTTGACTTGTAAGCAAGTAAGACACTCACTCACATACCTTGCCACATCACGCTTCATGCCCGGCCACCAATACAATTCCTTCAAGTCAAAGTACATCTTATCCGACCCGGGATGGACTGAATAAGGCGATAGGTGAGCTTCATTCATAATAAGCGTTCTTAAGTCGCCGAAAATAGGAACCCAAAGTCTTTCAACCATGTATAGCCCGTTATCATTCTTTCGGTCAAATAGTTGTTCCATGCCATCTAGGTTTTCGTTTCCAAAATTTTCCGGGAGGGTGGCTTGAATTTGGGCTTCAATGATCCGATCACGAATATTTGGCCCTACCGTGAGGCTCATAGCTCTAGCCCGTCTTGGTTTCACTCTCTCCTTTCGGCTCAAGGCATCGGCTACTACATTTGCCTTGCCCGGGTGATAACGGATGTCACAATCATAATCACTAAATAGTTCTAACCAACGCCTTTGCCTCATGTTCAATTCATTTTGGTTGAAGATGTGCTGGAGACTTTTGTGATCGGTATAAATCACACATTTGGTGCCATAGAGGTAATGCCTCCAACACTTCAAAGCAAACACAACCGCCCCCAATTCCAAATCATGTGTCGGGTAGTTCTTCTCATGTACTTTCAATTGCCGAGAGGCATACGCGATGACTTTACCCCTTTGCATAAGGACACAACCCAACCCTTGCCCCGAAGCATCACAATAAACCACGAAATCTTCGATCCCATCCGGAAGTGTCAAAATAGGAGCATCACATAGCATATCTTTAAGTGTTTGGAAGGCGTTCTCTTGTCTTTCGCCCCATTCAAAGTTTCTCTCCTTTTGAGTCAAGAGGGTGAGTGGTTGTGCAATACGGGAGAAATTTTCAATAAATCTTCTATAGTAACCCGCCAATCCAAGGAATTGGCGGATCTCGGATGGCGTCTCGGGTCTTCTCCAATTCTTGACTGCTTCAATCTTGCTTGGGTCCACATGAATGCCATCCTTGCTCACTACGTGACCAAGGAAGTGGACCTCTTCCAACCAAAACTCACACTTGGAAAATTTCGCATACAATTTCTCCTTCCTTAGTAATTCAAGCACTTCACGCAAGTGCTCCACATGCTCCTCCTTTGTCTTCGAGTATACAAGTATGTCATCAATGAACACAATGACGGACTTGTCTAAGTATGGTTGACACACCCGGTTCATCAAGTCCATGAACACCGCCGGTGCATTAGTCAACCCAAAAGGCATTACGGTGAATTCAAAATGACCATACCTTGTGCGAAAAGCCGTTTTGGGGATGTCATCTTCATGTACCCGGAGTTGATGATAACCCGAGCGAAGATCGATTTTTGAGAAGTGCTTAGCCCCTTGAAGTTGATCAAACAAGTCATCAATTCTTGGGAGAGGATATCGGTTCTTCACGGTGAGCTTGTTCAATTCCCGGTAATCAATACACATTCTGAAGGATCCGTCTTTCTTTTTGACGAAGAGAACAGGAGCACCCCAAGGAGATTGACTAGGGCGAATGAAACCCTTCTCTTGGAGTTCCTTGAGTTGAGTTTGTAGCTCCTGCATTTCGGTTAAGGCTAGTCTATATGGAGCTTTTGCTATGGGCGCGGCTTCGGGAATCAGATTGATACGAAAATCAAGTTCACGGGGCGGAGGTAACCCCGGTAAGTCGTCCGGAAAAACATCGGGAAAATCACAAACGATAGGGACGGTCTTCAATTCTACCTTTGAGATGGTAGCACTAAAGACTTTAGAAGTTGAAGAATCGGAGGTTTCACCTTGGACCCTAAGAATTTTACCGTTAGCCAAAGGTATTTTAACAACTCTCTCGCCACAATCAATGGTTGCATTTACCGCCGTCAACCAATCCATACCCACTATAATATCAAAACTACCAATGTCAAGGGGCATAAGGTCAATGAAGAAGTCGACATCTTCCAAAGTCAAGACACATTCTCGAAGTATTTGACTAATTCTAGTTAGTGACCCGTTTACCATTTCAATGTCAAGCACATAGTTTAGAGCACACGGATGCACATCAATCAAAGGAACAAAGTTAGAAGACACGAGGCTAAAATCGGCCCCGGAATCAAATAGGACGGTTGCATAGAGACCATTTAAGAGAAAAGTACCTGCTACAACGTTGGGGTCATTGCGAGCTTCATTTACATTGGCCGCAAAGGCTCGGCCGCGTGGTTGCACTTGGTGGCCTTGTTGTCCCCGGTTTTGGTTAGGCCCGACCATTTGTAGTTGGTTGGGGTGAACGGCTACTTGAACTTGTTGTCCCACCCATCGAGGACAATTATTTCGGTAGTGGTCACGGCTACCACATTCAAAACATTCACCTCTTCTTTGGTTACCTTGAGGAGGAACGGCCCGAACTGGAGCCACATTCATTGGGCCCGCCCTTGGAGCTCTACAACTTCTAGCTTCGTGCCCGACTTGATTGCAATTAAAGCATGCACCACATTGGTTATTGGCGGGATGATGCCTGTTGCATCTCCCACAGAAAGGATGAGGCCCAGTATAAGCCCTCCTAGCCGGTTCCACCGCCGCCATTATCCTACCCCTATTTGCATTTTTGGGGTCAAACTTCCCCATTTTCCTTACCCCGCTCGACTCTCCCACCTCTTTCCTCTTGCTTGATGAGGATTTGCTCAAAACACCACTTCTCAATAAGTCTTCGGTCACACTCCCGGCTTGGTTGACCGCATTAGCCAAAGAAGTAGGCATGTTGGAGTTTACATAAGATCGGACTTGAGGGTTCAAGCCCAATACAAACTTCTGGATGGCCTGTGACTCGGTACCCACCAAGTGAGGAATGAGGGTAGACAACTCTTGAAAGCGTCTAACATAACCCTTGTAGTCGGCTCCCTCCATGCTGAGGTTTGCAAATTCGATGGTTAAGTTTTGCAGTTCATACGGAGGACAAAACTTTGCTTTTACCTTGTTCTTGAAGTCGATCCACTCCAAGTTATGAGTCCGCCCCAATGTTATTTCCTGATTCCACCAACTCAAGGCGTCATGCCTAAACATGCCGGATGCATAGGAAATCCGGTCATCGTAGGTGCAATGACTCCTTTCAATCACCGCTTCTATCGCCTCAAACCACCTTATACATTCCGTGGGACCACCTCTTCCATCAAACTCCGGTGCCCCACAACTTTTAAAGTCCTTAAATATGCATCCTTGACGGTATCCCCCATATTGATTATTCATGGGCATCCCAATATTAACTCCCACTGGTCCCTCTTCTTCATTCTCAACGGCATGAGGTTGGGCATTTTCGTTATCCATATTTTCTGGGGCTTCATTGTTTTGAGGCCCATTGTTTTGCCCAAGGTTTGCCGTGACCTGAGCAATAATGGTTGGCATGATATTGGCGATCGTTTGAGCGATCACCTCAGCCATATTTGGTTCAGGGATCTCACCACGACCCCTTCCTTGACCCCTACCACGGCCTCTACCACGGCCCCTACCACGGCCCCTACCTCTTTGCACTTCCACCCCTACCACGGCCTCTACCACGGCCCCTACCACGGCCCCTACCTCTTTGTACTTCCGGTTGAACTTCCGGTTGCGGTTCTTCCTCTTCGGCCCTATAGTTCGTTCCGACTCTCCTTGGTCTCGCCATTTCTATAAAACAAGTGACACGTTGACCCGAGAGTTAGTCTCAAATGCTCACATGTTAGCCACACAAGTAGTCAATGCTCTCATACCGATACCACATACTCATTTCATTACATTATGCTAGGGCAGAAGTGTTAGAATCATAAGGGATTTTTACATATCATAACATCAAGTAATCATGCTCATAACATCATGCAATCAAACGACTAACACGAATGATTCAAAGTATAGTCCGAATTCGATATGCTCTCTAGTTATTGACCGGGTATGTATACAAGGTGTACCAACGGCTAACCTTCCACCCAATCAACTTCCATTAAGCATATCGGTTCCTTATTATACTTTAAGCCACACGTGCGCAATCCACGATGTCATGAACTTGCTATAATATCGGGTAACCATAAAAGAGTTGATCGGGTTCTTTTAGGGTTGCCACAATATTATACTAAGTTAATGGCATCCCATCATTTTGCCCTAAATCATCACATTAATTCCAACAATTAACAACAACAAATCATAATAACCACATTCATCACATTGAATTCAAGCTATCACACAGGTAGTCTTAACTACGAACTCACACGGGGATTCACATAATTCACATTGCACACGAATTTCCTAACCATGCATGCTATATGGAGAGTTTTAACTTAAGCCGTAGTCTAGGTCAAACCGCCTAATTCTCTACGACCACGCATGGGCCACCATTCTGTAACACCCCAAGCCGAGGCTCGGAATATCACGGAAAACACATAGCACCAGGTGGAATTACAATAGAACAATCTAAATGCAAATATAGATTCGGTGAATCCAAAACGTAACAAAGCAAGTATCAAAATACAACAGGAGCAAATAGCCATCAAGGTTACATAATAACATCCAAAGATGGCAAACAATCCTAAGTATAATGCAAAAGGCAGGCCAATGAATCCTTGATCCATGAAGTCCATAGACCGGGTTTACAGCAAGCCAAGCAACTAAACTCCACGCCCTGGGAGAACCTGATTACCTGAAAAGTGTACTAAGCATAGTCAACACAAGGTTGGTGAGTTCGTAGTAATGGTTCGTAAAGAACCAACATCAATAATCGACATATAAGAATAGAGGCTAGACATGCCTTACAGTGAGCCTCCACATAACACTACATCGTCCAACAACAAGATTACACAAGACAAGAAAATGTGTAATGAGAATGCACAAATGATATGCGTATCAATGTAAGTGCCAAAAGTATGAATAAGCAAACATGCCTATCCTAAGCGTGACCTTCAATCACGTATGCAACGATACCCTTCTGCCATCGCAATGGACAAGGCTGTATCTCAAAATCATCGAGATATATATGTCTATATACTCGGGGTCAGGAACTACATCCAAAATGGGTGCATACATCTATGCACCAGGATGTCGGCAATCCCCTGCCGAGGGTCATCAACAATGTATGCAATGCTTACAATCGAATGTAAATGCATAAATCATGAACCAACAATCAATATTCATCCAACATAAGCCAATTATCAACATTCATCCCACATAAACCAACAACCATAATTTAAACCAACTATACGTACATATACTTCAAAGGATTCTACTTTCTTCAAGTCCCAGATGCTTATATATAGGGTCACCCGCAGCCTTCCCACCACATCTAAAACTCAATGAAGGCATAACCGACTTCCATGTATGTACGTCTATCCTAATGTAAAAGTAATACTTGACAAACACATAAACCAAGTCAATCAAATGAAAAGAACCGTCACTGCGCCGCAGTGAGCCTTTGCCAAGCTCACTGCGCCGCAGTGAGCCTTTGCCAAGCTCACTGCGCCGCAGTGAGCCTTCCAAGCCACTGCGCCGCAGTGAGCCTTTGCCAAGCTCACTGCGCCGCAGTGAGCCTTTGCCAAGCTCACTGCGCCGCAGTGAGCCTTGCCAAGCCACTGCGCCGCAGTGAGCCTTTCCAAGCCACTGCGCCGCAGTGAGCCTTGCCAAGCCACTGCGCCGCAGTGAGCCTTTGCCAAGCTCACTGCGCCGCAGTGGCTAGCCAAGCCACTGCGCCGCAGTGAGCCTTTGCCAAGCTCACTGCGCCGCAGTGAGCCTTGCCAAGCCACTGCGCCGCAGTGAGCCTTTCCAAGCCACTGCGCCGCAGTGAGCCTTTGCCAAGCCACTGCGCCGCAGTGAGCCTGCCAAGCTCACTGCGCCGCAGTGAGCCTTTGCCAAGCTCACTGCGCCGCAGTGAGCCTTTGCCAAGCCACTGCGCCGCAGTGAGCCTTGCCAAGCCACTGCGCCGCAGTGAGCCTTTGCCAAGCTCACTGCGCCGCAGTGAGCTTGCCAAGCTCACTGCGCCGCAGTGAGCCTTTGCCAAGCCACTGCGCCGCAGTGAGCTTTCCAAGCTCACTGCGCCGCAGTGAGCCTTTGCCAAGCCACTGCGCCGCAGTGAGCCTTTGCCAAGCTCACTGCGCCGCAGTGAGCCTTTGCCAAGCCACTGCGCCGCAGTGAGCCTTTCAAGCCACTGCGCCGCAGTGAGCTTTGCCAAGCTCACTGCGCCGCAGTGAGCCTTCCAAGCCACTGCGCCGCAGTGAGCTCCAAGCCACTGCGCCGCAGTGAGCCTTTGCCAAGCCACTGCGCCGCAGTGAGCTCCAAGCTCACTGCGCCGCAGTGAGCCTTTGCCAAGCCACTGCGCCGCAGTGAGCCTTTGCCAAGCCACTGCGCCGCAGTGAGCCTTGCCAAGCCACTGCGCCGCAGTGAGCCTTTGCCAAGCTCACTGCGCCGCAGTGAGCCTTTCCAAGCCACTGCGCCGCAGTGAGCCTTCCAAGCCACTGCGCCGCAGTGAGCCTCAAGCCACTGCGCCGCAGTGAGCCTTTGCCAAGCTCACTGCGCCGCAGTGAGCCTGCCAAGCCACTGCGCCGCAGTGAGCCTTTGCCAAGCCACTGCGCCGCAGTGAGCCTTGCCAAGCCACTGCGCCGCAGTGAGCTTTGCCAAGCTCACTGCGCCGCAGTGAGCCTTTGCCAAGCCACTGCGCCGCAGTGAGCTTTGCCAAGCTCACTGCGCCGCAGTGAGCCTTTGCCAAGCTCACTGCGCCGCAGTGAGCCTTCCAAGCCACTGCGCCGCAGTGAGCTTTGCCAAGCCACTGCGCCGCAGTGAGCCTTTGCCAAGCCACTGCGCCGCAGTGAGCCTTTGCCAAGCCACTGCGCCGCAGTGAGCCTTTGCCAAGCTCACTGCGCCGCAGTGAGCCTGCCAAGCCACTGCGCCGCAGTGAGCCTTTCCAAGCCACTGCGCCGCAGTGAGCTTTGCCAAGCTCACTGCGCCGCAGTGAGCCTTTGCCAAGCTCACTGCGCCGCAGTGAGCCTTTGCCAAGCTCACTGCGCCGCAGTGAGCCTTGCCAAGCTCACTGCGCCGCAGTGAGCCTTTGCCAAGCCACTGCGCCGCAGTGAGCCTTTGCCAAGCTCACTGCGCCGCAGTGAGCCTTTGCCAAGCTCACTGCGCCGCAGTGAGCCTTCCAAGCCACTGCGCCGCAGTGACCCCTAGCCACTGCGCCGCAGTGGCCTCTAGCCACTGCGCCGCAGTGGGCTAGGCCTAAGCCACTGCGCCGCAGTGGCCCAGTTCTGGCCAGAACACCAGCAGCACCAGCAGCAGCCAGAACAATACCAAAACCCTAAAACACGACCCAAACCAACCCAAATCGATTTGTAAAGCCTTATAACTTGATTTGAAGTATAAATAAACACCACTAACCATAACTAAACATAACCCAATCCACAAACTTGACCCAAAACATCAAAATCATACTCAAATCTTCAAACCCTAATTTAAACCTAATTTTCCATTTTTACCATTTTTAAGTCTTGGAATCCCATAAAAACGACTAGAAACATAAGTACAAGCATAAATAGAAGTAAATGGGTTGAATTAGACTTACACAAACACCTTCTTGAGCTTAAACCCGAAATTAGGTCAAAATGGTTAAGATGCAAGATTTCCACCTTTGGTTCTTCGATATGGCGTTAATGTGGTATAGATGGTAAAAAAAAAAAAAAAAAAAAAAAAAAAAAAAAAAAAAAAAAAAAAAAAAAAAAAAAAAAAAAAAAAAAAAAAAAAAAAAAAAAAAAAAAAAAAAAAAAAAAAAAAAAAAAAAAAAAAAAAAAAAAAAAAAAAAAAAAAAAAAAAAAAAAAAAAAAAAAAAAAAAAAAAAAAAAAAAAAAAAAAAAAAAAAAAAAAAAAAAAAAAAAAAAAAAAAAAAAAAAAAAAAAAAAAAAAAAAAAAAAAAAAAAAAAAAAAAAAAAAAAAAAAAAAAAAAAAAAAAAAAAAAAAAAAAAAAAAAAAAAAAAAAAAAAAAAAAAAAAAAAAAAAAAAAAAAAAAAAAAAAAAAAAAAAAAAAAAAAAAAAAAAAAAAAAAAAAAAAAAAAAAAAAAAAAAAAAAAAAAAAAAAAAAAAAAAAAAAAAAAAAAAAAAAAAAAAAAAAAAAAAAAAAAAAAAAAAAAAAAAAAAAAAAAAAAAAAAAAAAAAAAAAAAAAAAAAAAAAAAAAAAAAAAAAAAAAAAAAAAAAAAAAAAAAAAAAAAAAAAAAAAAAAAAAAAAAAAAAAAAAAAAAAAAAAAAAAAAAAAAAAAAAAAAAAAAAAAAAAAAAAAAAAAAAAAAAAAAAAAAAAAAAAAAAAAAAAAAAAAAAAAAAAAAAAAAAAAAAAAAAAAAAAAAAAAAAAAAAAAAAAAAAAAAAAAAAAAAAAAAAAAAAAAAAAAAAAAAAAAAAAAAAAAAAAAAAAAAAAAAAAAAAAAAAAAAAAAAAAAAAAAAAAAAAAAAAAAAAAAAAAAAAAAAAAAAAAAAAAAAAAAAAAAAAAAAAAAAAAAAAAAAAAAAAAAAAAAAAAAAAAAAAAAAAAAAAAAAAAAAAAAAAAAAAAAAAAAAAAAAAAAAAAAAAAAAAAAAAAAAAAAAAAAAAAAAAAAAAAAAAAAAAAAAAAAAAAAAAAAAAAAAAAAAAAAAAAAAAAAAAAAAAAAAAAAAAAAAAAAAAAAAAAAAAAAAAAAAAAAAAAAAAAAAAAAAAAAAAAAAAAAAAAAAAAAAAAAAAAAAAAAAAAAAAAAAAAAAAAAAAAAAAAAAAAAAAAAAAAAAAAAAAAAAAAAAAAAAAAAAAAAAAAAAAAAAAAAAAAAAAAAAAAAAAAAAAAAAAAAAAAAAAAAAAAAAAAAAAAAAAAAAAAAAAAAAAAAAAAAAAAAAAAAAAAAAAAAAAAAAAAAAAAAAAAAAAAAAAAAAAAAAAAAAAAAAAAAAAAAAAAAAAAAAAAAAAAAAAAAAAAAAAAAAAAAAAAAAAAAAAAAAAAAAAAAAAAAAAAAAAAAAAAAAAAAAAAAAAAAAAAAAAAAAAAAAAAAAAAAAAAAAAAAAAAAAAAAAAAAAAAAAAAAAAAAAAAAAAAAAAAAAAAAAAAAAAAAAAAAAAAAAAAAAAAAAAAAAAAAAAAAAAAAAAAAAAAAAAAAAAAAAAAAAAAAAAAAAAAAAAAAAAAAAAAAAAAAAAAAAAAAAAAAAAAAAAAAAAAAAAAAAAAAAAAAAAAAAAAAAAAAAAAAAAAAAAAAAAAAAAAAAAAAAAAAAAAAAAAAAAAAAAAAAAAAAAGTTAGTTAGTAAGGGAAAAAAAAAAAAAAAAAAAAAAAAAAAAAAAAAAAAAAAAAAAAAAAAAAAAAAAAAAAAAAAAAAAAAAATTGATGCGAAAATCAAGTTCACGAGATGGGGGTAGACCCGGTAGGTCATCCGGAAAAACATCGGGAAAATCACGAACAATAGGAACGGCTTTCAATTCTACCTTTGTGACGGTAGCACTAAAAGCCTTGGAACTAGAGGAATCGGAAGTTTCACCTTGGACTCTAAGAATATCACCGTTTGACAACGGTATTTTGACCACTCTTTCACCACAATCAATGACCGCATTTACCGCCGTCATCCAATCCATACCTACAATGATGTCGAAGCTTCCAATATCGAAAGGCATGAGATTAATATAAAATTCAACGTCGTTTAAAGTCAGGATACAATCCCGAAGCACTTGACTAAGTCTAGTTAAGGTACCATTGACCATCTCAATATCAAGTACATAGTTTAAGGCACAAGGATGAACATCTATCAAAGGAACAAAACTATGGGACACGAAGCTATAATCGGCTCCGGAATCAAACAACACCGTGGCATAATGACCGTTAAGAAGAAATGTACCTGCCACCACATTAGGATCATTACGGGCTTCATTTGCATTCACCACAAAGGCTCTTCCCCTTGGTTGCACTTGATGGCCTTGTTGGCCACGGTTTTGGTTAGGACCGGTGATTTGAAGTTGATTTGGGTGAACCGCCACTTGCACATTTTGTCCCACCCATTGCGGACAAGCATTACGGAAATGTTCGGTGCTTCCACATTCATAACACCCACCCCGTTGACCCCTTTGATTATTAGCTTGAGGAGGATGTGCTCGGAGAGGAACCGCATGAGTAGGAGCCACTCTCGGGGCCCTACAATCTCTAGCAAGATGGCCAACTTGATTACAATTGAAACAAGTCCCACAAGGAGTGGTGGGAACATGATGTCGGGAGCACTTATTACAAAATGGGTAAGGACCCACATAAGCCTTCTTGGCCGGTTCAATCGCCGCAAACACCTTTCCCTTGTTAGGACGTTTAGGGTCAAACCTACCCATTTTCTTCACCCCGCTTGACTCGGGTGCATCCTTCCTCTTCGATGATGATGCTTGGCTCAATTCACCACTTCTAAGCAAGTCCTCGGTAACACTACCGGCTCGGTTTATGGCTTCCGTCATGGTGGTAGGCATAATGTTGTTCACCAAGTGTCGGACCTTTGGAGTCAAGCCCATAACAAACTTTTGAATAGCTTGAGCCTCGGGAGACACCAAGTGTGGAATAAGTGTTGACAACTCTTGGAATCGCCGAATGTACCCTTTATAGTCCGCCCCATTCATTTGGAGTTGGACGAACTCCAAGGTTAGAGCTTGAAGTTCATAGGGTAGACAAAATCTTTCTTTCACTAAAATCTTGAATTGATCCCACGGTATAGCATTGCCCACCCCTATTTCCTTATTCCACCATTTCAATGCATCACCCCTAAACATGCCGGATGAGTAGATAACTTGGTCATCATAAGTACAATGACTCCTAGCAATCACCGCTTCAATTTCTTCAAGCCACCTAATACAAGCCGTAGGACCCCCGCTCCCATCATACTCCGGGGCCCCACAACCCTTGAAATCCTTAAAAGGGCACCCTTGTCGGTACACTCCGTGTTGATTGTACCTTGGGACATAGTTATCGTGCATCACCGGTGCCTCTTCTTCCTCTACCCCTACCGGTTGAACATTTTCATTGTTCCCATTCACTTGAGCTCGAACATTCGGCACCGTATTATCGGGTGCTTGGAGAGTTGCCGTGACTTGGGCAACTATGTTAGGCATAATGTTGTTCACCAAGTGTCGGACCTTTGGAGTCAAGCCCATAACAAACTTTTGAATAGCTTGAGCCTCGGGAGACACCAAGTGTGGAATAAGTGTTGACAACTCTTGGAATCGCCGAATGTACCCTTTATAGTCCGCCCCATTCATTTGGAGTTGGACGAACTCCAAGGTTAGAGCTTGAAGTTCATAGGGTAGACAAAATCTTTCTTTCACTAAAATCTTGAATTGATCCCACGGTATAGCATTGCCCACCCCTATTTCCTTATTCCACCATTTCAATGCATCACCCCTAAACATGCCGGATGAGTAGATAACTTGGTCATCATAAGTACAATGACTCCTAGCAATCACCGCTTCAATTTCTTCAAGCCACCTAATACAAGCCGTAGGACCCCCGCTCCCATCATACTCCGGGGCCCCACAACCCTTGAAATCCTTAAAAGGGCACCCTTGTCGGTACACTCCGTGTTGATTGTACCTTGGGACATAGTTATCGTGCATCACCGGTGCCTCTTCTTCCTCTACCCCTACCGGTTGAACATTTTCATTGTTCCCATTCACTTGAGCTCGAACATTCGGCACCGTATTATCGGGTGCTTGGAGAGTTGCCGTGACTTGGGCAACTATGTTAGGCATAATGTTCGTGACCACTTGAGCGATCACGGTTGCCAAGTCGGGTGTTTGTGCTTCACCACTACCTTGACCTCTCCCTTGACCTCTACCACCACCTCTACCTCTACCACCACCACGACCTCTTCCACCACCACGACCTCTTCCTCCACCACGACCTTCTCCTTGAACTTCCGGTTGTTGTTCCGGAGTTCGCTCTCTATAAGTAGTCCCGGCTCTTCTTGGCCTCACCATTACTATAAAACAAGGAAACGTCGACTCGAAAAGTTAGCCTCAAAATGCTCGCATGTTAGTCACACAAGTGGTTAGTGTTCTCATGTCAACATGTCACACATAATTCATATCGTTACGCTAAGGCAAAAGTGCAATTGTTCTAGGGGAATTGTTATGTATCATGCCATCATACCATATTTTACAATAATTGTTCATCAACAAACCACATGTCCATTTCAATACATCAAACCATCACACAACTAAACAAGTGGTCCAAAGTATAATCCGAATCCGATATGCTTCCTAGTTATTGATCCGGGTATGTATACAGGGTGTACCAGCGGCTAACCCTCCACCCAATCAACTCCCAAAAAAAAAAAAAAAAAAAAAAAAAAAAAAAAAAAAAAAAAAAAAAAAAAAAAAAAAAAAAAAAAAAAAAAAAAAAAAAAAAAAAAAAAAAAAAAAAAAAAAAAAAAAAAAAAAAAAAAAAAAAAAAAAAAAAAAAAAAAAAAAAAAAAAAAAAAAAAAAAAAAAAAAAAAAAAAAAAAAAAAAAAAAAAAAAAAAAAAAAAAAAAAAAAAAAAAAAAAAAAAAAAAAAAAAAAAAAAAAAAAAAAAAAAAAAAAAAAAAAAAAAAAAAAAAAAAAAAAAAAAAAAAAAAAAAAAAAAAAAAAAAAAAAAAAAAAAAAAAAAAAAAAAAAAAAAAAAAAAAAAAAAAAAAAAAAAAAAAAAAAAAAAAAAAAAAAAAAAAAAAAAAAAAAAAAAAAAAAAAAAAAAAAAAAAAAAAAAAAAAAAAAAAAAAAAAAAAAAAAAAAAAAAAAAAAAAAAAAAAAAAAAAAAAAAAAAAAAAAAAAAAAAAAAAAAAAAAAAAAAAAAAAAAAAAAAAAAAAAAAAAAAAAAAAAAAAAAAAAAAAAAAAAAAAAAAAAAAAAAAAAAAAAAAAAAAAAAAAAAAAAAAAAAAAAAAAAAAAAAAAAAAAAAAAAAAAAAAAAAAAAAAAAAAAAAAAAAAAAAAAAAAAAAAAAAAAAAAAAAAAAAAAAAAAAAAAAAAAAAAAAAAAAAAAAAAAAAAAAAAAAAAAAAAAAAAAAAAAAAAAAAAAAAAAAAAAAAAAAAAAAAAAAAAAAAAAAAAAAAAAAAAAAAAAAAAAAAAAAAAAAAAAAAAAAAAAAAAAAAAAAAAAAAAAAAAAAAAAAAAAAAAAAAAAAAAAAAAAAAAAAAAAAAAAAAAAAAAAAAAAAAAAAAAAAAAAAAAAAAAAAAAAAAAAAAAAAAAAAAAAAAAAAAAAAAAAAAAAAAAAAAAAAAAAAAAAAAAAAAAAAAAAAAAAAAAAAAAAAAAAAAAAAAAAAAAAAAAAAAAAAAAAAAAAAAAAAAAAAAAAAAAAAAAAAAAAAAAAAAAAAAAAAAAAAAAAAAAAAAAAAAAAAAAAAAAAAAAAAAAAAAAAAAAAAAAAAAAAAAAAAAAAAAAAAAAAAAAAAAAAAAAAAAAAAAAAAAAAAAAAAAAAAAAAAAAAAAAAAAAAAAAAAAAAAAAAAAAAAAAAAAAAAAAAAAAAAAAAAAAAAAAAAAAAAAAAAAAAAAAAAAAAAAAAAAAAAAAAAAAAAAAAAAAAAAAAAAAAAAAAAAAAAAAAAAAAAAAAAAAAAAAAAAAAAAAAAAAAAAAAAAAAAAAAAAAAAAAAAAAAAAAAAAAAAAAAAAAAAAAAAAAAAAAAAAAAAAAAAAAAAAAAAAAAAAAAAAAAAAAAAAAAAAAAAAAAAAAAAAAAAAAAAAAAAAAAAAAAAAAAAAAAAAAAAAAAAAAAAAAAAAAAAAAAAAAAAAAAAAAAAAAAAAAAAAAAAAAAAAAAAAAAAAAAAAAAAAAAAAAAAAAAAAAAAAAAAAAAAAAAAAAAAAAAAAAAAAAAAAAAAAAAAAAAAAAAAAAAAAAAAAAAAAAAAAAAAAAAAAAAAAAAAAAAAAAAAAAAAAAAAAAAAAAAAAAAAAAAAAAAAAAAAAAAAAAAAAAAAAAAAAAAAAAAAAAAAAAAAAAAAAAAAAAAAAAAAAAAAAAAAAAAAAAAAAAAAAAAAAAAAAAAAAAAAAAAAAAAAAAAAAAAAAAAAAAAAAAAAAAAAAAAAAAAAAAAAAAAAAAAAAAAAAAAAAAAAAAAAAAAAAAAAAAAAAAAAAAAAAAAAAAAAAAAAAAAAAAAAAAAAAAAAAAAAAAAAAAAAAAAAAAAAAAAAAAAAAAAAAAAAAAAAAAAAAAAAAAAAAAAAAAAAAAAAAAAAAAAAAAAAAAAAAAAAAAAAAAAAAAAAAAAAAAAAAAAAAAAAAAAAAAAAAAAAAAAAAAAAAAAAAAAAACTCCCAAAAAGCGTATCCTTATTATACCAAACCAACCGCGTGCAATCCGTGATGTCATTAACTTGTTATAATACCGGGTAACCATAAAAGAGTTGATCACGTTCTTTTAGGGTTGCCACAATATTATATCATGTTGATGCCATAACTTCATCTTGCCCTACATCATCAAAAAATATCAATTCAATCCAACAATATGCACATGACCTCATTGTCCTCAAGTAACCACATTGACCTCATGCACTTGACCATCCCACAACAACACATTAATCATGCTGACCTATTGCACTCATGTTATCACATATAATGAACCCTCCTACGAAACCCAATGTACACTTATAATGCTCATATAGTTCACGTTGCATACAAGATTCCTAATCATGCATGCTATATGAAGAGTTTTACTTAAGCCGTAGTCTAGGTCAATCCGCCTAATTCTCTACGACCTGCATGGGCCACCATTCTGTAACACCCCAAGCTAGGCTCGAAATGTACCGAAAAGCATGACACAAGATGGAATTATCGTAGAACGAGACTATATGAAAATAAGAGGATTCCGGGAACCCAACATTTAAGTTACAATGTCACAAAAGCATAAGGAGCATTCAACCATAAAAAGTTACACAATAACAATAAAAGAGTTGATCACGTTCTTTTAGGGTTGCCACAATATTATATCATGTTGATGCCATAACTTCATCTTGCCCTACATCATCAAAAAAAATATCAATTCAATCCAACAATATGCACATGACCTCATTGTCCTCAAGTAACCACATTGACCTCATGCACTTGACCATCCCACAACAACACATTAATCATGCTGACCCATTGCACTCATGTTATCACATATAATGAACCCTCCTACGAAACCCAAATGTACACTTATAATGCTCATATAGTTCACGTTGCATACAAGATTCCTAATCATGCATGCTATATGAAGAGTTTTACTTAAGCCGTAGTCTAGGTCAATCCGCCTAATTCTCTACGACCTGCATGGGCCACCATTCTGTAACACCCCAAGCTAGGCTCGAAATGTACCGAAAAGCATGACACAAGATGGAATTATCGTAGAACGAGACTATATGAAAATAAGAGGATTCCGGGAACCCAACATTTAAGTTACAATGTCACAAAAGCATAAGGAGCATTCAACCATAAAAAGTTACACAATAACAATTCAAAAGATGGCTCATGATCCTAAGCAAATCCCATCAACGGGTAATGAATCACGGATCCATGGTCAAGTCCAACAATCTAGCAATGCATCAAGCTCTTGGGTTCTCTTGGTTACCTGAAAAGTGTACTAAACAATGTCAACACTAGGTTGGTGAGTTCGTAGGAAAAGATGAACAAGAACGCATTCCCATGTCAATCAATACACAATTCACATTAACAAAACGTCACACAACCTGAACGCCACAAAATGACATCATGCACGAAGTACACTTTTCAGCCCGACTCTTAAAAGAGTAGGGAGGCTACGAAAAACTCACCTTTGCCTTGATTTACCGAGTTAAAGTGAACTAGAACGTCAATTATTTGCCAAGCGATCACAACCTATCATAATGTACATGTGCGTATCAATATATATACAACCATGTCCTCATTTAGCTTTTATGAACTTTAGAATTTAACCCGGGACTTGAACGCGTATTAGAACTGAGTACGATAACTTGGAAGACAAGGAAAAACCCATTTGGAAGTTCGATGTGTCCCAAGGAAAGTGAAATACGATTTAAAATCAAAACAGGAAAATGAACATTAGAGACAGGCGTAAGCTACGGCCCATTTGGGCGTAAGCTACGCTAGGCAGGAACTCAATGGGCGTAAGCTACGCTGGCAAAATTCAAGGGGCGTAACCTACGCCAGAGAGGGGCGTAGGCTACGGTGCTCCAGAAACATGCATTTTGGACGAGTTTTGGGCGTAAACAGTAGGGTCTTGGCATAATGAAAATGGAGAGGGGCGTAGGTTACGCCAACAGGGGCGTAAGTTACGCCTGTTCTGGACCAGCAATGCACCAGCAGGTGTTCTTGACATAAACACGACCCAAAACCCTAAAATCTCAACATTTAAGCCATGAAATCGACTTGCACAACTTCGAGACCCATTTTTGAACATAGTTAGACATAATTAAACATAACTAAGCATGTTTCATCATCCAAAACCAACCTTTAACACATTTTCTTGTTAAAATTCGATCTTGACCCATTTGAACACAAAATCGACCCAAAACCTTGTTTTTGACTTATAAATTGTTTTGAGGAGTTCCTTGACCCGTTTTTGAACATAACAAACTCATTTGAACATAACCCACTCAATAGTTCCATTCCAAAACATGGCTTTTGACCCAAATCGAATTTTGACCTAATTTAGATAACTAGAAACCCTAATTTCGGATTTTGAAGCTATAAGGACCAAGAGTGCTTAGATTTAGGTGTAATACAAGTTTAATAACTAGAAATGATGAATTTGAGCTAGAAAACACTTACCAAAACTTCCACAAGCAATCAAACCCGATTTTGACCTAAATGAAGCTTTTCTTGCACTTTGAAAACTTGGATTTTTGATATGATGCTAGAATGATACTAAGGATGATGGTTTTGTTATTAATCTAGTTGAAACTAACATAAATGAACCAAGAATTTAGAGAGAGATTGAGAGTATGAGTATTTAGTGAGATGGGAGAGAAAATGTAAGTATTATGAATGAATGGATGAGGGAAATGAGGAGGATAGGGTTTGTTTACTTGGGTGGGTCATGGGTTTGGGCATAACCCATGGATAGGATCCATAACCATTTACTAGTTACCATAAATATCATCTAATGGAATTCGATTAGCACCAACTTGTTGGAATTCGTCTGCCCAAGACACATATTAAATTGACGTGGCTAGTACGTGATGATCCAAGTCGGGTCATACCAAATAACAAGCTAGACAAACACTTACGATATTTATTTATATGATATGATCTTTAAATAAATATATATAAATACTTGAAACATTTAGAAAGTGGTTTTCTAAATAATTGCACTTGAGATATGTAAATAAATTATATGGATGATTTATTTTGAGAGAAATGTGAATATGTTTATTTGGAGAAATAAACACTTATGTGTGTTGTGTATAATATGTAATATGTTACATAAGATATGTAACAAGTTATGTTACAATTTTATCTACAGAATATATAAGGATATATTTTATAAGATTAATGAAAATGGTTTTCCCTCTTTTTTGGTCTTGGAGGCCGGCCCCCCCCTTCCCATGTGGTCTTGAGTGTGTTTCTTACACAAGAGCACATGGACTTGGAGTGGAGGGATATATAACACACATAGAGTGTATCAACAAGACATACATGCAATTGTAAGAGACACTCTCTCAATTTTCTCAAGAAGCAATTTTCTTCTTTTTCTCTTTTGGTATTTTCGGCCACCAACAAAAGAAAAGGAAAACAAGACAAGTTTAAATCCTAGCATAGTTTGGGTGTTTGTTGGAAGCTTGGGGTATACTAGCTTGAGGTTCTTCTAGGTTGAAGACTTGGCACTCTCAAGATCATCATCTCCCTCATATCAACCTTCTCATTAGCTTGGAAGAAGGTAGTCTTCTAAACACCCTATGGTTGTTGTTTTGTATGTATGCTATTCATATACATGGATCCTTATTGTTTGGGTTTTATTTTATAAGTTAAACTTTGAATTTAACTATACCAACATATTGAAATGGTTCAATTTTCCGCTGCGTTTTAATATTATAAGGATAATATTACTTTGATAAAAACCCAAAAATCCCAACAATGGTATCAGAGCCAGGTTATATGGATACATACATCAAAAGTTGATATTTTGTTTGGACAAAATCCGATGTTTTGGCCATTTTGGCAATGGCCGAAACTAATACACAAAAGGAGGTTCCTTTTTCTTGTGTATTTTAGTGTCACAACTTAGCCAAGAGACCTTGTGAATGTTTGTGATGTATGGATGTGTTTGTATTTTATTTAATTATTCAATGGTTGTAATAGTTAAATAGGATTTTATTCATTCATTTGGTTATGTAATCTATTTATTTCATTTGGTATGTAATAAGTAGATTAGTTGCATTTTTTCTTATAAATGTAATCTCCAAGAAGGCATCAAAAGGTTTGGGGCTAAAAGTTGGAGGCCTAATGAAAAGACCCGTAAGTTCTTACTGCGGCGCAGTGGGAGTATGTCAAACCCACTGCGGCGCAGTGGGGTTATGCGGCCGAGGACAGTAAGTTCCCACTGCGGCGCAGTGGGAGTATGTCAAACCCACTGCGGCGCAGTGGGGATTATGCGGGCGAAGACAGTAAGTTCCCACTGCGGCGCAGTGGGAGTATGTCAAACCCACTGCGGCGCAGTGGGAGTATATTAGACCCACTGCGGCGCAGTGGATTATCAAAATGAAGAAATTTGTACAAATCACATCACAAAAGGTTACTTGAAGCATTTGGATGCAAGATCAAGTGGGAGCTCAACTAACACAATATTTTGTGTTACTTTGTCCCTTAGGTTGAGACCTTGGCCCACTTGTTTCGGCTAACAAGTGTGGTCAAAATTAGTTGGCTAATGTTGTGCACTTATTAATTTTATGTGGTTGTTTGTTTAATTTTGTCATATGGATGCTCAAAACCAACAAACTTGATGACTACATAAAAGATTAAAATTGGTTTTAATATTGACATTAACTTGGTAAATTAAAATGGGTTTTATTAAAAGTTAATGGTCACAATTATAAAAATGGATTTATAAAAGAACCTTGAAATTTGGATTTCAAAATTCATTATGGTACATAGTTTTTAACTAGAATATAAAAACTCAAACGACCCTTTAAAAACAAGTTAAACGCCATCCTTTTATACACACTTAATTATTTGGGAACTCTTTGTAGGATAAAGGTCACCTAACTACTTTGAGGGAACTTATAAGTTAAGGTAAATTTATTGTACTTATGGGATAAAGGTCACCTAACCACTAGTATAAGATAAATTTACATGTGTGTATAAGTAGGACAACTTGATTTGGAAGCCATGTGATTAGGGTCACCGAAGCATGGTAACCAAAGGCGTTGATGGGATTAAACATGCCAACTTAATATAAGATATTAAACCGGTCCCATACCACTAGAAATTGCAAAGTGTTGCAATTGTCAAACGTTGACTACCTTGTTAATTTAGATCATGGGATAAAGGTCACCTAACCATCATTTAAATGTAACGTTGGATTCTAGGTTTTAATTATTAATTGTCCATGGGACATAAAAGGGTATTGACAATTAAAATTTATATTTGATATCGAAAATACTAATAAAGAACTTTGTTAATCTTGTAGATGGCCGCTAACAATGCAATTAACCCCAACCCAAACGTCCATAACTTTTCACTAAGATCCATCCTTGAAAAGGATCGTCTTAATCAAATAACTTTGTGGATTGGTTTCGTAACTTGAGAATTGTTCTCAGGCACGAAAAGAAATCCTATATTTTAGACGATCCTATTTCTGATGAGCCCGAAGAAACTGATGTTGAAGCCTATAATGATTGGGCTAAATATGTCGAGGACTCCGTGCAAGTTAGTTGCATAATGCTAGCGAGTATGACTCCCGAACTCCAAAAGGAGTTCGAGCACCATGGGGCATACGACATGATTACCCAACTCAAGGAAATGTTCCAACAAAAGGCAAGGGTTGAACGCTTCGAAACGGTTCGAGCGCTTCATGCATGTCGCATGGATGATTCACAACCCGTCTCAACATATGTTCTTAAAATGAAAAGCTACATTGATCGCCTCGAAAGGCTTAATTGTCCCGTCTCAAATGAGTTAGCTACGGATATGATCCTTAACTCATTATCTAAGAGATTTGAAACTTCGTGTTAAATTATAACATGAACGGATGGGACAAGACCGTTTCTGAGCTTCATGGGATGCTCAAAACGGCCGAGGCTAGTATGGGAGGAAAAGTTCAACCCGTTCTCATGATCAATGAAGGCGGAAAGAAAAGGGCTTACTCCGGACCCAAGGCAAATGTTGCTAAGGGAAAGGGTAACTACAAAGGGAATTTTAAAGGCAAAGGAAAGGGAAAAGTGGATACCCAAAAGGCGAAGAAGCAAAAGGTTGCTGTCAATGACCCATGCTTTGAGTGTGGGGAGGTAGGACATTGGAAACGTAATTGTCCAACCTACCTCAAAGAGTTAAAAGCTAAGAGGGATGCAGGGCAAACCTCAGGTACAATATTTATGATATATATTGAGCTTAATACAGTTTTTTCTTACATATGGGTATTGGATACCGGATGTGGAACTCATATTTGTAATATGTTACAGGGGTTCATAAGAAAGAAGCACATCAAGAAGGGAGACATTAGTCTTTTTATGGGCAATGGTGCATTGGTGCATGTTGAAGCCCAAGGAGACTATCTTTTGAAACTTCCAAATGGTTTGGAAATTGTATTGAACAATGTTTTGTATGCACCTAGTTTGACTAGGAGTATTATCTCTGTTTCCCGTTTAAGACATGTTGGATATGATTTTAATTTTGTTAACAATGATATCCATGTTTCTTTGAATGATGTATTTTATTTTAAAGCTATGCCTTTAAATGGTATTGATGAATTAGTTCATGAAAACCAAACATATGATAACTCAATGTACCAAGCTACCACTAAGAAACTTAAATTAGATTTAAGTGAAACCTATATTTGGCATTGTCGTCTTGGCCATATAAATAAGAATCGCATACTAACACTTCAAAAGAATGGTCTTTTGAAAACAAAATCAAATGATTCATTTAATGTATGTGAATCTTGTTTACAAGGCAAGATGACTAAAGCACCTTTCAAAGGCACAAATGAAAGGGCAAAAGATTTATTAGGCATCATACATTCGGATGTATGTGGACCTTTTAAGCCAATGACTAGAAATGGTGAAAGATACTTCATTACATTCACCGATGACTATAGTCGTTACGGTTATGTATACTTATTAAAACATAAGAGTGAAGCTTTTGAAATGTTCAAAAATTTTCAAGAATGAAGTAGAAAACCAACTCAGTAAGACAATAAAAATTATTCGTTCTGATAGAGGAGGTGAATACCTAAGTGATGCTTTTCAAGATCATCTTAGAAGTTGTGGGATTGTCTCACAACTAACTCCACCTGGAACACCACAACATAATGGTGTGTCTGAAAGGAGGAATCGAACTCTATTAGATATGGTTCGTTCCATGATGAGCAAAAGCTCACTACCTCTATCATTTTGGGGATATGCCATAATCTCTGCTGCCCGAATTTTAAATATGGCTCCCACCAAGAAGTGGAGAAAACACCTTTTGAAATATGGCATGGAAGAGTTCCATCTTTATCATATTTAAAGGTATGGGGTTGTGAGGCTTATGTAAGACATGATGCCTCAAACAAATTAGAGCCCCGATCCACTAAGTGTATCTTTGTAGGATATCCCAAAGATGATTTGGGATATTATTTCTACAATCCTAATGAGCAAAATGTATTTGTTGCTCGAAAGGCTGAGTTCTTGGAAACTAAATTCCTTATGGAAGGAACTAGTTCCAGAACAGTGGAACTTGAAGAAGATCAAGAACCACTGACAGATACACACTTGGGTGACACTAGCATTCAACAAAAGGATGTTGAAGATGATCAAAGGGTTGATCAAGACACACAAAACGTTCGTAGATCTGGTAGAGCTACTTATCCACCTGAGAGATATGGATTTCTCGTGGATGAATGCTACATGGTAGTTTCTGATGAACCTACCACCTACCATGATGCTATGTCCAAATCAGATTCGGACAAATGGCTAGAGGCCATGAACGCTGAGATGCAATCCATGTATGACAACCAAGTTTGGGAATTGGTTGTTGAACCTCCTAATTCCAAAGTAGTTGGAAGTAAGTGGGTGTTCAAATTGAAACACGATATGCATGGAAACTTGAGTACTTATAAAGCTAGACTTGTAGCAAAAGGTTTCACTCAAACTCGAGGGGTCGATTATGATGAAACTTTTTCGCCTGTGGCAATGCTAAAGTCTATTAGGATATTATTTGCCATAGCCGCACATTATGACTATGAGATATGGCAAATGGATGTCAAAACCGCTTTTCTAAATGGATATCTTGAGGAAGATGTCTATATGGATCAGCCTGAAGGTTTTGTCGATCCAAAACATCCTAATAAAGTATGCAAGTTAAAGAAATCAATCTATGGATTGAAACAAGCATCAAGAAGCTGGAATCGTCGTTTTGATGAAGAAGTCAAGAAATTTGGCTTCATCAAAAACGCTGATGAAGCTTGTGTGTATAAGAAGGCTAGTGGGAGCATCATTACTTTTCTAGTATTATATGTCGATGACATTCTACTATTTGGAAATGACATTCCAACCTTGGAAGGTGTAAAAGCCTGGCTTGGAAGTTGCTTTTCCATTAAGGATCTTGGTGAAGCCGCCTATATTTTGGGAATAAGGATCTATAGGGATAGATCAAGGCGCTTAATAGGTTTGAATCAAAGTGCATACATAGACAAGATCTTGAAAAGGTTCAAGATGGAAAACTCCAAAAAGGGTTTGGTGCCTATTCAAAGAGGAACTATATTGAGTACTTCTCAATCTCCCAGCTCAAAAGTTGAGCAAGAGAGAATGAGTGGAATCCCATATGCATCTGCTATAGGATCCATCATGTATGCTATGATATGCACGAGACCGGACGTGTCATGCGCTTTAAGCATGACAAGTAGATACCAGCAAAATCCAGGTGATAGTCATTGGATGGCTGTCAAATATATATTGAAATATCTTAGAAACACTAAAGATATGTTCTTAATATATGGATCTGGTGAGGAGGAACTCGTTGTAAAGGGTTACACGGATGCGAGTTTCCAAACTGATCGAGATGATTCTCGATCACAATCGGGTATATCTTCATTCTAAATGGAGGAGCTGTTTCTTGGAAAAGCTCAAAGCAAGATGTGGTTGCATTGTCCACTACAGAATCGGAATACATCGCCGCTTCTTTAGCAGCACAAGAAGCTGCATGGTTGAAGAAATTCATTGCCGATCTAGGGGTTGTTCCTTCCATTCAAGAACCCCTAGAAATTCTTTGTGATAACGAGGGTGCGATTGCTCAAATCAAGGAACCTCGTGCACATCAAAAGACTAGGCACATTGAGCGGAGATTCAACTACATAAGGGATGAAGTTGAAAAGGGAAAGATATGTATTCACAAAGTTCACACCGATCAAAATGTTGCGGACCCACTCACGAAGCTCCTTGAAAGGCCTAAGCATGAGAGTCATACTTGTGCCATGGGACTTCGATATTCTAGTGATTGGATTTGATCTATTTTATGTATTTGGATATCGGAACACTTGTAGTTATTAACACATTTATATGAATATTGGTATTTTGCATTTAAATTGTGTTATGTTCCATTTTTGCATGTTTAAATCCATGAATAAGTTAATTATTCTAAATGTCCGTAGTCGATCATATTTGTGGGAACAAATATGAATGTAAGATTATTATGAACTTGGATTGGTAGATATTCAAAAGGTTTTGAATATAGAGCAAAGTGTTGCTACCAAGGTTCATAGATATTTGTGGGATACAAATATTGGACTGACCTGCAATCAAGCATTACTACATGGAATCTCTGTGATTGATCATAAGTAATCTTGAGTTAAAAGGCGAATATCATTGTGTCCTCAGACCTGAGATACATATTGGGTCTTGATATTCACTGAATATTATACTTTGACTTAGTTCTTCGCTGTTCTGAAACATGGCAGTACATAAGACTAAGCTCAGGTATGATATAAGGTGATTGTGAGAGACGTATGTAGTCGAGATGGAATTTGTCCCTCTTATTCGTTGAGAGTAAGATGTCTAAGGCCTGCTACAAGTTAAATCAATAGAGAATGATCACTCTGTGTCTCTAGGATTTAACATGACATCTGTGACAAAAGGATAAATGATCGATTCACCTAAATCATTTCAAGTAAGGGACTTGAAGAGGATGATGTTATTGAATGGCACTTCGTCATACGTATTAGGGGTAGCAAACCGTTGTTAGGCGGTATTTGCTGCTTGCGTCAATCTTCTATGAATCTTGTGCAAGTGGGAGATTGTTGGAATTCGTCTGCCCAAGACACATATTAAATTGACAAAAAAAAAAAAAAAAAAAAAAAAAAAAAAAAAAAAA
>CM067172.1:22911326-22913826 GCA_034093135.1 Erigeron breviscapus | reverse complement strand
AAAAGAAAAGGAAAACAAGACAAGTTTAAATCCTAGCATAGTTTGGGTGTTTGTTGGAAGCTTGGGGTATACTAGCTTGAGGTTCTTCTAGGTTGAAGACTTGCCACTTCAAGATCATCATCTCCTTTATCAACCTTCTCATTAGCTTGGAAGAAGGTAGTCTTCTAAACACCCTATGGTTGTTGTTTTGTATGTATGCTATTCATATACATGGATCCTTATTGTTTGGGTTTTATTTTATAAGTTAAACTTTGAATTTAACTATACCAACATATTGAAATGGTTCAATTTTCCGCTGCGTTTTTGATATTATAAGGATAATATTACTTTGATAAAAACCCAAAACAAAAAAAAAAAAAAAAAAAAAAAAAAAAAAAAAAAAAAAAAAAAAAAAAAAACTTGCACATAAGTCTCTAGTTGCACAATAAAACGACCCATATAAAAAAAAAACACACACTGCACTCAAATGACTCTTAGATTGCACTTGAACATATATTAATTAATCAAAAACTTAGGAAACGTACCCATAGTCAAAAGTCAAAATGCACGGTTGTTACATTATTCCCCCGTTAAGGGAATTTCGTCCCGAAATTCGATGGAACCCTAATCACTAAACAAATGCGGATATTTTGACTTCATGAAGTCTTCCCGCTCCCAAGTGAATTCGGCTCCACGTCTAGCATGCCAACGAACCTTGACTATCGTATAGCAATTGATATGGTTCTCGAAAAAGAAGCAGTGAAGAAAAATAGTGATGTGTGGAAGACGGTTTATTCATTAAGCTATTAATTTAGTTGAGGATTTTCTCGACATAGCATACGCTTTTGAGTAAACTGTTCAGCTCCTTTCAACCTTGGTTAAAGGGATGATAAAGTTTAGAAATTTTATCTTAAAAAAAAAATATATAATTCGGTAGTTACTAATTACAGTAGCAATGATTAAAATTTCTGTAGTTTATGGACACCTGTCCGTTTTCCAAGGTCACACTTCGTCTTTCATTCTTTATATAAGAAAGGCACTTTTAAAGATAATAGGCATTCTGAAATTTCCTTCTCTCTTTTATTTTCCTTTGTGTGAAACTATATTTCCACACATCCAAATCAACCATCGTTCTTTCTCAACTAAGCCATGGCCACTCACACATTTATTGCACTTGAACATTCAATCGAGCTTTTGTCAACGCAAATTGAACAACTTAACAGTACTATAGTATCACTTGCTACTGAACAAACCACCTCGTTTAAGTCTCTTACTTCCCAAATTGACCAAATACACTATAGCACTCCTTTTCTCCTAGCAGCTGATAGAGCACTATTGAGAAAATCTATCGATAAACAAACAAAACTTGAAGCAGAAACTAGAGAAATTAAAGGGTTGTTGTATCAACTTGCTGATTTCTCACAATCTGAAGAAGTTGAAGCAACAGTTGACTCAACTGTTTTCAAGGGAAAGGGACCTATGTCATCACCTTCTCCTGTTATATTTCATGAAAATTTTGAAACACTCCGAAGTAGTTCTCAAGACGTGATCCTCAAAGAGATTATAGAACGTCAGAAAATACAAGCGATAGAGGAAGAGGCTTCTCTGAAGTTAGCTAAGGAACTATTGCTTGCAGAAGCAGGAGAAACAGGTTTTGAGGTGCAAATACCAGCAAGTCAACATGTCAACATATTAGAACTTGCTAGCAAAAGAGAAGCTGAGTGGTATGCCAAAATGGCTAAAGGTGAAGTAAGTCTAAGGAAGTATCTACAGGAAACTATGGGAGAAGAAGACACTACTCTTAGAGGCGACGAAAGTAGCACTCCTCTACTTTCTCAAAGACCCATGAAAAGACTAAGAACTGTTGGCGCCTCATCATCCGCTCCCGATATGCTTGCACCAGCTGACGATGATGCCTTGTTAAATCTTCAGCTTCCAAAGGGCATAGTGTTTGTGGAAGGAAGGGTTTTAAGTAGGCCTGCTGGGATCTTCTATACTTCAGAGGATGGGGATGAGAAGTTCTTTCGTTTAAGCGAGATCGATAAGGCTTCTACTCATTTCTTAACAAACATTTGGAAGATTTGTTCCAAGGATCCCAGTAATACCAACTTCCTAAGGCAGATTGAGCAAGAGTTAGCCAAGCCACACCGAGCCACTTAGTCCAGTGTATGTTCCAGTTGAGAGCGAGGGGGGGGGGGGGGGGGGGGGGGGGGGGGGGGGGGGTATGTTTCAGTTGAGAGCGTATGTATTATTAATGTTTGTAATATTGGCTTGCTATGTTCGATCAAATAAAATTCATACTTTTGTTCAAGTTTATATTTTATTCAAATTTATAAATTATAACAATTTTTTTTTTATATGCACGACGATTCTCTCACGACACTTACTCAAACTATTCCCCAGTTAAAAGTTCTAGCAACATTTTTAACTTAATAATCGACTTCATGCTCATTAGTGGAAATGACTGCTTCAATATTCTCTATTTTAGAGAACACTTCCTACATCTCTTCCGTTCAACTTC
>CM067172.1:22810385-22910326 GCA_034093135.1 Erigeron breviscapus | reverse complement strand
TTACCTGCTATAAATGCGGTAAGAAAGGTCATTTTATGAAGGAATGCAGATCTAGTCAGATGAACAACCAAACTGGTCCCTCTGTCCCAAATTTCAATCTGCCTGATGATAGCTACAAAGCTAAATATAAGAAGATTAAGGCCAGATTGCCCTCTTATCCATGGAAAGAAAAGGATCAGTGCTTGATGGACAAACTGAGGGAAAATGGGAGTATCTCTGATGACTCATCAGCTGATGAAGAAGAGGAAAGGGACATGTGTTTCATGGCCTTGGAAGATCAACAGCAGCACGTGGCAAAAGACGATGTCATCACTGGAAGATGGGTGGACATCATCTTGAAAAAGGTATGTGATTATGACAACCAAGTTGACCCAGAACTGAAACTGGACCTGGCTGAATCATTAAGTGGTGATTTTGGCTTTTGTGGAAACTGTTAGAGCAGATAGTGAAAGATATCTTGGATACTATCTTAATTGAACTGAACAATGTTAAACCACAACTTAATGATTTACAAAGTGTCCAGTTGGCTCTCAAGGAGTCAGTTTTGAAAATTGAGGCTTTAGAATTTGATAATCAAAAACTAGTTTCTGATCTTGAAAAAGAACAATGATTATCAAGTCATGGGTATGCATGGAAATCTGGAGATCTTGAAATGGCAGCTCTTATACCAGATCTTCATGCATTGCCTCCAGCTCTCAGGGTTGAAACTCCTTATGATCAACCTGAGATGTTACTATGTACAAAAAGATGGGTAAATTGTTTAGACGGATAAAAAGTTCATTTTAGCCAAATTTTCGCTTGATCGAGTTAATATTAAGATGAATAGTTAAGTGTAATATATAGACTTAAATTAAGAAAGGGTAAATTAAGGATAGGTGAAAAAAAGAAAAATTAAAGGATTGGAGTGGATTGTTTAATACATATCATGTGCCAATAGGGCGGCACACACTAGAAAAACCCTAATAATAATAGGATGATGTCCGTAAATCGAAATTTTTTGGACATTTGCCTTGGTTGTGATTTTTTATTTGGTATCGATTGTTCATGTTACTCATTTCGATAATGGATGATGTCCTAAATTCATTTCGGTGGTGCGATTGATACATATACAATCACAACAATATTGGTTTTAAAGTAAATTAAGACGGGTATGCAGGAGTTTAATGAACAACTTGCTTCATCTAATCATATGTACAACCCGAATAATAAAATGGACTTAATAAAATGTATATCTAATTCACAAGCATGCGCAAATTATGAGAATCAAAATTATTCCAAGAGGATATATGAAAGTGACTTGTTATTTGTAATGATGATGTATGATTTTATATATTTTTATAAGGGCAGTGGTATGTTTAGCCACCCTTTAGGCTAGGGATGTGCGTGGTCTGGTTTGACCGGTTTTTGCTAAGAATCTCAACCAAACCAATGTAAACGGTTTAACGATTTTTCAAACCAACCTGTCCAAATTTTTATGCCAAACCAAACCAACCAAAACCAATTAACCGGTTTGGTTTGGTCCGGTTAAACGGTTATCATACTTTTGACATTCAATATATTAAAGTTTTTAGTAATACCAAATTGCAAAAATTTCACACATACTTGAATTGAAATATGAAGTGTTGAAAATAAATAAAAAACGGAAAACAAAAAGTAGAAGTTAATATTTTCAACAATGCAGACAATTCGTGTATATATACTAGATTGGGGAGTCGTCATATTAGAAAATATAAATCATATTAATTAGCTTGGTAATTGATTGCTAAAAATTATTTAAGGATCGTATCTTTGAAAATTTAAGATAAGAATTTGTTATTTATAATTTATAATATGAATAATATATATATATATATTTTTATATATATTATATATATATTAATATGTATATAATAAACATATCCATTAATATAATAAATGGTCCGGTTTGGTTACACCGGTTTGATAAAAGTCTAAAACCATGAACCAAACCATAAGAGCGGTTTATGAAAAAGGCAAACCATTGGTCTAAGTTTTTGATTTCAAACCCGACCAATCCGTCCAATTACTTCGGTTTAAACGGTTTAGCCGGTTTAGACCAAACCGTGCACATCCCTACTGTTTACTCCCCCATAAATCCATCCCATCAAACCTTTTATGTATCTACTTTACTATATTTATTTATATTTATTTATTTATAATAACTTTAATATAGGAATTAATTATATGAAATGTAAGTTTTTATTATTTAATTTATTTATTGTATAAAAACTTTAATTTTCTAAAAATACCATTGTATTTGATTTATTTTTATCTACAAAAATTGATATAAATTTTAATCATACACCGAAAATAGCATAACTTGTCAGGATATGTTGATCACTTTTTTCAAAATTTGTGACTAGACACTCGAATACGTTTATCTAGAGATCTATTTTAATCGGGTCTGTGGTATAGAGCCCTCACAGAAGAGACCACCATTTCAAATCTTTCGATAAGAAACCTTATTATTGGTTAAGTGAAAATAATATATAGTCAAATATGTTTTGAGTAGTACTTGAAATGAAACGTTTTTTTGTGTGAAACCATTCGGTGATGATTTTTTTTAACTTACTTTTGGTAAGTATAATTAGCTCATTAAGAAACTAGTTTAATTAAATGCATAAATAAATCAAAGTATGCATTAGAGCACTCCCGGGCACAAGACACTTCAATACACTCTATAAAGACCTCCTTTTAATACATTTCTTCTAATACATCCAATATATTCCAATACACTCTAATATATTTATTTTCACACTTTTAATTAAACAAAAGTAAGTACTCGCGCGTTACAGCAGTGAGATGGAGGGGGTGATAGGTCATAAAGTGTGATAGCCAAATGCCTTAACCGTACGGGTTTCGCCCTCGGATTTAAAAATTCGTCGAAAGTATATCGAATGACATCTCTAATGAAAGAGCATGAAATTTAAGAACACCCATATAATTTTTATAATTTATCGATGTACGGTTTTTGAGATAAAAATTTTGAATGAATTGAGGAATAAATGATTTATGGAGGAGAGAGGAAAAAAATGATTGGTTGAGGTTTAAGGAGAGAGAAAGGGTATTATAGTTATTTTAGGTAAATATAGAATAGATAAGGGGACATTTTGGAAAAATAAATGTTGAAACTTAAAATTTAGACATGGAGAATTTGCTTTATAATATAGTATAGATATAGATAAAATCACAAATATATTTAATTATTGTTTTTTTATTATGTAATGTGATGCAGTGTTATTAATAAAATGTTTTTATTTAACTTTGTGTAAAAATTAAATAAATTAATAAAAAAATCTATACTCTTTTATAAAAATTATCATACCCTCCATTTTTAGAAATAGTTACACAATAGTTATATACGAATTACTAAATTACCGTTAATAAACACCCACTATGGAAAGAGTTTTTATAAAATACCAAATTTGCCTTAATGAATTAATTTACACTCTAAACCTTTATTTTAATAATTAACACTTAAACCCTTATCTTCTAAAAATTTCCACTATCATAATTACATTAACATACACTATTTGACACCGCCTGTACCATACACCACTAGACCCCACTAACGCTGTCACATTGTACCGGTACCATGTTTGTTGTGTGTTTAAGTAAATTCAAAAAAGAGAAAAAAGAAAATTCAAAAATATAAAATTCAAAAAGAAAGAAAAGAAAAAGAAAAAGAAAGTTTCAGGGGACTAGCTAAGTGGGAGAGCTATGTATGTTATCACGTGATACATCTACACATTTTCTATTACATTTTTAACTATTCTCTCTAGTAGGGCACACAGTAAAGAAAACTTCATCCAATTGCATTACCCTTTTGCTCACTGTAAGTTTTTTTATTTATGTTTCTTTAATTTCATTCTTTTCAAGATTCATATAATATATATATATATATATAGCAATTATTGCATCTGTTTTTGTTTCTGGGTTTGGTGATTTATATAGAAGAGTGTGGCATAATTTGATGATTTTTTGTATTATATAATTTTTAATTGGAACAGATTTTTTTTCCCTCTTTCTGTCTCTATTTTTTTAATTGATGCTTGTTTATTAAAAAAAATTTACTTTTCGGGCCTTTTTTTAAAAAATAAAAATAAAATTCTTATATATATTGTTATGACAAATGTATGATTATTGTTTATTTTTATTATTATTATTATTATTATTATTATTATTATTATTATTATTATTATTTTTTAATATATTGTTTTGTGTTTCAAAGAGTTTGTGGGATATAAGTTCATTTTTTTAATATATTGTATTTAAGTGCATCTTTATATGGAATTTATTTACTTTTCGGTTCTTTTTTCAAAAAATAAAAATAAAATTCTTATATATATTGTTATGACAATTAATGTTAATATTGTTATTTTTATTATTATTATTATTATTATTATTTTTTAATCTAAATTTCTGGCTCCGCCCTGGTTGGTTTGTGGGATATAAGTTCATTTTTTTAATATATTGTATTTAAGTGCATCTTTACATGGAATTTATTTACTTTTCGGTTCTTTTTTCAAAAAATAAAAATAAAATTCTTATATATATTGTTATGACAAATGGTATGACTTTCTTGTTTATTATTATTATTATTATTATTTTTTAATATATTGTTTTGTGTTTCAAAATGAGTTTAACACATACCTTTAATTTTCGAGATCTCCAAATTTTAACTACCCGAATATGCTAAGATCCTAGAAATTTAGTACGATGAAGCTATGATTTACTATGAATGAGATTTGTTTTGGATGATTAATAACGTTAATTTAGAAACAAAGCTTTGCAATTCGATTTTAATGGCGGCAGCGGCAGGTGGGTTTATCTCGATGAGGAAGATGAATGAGATATTCATCTAGGACCCCTTCATTTATTCTTACTATTTTGCTAGACCCTTTAAAAAGTATTGAGTTACAAATGTTACCCCTAAACTTTATAAGTCACACATTTTATAGTTATAAAAAGGATAAACACTTTAAAGTTGGTTATTCAAAGTTCATGAATGAGGAAACTTTTATTTATTTATTTTTTTAAAATACATGATATTTTAAAATATGAAATAAAAATCAAATATTTTATAATAGATATTAATATTGAATTCAAAACACAAACTCGTATAAAAAAGTTAATGAGAATAAAAAAATAACAAATATAGAGAATTCATTAATGAAATGGATTTAGGTGTCGTTTTCGTTTTGAGCAGAGCTTTACAAATTACCTCGATCAACATTGCCATTATTTTTAGCAACAAAAGAAGAAGAAGAGATAGCTCAAATGACTACTATTCTTTGGTTATGTTTTAGAAGTAGTGATGGTGGAACTTAGCCCCCCTAATCTAAATTTCTGGCTCCGCCCTGGTTGGTTTGTGGGATATAAGTTCATTTTTTTAATATATTGTATTTAAGTGCATCTTTACATGGAATTTAAGTGCATTATGGTTATATATAGAAATTGAAGTGCTGGTCGAATTATTTTTACTTGTATGAGTTTGTGGTGGGATGTTGGATTTTATATGGATTTTAGCATAAGTTCATTTGTTTTATAGAATATTTAAGTGAATTTGAAGTGATGTATTATATTTTTTATCTATTAGATGTACCATCTATCTTGGAGGGTAGGTTCTCAGGCCTGGGGATGGGTCGACCAATGCTTACACCCGATCAGGTTACGGTGATCCCAGTTTCTGCCATGGATTATTCATCTTTCACAATGTATGATATCAACCTCTATATGAAGAATGATGACGGGTACATCATCGGAGTTTCGGCGGCTAGGAGAGAGGATTATACTTGGACTGACCGCACAAAGAAAATCTACAAATATGCTGATCCTTTATATTCTCCTTGGTCTTAGACATCAACTTTGCTTTGGATAGACATCTTATGGTGAAAAAGAGCTTGTTGTTAAGAATTATGTGGTAAAGAAGTTTATATGGTTAATTCAAGTTTTTGAAGAAGGCGGCGGAAAGAAGAAAGCAAAGTTCTTTCAAATTAAATTGGTTTAGTTTGTTGTGTCCAGTAGGCTGAATACTTTTGGTGGTATAATTCTAACTATGATACTTTTGGTGGATTAATTATGTAATTTGAAGTTAATGGTTAAATTTGGTTTAATTATTATACATGTATACATTTAGAATTGCTAATTTTGTGGGGATCAAACTTTTTGCCCTCGTTTCTCATACATACTAGCTCTTAGCTTAGTAGATTGATAAATTAGATCAACTTTCAACATTTGCTTCAGATTCTGGCATCTGATTACATTGATATATGATAATAGCTTGGATTTGGAAGTTGGAAAGCAATTCAATTTCCTGCTGAATTGAAATCTCTATAGCAACACCCAAACTAAATGGAACACCTTCATCAAATCTTATTTGCATGTGTCGAGGGCGTTGTCACATTTGCAACCATGGCGTGGAGAATATCAAGCATGTTTTTGAGTTAATGCACTTTCTGTTGGAAATACTAGGCCCTCGTGTGTACTTTTAAAATTTATAAACGCAGCGGAAGACTAAAAATACAAACATGTATTTTATAAAAACATGCACACGATTAATATTTCCACCAAGATCCAATTACACCATGATAGTTGTCATAATAAGATAGATTAAGAATAATACCTTTTGAGTAGATGAAATCGCGTAGGATGAAACAATATTCAATAATATGAATATCTCTACAGTTGATCCACACGAACACTTCAAACAATACCCGAAGGTTGCTAGACCTTAATCACCTAGATCAAAACTACCAAACTCCTAGCTTGGTCTTTTTAATCCTCCCAACCAAAAACTAAAGAACTTAATTTTGTAGGAACGGAAGATCGATATTTGAAACTCATAAAACAATGTCCTTTAAGAAAGTAATCAAACTTTCTCTTAACCGGCCATCCTTTTGTTTTAGTCCGAATGGATGATTAAATAGCTGCCGAATCCTTTCTATTATGTAGTGTGAATCATACACACATATTATATTAAAAAGAAAGCTGCCCAATCCTTTTCATCACGTAGCCATCCTTTTTGTAGTAGTTAATCAATTTGATTAAGTAGCCAAATACAAAATGGCTTTGGATGTATCCATATCAACTAACTTTCAAACATGAATTAGTTAGTACCTTTTGCTAGGATATTATAATTTATATATTAATTAATAAACTATTTATTAATTAAATACTTTGGTGATTATAAATATATGTATACAATATACATATATCCGGATATCTAAATGTTCTTTGTGTGTGACCCCGTAGGCTCGTGTGTAAGCGGTAGTATAGTTTTGCGTTATGACGTACACACTAATCCAACAAACTCCCACTTGTGTATGGCATATCATCTAGAAAACTACACAGACAAGTATTTGCGTCTAGCAACACATCATTGCCCCCGAAAACACACGAGTGTTTGTTTCAGCTAAACGAACGATCATTATTAAAATAATGATATAATGATTGAGTGTCAATTGTCCCTTTATTACCGATACCGTGTTGACATGAGACATGGATCGAGTCATTCTCATTTGTCAACAAATTCTGTTTCTCGATATAGAAAAGTCGAATGCGATCACCAAGTTAAAATTGATCAACAATCAATATAGCTTGGGCACGACCGTGTAAATATCCATTCATTTTCATCGAGTGGCCCAGTGGTATCATTCTCTCACATAGAGAATAAATCTCATCTTGATTTTATGTGCACATCACATACTTCATATCATACCTAATGATGGCTTTTATAACTACCTTGTTCAGGATAGCGTTTAACCACATCAAAGCATAACATGTCATATAATCAGCAACCAACATACAAATCTCAGGTCTAAGGACACAAAGACATAATCACTTCGAGATTCACTGTTGACACCGATCCATGCAGTGACATCTCGTGATTTGGGTCACTCCAATATTCATCAACAATGAATACATATGAATTTTGGCCTCAACAAGTTAACTATTCACCATCAGTGAATAAAACCAAAACTTCATATTAGTCTTAATTCATGTTACTCCAATAACATGACCGACTATGGAGATTTTGAATAATCAACAATTATTCATGGATTAAACATGCTAATATAGAACACAGTATTATAAATGAAAACGATCATACCAAGTATATCAATTCATTAATATAAAACTGCTTAATGTTCCAAAAATATCCAAATACTAAATTTCAAATGAAAAAGAACAGCGACTTAACTAAGTCCAATACACTACTAGCATGATCATCATGCTTGTTATGTGTCATGGGCTTCGTGAGCGAGTCAGCCACATTTCATCCGAGTGAACCTTAAGAATACATCTTTTTCTCCACTGTGTATTTGCAAACTCATTATGGCACCACATAATCGCTTGGTGCAATCTTCCAATCATCAGACCCTCAAACTTTAAAGAGCTATTCGAGATCCACAAACACCCATTGCTTAACCCAGCGAGAAACAATCATGTCAATCTGGTGGTGCTCGCTTATTGCTGGATAATCTGGAGATGTCGCAATGATTGTGCTTTCTCAAATAAGCAACCCTCAATTCGCTTTGCGACTAAAGAAATCAAGACGACAAGCTTCATGTGGCTAACAAACAGATCCGTAAAACATCGTGTGGAATGGACCAAGTGGAACAACTTCAGTTTTTAGCTTTCCTGCACTTTAATTTCTAGCCTTCCTGCAGTTTTCTCAATTTCTAGTCTTCCTGCAATTTTCTCCGTGTTTTTTGCTATTTCCGTATACGGATATGCCTCTGCATATGTACTCTATATGTACTCTGCCTTGTAAACTTAGCATCTCGCTATTATATTAATAAAGCTTTTATGAATGTTCAAAAAAAAAGATGTTTAACATATAGTCAAATAATATTCAATATGTAAGCAATTGGTGAGACACTGAAATTCATGCGGTATTTTATTGTTTTCTGTTTTTATATATGCATGTGGAGTGTCTGCTTCATAGTTGCTTATTAAATTAATATAATTATATATTTTTTTTTTCCGAACATTCAAAATTTCATTAAGACAAAAACTAGCAAGGAGCTAGAAAGAGTACATGAACTAAAATACATGATCGTAGTGCATGAACAGATAAAAACTAAGCTACTGGGAGAAACTTGACCATTGTTGCCACGGGATTTTTGTCTTGGAGGGTCTGTTCGTTATCCAAAGGAAACTGATGGCTTTGATCTCCTTGACTGCATAGCGGAAGGACGGGGGCTTGTTGTTGAAAATGTAGTCATTTCTGATCTTCCATATGACCCAACAAAAGGCAAGTATGACCAGATTTAGGAATTGGCGCTTGCTAGGATCGATTTGAGTATCCAGGTGAGTTGTGAATAACTCCCTGATGTTGGATGGTTTGCTGATCGTGAGATTACACCAGGACAGAATATAAGTCCAAAGAGAGTCGGCAAAGGAGCAATGTAGAAACAAGTGAATTGCTGATTCATCGTGAGTGTTGCACATGGGACAAGTCAGCGAGTTAACTGGGATGTTTCGGTGAGTTAGTTGATCTTTAGTTGGAAGCCGGTTTATTTGTAGGCGCCAACCCATAACATTGATCTTTAGCGGTGCAAGACGATTCCATGGGAAGGACCAGTTCTTGGGTCCATGATGGGCAGATTGTATGCATTCCTTCAGGGATTTCATTGTGAAAGTACCAGATGGGTCGTGTTTCCATGACCATGAGTCATGCGTGTCCGAGAGGGTGACATGCGAGATCTGTGAGAGCATTGCTTGGAGCTGATGGGTTTCATTCGGAAATGTTGGAGGTCTTGACCAGCACCATTCCCATTACTGTGAGTATCTTCCCCTTGTAGTATAACGATCCTTGATGAGACATGCTTTGTACTTTTCAAGCTTGAAGAAATCAGGGAATGACTTGGAGAGAGGTTCGTTGTTGATCCAGGTGTCGATCCAGAAGCGAATAGATGCGCCATCACCTACTTTTCCTGTAATCATATTCTCAAGAGAGATGTTAAACGGACTGAGGTGGGAGTTTAGGTTGGCAATGCCTTTCCAAACTCCCACCATGTTGGGCTTGATGGGTACCGGGGAGCAATTGCGAGTCGTGGAGTGAATAGCCACGATCACACGGGCCCAGACTTTGGGGTTCGCTATGGAAGCGTCACCACCACTTTGAGAGAAATGATAAATTTTTGGTTTGCAAACTACCCAAACCGAGCCCGTCCGCATCCGTAGATGCAATGACAGAATCCCAAGAAACCCAAGGAATTTTCTTCCTTGAGGAGGATCCACCCCAAAAGAAAGACTTTCTAATAGACTCAAGTTTGGTAAGTACACATACCGGGGCCTTGAACAGGGAGAAATAGTAGGATGGGAGACTGTCAAGCACAGAACGGATTAAGGTGATTCGTCCCCCTAGGGATAAGGTTGAGGCTTTCCATCGCGAGAGACGGTTTTCAAAAGTTTGAATTACGGGCGACCAGTTTCGAATAAGGTTCATGTTGGAGCCTACAGTGAGGCCAAGGTAAGTTATCGGGAGTTGGCCTTTTTTACAGTTGAGTGTGATGGTGGAGGCAACAATGGAGCTTCGGGTGAGGTTTAATCCATAAAAGCAAGACTTGTGAAAGTTTACTTTTAGTCCAGATGCGATATAGAAACATCTAAGGATTTTGGTGATGTTGGCGATATGGGTTGAGGACCATGATCCAATAATCATGGCGTCGTCGGCATAGAGAAGATGGGTGATGGTGGGTCCGTTGTTTGGGAGTCTGGTCCCGGAGATAAGGCCCAATAAGGAGGCCCGATGGATCACGTTTGAAAACGCTTCCATGGCAATGATAAAGAGGAAAGGGGAGAGTGGGTCACCTTGGGGAACTCCTCGTTCACAATTGAACTCGCTGGTGGGACAACCATTTATTAGGACCGCAGATCTGGTTGATTGGAGAATGCCTTTGATCCATGAGATCCATCTGGTAGGAAAGCCCATTTGTCTCATGATGGATAAGAGGAAAGTCCAGCTTACTGTGTCAAAGGCCTTTTCGAAATCCAACTTTAAGCAGAATGCTTCTCTTTTGCTCTTCTTTATCCAGGTGATTATTTCATTTAGCATCAATGGACCATCAAGGATGTTCCTATCTGAGAGGAATGCTGACTGGGTTGGTGATATGATCTTTGTAATTACCTTTTTCAGCATGTTTGCAAGAACCTTAGAGATAGTTTTTTTTATGTAACCAATGAGTGTGATGGGTCGGTAATCGTTTAGGGATTTGACAGAGGATGATTTGGGGATGAGGGTGATAAAGGAGGAGCTGCAACCGTGGCTAATGGTGCCCGATGAGTGAAAATCGAGAAAGATATTAAGGAAATCCATCTTGAGTGTGTCCCAATATAATTATATATTCAGTAATAGCATACCACTTAATAGTCATTGGATAAGAAACATATCAACACTATTTTTTAAACAAACCAAAGACCATTACACGGTTTTACAAAACCATGTGCTGTCAGCTCCCATTGTAATATTTTTATATATATTATGATCTTTCATTCAAATTCCTCCCTATCTTTATCTCATAAGGGGCTACCTAATGCCCACCCCTCATCCCCCAAGGACTAGTCCCTGTCAGCGCCACATCAGCAAAAAACACTCCAAGGACTAATCCCCCCAAAATGCACCCAATGCACTCATCCCTCAAAGACTAGTCTTGGACCCACTAATTTTTTTGTCTTCTTCTTTGTATATAGGATTAAAAAAAAAAAAAAAAAAAATTTCCCAAACACTCGTCCCTGCAGGAACGAGCCACCCGGACGAGACCCCCGAACGAACCAGGGACGAGTCCCACCCAACGGTGTGGACTCGTCCCTGGAGGGCGGACGAGCAGCCACACGAGGGCGCTGGGTACGCTCTAATTAGTAAACACACTTCAACTAACACACACACACACCCCATACGTACGACTTTCTAACTGTTTATTTGAAGTCGATGCATCTTAGTTTGATCACGTTTTCTAGTGAGTATTTTTTTTTTTCTTTTCGGTTTTAGTTATATCTGCTTTCTTACTACTCAACAATATTATTGATTGTATCTTTTTCAAAATTATATCCGCAATGAAAGCTTAAATTGCTGTTTGTTGATTCGTTAGTTTACCTATATCGGCACTGAGACTGATCTTGTGTATATCAGTGAGCATACTCATCACTCGTGGCTGTTCTTGGAATTGACTTTTGAAGAGCCATCACCGATTAGGACTTGTTTTCGTTAGATTGAGGAGTGGAGGCAGCAGGGAATGAGGCTCTATGTCTCTCATAGTCTAATAGCATAAAGTCTTCAATGTATAATTTAAGGTAAAAAATCTCTTTCAAATTTTCGTTTTCTTTTATCTTTTAATAATACATCATAATAAAATACGAAGTAACTCTTTTACTAATTTGTCAACATGGTTTATAGTGATGTGATTTTATAAGATATGTAGTTCAATTAACAATAAAGAAAAAGTAACACTCCATTTGAAATTACAATAAATCTACCATTATATTTATTTTTATTTTTTTTCTGCTACTTTACCTTCAACATACTTACTAAATATATAAATAAAAAGTTGACTATATATATCGCGTATGGTATATGTATATATATATGCGGTATAATATAAAAGAATAATTACCAGGGGATGAATCGGAGTTCCTCGAATCCAATGATCAAGAATTGGGAGAGCAATCTCGTGTACAAATTTTATGGATTGAAATCGGGCAGAGGATCATACAACGGAAATTCCGGTGGCCGGGGAATTTTCCGACAAGATCAATAGATGAGAATATTGCCTAGGATGGTTGATGATATTGTATAATTCAAGGATCGAAATTTCAAGAACACATTGTGCTGATAACGTGTTATAATATAACCAGAAAATAGAAGAAAATAAAAGAGAAGAGAATTTGCAGAGAGAATTTCTTATATTTGCAATTTCTTATTCATTTTCTATTTTAATTTCAATCGATCGATCCATATTTATATACAAAATATCTAAAGAAACAAAACATTATACAAATAATTCTTAAGTAAATACAAATGATACATACAAATGATACATGTGGACCTATATGTCTGCTAACATTAATAAAAATTTCTTCTTTGCTGCATATTAAATTTTTCCATACTTAAATACTCAAAAGGGAATAGTTGACGAAAATAACCATACTCGTTAATTGTAGCTTGTAACCAATGTTATAAAACCGGCCGGTCTGACCGGACCACGGTTGGACCGGGATTTGCAAAAAAAAACGTTTTGATAGCCTCCAGTTGGATGCATGATAGTGAACCGCTTGAATCGGATTAAACCGCCCAGTCTGACTAGAACCGGAGTCGGATCAAACCGGTATTGAACCAGTCAACCCACACGACAGTTGTTTTCTGAAGCTTTATGCCGCCCAAACCATTGGTTGGTGGTTGTGTGTCTTCTGCAACTTTTCGCCGATGATTATTTTGGAAGAAAAGAGAAGATCGAGAAAAGTAAAATAAGCAAAACATAATATCAAAAAGTCAAAGAAATGTGGAAAGAGGAGATCGAGATTACTGAAAATGAAAGTTAAAAAGGTTTTGAAAGTATATACATATTTGGTGAAATGATTAATATGGATTTAATTGTCGGTTTGGGTTCCGCCACCCTATGTCCTAGCCACAAGCCACGTAGGATATAAACATGTATTAGTATTTGTTATCAAATTTGTAATTTGTTTATTAATACTTATATAATCTATGTAAAGAAGAGAAATGTCAAATACACAAACCAATTACAAACAAATGTCTATAATGTGGCAAATTAAGAGAACCAATCAAATGCAAAATCATTTTTTCTTTCTTCATTTTCTCTCTTCCTCACTCATGAGTTTGTATAAATGTGTTTGTAATTAGTTTGTCATGATAATAATAAATATTTAATTTTAGCTAAACGTAAATGTAAATTTTTGTTATTATGGAAACAAAGGTCATTTAAAGAAAAATATGGCAAGTATTTTATAAAAAACAAACCAGCCAAATATTATATCAAATTTATTTTACTTCTAAAAACTATCAAAAATATAAAAGTTGAAACTTTAGTATTCTTGTGAAGAGTTTGCCAACAAGAATACTAAAGTTTCAACTTTTATATTTTTGATAGTTTTTAGAAGTAAAATAAATTTGATATAATATTTGGCTGGTTTGTTTTTTATAAAATACTTGCCATATTTTTCTTTAAATGACCTTTGTTTCCATAATAACAAAAATTATACATTTAACATACTACTAAATACTTATAAATATTTATTATTATCATGACAAACTAATTACAAACACATTTATACAAACTCATGAGTGAGGAAGAGAGAAAATGAAGAAAGAAAAAATGATTTTGCATTTGATTGGTTCTCTAATTTGCCACATTATAGACTTTGTTTGTAATTGGTTTGTGTATTTGACATTTCTCTTCTTTACATAGATTATATAAGTATTAATAAACAAATTACAAATTTGATAACAAATACTAATACATGTTTATATCCTACGTGGCTTGTGGCTAGGACATAGGGTGGCGGAACCCAAACCGACAATTAAATCCATATTAATCATTTCACCAAATATGTATATACTTTCAAAACCTTTTTAACTTTCATTTTCAGTAATCTCGATCTCCTCTTTCCACATTTCTTTGACTTTTTGATATTATGTTTTGCTTATTTTACTTTTCTCGATCTTCTCTTTTCTTCCAAAATAATCATCGGCGAAAAGTTGCAGAAGACACACAACCACCAACCAATGGTTTGGGCGGCATAAAGCTTCAGAAAACAACTGTCGTGTGGGTTGACTGGTTCAATACCGGTTTGATCCGACTCCGGTTCTAGTCAGACTGGGCGGTTTAATCCGATTCAAGCGGTTCACTATCATGCATCCAACTGGAGGCTATCAAAACGTTTTTTTTTGCAAATCCCGGTCCAACCGTGGTCCGGTCAGACCGGCCGGTTTTATAACATTGGTTACAAGCTACAATTAACGAGTATGGTTATTTTCGTCAACTATTCCCTTTTGAGTATTTAAGTATGGAAAAATTTAATATGCAGCAAAGAAGAAATTTTTATTAATGTTAGCAGACATATAGGTCCACATGTATCATTTGTATGTATCATTTGTATTTACTTAAGAATTATTTGTATAATGTTTTGTTTCTTTAGATATTTTGTATATAAATATGATCGATCGATTGATTATGAAATATATAGAAATGAAATATAAGAAATTCTCTCTGCAAATTCTCTCTTTTTTTCTCTTCTATTTTCTGGTTTATATTATAACACGTTATCAGCACATGTTCTTGAAATTTCGATCCTTGAATTATACAATATCATCAACCATCCTAGGCAATATTCTCATCTATTGATCTTGTCGGAAAATTCCCCGGCCACCGGAATTTCCGTTGTATGATCCTCTGCCCGATTTCAATCCATAATTGAAATCGGGCAGAGGATCATAACAGGAAATTCCGGGCGGATCCGACAAGATCAATAGATGAGAATATTGCCTAGGATGGTTGATGATATTGTATAATTCAAGGATCGAAATTTCAAGAACACTGTGCTGATAACGTGTTATAATATAACCAGAAAATAAAGAGAGACAGAAAATAAAGAGAGACAGGGAGAATTTCAGAGAGAATTTCTTAAAAAGAATTTGCAGAGAGAATTTCTTATATCATTTCTATTGAATTTCAATCGATCGATCCATATTTATATACAAAATATCTAAAGAAACAAAACATTATACAAATAATTCTTAAGTAAATACAAATGATACATACAAATGATACATGTGGACCTATATGTCTGCTAACATTAATAAAAATTTCTTCTTTGCTGATGCGCAATTTGATATGGTCCTCAACAAAGAGATGGTTGCTATGAAGAAAGCCATCTATACAGAGAGTTACCGCCCGTTTGTCACTTTTGTTGTGGCTCAAAAACGGCACAGAACTCGCTTGTTTCCGAATAAAGGGAAAGAATCTGGCAATGTGTGTTGGAATATAACATGAAAAGTCAATAAACACGTACCGGGGAATCCAGATCGTCCTGTGGAACCTGTAACAGCATAAAGCATGATTGCTATTGATTTCGGGTTCCCATAACAAGATGATTGATTTAGAATGGAATGATGAATTCTGAATTTATGAATTCAATTGAGGATTAAGGACGAATTTGGGGTGTTGAGGGAGGCTGTGATTATGTATTTATTAACCTAAAATTAGGTTAATTACTCTCCATTTATATAAGGAGCATATTTTCACATTTAGTCCCTCTGGTGTTTAATTCGTGCCTCATTAGTCCTCTTAGTTCCAATCACCTAATGGGAAACCCTATAATACGTCTTTAAAAGTAAATACGTCCATCGAATATTTACTAGACATAGGGATTTCAGTTATCGTCAATTATCATATCAGGAATGATAGATGATCAGTGACGGTCACACTAACGTGGTTCCAACATTCTCCCACTTGACCGAGCGATCATTTATCTATGAGCATTTAATAAGTCCGGCCGGGATAATACTCATTTTTGTTTTAAACCGAAATCATAGCCAATAAGTACAGTCGTAGAGAAGAACATCAACTCGGACCCCCACTAGTCAAACTATGACTCAAATTTAAAACTAATAAGCAATGATCAATTGACTAAGACAAATTTTGTTGCATAATGTCTTTACACTGTTATGAGCTCGAAGTGTAACTAATAGACAAACAAAATCTGAATAAGGAAGAAAATTTTCATTAACATAATAATAATAATGACCAACAAGTACAACATGCTATCATAATAGGTCCTTTAGTAAGCCTCATCTTCGATACGTATCCTACGAAGATTTTTAGGAGGAGACCTTCGGTCATTGGATCCAGTAGCATCTTATGTGTACTTATGTACTCAATACAAAGAACATTTTCCTCAATCTGTTTACATACAAACAGAAACTTTGTATCAAGATACATCTCAGCGCCAGTTGAACTGTTACTGTTCAAGCAAGTTACGGTAGCTGAGTTATCACAGTAAAGCTTCAATGGTCTATAAATAAAGTTGACGATTTTTCGAGTCCACTGACTAAGTTCTTTAACAACATCCCATGACATGAAATTATGAACGTTCAGACATCATGGTAGACGTTGCAGTCAGTTTCTACTTATGACTCCGTCAAAAGATAGGTTTGCCAACTAACCATAAATATATACATTCAGAAGTAGATTTTTTATTGGAATTAAAACATCCTACTACTTCTAAGTTGTCACCTCTTCTATAAGTTAATGTGTAGTCTTTGGTCCTTAGCAGATATCGTAAAACCTTTTAGCCGCTTTCCAGTGTGCTAATTCGGGATTAGATAAGTAACTCCCAAGCATACCGGCGATATAAGCGATATCTAGATGAGTACAGACCTGAGCGTACATAATGCTCCCAACTACTTATAAGTAAGGTATCATCCTCATTTGCTCCTATTTTATCTCAATGATTGGACTTTGGAAACAATCACATACGTCTCCTTTTACTACTAGAGTTATAGTGGGTGTGTAGTGCTGCATGTTATGGCGTTCTAAGATGTGTTCAATATAAGTCTTTTTGAGAAAGAACCAGAACATTATTACGCCTATCTCGATGTATTTCGATACCTATAACATAAGAGGCATCACGGAGATCTTTTATGTCGACATTCTGCGAAAAAGTAAACGCTTCGACTCATGCAACATATCCAAGTTGTTACTTGCAAGAATATCATCCATGTGCAAAACAAGGATTGTAAATTTACTCCCACTGATCTTGAGATAGGTGCAAAAATCCACTTGATTCTTTAGAAAGTCTTGTCCTTTTATGACTTTATTAAACTTAAGGTACCATTTTAAGTGATGCTTGCTTCAACCCGTATATGGACTTATTCAACTTGCATACCATGTGCCATTTACCTTCTGGAATTATAGGTTCACATGTATACGTCTTATTGCAAGTTTCCATTCAGGAAAGTGGTTTTGACATCCATCTGATGTAACTCTAAATCATAATGAGCTACTAATGTCATGACAATCCTTAAGGAATCTTTATGAGACAGGAGATAAATCTCTTGATAATCGATTCCTTCCTTTTGAGTAAAACCCTTTCGCAACTAGTTATGGCCTTATAGCGTTTGACGTTTCCTTTCGGGTCTAATTTGGTTTTGTCTCAAGAATCCTTACAAAAACATAAGACTGTAGTTAGATACATGCACTTGGTTTAATGGAGTTTAGAGGTGGCCCTTTCGGTCAATTTGAGTCAAGTTGTATCCTTAACCTGTCAAATAGAAATCTAGCTTAAAGAAAATAGTGAATCAAAACCTTTAGTTTGAAAGAGAACGAGTAAATGAGTGACATAAAAAAAAACTAAGCTTAAGTGAGCGAACAGGTTAAAAGTCACCGAAATTCCTTTTTATTTATGTAAAGGCAATTAATTCACATAAATTTGGTCCATAATAGGACATTATTCACACATTCATCCCCACCAGCACTGTGGTTAACCCAAAACTTCAGGGATAGAGGTCTACTTTAATAGTTTAATGCACAAATCCTCCTACATTATCTTATTCAACTTTAGATAATTTACATAACAATATCGTTTTTGACTTTTTGTACCCATAACTAAGACACTCATAACTTGTAAAAGAAATCATGCAAAACAAGATGTTTGTGGGCCAACCAAACGCGTTCCAGTTCATGCTAAAAATCCCCTGATTCAAGACAAACCTGATGTGTCACCCAACCCGCCCATTTCGCCACCTCTAAGTTTCCAACTACTATCAGATAAGTAAATGTTGCTGAGGGCCATGGAATCTCACCTCTACGCCAGGTACAACATTACGTGCCCTCTGATCGAAAGTATTACTGATCTTGACATCACCGATGGAGCAAAGGAATGCATCTGGCTACAAAATAATACTCCAAAAGTCAAATAGAGACCATCTCATCGATATGAAAAATTGGAGGCAAAATATATGCCATGTAAAGAAAGGTAAAAGCAGTTGACGAGTCAAATATAGACCTGACACAAAATTTCACCACCAAATTTTGCTAAGTCAATCTGCAACATAGTAAACGAAAATCTAAGTATCGAACATGAACTCTTAGTCAACTGTCAACTACAGAATAGGATGAGACAAACCGGGAGAATCCTTGCAAGAGAAGGTGCAGCAATGCCAACAAATCCATCACTTGTACCGTTATTTAGAAAAATTGTGCTACTCACATGCTTGCCAAAAAGCCACTGCCACATTCCAGCCTCATTTTCTGGGGCATAAACATTTTCCATTTGAGTCAACCCAGACATGTAGCACATGCAACCTGCAGAGAGATCACACATTATTGGAATTCTCCGTTTAATATGCCAATGTTACACATTACGATATAGGGAATTTATTTCATTGACAGCCCTAAATTCATCTAGGGTTTTGTATGTCTAGGCCTGTCACCCATTAATATGCTCTGCATTTTGTGGCTCTGCTCTGCTAAGGTTAATGGAGGGAAACCGAATAAGATTGTAGTGTTTCGTGGTGGTGTGAGTGATGCGCAATTTGATATGGTCCTCAACAAAGAGATGGTTGCTATGAAGAAAGCCATCTATACAGAGAGTTACCGCCCGTTTGTCACTTTTGTTGTGGCTCAAAAACGGCACAGAACTCGCTTGTTTCCGAATAAAGGGAAAGAATCTGGCAATGTGTGTTGGAATATAACATGATTCAATTCGTAATAAACACGTACCGGGGAATCCAGATCGTCCTGTGGAACCTGTAACAGCATAAAGCATGATTGCTATTGATTTCGGGTTCCCATAACAAGATGATTGATTTAGAATGGAATGATGAATTCTGAATTTATGAATTCAATTGAGGATTAAGGACGAATTTGGGGTGTTGAGGGAGGCTGTGATTATGTATTTATTAACCTAAAATTAGGTTAATTACTCTCTATTTATATAAGGAGCATATTTTCACATTTAGTCCCTCTGGTGTTTAATTCGTGCCTCATTAGTCCTCTTAGTTCCAATCACCTAATGGGAAACCCTATAATACGTCTTTAAAAGTAAATACGTCCATCGAATATTTACTAGACATAGGGATTTCAGTTATCGTCAATTATCATATCAGGAAGGATAGATGATCAGTGACGGTCACACTAACGTGGTTCCAACATTCTCCCACTTGACCAAGCGATCATTTATCTATGAGTATTTAGTAAGTCCGGGCGGGATAATACTCATTTTGTTTTAAACCGAAATCATAGCCAATAAGTACAGTCGTAGAGAAGAACATCAACTCAGGACCCCCACTAGTCAAACTATGACTCAAATTTAAAACTAATAAGCAATGATCAATTGACTAAGACAAATTTTGTTGCATAATGTCTTTACACTGTTATGAGCTCGAAGTGTAACTAATAGACAAACAAAATCTGAATAAGGAAGAAAATTTTCATTAACATAATAATAATAATGACCAACAAGTACAACATGCTATCATAATAGGTCCTTTAGTAAGCCTCATCTTCGATACGTATCCTACGAAGATTTTTAGGAGGAGACCTTCGGTCATTGGATCCAGTAGCATCTTATGTGTACTTATGTACTCAATACAAAGAACATTTTCCTCAATCTGTTTACATACAAACAGAAACTTTGTATCAAGATACATCTCAGCGCCAGTTGAACTGTTACTGTTCAAGCAAGTTACGGTAGCTGAGTTATCACAGTAAAGCTTCAATGGTCTATAAATAAAGTTGACGATTTTTCGAGTCCACTGACTAAGTTCTTTAACAACATCCCATGACATGAAATTATGAACGTTCAGACATCATGGTAGACGTTGCAGTCAGTTTCTACTTATGACTCCGTCAAAAGATAGGTTTGCCAACTAACCATAAATATATACATTCAGAAGTAGATTTTTTATTGGAATTAAAACATCCTACTACTTCTAAGTTGTCACCTCTTCTATAAGTTAATGTGTAGTCTTTGGTCCTTAGCAGATATCGTAAAACCTTTTAGCCGCTTTCCAGTGTGCTAATTCGGGATTAGATAAGTAACTCCCAAGCATACCGGCGATATAAGCGATATCTAGATGAGTACAGACCTGAGCGTACATAATGCTCCCAACTACTTATAAGTAAGGTATCATCCTCATTTGCTCCTATTTTATCTCAATGATTGGACTTTGGAAACAATCACATACGTCTCCTTTTACTACTAGAGTTATAGTGGGTGTGTAGTGCTGCATGTTATGGCGTTCTAAGATGTGTTCAATATAAGTCTTTTTGAGAAAGAACCAGAACATTATTACGCCTATCTCGATGTATTTCGATACCTATAACATAAGAGGCATCACGGAGATCTTTTATGTCGACATTCTACGAAAAAGTAAACGCTTCGACTCATGCAACATATCCAAGTTGTTACTTGCAAGAATATCATCCATGTGCAAAACAAGGATTGTAAATTTACTCCCACTGATCTTGAGATAGGTGCAAAAATCCACTTGATTCTTTAGAAGTCTTGTCCTTTTATGACTTTATTAAACTTAAGGTACCATTTTAAGTGATGCTTGCTTCAACCCGTATATGGACTTATTCAACTTGCATACCATGTGCCATTTACCTTCTGGAATTATAGGTTCACATGTATACGTCTTATTGCAAGTTTCCATTCAGGAAAGTGGTTTTGACATCCATCTGATGTAACTCTAAATCATAATGAGCTACTAATGTCATGACAATCCTTAAGGAATCTTTATGAGACAGGAGATAAAGTCTCTTGATAATCGATTCCTTCCTTTTGAGTAAAACCCTTTCGCAACTAGTTATGGCCTTATAGCGTTTGACGTTTCCTTTCCGGGTCTAATTTGGTTTTGAAGATCCATTTACAACTTATAGGTTTGGATTCTTCAAGAAATTCAACCAAGTCCCAAACGTCATTATGCTATATGGAATTGAGCTTTCAAATTACAGCTTCATTCCACTATGTGGCCTGATCGCTAATAATGGCTTCTTAATAAGAGGTAAGATCAGTAAGCTTTCCAATGTCCTCAACTTCAGTTAAATAAGTTATGAAATCATCAAAAGTTATGGCCTTGCGTGACCTAGATGATCTCCTGAGTTGATTTTCAGGTTGAGTAAGGAAGATGCTTTAGCATTAATAGCATTAATAGTAAGATGCTTTGCTTTAGCATTATTTAATAAGATGCTTTATCATTAGTAGTATCATAATTAGGAGGATTAGGATTCTGATTTGGAGAAGGTGGATCAGTGATTTTAGGAGGCTGTGATTATGTTTGATTAACCTTGAATTAGGTTAATTACTCTCCATTTATATAAGGAGCATATTTTCACATTTAGTCCCTCTGGTGTTTAATTCGTGCCTCATTAGTCCTCTTAAGTCCAATCACCTAATGGGAAACCCTATAATACGTCTTTAAGAGTAAATACGTCCATCGAATATTTACTAGACATAGGGATTTCAGTTATCGTCAATTATCATATCAGGAAGGATAAATGATCAGTGACGGTCACACTAACGTGGTTCCAATATCTGAGGAGGAGGAGTGGAGCAATGCATGTTGAGTCAAGTGTAAGGAGTTGAGAAGGAGGGAGGGTTCGCGCGAAGGCAACTAGGAAGTTGCAGAGGAAGAAGGAGATTGAGGGAATGGAGGGGAGGGGAGAGAGGATGAGATTATTGACGGGGGAGGTAGGAGCGACCTAAAATTGTTGGAGAGATAGGGGATTACTGTGAGAAGAGAGATATAAAAGATTTAGAAGTATGCAGTCAGAGAAAGTGAGAAAGTCATAACGAGGATATGGGTGATAATAAGGTAGATTCAGAGGAGCGATGTAATAAGGGGGGTTCGAAAAATGGTATGGGGGGGTGTGGAAATCATGGTTGGAGGGCGAGGTTAGTATTTGTGGGGGAGAAGAGACAGATTATTTTGAGGGGCATTTTAAAGAAAAAATTCGTGGAGAGGAAGGGGGAAAGGGGAAGGGGACTAGAAGGGATCAGTTATCGTCAATTATCATATCAGGAAGGATAGATGATCAGTGACGGTCACACTAACGTGGTTCCAACAATGTGTCCCCGGGAACAGTTGTGGATACAACGATCGTTCATCCGGTTGAGTTTGACTTTTACCTCTGTAGCCATATTGGAGGCATCGGAACAAGTAAGCCCACACATTACACTGCAATATGGGATGAGATTGGCTTTACATCTGATGAGATACAGAATCTGGTTTATCACTTTATGTTATACCTTTGCTCGTTGCACAGAACCTGTATCTTTAGTTCCACCGGTCTACTATGCTGAGCTTGTGGCGAAGAGGGGTCGGATGTTTCAAGAGGTGGCAATTTTAGAGCAGAGTCCTGACCTCTCAACTGATCAGAACTTCTACAAGCTTCACGATGACCTCAAGGATTCGATGTTTTTCATTTAAGGCTTGTAGCCTTTGAGATGGTGTCGAACATCCTTTTCTAGTGAAGGGGTTTGTGCGTGAATCTAATGCATTTCGTTCTTATGAAGTGTTCTTTTGCAAGTAATATCGAGTATGTGTGGATTTGGTGTGGAGTCAGTTGGTCGCGTGTCAAATAAACCTAAAGTTATGTTTGCTTCCATTTCGGTGTATATGATGAAGGGTACTTTATGTTTTAAGGTGTTTGAAGTCGCTACTATATGTCATTTGAAGTTTGTTAGTATTTTGTTATAAGATATGTAAGACAATTGAAATTGCTACTATGTTTTATCATATCCAAAGTATCTGTGTTTATGGTTAAATGTTGTTCAGGTATCCGGCGTATAAGTTGAACCCATTCATTTATTATATTGTACATAATGATGCTGATGACGCCCAAAGATTGAAAAACCTATAGATATTTGTTGCAGTTCAGAAAAAGGCCTGTGTTGACTTGTGAATTTCTTTGCTACGGGTACACTGATAACGTTATATTCTGAATGGTGAATGACCTGATACCGATAGTGACGACCATCGGTAAAAACAGCAGAAAAGACGTCATGAAGAATGCTGGAATTAGGAGGTTTTTTTATGCTGCTATCAAGTATTGTGCAAGAATCAAGACCGCATAGCGCAGTGGATTAGCGCGTTTGACTTCCGATCAAAAAAAAAAAAAGTATTGTGCAAGACCAATCAGTATCTAGATCATTGATATAATGTTTACATATAATGTGCGTAAATATATCCACACCATGGACATAATGTTTACATATAATGTGCGTAAATATTTGAGCATGATGATGCACCAACGGAGTATACCGTCTCCAGCCGCCACGATGATGCACCAGCGGAGTTCCAAACAGACGCCTTGGTGTCATGATGACACCAACCCTGCCTCTCCTGATGATCTCGCAATGACAATAAGAAAGGGACCATTAATCACCTTCTTTGTCTAAAAAGGAAATAGAAGAATAGATGAACAATGTGAACAATTGATCATTTTGATAAAAGGCGAAAACAACAATACTTGTAGTACAATATCTTCGCCAATGGGGTTGGTGACCCATTGGTAAGGTCTTTGGAGGATCCACCTGGGTAGTTCCACTTCTCACATTTGTGAGAGTGGATTAATATGAGTTTTTCGAGTCCTGATTTTCAAACACACGTGTAATTTAGGAGTAAAATAGGATGCCTACAAAAAGAGAAAAAATAAAAAAACAATATCTTCGCCAGTATGCTCACAGGTCCAAAGGATAGATCATAGCCCAAAGAGGTTCCCCGCCTAGTGCAGTGGTTTCCTCATCTCCCAAGTCCTCCTATGAAGGGATGAGAACCCCGGTTCGAATCCTGGAGGGGGCAAGGTTTACCCCAATTTAAGTGTCGTGCCTTATGACGGCTTAGTTGGGGGTTTTCCTCCCCTTGTGGTTCCCTGAACACTTGTAACGGCCCATGGTCAACCATCTCGTTGTCTAGGGTACGTGCAAGGCTTCACCATTTACGGTGAGGTTTCCCCGATGTCGTGTTCCGACTGAATGTTCAAAAAAAAAGATCATAGCCCAAATGCGTATATATCTTTGATACGCCAAATACATAGAAATCTTTTAAGTTTTTTTTAGTTGCTTAATATATATCCGAAAGTTAAATAAACTAATAACATAATAACTATCCATCCATCATATGATATAATCCCAATTAATTTAATATTATAAATTATGACCACGTAAAAATTTTTAACTACTTTATTTGTATTTGTATTTGTATTTTTGATATATATAACTAAAAAAAAAGCATATAATAACTAAGCAAAAGTCTTACTTGTTAAACAAAGATTAATGACACATAAGCCCTAAATTATCCTCTCTTAGTTATATAGAGAGAAGAGACTTGGTACGTTCCTAATGCGACATGGTACATTCCTAATTTGACATGTGTCCCTTTAGTCTATAAAATTAGAATTATTATTTAATTAGTATACAAATATGCGTAATATTATTTAACTCTTATAATTATATTGTGGCTATATCTGTCTAAATCTAAAATACTGATAATAAAGATAAAAATTTGGATCGATGGAATATATCTATAAGGAAACTAATTCACTTAATGTTATGTATGTTTGGTATTTATCTTTAATATAAATTTCATATGTAGGAATCTTCTTAGTATTAATATTAATAATCAATTATCTACCAATAAACTAAAACAGGATTGCAACGTTTTTTTTATCGACGGCGCATTCCTTACACGACATATGTCACCTTTTAATAATCCTTTAACAAAATCCTATTTAAAAGTTACCTAATAATTATCAAATACTAATGCTAATAACCTATTATTATACTACTAATACTAATCTAATATGTATCTTAATCATTATTTAATGTATATCTCATGAAAATATATCTTAAGCTACGAATATGATTCTATTTATCAACTAATCTTCAATTTATTTATTGTAACTGTGGAGATCGACTTCTTATCTTCATGTCAATAAAATATCCAGAAACAAGGTATACTTTCAATTCTATTCTACATTATTTAGTGTTGATTTTGTTTAAATTAATATGCCTATTTAGTTTTTGAAGATCATGTTTTAAATTTACTTTTAACATTAACACTTCATGCTACATCTTTCAAACAGGTTATCTAAAATAAAATCTAAAAATCTAACGTAAATTTATATTGTGACCAAAATATAAAAAGTATGGAGTACTACTTAGATGTTACATCACCTTTGGGCAGAAGTAACTAAGATCTAAGCAAACATGAGCATTAGGTCATGCAACACAACGCTTATCTTTTGACCTTTGGGCACAAAATAAAGAATCGTGTATTTTAGGCATGAAAAGAATCCCTTTGCTACACAAAACATATTAAATCACCTTTGGGCAGAATTAATATACTAAGTGTTAATTATGCAAAAGAGAAAAGAGCGCAACATGAGAATCACATTTGACCTTTGGGCACAAATGATAAAACCATGTACATTAGTGCGAAGCCCCACACATTACGGGGTCCGGGGTCAGCTCCCCTGGAAAGCGGGGTCCAAGGGGCGGCAGCCCTGGCGGGGTCCAAGGGGCAGAGCCCCTGGCTGGGGTCGAGCTGTGGTAAAAACGCCTCAGAAAAAATTATTTTCGGAAAATAAGGGTCATTTTTTTTCATTTAAACTTTAAGGTAAAACATAAGCACGAACTTGATAATCAACTAAGTTAATCAGTAATCCATGAAAAAAATAAGCATGGTACGAAGATAGTTAAGTTCGTAATAAGGATTAACTTCGTAAGTAGTGATTAACTTCGTAAGTAGTGATTATCTTCGTAAGTAGTGATTATCTTCGTAAGAAGTTATTAACTTCGTAAGAAGTTAATTATCTTCGTAATAAAAAAATTCGTAAGTAGTTAACTATCTTCGTAAGTAACTTACGAAGATAGCTTACGAACATAAGCAACGAAGATAGCTTACGAAGATAGCTTACGAAAATAGCTTACGAAAATAGCTTACGAAGATAAAGTTCGTGAGGAAGTAAGTGCGAAGATGAGCAGAAGTTTCGTACATAAATAAGCCTTACGAACTTAGTAATTCCTTACGAATTTAGAGTTCAAACGAATTTAGAGTTCAAACGAATTTAGAGTTCAAACGAACTTAGAGTTCAAACGAATTTAGAGTTCAAACGAATTTAGAGTTCAAACGAACTTAAGTTTCTGCATTCTTCAGTTCGCGATTTAGGGTACGAAAACGAATCAAATCAAGGGTTTAACTTCGTAACGAGGCTCTGATACCACATGTTGGAATATAACATGATTCAATTCGAGTGATAAAACATCCAGATCGTCATGTGGAACCTGTAAGAGCATATAAGCATGATTGCTATTGATTCCGGGTTCCCATAACAAGATGATTGAATAAGGATGGAATGATGAATTCTGAATTTATGAATTCAATAGAGGATTAAGGACGAATTGGGGTGTTTAGGGAGGCTGTGATTATGTGTGTGATTAACCTAAAATTAGGTTAATTACTCTCCATTTATATAAGGAGCATATTTTCACATTTAGTCCCTCTGGTGTTTAATTCGTGCCTCATTAGTCCTCTTAAGTCCAATCGCCTAATGGGAAACCCTATAATACGTCTTTAAGAGTAAATACGTCCATCGAATATTTACTAGACATAGGGATTTCAGTTATCGTCAATTATCATATCAGGAAGGATAGATGATCAGTGACGGTCACACTAACGTGGTTCCAACATTCTCCCACTTGACCGAGCGATCATTTATCTATGAGTATTTAATAAGTCCGGCCGGGATAATACTCATTTTTGTTTTAAACCGAAATCATAGCCAATAAGTACAGTCGTAGAGAAGAACATCAACTCAGGACCCCACTAGTCAAACTATGACTCAAATTTAAAACTAATAAGCAATGATCAATTGACTAAGACAAATTTTGTTATATAATGTCTTTACACTATTATGAGCTCAAAGTGTAACTAATAGACAAACAAAATCTGAATAAGGAGGAAAATTTTCATTAAATAATAATAATGACCAATAAGTACAACATGCTATCATAATAGGTCCTTTAGTAAGCCTCATCTTCGATACGTATCCTACGAAGATTTTTAGGAGGAAGACCTTCGGTCATTGGATCCAGTAGCATCTTATGTGTACTTATGTACTCAATACAAAGAACATTTTCCTCAATCTGTTTACATACAAACAGAAACTTTGTATCAAGATACATCTCAGCGCCAGTTGAACTGTTACTGTTCAAGCAAGTTACGGTAGCTGAGTTATCACAGTAAAGTTTCAATGGTCTATAAATAAAGTTGACGATTTTCGAGTCCACTGACTAAGTTCTTTAACAACATCCCATGACATGAAATTATAAACATTCAGACATCATGGTAGACGTTGCAGCCAGTATTTATTTATGACTCCGTCAAAAGATAGGTTTGCCAACTAACCATAAATATATACATTCAGAAGTAGATTTCTTATTGGAATTAAAACATCCTACTACTTCTAAGTTGTCACCTCTTCTATAAGTTAATGTGTAGTCTTTGGTCCTTAGCAGATATCGTAAAACCTTTAGCCGCTTTCCAGTGTGCTAATTCGGGATTAGATAAGTAACTCCCAAGCATACCGGCGATATAAGCGATATCTAGATGAGTACAGACCTGAGCGTACATAATGCTCCCAACTACTTATAAGTAAGGTATCATCCTCATTTGCTCCTATTTTATCTCAATGATTGGACTTTGGAAACAATCACATACGTCTCCTTTTACTACTAGAGTTATAGTGGGTGTGTAGTGCTGCATGTTATGGCGTTCTAAGATGTGTTCAATATAAGTCTTTTGAGAAAGAACCAGAACATCATTACGCCTATCTCGATGTATTTCGATACCTATAACATAAGAGGCATCACGGAGATCTTTTATGTCGACATTCTGCGAAAAAGTAAACGCTTCGACTCATGCAACATATCCAAGTTGTTACTTGCAAGAATATCATCCATGTGCAAAACAAGGATTGTAAATTTACTCCCACTGATCTTGAGATAGGTGCAAAGATCCACTTGATTCTTTAGGAAGTCTTGTCCTTTTATGACTTTATTAAACTTAAGGTACCATTTTAAGTGATGCTTGCTTCAACCCGTATATGGACTTATTCAACTTGCAGACCATGTGCCATTTACCTTCTGGAATTATAGGTTCACATGTATACGTCTTATTGCAAGTTTCCATTCAGGAAAGTGGTTTGACATCCATCTGATGTAACTCTAAATCATAATGAGATACGAATGTCATGACGATCCTTAAGGAATCTTTATGAGACAGGAGATAAAGTCTCTTGATAATCGATTCCTTCCTTTTGAGTAAAACCCTTTCGCAACTAGTTATGGCCTTATAGCGTTTGACGTTTCCTTTCGGGTCTAATTTGGTTTTGAAGATCCATTTACAACTTATAGGTTTGGATTGTTCAAGAAATTCAACCAAGTCCCAAACGTCATTATGCTATATGGAATTGAGCTTTCAAATTACAGCTTCATTCCACTAAGTGGCCCGATTGCTATTAATGGCTTCTTAATAAGAGAAAGGATCAGTAAGCTTTCCAATGTTCTCAACTTCAGTTAAATAAGTTATGAAATCATCAAAAAGTTATGGCCTTGCGTGACCTAGATGATCTCCTGAGTTGATTTTCAGGTTGAGTAAGGAAGATGCTTTAGCATTAATAGCATTAATAGTAAGATGCTTTGCTTTAGCATTATTTAATAAGATGCTTTATCATTAGTAGTATCATAATTAGGAGGATTAGGATTCTGATTTGGAGAAGGTGGATCAGTGATTTAGGAGCAGCGTTGGGTACAAGGGGAATTATCGGAGGAGTAATAATAACCGACGAGTGGTTCCCCCCGCTTCTTGTACTACCTTGCAAATCTTAAGTTATGATTTGTCGTGCTCCTACTGATCTCTTAGTTCTCGATAAACGTGGCATGCTACGTGTCAATAATGCTAGTAGTGTAGGAAAGAAACATGTAAGGGATTTAGGATCCAGTTTCTTTAAGTTAGGGTTACAGACTTATGCTTCGGCATGACAGCCTCATACTTTCATATATTTTAGACTCAGATTCCTTTCTGTCCAGGACTCTTAGGGACAGATTCTAATGGAACTTTTATTGAGTATATGAGAAGCTGTTTTAAGGCCTTAGTCCAAAGGAAAGTTGGTAAGTTAGTGTTGAAAAGGCATACTCTTCACCATGTTCATTAAGGTTCTATTTCTCCTTTTAGCAACATAACATTTTGTTGAGGAGAACCTGACATGGTGTATTGGTTACTTATGTCTTGTTCCTTTAAAAAGTTATGGAAAAAGACCATGAGCTTCACCAATATCAGTATGTCTACCATAATACTTACCTTCTTTATCTGATCTCACAACTTTTATTTTTACGATCAAGTTTGTTTTAAACCAAAGGTTTAAGATCAATAAAAGTCTCTAAGGGTTCAGATCAGATTTAGGTGCATATAACGTGAATAATCGTTAATGAATGTAATAAATGATGCATGTCCTGAAATGAATGCGGGATAGGGGCCACTTAACGTCAGAGTGAATTATTTCCAACAAGTTGGAACTTTTAGTAGCTCCTTTCTTATTCCCTTTAGCCATCTCACCTTAGAGGCAGTAAATACATGTTTCAAAATCACTAAAGTCAAGAGAATGTAATATTTCATCCTTTATGAGTCGTATCACGCGAACTCGAGATATGTGGCTAAGATATTTATGCCACATTATGGAGGAATTCTCTAATTATTTAGGTGATTTTGTCTTTGTTTTAGTTATGTCATCAATATCAGGAGACAACAAAGACTGTGACAAATTATGATCTAGTTTAACTTACAACATTCCATTCAAGAAACTAGGACCACGTAATGCATTATTATGGGTAATGGCAATCTCGTCATAACCATGAATTATTACATAACCTTCAAGGTCTTAGACTAAAAAAAACAGATACAAGGTTTCGAGAAAATTCTCGATACACATAAGGTATCTACTAGTCTAATACACTTTCCATTGTTTATATGTAAATCATAAGTCTCCATGGTTTCGACATATAAGAGATCAACCCTTCCAACTCTAGGCTTTCTCTGGTCATTTGATAGTTTCTAGATTGCATGGAATCCTTGTATAAAACTAGAATCACTCACACATGTATTGATAAGTACATCAAACATAAAAGAATCAAATATTACAAAATTAAGTTACCTTTCTTAGCTAGCTACTCCTTGATTTTAGGGCAATCTGGGCACAATCATAATTTGCAGTTAGGATTGCTCGTCAAGGACTTAATGATAGAGGTAGTAGCACCATGATTAGCCTTTGAACTTTATTTGCAGTTTTTATTACTGTTTTTATCTTTCATCTTAATGGAATTAGCAGTGGTACTAAGATGAACAACTTAAGGTTGGCCCAACTTAAGGCGACCATTTTCTTGCACACACATTGCTATTAGTTCACTCATCAACCATTTATCCTTCATAGCGCTAAAATTAATTTTGAAGGAGTCGAAATGAGCAAGCAATGAGGTCATTAAAATGCAAAAGAAAATTGTCATAGACTTCCATTTTTGGACTCTTAAGCTTATGAGTCATGTCAGTCATTTACATTATGTGTTCACAAGCACTGCTATTTCCTTTGTATTTAAGCTACTTGCAAACGCCTTATACATTCCCTCGGAAACTATGATTGATGAAGTTTCTGACCATCATTATTGACAAGTGATTCGCCCTATCCCACTTTATTAAAATTCGCTTTCTGAGCTGCGGAAGAGTTAGCAGTAAAGCAGTGGGTTCATTATGGTAAATGACATAGTCAAGGTCTATCATCTACAGAATTAGAGGTAATTAATCCTTTCATAAAGCAAAGTTTGCATCAGTAAGTGGCTCAATGCCTAAGTTAGGTACTTCAGTGGAAATAAGGAGGATATTAATTTATGATACAAGCAATAGAAGATTATAATAGTAATGCCTAAAATAAGTAGGCTTAATAGTAATGAAATTATAGTGACATGATTAGCTATATAAGGCAAACTAAGTAATGTCTATAAAAGTAAGGGAACTAAAGTAATAACTAAAATAAGTAGGCCTATTAGTACTGTTCCTTAGAGTAATAAGACTATTATGTAATGAAGCTAGTGATCGGTAAGCCTATTGTAAACACCAAAACAATAAGCAAATAAGGCTCTACTTAGAATTTACATCACCTTTGGGCAGAAGTAACTAAGATCTAAGCAAACATGAGCATTAGGTCATGCAACACAACGCTTATCTTTTGACCTTTGGGCACAAAATTTAAGAATCGTGTATTTTAGGCATGAAAAGAATCCCTTTGCTACACAAAACATATTAAATCACCTTTGGGCAGAATTAATATGCTAAGTGTTAATTATGCAAAAGAGAAAAGAGCGCAACATGAGAATCACATTTGACCTTTGGGCGCAAATGATGAAACCATGTACATTAGTGCGAAGCCCCCACACATTACGGGGGTCCGGGGGCAGCGCCCCTGGAAGCGGGGTCCAAGGGGCGGCAGCCCCTGGCGGGGTCCAAGGGGCAGAGCCCCTGGCTGGGTAAAAACGCCTCAGAAAAAATTATTTTCTGAAAATAAGGGTCATTTTTTCCATTTAAACTTTAAGGTAAAACATAAGCACAAACTTGATAATCAACTAAGTTAATCAGTAATCCATGAAAAATAAGCATGGTACGAAGATAGTTAAGTTCGTAATAAGGATTAACTTCGTAAGTAGTGATTAACTTCGTAAGTAGTGATTATCTTCGTAAGTAGTGATTATCTTCGTAAGAAGTTATTAACTTCGTAAGAAGTTAATTATCTTCGTAATAAAAGTAAATTCGTAAGTAGTTAACTATCTTCGTAAGTAACTTACGAAGATAGCTTACGAACATAAGCAACGAAGATAGCTTACGAAGATAGCTTACGAAAATAGCTTACGAAAATAGCTTACGAAAATAGCTTACGAAGATAAAGTTCGTGAGGAAGTAAGTGCGAAGATGAGCAGAAGTTTCGTACACAAATAAGCCTTACGAACTTAGTAATTCCTTACGAATTTAGAGTTCAAACGAATTTAGAGTTCAAACGAATTTAGAGTTCAAACGAATTTAGAGTTCAAACGAACTTAGAGTTCAAACGAACTTTTTAAGTTCGTAAGAAGCGTACGAACTTAAGTTTCTGCATTCTTCAGTTCGCGATTTAGGGTACGAAAACGAATCAAATCAAGGGTTAACTTCGTAACCAGGCTCTGATACCACATGTTGGAATATAACATGATTCAATTCGTAATAAACACGTACCGGGGAATCCAGATCGTCCTGTGGAACCTGTAACAGCATAAAGCATGATTGCTATTGATTTCGGGTTCCCATAACAAGAAGATTGATTTAGGATGGATATGATGAATTCTGAATTTATGAATTCAATAGAGGATTAAGGACGAATTGGGGTGTTTAGGGAGGCTGTGATTATGTGTGTGATTAACCTTAAATTAGGTTAATTACTCTCCATTTATATAAGGAGCATATTTTCACATTTAGTCCCTCTGGTGTTTAATCCGTGCCTCATTAGTCCTCTTAAGTCCAATCACCTAATGGGAAACCCTATAATACGTCTTTAAGAGTAAATACGTCCATCGAATATTTACTAGACATAGGGATTTCAGTTATCGTCAATTATCATATCAGGAAGGATAGATGATCAGTGACGGTCACACTAACGTGGTTCCAACATTCTCCCGGAACAGTTGTGGATACAACGATCGTTCATCCGGTTGAGTTTGACTTTTACCTCTGTAGCCATATTGGAGGCATCGGAACAAGTAAGCCCACACATTACACTGCAATATGGGATGAGATTGGCTTTACATCTGATGAGATACAGAATCTGGTTTATCACTTTATGTTATACCTTTGCTCGTTGCACAGAACCTGTATCTTTAGTTCCACCGGTCTACTATGCTGAGCTTGTGGCGAAGAGGGGTCGGATGTTTCAAGAGGTGGCAATTTTAGAGCAGAGTCCTGACCTCTCAACTGATCAGAACTTCTACAAGCTTCACGATGACCTCAAGGATTCGATGTTTTTCATTTAAGGCTTGTAGCCTTTGAGATGGTGTCGAACATCCTTTTCTAGTGAAGGGGTTTGTGCGTGAATCTAATGCATTTCGTTCTTATGAAGTGTTCTTTTGCAAGTAATATCGAGTATGTGTGGATTTGGTGTGGAGTCAGTTGGTCGCGTGTCAAATAAACCTAAAGTTATGTTTGCTTCCATTTCGGTGTATATGATGAAGGGTACTTTATGTTTTAAGGTGTTTGAAGTCGCTACTATATGTCATTTGAAGTTTGTTAGTATTTTGTTATAAGATATGTAAGACAATTGAAATTGCTACTATGTTTTATCATATCCAAAGTATCTGTGTTTATGGTTAAATGTTGTTCAGGTATCCGGCGTATAAGTTGAACCCATTCATTTATTATATTGTACATAATGATGCTGATGACGCCCAAAGATTGAAAAACCTATAGATATTTGTTGCAGTTCAGAAAAAGGCCTGTGTTGACTTGTGAATTTCTTTGCTACGGGTACACTGATAACGTTATATTCTGAATGGTGAATGACCTGATACCGATAGTGACGACCATCGGTAAAAACAGCAGAAAAGACGTCATGAAGAATGCTGGAATTAGGAGGTTTTTTTATGCTGCTATCAAGTATTGTGCAAGAATCAAGACCGCATAGCGCAGTGGATTAGCGCGTTTGACTTCCGATCAAAAAAAAAAAAAGTATTGTGCAAGACCAATCAGTATCTAGATCATTGATATAATGTTTACATATAATGTGCGTAAATATATCGCACATCCATGACATAATTACATATAAGTGCGTAAATATTTGAGCATGATGATGCACCAACGGAGTATACCGTCTCCAGCCGCCACGATGATGCACCAGCGGAGTTCCAAACAGACGCCTTGGTGTCATGATGACACCAACCCTGCCTCTCCTGATGATCTCGCAATGACAATAAGAAAGGGACCATTAATCACCTTCTTTGTCTAAAAAGGAAATAGAAGAATAGATGAACAATGTGAACAATTGATCATTTTGATAAAAGGCGAAAACAACAATACTTGTAGTACAATATCTTCGCCAATGGGGTTGGTGACCCATTGGTAAGGTCTTTGGAGGATCCACCTGGGTAGTTCCACTTCTCACATTTGTGAGAGTGGATTAATATGAGTTTTTCGAGTCCTGATTTTCAAACACACGTGTAATTTAGGAGTAAAATAGGATGCCTACAAAAAGAGAAAAAATAAAAAAACAATATCTTCGCCAGTATGCTCACAGGTCCAAAGGATAGATCATAGCCCAAAGAGGTTCCCCGCCTAGTGCAGTGGTTTCCTCATCTCCCAAGTCCTCCTATGAAGGGATGAGAACCCCGGTTCGAATCCTGGAGGGGGCAAAGGTTTACCCCAATTTAAGTGTCGTGCCTTCGGGCGGCTTAGTTGGGGGTTTTCCTCCCCCTGTGGTTCTCTGAATACTTGTAACGGCCCATGGTCAACATCTCGTTGTCTAGGGTACGTGCAAGGCTTCACCATTTACGGTGAGGTTTCCCCGATGTCGTGTTCCGACTGAATGTTCAAAAAAAAAGATCATAGCCCAAATGCGTATATATCTTTGATACGCCAAATACATAGAAATCTTTTAAGTTTTTTTTAGTTGCTTAATATATATCCGAAAGTTAAATAAACTAATAACATAATAACTATCCATCCATCATATGATATAATCCCAATTAATTTAATATTATAAATTATGACCACGTAAAAATTTTTAACTACTTTATTTGTATTTGTATTTGTATTTTTGATATATATAACTAAAAAAAAAAGCATATAATGACAACTAAGCAAAAGTCTTACTTGTTAAACAAAGATTAATGACACATAAGCCCTAAATTATCCTCTCTTAGTTATATAGAGAGAAGAGACTTGGTACGTTCCTAATGCGACATGGTACATTCCTAATTTGACATGTGTCCCTTTAGTCTATAAAATTAGAATTATTATTTAATTAGTATACAAATATGCGTAATATTATTTAACTCTTATAATTATATTGTGGCTATATCTGTCTAAATCTAAAATACTGATAATAAAGATAAAAATTTGGATCGATGGAATATATCTATAAGGAAACTAATTCACTTAATGTTATGTATGTTTGGTATTTATCTTTAATATAAATTTCATATGTAGGAATCTTCTTAGTATTAATATTAATAATCAATTATCTACCAATAAACTAAAACAGGATTGCAACGTTTTTTTTATCGACGGCGCATTCCTTACACGACATATGTCACCTTTTAATAATCCTTTAACAAAATCCTATTTAAAAGTTACCTAATAATTATCAAATACTAATGCTAATAACCTATTATTATACTACTAATACTAATCTAATATGTATCTTAATCATTATTTAATGTATATCTCATGAAAATATATCTTAAGCTACGAATATGATTCTATTTATCAACTAATCTTCAATTTATTTATTGTAACTGTGGAGATCGACTTCTTATCTTCATGTCAATAAAATATCCAGAAACAAGGTATATCTTTCTTAATTTCTATTCTACATTATTTAGTGTTGATTTTGTTTAAATTAATATGCCTATTTAGTTTTTGAAGATCATGTTTTAAATTTACTTTTAACATTAACACTTCATGCTACATCTTTCAAACAGGTTATCTAAAATAAAATCTAAAAATCTAACGTAAATTTATATTGTGACCAAAATATAAAAAGTATGGAGTACTAATTGTCTTGATTTAAAAAAAAGGTAAGTAGAAAAATAAATACAATCCGTTCCATATATTCTAACCAAAAATAGGTGATATGGTTTTTGTATCATATGGATCGAAATTAATTTTTTTAGCTTAACGTCACCTATTTTTATATGTTGATCAAATATTATTTTGAATCACTGTTTTATAGAGTAGGTCAAATAACTGGAGGTATAATTTGTCTATTAATTTTATATGTTGATTATTACCATTTATATGTTTTCAAAAAATTTATTGTATATATGCGTATAGTATATGCATGTGATTATGATGGGATTTATTATTGGTTTGGTTTTGTTGATTATATGTTACAATATTGGTTGATTATTAGCTTAGTTTGTTTTGTTGGTAAATTTGGCTAAAAGCAATGAAATTGAGAGAAAGAAATTGAGGAATTATCTTTTTCATTTCTTGAATCAAGAATAATACAATATTACAGTATATATATTTTGAATAATTAGTTAACCGCCTCTAATATTTACATAATTCGTCCCTTGACTTTCTAACTTGCTACTTTCTAACTAAAACTATATATTTACATAGTATTGCATTGTATTAAACTTTTGCTTGCTATGTCCTTCATCTTCGAGCTATATCTCCATGAAACAGAGGCATTTACTCTCGACATTTCTTCAGCTCGATCATGTTTAGATGCATTACATGCATCTTCATCCCCCACCCCACAAGTTGAGAGGTTGTAAGGATTACAACAACTCAACTTGGATAAGCAATTATAGTGTAGGGCTTTGGATAATCCTTTTGTTAAGATATCTGCAACTTGTGATTTTGAAGGAACAAATTGTGGTAATATTTGACCAGCTTTAATCTTCTCTCGAACAAAATGACAGTCCAACTCAATGTGTTTGGTCCTTGCATGGTGAACAGGGTTGGAAGCCAAAGCAATAGTAGAAGCATTGTCACACAAGACTAATATAGGAGTTGGAATGTGGACATGGAGATCTTTCAAGAGACAAGTAAGCCATGTAATCTCACATGTGCTGTCTGCAAGTGCACGATACTCAGCTTCAGTAGAGGATCTAGAAACCATAGTTTGTTTCTTAGATTGCCAGGAGATAAGGCTGGAACCCAGAAAAATGACAAAACCAGAAACAGATCTTCTAGACATTTGGCAAGCTGCCCAATCACTATCACAAAAATTAAGAAGTTCAAGGCTGTTTAATGTGGGAAAGAAGAGATCCTGTCCTGGATTGAGTTTGATATACTTTATTACCCTGAGGAGAGCTGCCATGTGAGCATCAGTGGGTGAATGAGTGAATTGGCTGAGATGTTGTGCTGCAAAAGCCAAGTCTGGTCTAGTAATGGTGAGGTAAATCAATTTTCCCACTAGTGTTCTGTAAAGAGATGAATCTGGCAAAGGTGTACCAGTTGTATGAGTGAGTTTGACAGAGGGGTCTAATGGTGTGGCTGCAGGCTTAAGATTACTGATGTTAGCATGCTCAATTAGTTCAAGAGCATACTTCCTTTGACTCATGGCAAGACCACTGTTGTTTCTCAAAAATTCAATGCCCAAATAGTAGTGGAGAGGACCCAAAGCTTTGATGCTGAATTGATTGTGAAGTTTACCCTTAATGGAGTCAATCAAAGTCTGGTTGGAACCACTGATAAGAATATCATCAACATAGACTAGAAGTGCAATAAAGTCAGTGTTGGAAGAATATGTGAAGAGAGATGTATCAGCATAGCTTTGTTTAAAACCAAGGGTTTGCAAAAATGAAGTTAATTTTGTGAACCATTGTCTATTGGCCTGTTTGAGCCCATAGAGAGATTTGGTTAATTTGCAGACTGTATTAGGAGGAGAATCTTTGTAATATCCTTTGGGGAGTGACATATAAACCTCTTCATGTAAATCACCATGAAGGAAAGCATTGTTGACATCTAGTTGTTCAAGTACCAACCCTTTTGAATAGCAACAGCTAAAAGAGTTCTCACAGTCACCATCTTTGCAACTGGTGCAAATGTCTCTTTTTAATCAATGCCCTGTTGTTGTGTGAATCCCTGAGCTACAAGTCTGGCTTTGTATCTCTCAATGGTTCCATCAGCATGGTATTTAATTCGGTAAACCCATTTGCAGCCAATGGGTTGCTTACCAGTAGGAAGTGGAAGAAGAGTCCAAGTATTATTTAACTCTAATGCCTTTATTTCCTGTGTCATAGCTTCAACCCACTTTGGATCTTTAGAAGCTTGGATATAAGTGGATGGTTCTTTATGTTTGTCAATGGAATTAACAAAGTGAAGAGAAGTGGGAGTTAGATTTGAGTAATTAAGGTAGTTGGAAAGAGAGTATTTGGTGGAAGAAGGAATGTTGGATTTAGGAAGTTGAAAAGAATAATCCAATAGTTTGGTGGATAATTGTTTTGTTCTGTTTGATTGTCTTGATGGTGGTGGTGGAGGTGGTGGTGGTGAAGGAGGTGGAGCAGGAGATGGAGAAGAAGAGGAAGTAGAATTTGGAGTTGAAGTGGAGGGAGAGGAGATTAGGGTGTTAGAAGGGGTAGGGTCAGAGGTGGTAGTAGTGGGAGTAGGAGAAATAATATTGGGATTAAGAGGTGGAGGAAAATAAATTGGTGTATATGCAGTGGTGGGAGGAGGAGTAGTTGATGAAGTGGAAGATTTATGAAAGGGAAAGATATGTTCATGGAAAATGACATGCCTACTAACAAAAGTAGTGTGAGTGGTGAGGTTGTATAGAAGATAACCCTTCTGGGTTTGAGGATATCCAAGAAGGACAGAATGAATGGCCCTGGGTGCAAATTTGTCAGAAGGAGAGACCTAGACCCCAGTTCGTGATGCTTGAATGATTGTGTAAGCATCAGACCCCTTATGTTGTGGATTGTCAATCTAACGCTCCTGAGGTTGGCAACACGCATATATGAACGCACCCGTGCCATCAACACTACGAGACTGAAGAGTGCAACGCAATGAGGTCCGTGTTGTGACTGAATATGCTGAAGAGTATTGCTAAGATGATATCAGCTAGCTCTGCGAGCTATTAAATTAGACTCCAAGGGTTTGCAAGAATGCCGTTCAGTTGGTGAACGTCATTGTGTCTATTGGACCGTTTGAGCCCATACGCACGCCGATTTGGCAACTTTGCAGAGCTGTGCATAGCGAGCCGAGAGAAACTTCGCGAATCATCCCTGGTTTGGGCGCGAGTTGATGCACTATAAGTCATCTGGTAATGCATCCATGAAGAGAAAGAAGCACTTGCTTGAGCATCTGTTGTGTTAGACGTATCCAACCCTTATGAATAGCATACATGTCTAGAACGAGTCTCTCTACCAGGCTGTTGCACCACCTCTTCTGCCCATTATTGGTGCCCACCGGGTTGTCTCTTTTACCCTACAATGCCCGTTAGTTTGTGACATCCCTGAGCTGAACTCGTCTGGGGTGGTTGTATGTGTCTTCTAATTCGGTCATCGTCATCGCATGCTGTGCTATATACATTACAGGTACTAACCTCACAACCTGTTAGAGCTAGTACCACACCCGCGCGTTGCGTGTAGTCCCGTGTCGCAGTTAGTGGCAGCGCGCTCCCAAGTATTATTTGCCACACTCTAAGTCACCTCATTCCATCACTCCTGTGTCCGGTCACGCCCACTTCACAATTTCCCCATTCTGTGAGATTTTGTCTAGAAGCCTTGGTCACGACCATTTACAGTTGGTCATGGGTTTGACGTTTCATGCTACCCAGTCACTTTTTCTTGTCATACGACGAACCTTTAATTTTCAACACGTGCACAGAGGCACACGTGCACTGCTGTACGCTTCCTAGCTTGTGAGATACATTCCACAAGGTACGCTTGGAATAGACGAGTATTTGGTGCGAAAAGGAACTGGGCCTGGATTAGCGAAGTTATGAGTTCCGATATATATGCAATATATCACAACAGACAGTTCCGCGGTGCGACGAGCAATTGTTTTGTTCTCGTTCGATTGCTCATTGACTACGGTTGGTTGGGTGTAGTAGGTGGTGCGTGATGTCGATTTTGCACAGGTAGGATGACGATAGATGTTGCACGATGGAGACTAATGTAAGCAGGTCACGTAGGTAATCTGCAGGGCCACGTTGAAGTGCGAGCGGAGACGGGACTTCGCTGACTTAGGCGCGTGATAGAAGGCAGCGCACTGCATATACAGCCGCATGTAGTTGTTCCGTCATCCGCACGCCGTCGGTGTAAGTAGTGTGCGCCCATATTATTCTCCTATCAGATAATGTGTCGCCACATGCAGACAGCACTACCACGCAATTTCTAGACACCCACTAATGCGTAGGAGACCAATCATACTCTCCATTGGCGGATTAATGTCCATTACCTTCCCCAAGATTTTTTAATCGACTACTTTTTCCCTCTTCTTCTTTGCCCCGTTTGGCAGGATACGGAATGTACTTAATTTTGGCGTGCTTATACGCCAGTGGCCCTGGCCCAGGGCAGCCCCCCACCGGATGTAGCTTGAAGAAGTGGAAGATTTATGAAAGGGAAAGATATGCTCATGGAAAGTGACATGCCTACTAACAAAAGTAGTGTGAGTGGTGAGGTTGTATAGAAGATAACCCTTCTGGGTTTGAGGATATCCAAGAAGGACAGAGTGGATGGCCCTGGGTGCAAATTTGTCAGAAGGATGTGTAGAAGCAAAACATTGACATCCAATTGTTCTTAAATGATCAAGAGATGGTGGTTCTTTGTATATAAGTTCATAAAGGGTTTTGAAATTGAGGACACTGCTTGGTAGTCTGTTTATGAGATAAGTGGCAGTCAAAATGGAGAGTATCCCCATAGATGAATTGGGAAATTTGCTTGAAACTGAAGTGCCCTTGCTAGTTCTAAAAGATGTCTATGCTTTCTTTCTACTCTAGCATTTTGTTGTGGTGTGTATGGGCAGGAAGTTTGATGAATAACACCTTGATTTTGAAAGAAAGAGGTGAGTTCATAATTTGTAAATTCAGTGCCATTGTCACTTCTTATTGTTGTTTTGAATTGATTTTGGACATATGAGAAAAACAATTTTAGAGTAGAAGTGACATGAGTTTTGGCAGGTAAAAGATATACCCATGTGGCTCTAGAGAAATCATCAACAATTGTGAGAAAATATTTGCATTTATTCACAGTTGGGTGTTTATATGGGCCCCAAACATCAACATGAATCAGTTCAAACAAAACAGAAGCATGAGATGACTAATATCAAAAGGTAATTGATGCTGTTTGGACAAAGGACATATAGTACAATTAATGATATCAGTACTTTGAATAGAAGTAGAAATGCTAGGAATTTTCTTCAAGACATGAAAAGATGGATGGCCAAGTCTTGAATGCCACAGATGAGAGATGGAAGTGTTGGTAGACATGGTGGTATTGCACATTGGTGTGGTAGGAGTGTAGATGTAGAGCCCATGTAGAATGGATCCAAGAGAATCATCTCATCATGGGCCTGCAGATAGCAATTATCAGAAGTAAAGAGAAGATTGCATTTGGTGGATTTGGTTAATTTTCTGACAGAAATTAAATTGTAGGCAAATTGAGGTATATAAAAGACATTATAGAGAATTAGATTTGGTTGGAGTTCAACAGTGCCTATTTGAGTGACAAGAACATGTTGGCCATTAGGAAGGCCTACAGAAATGGGTGTGGGACAAGTGTAGATTTGTTTAAATTTGGCTAAGGTGTTGCAAATATGATCAGTGGCACCACTGTCATGTATCCAAGCATCTTTAAGATCATAAGCACAAGTAGCAATAACACAGTGATAAATGCATGCAGAGATAAAAGAATACATGAGATCAGAGATAGAGTTCGGATTACCTTGTGTTGTGTTCTGCATCATAAGCATAAGTTGGTTCAGTTGATTTTGCAGTTGATCCATTCTGCAATGCATGGATGAATCATCTTGGTGGACAGAAAGTGGACTTTCAGTGAAAGGTGTGTCATGAGCAACTGCTGCAACTGTTGGATTTGCAGGGAACCTTCCTTTTTGAACTGGTAGTGGTGTCTTAAATTTCCCATAGAGAGGGTGACCAGGGGGATAACCAACCACTTGATAACATTCTTCTTTTGTGTGTCCTTCCTTGTAACATTGGCCACAATATACACCTTTCTTGAATGGGCTTTTCTTTTCAAAGGTTTTGGCAGAGTAAGGAGGCCTTGGTTTGAATTGGTTGAATTGTGGCCCTGATGATGACTTATAGGTAGAGTATGATGATATATGGGTAGAAAGTGCAGTTGGTATAGCAGATGGTTTTGGAAAAATACCTTCCCTTTGTTTTTCTTCTTGTCTTAGCATACCATAGGCTTTGGCAGTGTTTGGGAGTGGTTGTTGCAATAAGATTTGTCCCCTAATATTGGCATAACACTCATCTAGTCCCATAAGAAATTGAATCAACCTTTTCCTTTGTTCCCTTTCACCATTATTTTTGCCATTTTCACAAGTACAGTTACAAGTGCAAGCATGTGGTGTTTCAAGTGCATCTATCTCATCCCAAAAACCTTTCAACTTATGGTAATAAACTTCTATGCTTGTGTTTTCTATTAAATTTACTTTTAACATTAACACTTCATGCTACATCTTTCAAACAGGTTATCTAAAATAAAATCTAAAAATCTAACGTAAATTTATATTGTGACCAAAATATAAAAAGTATGGAGTACTAATTGTCTTGATTTAAAAAAAAGGTAAGTAGAAAAATAAATACAATCCGTTCCATATATTCTAACCAAAAATAGGTGATATGGTTTTTGTATCATATGGATCGAAATTAATTTTTTTAGCTTAACGTCACCTATTTTTATATGTTGATCAAATATTATTTTGAATCACTGTTTTATAGAGTAGGTCAAATAACTGGAGGTATAATTTGTCTATTAATTTTATATGTTGATTATTACCATTTATATGTTTTCAAAAAATTTATTGTATATATGCGTATAGTATATGCATGTGATTATGATGGGATTTATTATTAGTTTAGTTTTGTTGATTATATGTTACAATATTGTTGATTATTAGCTTAGTTTGTTTTGTTGGTAAATTTGGCTAAAAGCAATCGAAATTGAGAGAAAGAAATTGAGGAATTATCTTTTTCATTTCTTGAATCAAGAATAATACAATATTACAGTTTATATATTTGAATAATTAGTTAACCGCCTCTCTAATATTTACATAATTCGTCCCTTGACTTTCTAACTTGCTACTTTCTAACTAAAACTATATATTTACATAGTATTGCATTGTATTAAACTTTTGCTTGCTATGTCCTTCATCTTCGAGCTATATCTCCATGAAACAGAGGCATTTACTCTCGACATTTCTTCAGCTCGATCATGTTTAGATGCATTACATGCATCTTCATCCCCCCCACAAGTTGAGAGGTTGTAAGGATTACAACAACTCAACTTGGATAAGCAATTATAGTGTAGGGCTTTGGATAATCCTTTTGTTAAGATATCTGCAACTTGGGATTTTGAAGGAACAAATTGAGGTAATATTTGACCAGCTTTAATCTTCTCTCGAACAAAATGACAGTCCAACTCAATGTGTTTGGTCCTTGCATGGTGGAACAGGGTTGGAAGCCAAAGCAATAGTAGAAGCATTGTCACACAAGACTAATATAGGAGTTGGAATGTGGACATGGAGATCTTTCAAGAGACAAGTAAGCCATGTAATCTCACATGTGCTGTCTGCAAGTGCACGATACTCAGCTTCAGTAGAGGATCTAGAAACCATAGTTTGTTTCTTAGATTGCCAGGAGATAAGGCTGGAACCCAGAAAAATGACAAAACCAGAAACAGATCTTCTAGACATTTGGCAAGCTGCCCAATCACTATCACAAAAATTAAGAAGTTCAAGGCTGTTTAATGTGGGAAAGAAGAGATCCTGTCCTGGATTGAGTTTGATATACTTTATTACCCTGAGGAGAGCTGCCATGTGAGCATCAGTGGGTGAATGAGTGAATTGGCTGAGATGTTGTGCTGCAAAAGCCAAGTCTGGTCTAGTAATGGTGAGGTAAATCAATTTTCCCACTAGTGTTCTGTAAAGAGATGAATCTGGCAAAGGTGTACCAGTTGTATGAGTGAGTTTGACAGAGGGGTCTAATGGTGTGGCTGCAGGCTTAAGATTACTGATGTTAGCATGCTCAATTAGTTCAAGAGCATACTTCCTTTGACTCATGGCAAGACCACTGTTGTTTCTCAAAAATTCAATGCCCAAATAGTAGTGGAGAGGACCCAAAGCTTTGATGCTGAATTGATTGTGAAGTTTACCCTTAATGGAGTCAATCAAAGTCTGGTTGGAACCACTGATAAGAATATCATCAACATAGACTAGAAGTGCAATAAAGTCAGTGTTGGAAGAATATGTGAAGAGAGATGTATCAGCATAGCTTTGTTTAAAACCAAGGGTTTGCAAGAATGAAGTTAATTTTGTGAACCATTGTCTATTGGCCTGTTTGAGCCCATAGAGAGATTTGGTTAATTTGCAGACTGTATTAGGAGGAGAATCTTTGTAATATCCTTTGGGGAGTGACATATAAACCTCTTCATGTAAATCACCATGAAGGAAAGCATTGTTGACATCTAGTTGTTCAAGTATCCAACCCTTTTGAATAGCAACAGCTAAAAGAGTTCTCACAGTCACCATCTTTGCAACTGGTGCAAATGTCTCTTTTTAATCAATGCCCTGTTGTTGTGTGAATCCCTGAGCTACAAGTCTGGCTTTGTATCTCTCAATAGTTCCATCAGCATGGTATTTAATTCGGTAAACCCATTTGCAGCCAATGGGTTGCTTACCAGTAGGAAGTGGAAGAAGAGTCCAAGTATTATTTAACTCTAATGCCTTTATTTCCTGTGTCATAGCTTCAACCCACTTTGGATCTTTAGAAGCTTGGATATAAGTGGATGGTTCTTTATGTTTGTCAATGGAATTAACAAAGTGAAGAGAAGTGGGAGTTAGATTTGAGTAATTAAGGTAGTTGGAAAGAGAGTATTTGGTGGAAGAAGGAATGTTGGATTTAGGAAGTTGAAAAGAATAATCCAATAGTTTGGTGGATAATTGTTTTGTTCTGTTTGATTGTCTTGATGGTGGTGGTGGAGGTGGTGGTGGTGAAGGAGGTGGAGCAGGAGATGGAGAAGAAGAGGAAGTAGAATTTGGAGTTGAAGTGGAGGGAGAGGAGATTAGGGTGTTAGAAGGGGTAGGGTCAGAGGTGGTAGTAGTGGGAGTAGGAGAAATAATATTGGGATTAAGAGGTGGAGGAAAATAAATTGGTGTATATGCAGTGGTGGGAGGAGGAGTAGTTGATGAAGTGGAAGATTTATGAAAGGGAAAGATATGTTCATGGAAAATGACATGCCTACTAACAAAAGTAGTGTGAGTGGTGAGGTTGTATAGAAGATAACCCTTCTGGGTTTGAGGATATCCAAGGAGGACAGAGTGGATGGCCCTGGGTGCAAATTTGTCAGAAGGATGTGTAGAAGCAAAACATTGACATCCAATTGTTCTTAAATGATCAAGAGATGGTGGTTCTTTGTATATAAGTTCATAAAGGGTTTTGAAATTGAGGACACTGCTTGGTAGTCTGTTTATGAGATAAGTGGCAGTCAAAATGGAGAGTATCCCCATAGATGAATTGGGAAATTTGCTTGAAACTGAAGTGCCCTTGCTAGTTCTAAAAGATGTCTATGCTTTCTTTCTACTCTAGCATTTTGTTGTGGTGTGTATGGGCAGGAAGTTTGATGAATAACACCTTGATTTTGAAAGAAAGAGGTGAGTTCATAATTTGTAAATTCAGTGCCATTGTCACTTCTTATTGTTGTTTTGAATTGATTTTGGACATATGAGAAAAACAATTTTAGAGTAGAAGTGACATGAGTTTTGGCAGGTAAAAGATATACCCATGTGGCTCTAGAGAAATCATCAACAATTGTGAGAAAATATTTGCATTTATTCACAGTTGGGTGTTTATATGGGCCCCAAACATCAACATGAATCAGTTCAAACAAAACAGAAGCATGAGATTGACTAATATCAAAAGGTAATTGATGCTGTTTGGACAAAGGACATATAGTACAATTATTGACATCAGTACTTTGAATAGAAGTAGAAATGCTAGGAATTTTCTTCAAGACATGAAAAGATGGATGGCCAAGTCTTGAATGCCACAGATGAGAGATGGAAGTGTTGGTAGACATGGTGGTATTGCACATTGGTGTGGTAGGAGTGTAGATGTAGAGCCCATGTAGAATGGATCCAAGAAGAATCATCTCATCATGGGCCTGCAGATAGCAATTATCAGAAGTAAAGAGAAGATTGCATTTGGTGGATTTGGTTAATTTTCTGACAGAAATTAAATTGTAGGCAAATTGAGGTATATAAAAGACATTATAGAGAATTAGATTTGGTTGGAGTTCAACAGTGCCTATTTGAGTGACAAGAAGATGTTGGCCATTAGGGAGGCCTACAGAAATGGGTGTGGGACAGGTGTAGATTTGTTTAAATTTGGCTAAGGTGTTGCAAATATGATCAGTGGCACCACTGTCATGTATCCAAGCATCTTTAAGATCATAAGCACAAGTAGCAATAACACAGTGATAAATGCATGCAGAGATAAAAGAATACATGAGATCAGAGATAGAGTTCGGATTACCTTGTGTTGTGTTCTGCATCATAAGCATAAGTTGGTTCAGTTGATTTTGCAGTTGATCCATTCTGCAATGCATGGATGAATCATCTTGGTGGACAGAAAGTGGACTTTCAGTGAAAGGTGTGTCATGAGCAACTGCTGCAACTGTGGAATTTGCAGGAAACCTTCCTTTTTGAACTGGTAGTGGTGTCTTAAATTTCCCATAGAGAGGGTGACCAGGGGGATAACCAACTACTTGATAGCATTCTTCTTTTGTGTGTCCTTCCTTGTAACATTGGCCACAATATACACCTTTCTTGAATGGACTTTTCTTTTCAAAGGTTTTGGCAGAATAAGAAGGCCTTGGTTTAAATTGGTTGAATTGTGGCCCTGAGGGTGACTTATAGGCAGAGTATGATGATGTATGGGTAGAAAGTGCAGTTGGTATAGCAGATGGTTTTGGCAAAATACCTTCCCTTTGTTTTTCTTCTTGTCTTAGCATACCATAGGCTTTGGCAGTGTTTGGGAGTGGTTGTTGCAATAAGATTTGTCCCCTAATATTGGCATAACACTCATCTAGTCCCATAAGAAATTGAATCAACCTTTTCCTTTGTTCCCTTTCACCATTATTTTTGCCATTTTCACAAGTACAGTTACAAGTGCAAGCATGTGGTGTTTCAAGTGCATCTATCTCATCCCAAAAACCTTTCAACTTATGGTAATAAACTTCTATGCTTGTGTTTTCTTGTTTAAGTTGAGTCATGTCAACAGTGAGTTGATAAATCCTATGTCCATCTAATTGTGCATAGTGTTCATTCAACTCATTCCAAAGTGCAGAAGCAGAATTAACAAAGCTCAAATTATTACCAATAGATTCAGAAACTGTGTTGAGGATCCAAGAAATTACCATATCATTAGTGCGATCCCACAGTGGTTTGAGTGATGATGTTGCTTCTGGTTCTTTGTATTCTCCATTAACAATCTTCAGTTTGTTCTTTGCACTGAGAGCAATCAACATAGACCTTTTCCAACTGCTAAAGTTATCCGAGCCAGTTAATTTCTTTGAGATCAAGACTAACCCTGGATGATCATTTTGATGAAGATATAGTGGATGATGAACAGATTCCACATTATCAGTGGTGGTTGTGGTTGTAGTTTCAACAACATCAGGCATTTTGACAGATTAATTGTGAAAATTAGGGTTTCAGAAAATTAGGTTTTCAAATTTGGGGAAAATCAATCAATTTGTGAGAGTTACTAAATTGAAATAGAAGATGTCGATTATTTCGAGATTGAAAGAATTTTCTAGTGTCAAATTCACTAGAAATGATAGAATGAAAAGAAATTTTATCAGAAATTTGAGGAAAGAAAAATGAGCGGGATTTCAAGATTTTGAATACAAGTATACAGTGGTTTTCAATCGGCCGGAATCTATGGCGATTCCGATGAAATTCCGTCGTGATGATGACGGAAATTAATGACGGTGAAGGATCATTTCTCTGATACCATATGAGAAAACGAAATTGAGAGAGAGAAATTGAGGAATTATCTTTTTCATTTCTTGAATCAAGAATAATACAATATTACAGTTTATATATTTGAATAATTAGTTAACCGCCTCTCTAATATTTACATAATTCGTCCCTTGACTTTCTAACTTGCTACTTTCTAACTAAAACTATATATTTACATAGTATTGCATTGTATTAAACTTTTGCTTGCTATGTCCTTCATCTTCGAGCTATATCTCCATGAAACAGAGGCATTTACTCTCGACATTTCTTCAGCTCGATCATGTTTAGATGCATTACATGCATCTTCACTCTATGAGTTAGAGGATCATGATCTTTGGGCTAAAGGATGTGACTTAATCATATCATTTTGTATTCGGCACAAACTTTTGTGGTATACGGGCCTGTCTATCCTTTTTTGTTATGTTTTAATATATATTTAAGTACTATTATTGTCTCACATAATTTACTTTGAAATAGCTCGACATATGATTTGTTGAAGCAACGGGTGCAGAACGCCATTGATGCCTTTCAAATTAACAACATTTTTGTCGGGGTAATTGGTTTTTTCCTATCTATGTATCTACCATAAATCTTGTTGCTTTGGTTGACCACGATATAACTTAATATTTTGTATAGACGGGCTGGGCAACGGTGTAAATAAGAGTTTGGGTTGAAATGAACTTACATTTTTGCAAAAATAACTAGCGCGGCTTTCCCCTCTTATAAAACACTTAAGAAAATGAAGTTTTCTTTCTTATTCATATGTTGATCTCAGGCGATTGCTGAAATTGCAAACATAGAGCCAGCTGACATTCAGTTCGGCATCAATCTCCTTCGAGCAATGAAGGAAGATTTGCGTATTGAACCATCTCGACAGTGTCTTGATGTTTTGCTCGTCGCAAGTGTTAAGGCAAAGGAAGGTGCTGGGCTCGTTTGGAAAGAGTATGAGTTAGCTGGTGTGCCTTACAATGTGCTAACGTATCTTTGGTCAGTTGCATTATATTGTTCTAGTTGCGAGTCACTAAACCTATACAATGTGTTTACTTTATATCCAATTGGCCCTAATCATAGCCTCGTCCCCTTCTTCTATCTTGTGTTTAGACTTGGGTTTGACTATATAATGTGATAAAATGCAATTTATAGTACAAAACTTGTTGGCACTTGAATAGCCAATTGCATAGAAAGTAATCAACTAGGAAACAAGCACCCGAACTGTGTTAGAATCTTTACGGGAATTAATTACATATGCTGGTAAATTGCTCGGGAATTCAGTGATATGGGTAACCAAGTTCCAGTTTTTCTATTTCGGGTAGGTTTGTGCTTTGCCTAAAATGGTTATTTGATTCCTCTTTTTGTGAAAATCTTTTGCAGCATGCATAAGGCCCTTCTTGCCTCTGGGCAGCATGAACAAGCAGAGTTGCTGCTTGAGAACATTCCAAGAAATATTTTGGGTTCATATAGCCTCTAATTAAGGCGAATAAATCAACTTATGTTGAGGTGTTCATCTCACCAGTTTCACCCTAGGAATTATCTTTAGTGTTTGTGAATATTTAATGTTTAGTAATTCTTTATGTCCCAAGTTTAGTATCAGTTAGTTTGTAAGGCCATATATAGCCATGTTATATATTTTGTGAGATATGAATGAAAAAATGAATCAAGAATCTGTCTCTATAGTTTCTTATCTATTTTCTTTTGGCCAACAAATTGATTGTTGGAACCACATCATGTTCAAACGGGATCAAGCGGACATGATCTGTTTATATTGTGTGAGAAGTTTAATGTTTTTCAATCGATTGCCCTTTTCAATTATTTTGAAACGATCCCTTATTGGCTCTATGGTTAGTATAGTATGTATGGTAATATATTTAATTTTGTTGTTTACAGTTACTGAATTTTGTTTTACTTTAGACACAAAAACAAGAAAGAATGCTCAATGAGGAATCCTTTTTTCTATCTTGCATGTTTGCAGCTCAAAACTGTTCTACACATTTTTGTGGCATACATTTACCATGCTTGAATTATTATTATATTGTACTCTTTATTTAACATTCAACATTGTAAAATTAAGATGATTTATCGTGTGATAATTGAGTCTTAAAAATGGATCAATGAATAAGTAACTACTAAAGACAAAAAGTAAGGGGATATAGAAAATGTGAGCAAAGCTGATGTGATGCAGAGAATGATTTTTCCCCTCCCTTGCCGTTTATTCTTGATAAATTAGGATGCTGTTTTTCATCATATATTTGTAAGGTATATATGCAAATGGTTGTAAAAGAGGAATGATATATGTGACTATTTGGTAAGTTTAAAAGTTAGTCTACATGTATCATTTTCGTTGCAAAAGAGAAATAATACATGTGACTAATTTAAGAATTGGATCAATCAAGGATTTTAATTTATTTTGATATGTTCAACAATAGGATTTAACAATCATATATAACAAAACAAATAAACGGGTTAAGGTGTTTCCAGTTTAGCTTATTAGAAAAGACGAATCTTTTGATTTCGATACACAAAATCTAGCGAGAGGAAATCTTATCGAGCATCATCCAACTTTTTCCAAAACACTCTTGAGATGTTATCTAATTGCATTCGAACATAAAACCTCATGTGTGGATATAAAATCTCCCGGTGATCGTGATTCATATATTGGAAATCCCATTTATTAAGAAAAAAAACTATTTTATAAGTAAACCGGGTAAAGTAGTTGGAAGCTGAAAAACTTCTTTTAAAATTCTCACCAAACCTTCAAAGTAAAAATTCTACTACTAGTAAACAAATTTCTCAATATCTTCAACCCATCAATTCTCAGCCTTAAAGATATCTTCCCCACACTAAAAAACACACACACACAATGCTCTGATCTTTCTTTTACAAAAATTGCAAAACGATGTCGTCTTCAATGGCTTTATTTTCATCAACCCCAACAACAAATCTTCATTCTTTTTCATCTTTATCAAAAACCCACTTCCCAATTAGCCCATTTTTGTCTCTAAAGCCACAAAGGCAGCTGCTTTTTGTGTCTGTTAGAAGTACTGAAAATGGGTCTGGAGCTGCAGCTGCCATTGTTGTTGAGGAAAAGAAAGATTCTGAAGAAGAGGGTCCGGTTGGAAATGGAGCTCCGGTTGCTGAAGCGGTTGAGGAAGTGGTTGTGAAATTTGAAGATCCGAAATGGGTTTCGGGTACTTGGGATTTGAAGAAATTTCAGAAAAATGGAGCTACTGATTGGGATGCTGTTATTGATGCTGGTAAGATATTGCACTTCATATGTTTGATAAAATGTCTAAATTAAAGTTTTTGTTTATTTAAGGTTTATTTTAGGATGTCTAATTTTATTAAAGTTGCTTAATTTTATTAACATGCCTTGAATTGTATGCTCCCAATATTGAAATTTAGCTTCAATTCCAACTTTAGGCCATAAAAATTGTACTTTGGGGGTGTTTGGGATTTGCTTATTTTAAAGCGGTTATCTGCTTAAAATAAGCAGGTATCTTATTGTGTTTATTCCTAATAAAATACGGAGTAAGTAGATTAGCAGTAGAGGTTCCCTGCCTAGTGCAGTGGTTTCCTCATCTCCCAAGTCCTCCTATGAAGGGATGAGAACCCCGGTTCGAATCCTGGAGGGGGCAAAGGTTTACCCCAATTTAAGTGTCGTGCCTTCGGGCGGCTTAGTTGGGGGTTTTCCTCCCCCTGTGGTTCCCTGAATACTTGTAACGGCCCATGGTCAACATCTCGTTGTCTAGGGTACGTGCAAGGCTTCACCATTTACGGTGAGGTTTCCCCGATGTCGTGTTCCGACTGAATGTTAAAAAAAAGAAAGTAGATTAGCAGTAATCCCAAACACTCCGTAATGAGGATGACCCTTCTGTATACTTTACTTTTTATGAAATTTTTATAGTTTTTGCTTGAATCATATGTTATCTACTTGTTAAACTCTGAACTATTTGAGATGCCTTTCTTTGAAGATGATATTTTAGTACATAGTCAAGACTTTGCCCAGGGTTTAAGTGTTTAACCGCTTAAGTATGCTCGGTTAAGCACGGAATATATTTACAGTTTTTTTCGTTTTGGTCATTTGCTTGGCTATATTGATGGTCATTTAACATGAAAATTTTGGCTACTGATTTGCAGAGGTTAAAAGAAGGAAATGGCTTGAAGATAATCCAGAATCATCAAACAATGACTTCCCTGTAGTTTTCGACACCTCCATTATTCCCTGGTGGGCATGGATGAAGCGGTTCCATCTTCCTGAAGCTGAACTACTCAATGGTTAGCCCATCATCTCTTGTTCTTTTATTTTTGCTAAAAAGAAGAATTATAGAGCTCTTGAGATCACATTGATGTAAGATGGAGGCAGTCCAAGTGAAACAATCAAAATGTTATATGAAAGAAAACATAAAATTCGTGCCTAAGAGTACGACTGATAAAGAGATTAAACCACGTAGTCAAATCAAAGTTGAAAGTAACAGAACAAATCTGTTAGTCATGTGTCATGTATTGAGTGGATTACATATATCTTTAGGCATATCATAGATCGTTAGTCTGAAAGATTCATATCTTTCTGGGTTTCAAAGTGGTCTTTTATATAGGATGAAGCTCTTTTTGACACCTTACGTAGAAACTTAGATGAATCTGAAATCCTCTACCGAAGGTATACCTTAATTGAAGTAAATCATTGGATATATGCAATTCGCATCAAGTATCATAAGAATATATAAAATAAGGATCTTGAAATTATCTAAGCATCAAATGTTTGTTGTGGTTTCAATTATGAATCGACAAATTGAGTTATATATTCCTCATCGATCACACATGACACATTTAAATGCTATTTTACAGGCCGAGCTGCAATGGTTGGGTTCTTCATGGCTTACTTTGTGGATAGTTTAACTGGGGTTGGTCTAGTTGACCAAATGGGAAATTTCTTCTGCAAAACACTATTATTTGTAGCAGTAGCTGGTGTTCTTCTGATCCGAAAGAATGAGGATCTTGATACCTTAAAGAAACTGATTGATGAAACAACTTTTTACGATAAGCAATGGCAAGCAACTTGGCAAGACGAGAAGAAAGAATAGAATTTGACAATGAGTGATTGGTAAAGTGAGAATCTTGTTATATTTATTGTAGATCATCTTTGTTGTAGCTTATGATTTGATGCTTCATTGGTGTTCCTGTAAGGCTGTAATGTTACATTTGGAATCAGTATAAGATTACACAACTTTGAAATGGTTTTGTTGGTTAGCCTAGATTGGTCCAAACAGTTAGCCCACCTTGGGCAAGGGCACGGGCCTAGTCGGACATTTTGACCATATTAATCGACTTCTATGAATTTTTCGATATCCTGAGATATCTTGGTAGGTTGCATTTAGTAGTAGGAAGTACATTCTTTAAATGCATAAGATAAATATGTTAATTCGGTGCCATAGTTTGTAAGTTGAGGTGTACTAGTTAGACCAAGAAATTGATTGAAACTTTATTGGCTTCTTTTAATAGCAATCCATATCAGAGTAAAAATATGATATAAGAAGAGAGAAAATGATAGGATAAGTTACTTTTATAGTGCTATGTATATTGCATAATTGCAAGGGGTTTTCTATAGACATTCATGTGACATGTCTATCTACCAACATATTTCTAAGACATATGAATGATATGCGTAAACAGTTAAACATGAACCCGAAAATGCACATATCAATAGAATCGAGATATGTATCTCAAAATCAGAGATGAATATGAAAAAAAATATATATTACATTACGCCGGCTTTTTTGGATTTATAATCGCTCCATGGAAGCAACGTTATAAAACGGTTTTTGGGTTACCGATCTGCGGCTCAAGTTTTTCTTTTCTACTTGTATGTAACTGAACATGTAGAAGCTTATTTTTTTTTGTATGGTTATGTACTTCTAAACCCCATTTGGTCCCTCTATTCGAGTCCTTATGTTTTGTAATGGTAAATAATCTAGCCGATGAGTTTTTAGTCTAGTTATCCAATGAGGGGTGGGAGATTTTGTCTCTCTGTATGTCCCAAATTTAAATCTTAGTATTGATGTTTAATTACTAACAGTGGAAAATTAAATAATACGAGTAACTAACAGTCTAACACTTGCGTTTCAGATAGAAAATAAAACAGTAATATAATATAGTTTTTACAAATAAAAAAAATACACATTGAAATATAAAATTTAACTTTGAGGCCTGTATTTATGATCATGGTATCAATGCTCAACCAGTTTATTTTTCCTTAAAAAACTAATATATGTCCATTTGCAAACCTTACATGCTATGCTAGCTTTTTTTTTATAACCAACATTCACTTACACAAAAAACATGTGACGCCTTGTAATATGTTTCATGCTTCAACTTTTATATATCTCTTTCAATTTTATAGGTATTAAATTGAAAAGGGTTAAACCTGCCCATGACAAATGGTGTTACATGAATCATGAATTCGCATACGTCCAAACAACGTTGTGTTTCCTTTTCATTCACATATATAAACAACATAATACATGTGTTTAATCCAAAAATATATACTAGTACAGTTTTTAACTTGTTTATATATAGTTAAATAAAGTATGAAATGACAATCAAGTATTTAATATATTTTCAAATGACAAAATGTATAAAGAAAATAAAACACAACGCATTACAAATCTATCGACGACGGAAAATAGAAAACGAACGTATTAGTCATGTATTTTGTTCTGATGTCTTATATATATTTCCCAAATTATAATCAATCCACTTTTACAAATTAAACCATGTTTACTGGTAACTTGGTAAGTAATTTTCATTCCTTTATTGCTGTAATGTGATCGTTAATCAGATAACACATGAATATAAGCTTCAAATTTATTGATAATCACTTGATCGGGTAGAAGTAAAACTTAATTGGGATTTAGTATTATTTTATTATTATAATTAACAAATGTATAATAAAAATTTTGGATGTTAATATTTGCAAACCTTACATGCTATGCTAGCTTTTTTTTTATAACCAACATTCACTTACACAAAAAACATGTGACGCCTTGTAATATGTTTCATGCTTCAACTTTTATATATCTCTTTCAATTTTATAGGTATTAAATTGAAAAGGGTTAAACCTGCCCATGACAAATGGTGTTACATGAATCATGAATTCGCATACGTCCAAACAACGTTGTGTTTCCTTTTCATTCACATATATAAACAACATAATACATGTGTTTAATCCAAAAATATATACTAGTACAGTTTTTAACTTGTTTATATATAGTTAAATAAAGTATGAAATGACAATCAAGTATTTAATATATTTTCAAATGACAAAATGTATAAAGAAAATAAAACACAACGCATTCTAGAAAAAATATAGTTTTTACAAATAAAAAAAATACACATTGAAATATAAAATTTAACTTTGAGGCCTGTATTTATGATCATGGTATCAATGCTCAACCAGTTTATTTTTCCTTAAAAAACTAATATATGTCCATTTGCAAACCTTACATGCTATGCTAGCTTTTTTTTATATTATATTACTAGCGTATCTTGATTTTAACAATCATAAATCGCTACGTGGAGTTTGATATGACAAATTGTGGTTGATTGACAACACATAGATGACATGTTGCAAAGAAAAGGCGGTTTTGGTGGCCGTTTATGAGGAGAAGCCAAAGAAAAAAATATTAACAAGAAACAACCACAATAATAAAACTAGTAGTAGTATTAAACATCACCACCTCCAAGTCCACGATCCAAAAAGGGGTGGTCAAGGTAGTAACCGAAAAGCCGAACTTCTTAGCTACTCGAAACATCTTCGAGAATCTTCAAAGCTCGAACCATCTACATCTGATCATCGGCCCAAGCCCTTGGTATCCCCGGCCACCAACGAGGGACAACACACTCCGGTATTTAATTTTATTTCTTGCCAAATATATAAATTACGGATAATGATACATGTTGCTAAAATTTCTTTCTGAAAAAACTTCGTACCTATAGAATAAATTACTTCTCTTGTGTGTATGTGGATGTAGAAAAAAGTACTAAATATATCGCCCTCAATTACAAAGATCGTTTCTGAATAAACTTTGTCATGTTTTTGGTTCCTAAAATAAATGTTGCAAGTGAAAATGATAAACATGAGCAAATGATTATATATAGGTTTATTCTTGATCATTGTTGATGTAGCATTTATATAAAGCTGAAATGGTTTGTTACTACTATATGCAATTAATTGTGTAGGCAATTCATGATCCAAAAAAGAAAAGGCTAAAGAAGCAACCGAGTTTGGATATGAACAGGGGAGGCCTAGAGGGTGTGCAAACCCGATTCCCGGCCGGGACATAAATTTTGAGGGCATAAATTTTTGAAATTTATATATAATGTATGATATGTTAAAAGATGTGCTATCGAGAACGAAATCTTAGAGAACATAAATTGTGAAAAGCTAATTAACCAATTTGCTATGAAGAATGTTAGGAGAGCTTCGCGGATCATCGGGTAAATAAGTAACTACTATGGTATGTAATTCTAAAATTATGATCTTATTATGCATATATAATTTTTTGTTATAATGCTAGTTATCGTTTATAAAAAAAGTTATTTATATATTTGATTTCGGTTAAAGTTAGGGCATAATTTTCTTTGCTCGGCCGGGGTGTTAAAATTCTCAGGGCCGCCACTGGATATGAATAGCATGTTCAAGTGTTTTGCTATGTCACAAGCTAAGAAAAGGAAGAAGAAGAGAAGCGGTGATTCCTCGTCAAAGAACACGAGTGTAGTCATGAAAACGTATACAAGAACACAAAAAGGAGCACGTCGATTTTTCAAGAAATTGATGGCAACTATACAAAAGTATAGGTGAAATGATCAAAGTTACGGTTTTAACGATCCATTTTTTGAAAGACTTTGGATCGAAACTTGTTTTTAATTACCATAAACATTATCCTATATGTATATTGTTTGCGTATGTTTGACATATCTTGATTCTAGTGTTGTGTTTATCTCATAGATATAGTACATCTATTTGCAAATTTCTTACTTCACTAACCGTGGATCCAAAGACTATATCATTTAGAAACTTGTGTATTACTCCTATTTCTTTATCTTGGAATGCATTTCGTATACGAATATTGCTTTTACTCTAGACTAAAATTACAAAAATATGTAGTATTATTTATTGGAAAAGGGTCATGAAAGAATCAATAAACTTAATGGAATGTTCCTCTAAGGCTTACGTGTAAGGCCCATTACTATATTACTCCAATTTTGGTTGGCTAAAAAACCAATAGCCCCTGAAGACCAATGAGCGTATTAACCAATGGGCAAGTTCAGAGTTGGACCATTCTATAGTCCTAAACTCCCAATTCAGAAGTATCCATGAGGCAATGAAAACCCAGCTAGCGATAAATATTAAAATGAGACCTCGAAAAATTTACTTATAAACAAATTATGAATAAATTTTTACAAACATTAGTGTTTTACTCTACTTGTTAACTAGACCATGTATGTCAAATGTTTCGATTCAAAGTTATACAGTCGTAAAACAAGTTCTTAGTTCATTATCCAACTGAAAACTGGAATGGAACAGAGTTGTCTCATTTCTCAAACTTTACACATTGTTTCTCCTAACTGGATCGGAATCGTTTGGTTCTCGGTTTCTTACTCATTTTACAATTTTGGTTTAATCCAGTACCGACACGTTTACATCTCAATGCACATGCCTCGTTCAAGCGAATCCAGGCCTCCGGAGAACAAGCAACAAAGCAAGTGTAGTTGTCGACCATGTGCAAATGCTTCGCTACAATAAGCAATTTGGTTTTTACCATTGGGTTGGTGCACTAGGGACCAGATTACCATATAACAACTAGACATATACTCGTAATATATAAGTGCATACATACTAGTACTTCATAGTATATAACTATATACACATTCGTATAAACTAGAATGTAAACCTTCTGATCATGATATAACAACAACCTACAAATCAGAATACAAAAGTCACAAGCTGTTTTGCATCACTTTATACATTTTGTTAAATTTATACTACTTAGTGCTAGATAGTAGATACACATTCTTGTAAACTAGCTTTGGTTCATTCGTTTATCATACAACCACCACCTACAAATCCACCAACGGTGCGGGCAGCTTCCTTGACTCGACCACACCTTTCACAAACGCGTCCACAATCTGTCTTTGCGACTCAGTAACAACCGACTACGTTTCATCTCCGACTCCATTCTCATCTTCTCAATCTCCCTAGCCATATCAATCTTCATCATTTCCGCTTTCATAAACCCGTCTCCTAATAACTTAATCGACGCCACCACCTCCGACATTCCACCGTTCTTCTTCCCCTTCCCCTTCACATTCCCCTTCTTCACATCCTTCCCATTCGGTACCGAATACTTCTCGTTTCGATCCCCTCTTGCCACATTCTTCCTCCTTGGCACTTTAAACCACATTTCACCATCATCAACATCTTCATTATCATCATCATCACAAAGTACCTTACTGAATTTTCTTGGCCTAAGTCCGGGTCGACCCGGTTCATTGGAAACCGGTTCTTGCACACCGGGTTTCACCGTAACCCTGGATCCAATGTTCGGATTTTTGGGGGTTTCTTGAATTGGGGTTTCTATTAGAGACCCGTTATTAATACGATTTGAAACCCTAGAAATTAAATTAGGGTTTTGTTTCCTATTATTTTTAGCAGGTAAAATTGCTAACTTTTGAGCTTCTGAGGGTTTAAACCGGATCCCACGACCCGGGTTTGACCCATTGTTAGTCCGGGTATTCAAATTAACCACCATTTGATCACCGGGTTCAGACACATATCCGTTATCCAAAGCTTCCATAGCTTCAAAATAAAACCAATTAGAAAAAAACTTCTAACCGGCGAACGCGGCGGAGCGATGCTGTTCAGCTCGATGACGCTGGCGGAGCTTCTCAATCTTGTGACGGCACTGAGCGGAGGTTTTCAGCGGCATGACGTCTGGAAAAGCATCGTTAACTTTTTCCGCCACCGCATCCCAGTCCGTTGTACGGAGGAACGCACGGTGGAGCGCGTGCCATCTTTCACGGTTAGCTTCGATGAGTGATAGTGCCTCGTCGCGTGTCCAGCAAGGCGGCGGAAACTTGCGTGTCGGTTTTTGTCCGGCGGTAGTTGACATACCGTGGGCCTGCGTAAGTTAGCAGATCTGTGGTGCAGGTTAGCAAATAATGGTGGTTGTTTGGTGGGAGGATATTTTTGTGGTGAGTGTGTGTGTGTGTGAATTGAGGTGTAAAATAAAGTGTGAAAAATAAAAAAGGTGTGGGGGGAGTGGGGGCTAAAATGCACCGATTGGTGACGTGCAACAACACATATAATAGTAGTAGTATAGTTTTACCGTTCCACCATCAGAAGTTCACACACACTATCTATCATTCACTCATTCATGGTGGTTCGTTCTAGAGAAAGTTCAGTGGTCCGGCTGATCATTCTCTCTTTCTTTCTAAAGTTATACTCGTATATGATTTGTTGTCAACAAATATCTATCTGTTATGAATTATTAAGCAGACATATGGGTCCACATGGTCCCACCATCATTTGTATTTACTTATGAATTATTTATATGAGGTCCCATATGATTTGTTTTTCTTTAGATATTTTGTATATAAATATGGATCGATCGATTGAAATTCAATAGAAACAATATAAGAAATTCTCTCTGCAAATTCTCTCTTTATTTTCTAGTTATATTATAACACGTTATCAGCACGAATCGTCTCTTGCAATCTATTGATCCTTGGATCTGATTTCATCATCATCATTCGATCGGCTATATCAAGATAAGTTCTCCTTCCCTAAACTATCATGATTTCTATTAGTTTATACAAGAATTAGCAAATGTTTGCGTTGAAATCACAAAATAAGAATTTTATTGTACCTTCTTTTTTTTTTTTGTTGTTCGGCTGCCATAAGAAATCAAAAGGATTGAAAAATCACTGCTCTCATCATAAATAAAAAAAATAACACCCGAATCTCAATTCTCAATTGAGTAGGAACTACGGAACTCACCTGTCGTCCGTAGATAAGTAGAACAAATGAGATAAATAGCAAAGTAATAATGATCCTTGTCTGTCAACCTAGCCATACAAATAATAAATGATAGGGTAAATCTTAAGAAATGTCATTAATTTCTTTTAATGTGCCATGATGGTAGTCGTGTACAAAAAAACCGAACCCGAAACCGAACCCGAAAGACAACCCGCAACCGAACCCGGTCAACAACCGGGTTTGACCCTAACCGGTTCGGGTTCTCCATAAACCGGTGGTTAGTACCCGGTTAGGCAATATAGCCGTTGGAATCGGGTTGGACCCGGTTACTCCCTAACCGGTTAGAGAACCCGGGTTCTCAACCCGGTTACCAACCCGGTTATATGCAAAATGAGGGGAAGCTTGCTGGGCCAAAAAACTAGCCGTTTATGGCCGTTTTTTTGACCGTTTTTTTGCTTTTTTTTTACACTTTTGCCATTGGAACTTGCCTATATATACATACATTGATTTTGTATTAGTTACAACAATCAAAAGTCTTACAAACACTCCAAAATCATGACAAAACACTAAAATCACTCACTCAAAACTCACTTTAACATGGCAACACCAAGTCCTTCTAATGACAAAACACAACCACGTAAAAATGTCGTTCGAGTGTTAACTACGACTCGAGCACAAGATGTTTGGGGGTCTTGTTTCGATTTGGTGGAGTATGAAGATGGAACACAAGGGGCGCGATGTAAAAAGTGTAATATCCATTTGGGTGCCGGTTCCAACACAACGTTAAGGTTGCATAGAGATAATTATTGTAAAGTATTAAAAAACGTTGCAAAGGAAGGTCAATCAACAATGGCACGAGACGGGAGTATTTTTGCATACTCGCCGGAGGTGTGTCGTCAACAATTTGCACAATTTGTGATTCAAGAGGCATTGCCGTTCAACCACTTTGACAACCCGCGATTCACCAAGGTCGTTCAAACCTCACTTCAACCTCGATATACTCAAGTAAGCCGTGCTACTCTTAGACGTGATTCTATGAAATTATGGAAAAAGGCTAAAGAAGAATTAAAAACAAGTTTCTGAAAATTTAAAAACAAGTGTAAACTTAACTACCGATGTTTGGTCCGCGCCTCATGGTTTGCCCGGTTCTTACTTATGTGTTACCGCCCATTGGATTCAACCCGAAACGTGGCAAATCATGAAGCGTACCATTGCTTTTGAAAACTTTGAATATCCTCACACGGCTCAAAACTTATTTGTTATGTTGAATGATGTAATAAAAAGGTTTAAACTACAAGAAAAAGTGTTTTCCATTTCTTTTGATAATGCTAGTAACAATACTAGTGCCGTAAAAAAGCTCATTCTAAAATACAATCCGCCTTTGAAGGGTGCTTTTTACCATGGTCGATGTGTAGCTCATATTATAAACTTGGTTGTCCAAGATGGGTTGGCGGTGTGGGAGGTGAATCATGCAAAATCCGAGTTTAAAAGAATGTTACAAGACATATTCATGGGGGGTGGAGCTAGATATAAAGCATATATGAGATTGTGTAAGGAAACGGATAAACCGTTTTTGACCCCTAATTGGGATGTGCCCACAAGATGGAATTCGACCTATAAAATGTTTTTGTGTGGTTTACGTCAAAAAGATACTTTACAAGTTTTTCATGATATGCTTGTTGATAAGAAAAAGGCTAAACGATATTCGACGGAAAATTGGTCTATAATTGAACAAATAACCGAATTTCTCAAAATCTTTTTAGATGCAACCACTTTGTTATCCGGTGTTTATTATCCCACGTCTCATTTGGTTCTAAAACAAATTTATTTGTTGAGTGAGAAAATGGGTGAATTTCAATGGAAGGGTGGGTTGTATGAAAAAATGGTAGTGCCCATGAAAAAGAAACTTGCTAAGTATTTTAAGGAAATACCACCTACTTTTGCTTGTGCCGCCGCATTAGACCCATGTATGAACGTTAACGGGGTGAGACTACTTATTGAAAAAATAAGTATTGGTTTGGATTTGCATCTTGAGGACCCATTTCATGCAACAAAAGCAATTGAAGAGTTTAAAAAAGATTTTAAAGACTTGTTTAAATGTTATTTTGCTAAACATGGTGGTAATGTTGGTTCAAGTTCGTCTTCATCATCTTATTTTACACCTTCTCGAAGCTCAAACCCAATGACTAACTTTTTAAATGAGTTGAGAAGTGATAACACTAAAAGGGCTAGGGGTGAAGGCGATGAGTTTAGCGGGGAATATGGGAGATATATCCAAACCGATTTTTTGGTCACAATGGGAGGCGATGAGTGTAATTCTTTTGATATATTGGCTTGGTGGAAAGTGAGGGAATCTCAATTTCCCATTCTAGCCACCATGGCCCGAGACTTACTAAGTGCCCAAGCTTCCACGGTAGCTTCGGAATCCGCTTTTTCTCTTAGTGGTAGGGTACTTACTATACGAAGAACAAGACTCACGCCGGCATCATTGGAGATGTGCATTTGCTTAAAGGATCACTTAGATGCGGCCGAACGTATACAAGACACTTCATCTCTTGAAGGTGAACTAGACATTGAGCAAGAACTACACATGGTTGAGGTTGAAGAAGGTGTTGCAATATCACTTTCGGATGAAGAAATTGCTCTTGATGAAGCTTCACGTGAAGCTAGTTCCGAAGATGATGAACTCGTTGAAGTTCTAGGACTTGATGATGATTGAAGACTTGAAGATTTTTAATGAAGACTTGAAGATGCATTGAAGATTGAAGATTAATTGACGATTTGAAGACCTTTTATTAGTAGAAGAGTAAGATTAAAGTTTATTAAGTATTTGAAGATTGACAGATGTTTATTAAGTATTTGAAGATTGGACTTAATGTTTATTAAGTATTTGAAGATTGGACTTAATGTTTATTAAGTATTTGAAGATTGGACTTAATGTTTATTAAGTATTTGAAGATTGGACTTAATGTTTATTAAGTATTTGAAGATTGGACTTAATGTTTATTAAGTATTTGAAGATTGGACAGTTTATTAAGTATTTGAAGATTCTTATTTATTAAGTATTTGAAATTGAAGACTTAATTTTAATGTTTAAGTATTTGAAGTTTGAACATCTTTTTATTGTGTGTTTGAAGACTTTTTATTAAGTATGTGAATGTGGACTAAAACTTTGATCTATAATAAAAAGTATGTATTTTTAAGCGAAAAAGAGACTATAATTCAATTACGGCAAAATCAAACCGGTTACTAACCGGTTACATACCCGAACCGGTGAGAACCCGACCCTAATCGGTTCCAAGTGGGTTGGGTTTCCTTCCTCACAAAACCGGGTAGAACCCGAACCGGGTTGAGGTCAAACCCGGTTACACTTTGTTGACCAGAAACCGAATCGGGTTTCAACCCGAACCGGTTACACCCCAAACCGATTTTTGTACACGACTACCTATGTTACGTATTTTGTTCATATAAAAACTCTAATGTTTAAAAGTAGACACTTATGACAACTTCCCTTACAATCCATGACTTGTTAATTGTCTTTATAAAAACACAAGTTTCATCCGAGTCATTTTAGTGTTAAATATATTTTTGTCATGTACGTCATCGTCTTAGTTCGTCCCAATTTGTCCATTTTAAATGATATGTGCTCGTATATATAATCTTGTTATCCAAATTTTGATTTGATTACTTGACTATCATTTAGTGTTCTCAAGAACGAGGCCCGAATACAAACGGTGCTAAAATACACGATATTTGGAATTTGCAAATTTTACAAGTTTAAAGTCGGCTTGTTTGGAATTGAAACCAAATCACGACATTTTTCAAATGTAACTAAAGTAATTAATTTGAGCTGCTTGAAGTTATTAAGTCATATAATACTAAATCTCGTGAGCTGCTTTCCATGAAAATATATATTCCATGTTGCAAACTAATTTGTGAAGATTGAAACTTTACAAAGTTTGGAACTAAAGTACATATATGTGAGCTTTGTGTCAAAATTTCTGGATTCTAAAAAATGAAGTCGGGGTACAGCAACGATCAAATGTGGCCATAAATTTTGAGCTACTATCTAATTTTCAATGTCATATGTGTAAACTCAATTGTAAACTTAGACTTATTTAATAAACTATCAAATTTTGGTGGACATGACACTCGATTTTGTACAGCTAACCGACATGTAACTATTGGTGTGATGAACTATTCCATTTTAGATGTAAGAAATCCATTTTTGTTGTGAACTTGATTAAATGAAATCCAACAAAAATAAAAACACAAACGATCTAAATATACTTACATAATGGTTGAGTAAGAATGAGATGTAGAGCTGTTGATTTTTAAGCCAAACACAGCAACCAATTAGGCTGTTTCGGGGCTGTTCAAGCTACTATTTTGCTATGGTTCGGAACAGAAAAGAAAGGGAGTCGAGATGGTGATGTTTTCCTCCTAATTATTGTTGGCCGATTGAAGTTAAAGGGGAAAGGAATATATAAATGAAGTCTATATGTGTTTGATTGGTCTAGGTGTAATAATTCTGCAACCACTATGCTAAATTTGGTTGTTTTTGTTATAAAGCTTTAGAAATGGGTCATTGCTACGTAACTTGATTTTGGCATTTAGGTGATGTTTATACGTAAAAGTAATCACGGATATTGTTTGCATTTGGCCCTATTTATTATTATTATATTACTATTAATTAATAATAGTAGTAGATACCACGGTGTTATATAGATGTACATAATCTTAATGTCGGGATAGTCTAAATGTTACATTTCACACATACAATGGTTTGAATAGTCCATATATTTATATTGAGATCGACTATGTTAATAATGAAATTGACTACAAGAAGTGGCACACTAAGGGAGTGAATATACGAGAATAAATATGAAAAAGGTGTTATGTTTGAGATAACAATACATTATTCTCTCGTATTAAACAAACATAAATGCAAGTAAATAATATACAATCATAAACTAGATAAAAGTTTATTGATCATGACCATTTAATAAATTGGCATGACTAGTTAAACCACATCGAATCAATGATGATATGAAATATATATATAAACAAGGGAAAAGCTAATTACCTAATGGTAGAAAACTTTTAATAGAGGACGCTCTATTTTAAGTTTTTAATAGAGGACGCTCTATTTTTACCCAAAATCAACAAGAAAATTGTTGAGTTTATATATATATCATAATGGTTATGATACTCAGTCAAGAACTGATGAAAGTGATAATTATTTACATATTGTAAAGAAAGATCATATATTGAAGAAACTGCCTAAGATCCATTTTTGGTTTGTATTATATAAATGTGCCTCATGCACATATGGCAGTCATAGAAAAATATGATGATTTTAAGCTTATGGCATGACAGATTAAGCCATTAAGGATATACTATGATGAAAAGGATCCACATGATCCTAAAAATGATTAAAGGATACACATATCCTAGCATGATACCATTTAGTATTTAAATCGATGCATCGTCTAAATGGTTATCAATTCGCAACTTGAAGTTTGCACATATGGCTTAGCTAAAATAGTAAGCATATTATTCAAGATAGACAACTTTATTTTGATAAATTCTACATTATCAATATTTGAAAGCAAAATGAATGGCTTATAGTTTGGGGTCATGTCATTTAATATGCAATAATATGAATGCGTATCATATAAATAGTTTATTGTATTTCCTCCCCAATAAAATTGGTTTATGGTCACAAAGATGAGACCACAAAGAATGTTGGATATAATGTTGGAAAAACATCGATAAATGAAGTGCCCTGGAAATGCGTAGGCTTATGCTTTGATTCAGTTCGAACCTGTCAGCTTAATCGACAGTAGTATGACTGTTTTGGGTGTGAGTTGAAACATGTAAAATATATATGTTTTACCAACATTAGGGGGAGATGTTCCCAACATTAAGGGAAAGATAGAAAACAGCTAAAAGTGAAATAAATTTGAATTTACCATCTATATCCTTGAATAAAATATCTAAGTGATATATTAAAAGAAAAATTCATTCAAATCATTTTGTGAATCACTTACCAACTGTTATTGTTTCAGTTAAAATTAATGTCCAAGAAGGACAAAGACATATTGAAAATATTATATATCAGCTGATAATATTCCAGCTCGAGTTGAAATTACAGACAAACAAAGGGATAATAATATGGCTATTGAATCCCAGAAACATTTGAAACGTGGGATGACATTCGGTTCAAAGGATAAATATCCCCGGAAAAGAAAAGGCTCTGAAAAGAAAATTGGTCATAAAGAAAATAATTCAAATATGGAAACCTTCCCTCAGGAAGTAGTGAATGATAAAAACTTCCCCCAGGAAGAAGTAAACTATTCCAAATATGGAAACCTTCCCTCAGGAAGGAGTGAATGATAAAACCTTCCCCCAGGAAGAAGTAAACAATTCCAACAAAGAATTGTTGATCAATTATGGTCATACACATATATTATGGAACCGAGATGAAATAGAAAGTTTGAAGCAAAGTAGTAGACCATTTGATTTCTTGAATTAATATGAAGAAATTAATGAAATAAAGAATGGATAATAGATATCTTAATACATGACGTATTTGGTATAAAAATTTATATCTTTGGAGGATTTAAAATTGCCATTCAGAACTGTATTTTAAATACAAATAACTTTTTATGATTGCATACATCATACAATGATGACTTGTATATTATTAGGACTCTTGGTGAGTTTCCTAAAATAGCTAAGTGGCTAAATGTTATATATGTATTGGAAAACTTTGGCACGACCAAGTGAGTTACAAAATTATGCTTGTGCAACAATAAACATAAAAGTAAGAATACAAAACGATTTTGATATACACTGTTATATATAGTACAATATTTTTTTATTTTATTTTTTTAAATTGATTGGATAAATGATAAGTTTAAATACATAAAAAAAATTTAAGTAACTGCACAAGCATATAATTGATCAAGATGAAAAGAGGTATATCTTGAATATAAATACATGAACCATTAGAAATGGTAACTCATATGAGCTAATTATGCCTATCTATCAAAGTTTTTACTTTTAAAGTTCATATCGCAGTTTACAGTAATGATAACAAACATCATTGAGAGACTCTGTCGAGTTTTAAAGGAAAAATTTGATAAAGAATACCATTGATTTAAATTCATCAACAGGGTACAAGTCATTTTGAAAAGGATAAAACAAACATGTTACCTATAAGGTATAAAAGTTAAAGGGTTTATATTTTGCTAACCCATCAAAACAAGTTTTAATTAGTCTTGCAAACACAGGTAATGCAACAGAAAAATACAGTAAGTCATGTTATATTTGAGGCATTGAAAGTTTCTACAATACTCCTAAGGAATACATGAAAAGATAGAGAGACATGGTATTGTTCATCCCATTGATCAAGACATAAGTACTTGACATTCTCAAAAGATTGGTCAAACAATGCAAGATACAAGAATTTTGGATATCAGATTCCCTACTTATAACATTACAAGCTGGATGAATGAGTAAATATGATGATCAATTATCATTTTCAATACATCACAAAAGATTGAGGGGAAGCATTGATTCACACCATCTGGATGATACATGTCAAGATAAGGGAGTTGCACTCTTTTTCCCTTCACTAAGTTTTTGTCCCACTGGGTTTTCTTAGTAAGGTTTTTAATGAGGCAACATAACCGATCCAGAAGTATCAGAAGAGATAACACGTGCTGCACTCTTTTTCCCTTAGCTATGGTTTTTGTCCCACTGGGTTTTCCTAGCAAGGTTTTTAACGAGGCAGTAGTTCAAAGCAAAACTTCAAAGTTGAAAAGTATCATTCAACATGAAACATATGAATTATTGATAAAGCAAATGATAGTCATATGTCTGAGGGGGAGTGTTATGAATTATTAAGCAGACATATGGGTCCACATGGTCCCACCATCATTTGTATTTACTTATGAATTATTTATATGAGGTCCCATATGATTTGTTTTACTTTAGATATTTTGTATATAAATATGGATCGATCGATTGATTGAAATTCAATTGAAACAATATAAGAAATTCTCTCTGCAAATCCTCTCTCTTTATTTTCTAGTTATATTATAACACTATCTTCTTTTTAGTTTTTACAATAATAATGGTTTTATGTCTCGAGCCACCTATTATATTATATTCACATTTAAATAAGCCATGTCGAGTTTTAATTTAACCACCCTCAATATGACCCGGTAATAAGATCAGGCGCGTCTCAAATGATATTGATTTAAAACGAACATCATGTTAGAATATGACCATACAAACACATAACAAATCACGAGTACGCGCAACGGAAGAATCGAATATGCAATCACATTAATTAACAAAGAAGATAATTGAAACGTGTACCTTTGCGCAAAGCTTCCAATATATTTATTAATAATAAGATTATTATTATTTATTTAGGGTTTAAAGTAAAACCCCTCTACGATCGCACACTAGACACTCCTATACTGTATGCTAGTACCCGAATCACGATCCAAACAACCCTTTGTTTCTATCCCTTATAATCGAAACCCATGATCTTCGAAATCCCCATGAACTTCGAAAACAATAGTAACTAATAATAACCAAACCCATAATTAATTCCAAGAATTAATTATATGTATGCACTATATAGATTTCGATGGGGGTGGGGGGGGGGGGGGGGGGGGGTGTGGGGGGGGTTGATGGGTGGGGGGGTGGTGGGGATTTCGATGGTTACAAAACCAAAACCCTTTGATGTGGTTTCGGTCGAACCATGTAAGGAGGGAGAGAGGAGAATTTCTTATTGTGTGAAGGAATGTCTAAAACCCTTTGATTAAGCCCTCTATTTATAGGGTTAATTCTTAGGGTTTTAAACTTGATGGGCAAGCAACTTCAAGGCTTTCCAAGCCTTTAAAAATTCGGCCCCCCCACATGGATTTAGAGCCCAACTCTAATTTCCATATTTCACATTTAACCTCCTTTTAATTAATTAAATATAATTAACCCCTTAATATATTTAAATTAATCATTTCGTGATTATATTTTAATTAATATATTACATAATATACTAATTAATAATATAAGGTTACCGTGTCATTTCGTGTGACCCCGTAGGCTTAAATTATTTCCGGACATACGTTTATATTTAACATGATCACACTCCAACAGCTCCCACTTGAGCATGTTATTTATAAAAGTAATAACATTGGTTAGCGTCTAGCAACACGCCAATGCTCCCGAAAATATTTAAGAATAGTTTCTTAAATTGCCAATTTGAAACGATTTAGTCTTTAATATCCCTTTGTTCAGATACCCTTGTTAATTATGAATATGGATCAATGTCATTTCATAATTTAACGATTATGTTTCTCATTTCTATAATTAATCAAGATTACCAAATTAGTCAAGACCTCCTCTTGAGTTCATTTGGGTATGGCCATACAAACATCTTTAATTAATTAATGAGGGCGCCAAATGGTATCATACTTCAGTTGCAAATTGAAGGAACAAATCATGTTTTGACTACAAGTGTCTAGCCATGTCATTTCTTAACATTCTGAAAATAGCCCTTTATTACTACCTTGTTCAGGACAGTTAGAACTATAATCTAAAAATGCAATCCACACAAGCATAACTCACTTGTATCTCAAGTCTAAGGATAAATAAAGCAACCATTTCACGAATTTCACTTAATGACGCCGATCCATAAAATGAAAATTCGTTAAGTGGGGTAAGTCCAATATTCACCTTTTGAATATCATGTGAGTTTGGTACGATATCCACCATCTTCAAAATATTCCCTTAAATATTTTCACCAAACTCTCACAATTGTTTTACTTTAATTACATTCCCATATAATTAATCAACAATGGACGTTTAGAATATTTTCAAATATTCATGGATCTAAACATGCAAATATATGACACAATTATTATAAAAATGAAACCTCTTATACCGCGTATAAAAATTCATTTATTAAAATAACAATTGTTTAACATCCCATTATCCAAATACCAATCACAGATTTACATGATATAACTAGCAATAACCTATGCCCACGGCATACTTATTGAGCTTTCCTTTTGACAATGCCTTTGTAAAAGGATCCGCTAAGTTATAATCTGTGTGAACTTTGAGTAATTTGATTTCACGCGATTCGATTTGCTCACGAACGTAGTGATATCTTATCTGGTAATGTCTGACACCTTTTTGAACCCCAGGTTCATTGGCAATGACAATTTCTCCTGAATTATCACAGTACAGATCCATAGGTGTGTTATTTGAGGATTATCATGTTAAAATCCAAAAATAAACTTTCTAATCCAGACTACCTTCATGTCGTCTTCTCTGAGACGGCAATATACTCAGACTCTGTTACATACATAGCAACCGTGGTTTGCTTTTAGCTCAAAGCATTCCACCGTGTCTTCATTTAAAATGAAGACGTATCCCGACTGAGATTTTGTATCATCTTTATCAGTCTTGAAATTCAACATCACAATATCTATTACCATTTAATTTTGGATCTGGATTTTCAACCATACACCTAGAATAATTCTTTAGTAGCACGCATGTACTTAAGAATATTTTCCACAGCAGTCCACTGATCCTCTCCGGGATTTTGCTGATATCGGCTAACAAAATTTTGAGCGAACGCAATGTCAGGTCTAGTGCATCTTACCGCATACATCATAGATCCCACAGCCGAAGCATAAGAAATTCTTTTCATACGCTTCACCTCTTCAGGTGTAGAAGCACCGTTCTTGCTAGATAAATTAAGTCCTTCTTGCATCGGAAAATTCCCGCACTTAGAATTTTCCATCTTGAATCTCTTCAAGATTTCATCAATATAAGCACTTTGACTTATTACAATCAACCGTTTACTTCTATCTCTATAGATCTTGATTCCAATAATTAATGCTACTTCATCCCAAGTAACATTACTCCCACTAGCTTTGCGATATACACATGGCTCATAAGGATTTTAAGCAAAACCAAAACTCTTGATTTTCTCATCAAACCTTTTATTCCAACTCCTTGATGCTTACTTCAATCCATAAATGAACCTTTGAAGTTTGCACACTTTGTCGGGGTGTTTTGGATCAACAAAACCTTCTGGTTGTACCATATAGACTTCCTCGTCTAGACAACCATTCAAGAAAGCGGTTTTGACATCCATTTGCCATATCTCATAGTCATAGTACGCTGCTATGGCTAAGATGATTCTAATAGCTCTAATGTCCGCAACGGGAAAAAAGGTTTCCTCATAATCAACTCTATAAAGTTGAGTATAACCTTTCGCCACAAGACGAGCTTTATAGGTGTGTACATTTCCATCCATGTCGGTCTTCTTCTTGAAGATCCATTTACACCCAACGGTTCTACCATTGGTGGAAGATCAACCAAGCTCCAGACTTTATTATCTTTCATGGATTTCATTTCCATATTCGCAGCTTCAAGCCATTTGTCAGATTCCGGATCCGATAATGCAGCTTTGAAATTAGGAGGTTCAATTAAGTCTCCTACTACGTGTTCTTCAGATTCAACCATAAGGTTTAATCTTTCACGAGCACGTATTGTCCTTGAGGACCTACGAATTGGAATCGCTTCATCTTCAACTTGTAGTTCATCTTGAGATTCATCTCTTTGAACATTCCCCCCCCCCCAAGTTGAAGATTTCTAGTGCTTTCAGAAGTTGACACATCTTCTTGAGCCTCATCAAGTTCAACAATCCTCCCACTGTCTTCTTGAGATATGAGTTTCCTTTCAAGGAACTCAGCTAATCAAAAATACTTTGACAGTGTTTCCGGTAGGAAAGTAGAAGTAGTAACCCATCGTTTCCTTTGGGTGTCCTACAAAGATGTACTTTAACACCTCAATTCATGCGATGTCTTGTCAACCTTTTTGGTTGGAACCATATTGAGAATGCATGCAACAATCTCTAGAGCATAATCCCAAAACGAAATGGGAGAGTCTTAAGGTTCATCGTTTTTCTCACCATGTTCAACAAGGTTTGATTTCTCCTTTCAAATATACCCTTATATAAGAGTAAGCTCTTGGATAAATCCACAAGCTTTTAGATGATCCTTAAACTTTTTGTTTAAGTATTTTCCACCTCGATCCTAACAAAGAATCTTGATGGTTTTACCGAGTTGATTTCCTACTTCACTTTTAAATTCTTTGAATGTTTCGAAGACTTCATGTTTATGTTTAAGCAAATAAACATAACCATAATGACTGAAATCATTCATAAAAATGATGAAGTAGCTAGTACCTTTCCTTGACATAAGCCTAAATGGGCTACATACATCTGAATGTATTAGTCCAAGTAGTTCCTTAGCCCTCTCCGGTTTTATGCAGAAAAGGTATTCTTGTCAACTTTCCAAAACTTCAAGAAATGCATTTGCCAAATGATTCATCATTTGTAAAATCCCTTCATATTGAAGTCTTTTAATGCTTTTCTTTCTAATGACAATTCCAAAAACACGTATTTGTCAAATGATTCATCATTTGTTTGTAAGACCTCTTCATTTTGAAGTCTTTCAATGTGTTTCTTGCTAACGATAATGTCAAAGACACGCATTTTTTCAAATGATTCATCATTTGATTGTAAGATCTCTTCGCATTGAAGACTTTAAATGCGTTTCTTGACAAAATTTAAACAAGATGACAATGTCAAAGATAGGTAGAGTCCAAGTTAAACTTGACTCTTTTGCTATTGAATTATTATTTGTATAACAACACATATAATTCAATTGTGAAGATACTTGAAGCACTTGCCGAACCAGCTTGCTTCTTCTTCGCATTCAACTCAGCTAGATACTTTAGCCGTATGCTCCTTTTGCTGAAAGGGTCTTTTAAGGTTTTGAGACTTAACACTACCTTGTTTTCTCTTACCTAAGTTCTTGCCCTTTAGCTTACGGTTGTTTTGCTTTCTGAACCTTCCCCCTTGATCATTAGAACTTGGGGATGTAGCAGATTTCCATGGAAGCTCTTTCTCATACTCAATTAACATGACATGAAGTTTAGCTGTGGTTTTACTCATGCTATGCATATTATAATTGCGCACGAACTCCTAAAAAAAATCCCCTTTTAGGTTCATGCCAATAGTAATAGGCAGATGATAAGCATAGTACAACCTTTCCAATTGCCCAAAGTACCTCTTCAACTAGAGTACATGAGGACTAACCGATGTTCCATGCTCGTGTCGCAAGTCATGAAGTTGATCAACTAGGTCGAACAACTCAATTCCGGCTTGCTTTTCGTACAAAAACTTGAGTTCAGTAAGTACATCACATGGAAATGAATGCTCAAATTGCTTTTGAAGGTCAGCATTCATGCTTCCCAACATCAAACAAGCAACCTCATTGTCTATCATACTAAGCATTGTTTGCAGCCAACTCTCTAGTTGTAGCATTCGCTATCGGAACAACGGTGTTTGCTTATCAATGACATCATGTTTCTTTTCAGCTCTTCGAACAACTCTCAGCTGACGAAATCAGTCATTGAAGTTGGTTCCAGAAAGTCTCTCTCTTTCTAGCATCGACCTGAAAGCGGATTTGTGTATGTTTTGAGAAGGATTTGTTGTTGCCATTTTCAAAATAGACAAAAGTTCAATTATCGGTATTTTCGATAATTAATCTTTAAGAAATGTAATTTACCCTTGTTAAATTCATCTAACAATTACTTTTCACTAAGGCTAGGATCCAACTTGACATACAATCATTTCATCAGTTGATCTGCTAGAAATGACGGTATTCAAAAGGTAACCGAGGATCGATAATTGCATTCATGCAACTCCTAGAGTTATGGGACTTACAACAACACTTTAAAGGGGTGTTAAGTGTTTTGTAAACATGTTTTGTCCCATCTTATGCCACGGGTTAAGGTCTCACCTCTTAACTCGTTTTAAGTCGCCAAATTAAGAACATGTAGATAGTCCACCACTGGTCTCACAACGGAGTGGTAATCTACCTTGAAGAGATACAATTCGCCTATGGTCTCACATAGGAGTGAAAAGCACTGGCAAGTGTTCTAATCAAAGTGGGTGGCAATGACTTAACTTTAAATGGGTAATGCACTTGATGTGAATCAAAAGTTTATGTATGAAGACTCATGCATAATCTTCATAACATAATGTTTAATAAAATCATTTGTATAGTCTTTACAACACAAGAGAGCTCGGTAGCTCCATTTGAACGCACAAAGAAGCGCAAGGGAAAAGGTTTGCGATGAACGCAATTAAAAACCCTCCCTTTTAGAAGGCTAGCGCACTCCGGCTTATACCTCTCTTAGAGTTTGTTCAAATGGGTGAGCCGGTGTATCTCAAGGTTGTAAGACTCTAATTTTATTAATGAAATCTCTATTTCGATAGTTCTTAGTCAAGTTTATATTTTTCCAAGAAACAATTTTTGCATCACCTTTATACATCCTTATAAACAAGCAAAAATTAATAAACTTACTAATTACCGAACTACTTAATCATGTAACAAGTTAAGGTAGGCCACCTAAACATGGTCACTATGGTTCATGCATATGTTTAATTCCCAGCTCCCCCTTCCGAAGAAGAGGACCACATACATCAAGTCACCTTGATTGCGTAAGCCATTAAACAAACTTAATTACCAAGTAATAACACATAAACACATAAACATGCTGACTGGAAATTTCCAGTAGATTCACGACCTGTTTAGCCCTATTTGTGATTCGATTCAGCTTTCGACCAGAACTACAAAGTTGTAGCCCTATGTGTCGAGCACCTACTGTCCAAAGGAAAACTTCTAACTCATTAGAGATTAAAAGATATGAATTTTTTAGTGAACTGTCGCATAGCAGAAAAATCACACGAAAAATTCACATAGTCACACAATAAACCCTAATTATTGGACTATCATGCTTTGCAATTTATATCTCTATATAATGGTAATAATCACAAATAATCTTGCATGAATCACTTGTGATTATACCTTTTATTTAACAACTTTAAATAAAAAGATACACAACATGCAATTTATATCACATAAATCATGTCAATTCACATAACTCAAAACTTGCTCGAGGGTTTCAATCCACCATTGAATTAGGTCAAATTAATTAAATAAAACCCTAATTTATTTAATTAAAATCGTTTTTAATTAAAAAAAATAAGAAAAAACTATCCTTTAATTATTTAATCATTAATTAAAATAAACCAACCCTTAACCCCCTTCAAGTTTTGATCTTTGTAATTAATAGATCACATATGTGGCTCGTGATACCACTGTTAGAATATGAGCATACAAACACATAACAAATCACGAGTACTCGCAACGGAAGAATTGAATATGCAATCACATTAATTAACAAAGAAGATAATTGAAACATGTACCTTTGCGCAAAGCTTTCAATATATTTATTAATAATAAGATTATTATTATTTTATTTAGGGTTTAAAGTAAAACCCCTCTACGATCGCACACTAGACACCCCTATACCGTATGCTAGTACCCGAATCACGATCCAAACAACCCTTTGTTTCTATCCCTTATAATCGAAACCCATGATCTTCGAAATCCCCATGAACTTCGAAAACAATAGTAACTAATAATAACCAAACCCATAATTAATTCCAAGAATTAATTATATGTATGCACTATATAGATTTCGATGGTTACAAAACCAAAACCCTTTGATGTGGTTTCGGCCGAACCATGTAAGGAGGGAGAGAGGAGAATTTCTTATTGTGTGAAGAATGTCTAAAACCCTTTGATTAAGCCCTCTATTTATAGGGTTAATTCTTAGGGTTTTAAACTTGATGGGCAAGCAACTTCAAGGCTTTCCAAGCCTTTAAAAATTCGGCCCCCCATGGATTTAGAGCCCAACTCTAATTTCCATATTTCACATTTAACCTCCTTTTAATTAATTAAATATAATTAACCCCTTAATATATTTAAATTAATCATTTCGTGATTATATTTTAATTAATATATTACATAATATACTAATTAATAATATAAGGTTACCGTGTCATTTCGTGTGACCCCGTAGGCTTAAATTATTTCCGGACATACGTTTATATTTAATATGATCACACTCCAACACATCATTCTATAGATACGTGATGACTATTGTAGTAAATAGCTTGAGATAACAAAAAACAAATGACAAGGCGATGTTGGTTGACGATATGATGGACTAGCTTTTTATGTAAAATCCTTATTATTCTTTCTATATGTGAAGTTCTCGTGTACGAATGCAATGTAGCTAAACCCAACAATTCTTCGAAAACAGAAGTTTGTGGCTGTTACTCGTTGACTCGTTGTCAAACAACTAAGAGGCCCCAAAATGGCCTAGTGATTTGTCCTAAGTTCGATTTGTATACACCTGAGTAAAAAAATGTTGTTATTCTGAAATAACATTAAGAAAAACTTCATAAACTTTTCATCATAATTTTACAGTTAGATTCATTTATTAATATAATTATTTTGCTGTTCTAAAAAAATAAATAAAAAAGATATAGGTTTTTATGTCAATTTTAACATATACTTTCAAGCAAATATCAAAATAAACTTCCTCTAACGAGTATATGCAAATATATAACTTTTGAAAGACTTTAAAATAGAGTTAACAAAAGTTTAAAATACACTTATTGTCTTCATATTTCAATAAAACGTATCAATCGAAATATCAATTGACACTACATTATGTACCTCCTACATATAAACTAAAATTAATAAAACTATACGTTAACTAACAATCATGTATTTTCTTTTTGAACGACAACATTTTATTATTAATAAATTATCAAGAAGCTAAGAGTTTACATAACCGAAATCGGAAAGTTACATTGAGAAAGTGTTCCACGAATTCCAATCTAAATCTTTGTACTTTGATCTCGCGGTTAACCATACAAATGCTGAATGTTTAGTGTCTTCAAATATCCGCACTGGAGTGGTATTCTTGTTAGAGAATGTTTTGTCGTTTCGGGCCTTCCACATAAGCCAACCCGCTGTGAGTATTATCAGACTAATGAATTGAACCTTGATGGAAGAGGCCCCCGGAGCAAGTAAATCTGTAATGAAGAATTTTTGTTTGAAAGGCGAAAATTGGAGGGATTTTCCACCAAGTAGAGATAATCATAATATCATAACATAATCATAAACATTTTATAATAACTTCACTATTGATACATGTGTAAAATAGTTCCTGATTATTCAAAACATAATCAAATAATAGTCGTTGTGACCTCATAAATCTAACTATTCTCGACAGGATATCGGACTTGTTGGTAAATATGCGGACAAATAGAGTTATCATCTCATGAGAGAGCGACTTTATACTTAACAATTTAACATGCTACAAACACATCATGTTACTGAATTTGGTACCTGAACAAGAAGATTTATATTCGATGCTTTCACTGCCACAAAAGCACAAACTGAAAATTTTCCTCGACAAGGTACTTTTTTTATTATTATTTTCTTTTTTTCACTTTTGGTCTAATGGGCTGAAGGAAGCCCAAAAATTACATAGGTTTTTCCACTAAGTAGTATTGGGCTTTTTCAAGGTGTGGATCCATACAAACAAAATCCAACTAAACCACACTAGGGTTTTCTTCTATATCAGTGTTTTGTCTCAGCACAACAGCAGCCTCCTCCTCTTCAAAACTCTATCTGCTCGGAGCTCAGAACCCTAATCATGGCTGTCGGGTACTCCATCTCTATCAATCTTTAATCCAATTATTACATACATCGATCTGTATCTATCATTTTACTTACATGTATATGTTTTGATTTTGGTACAGAAAAAACAAGCGTATTTCCAAGGGAAAGAAGGGAGGGAAGAAGAAAGCGTAAGCTATACTTACAATACATATTTATTTATATATGAACTACTATATATACATATGTTTTAGCAATATGGTTATGATATGATATGTATGTGTATATAAAAACAGAGCGGATCCGTTTTCAAAGAAGGATTGGTATGACATTAAAGCACCATCACTATTTCAACACTAGGAATGTTGGCAAGACCCTTGTTTCTCGTACTCAGGGTACCAAGGTAATTACACATTAATTTCTTTTCTATAATGTTTTTATTTAGGGCTAATTACTTGGAAAGTCATCCAACTTGTCCCAAATACCTTTTTCGGGGTCCAAACAAAAAAAAGTTTTATTGTGGGGAAAAAAACCGGTTATTTTTTCTATTATGGGGTCATGGTCAGGTTCTCAGTCTCTTTGTAATTTTTATTTTAATAAATATTAAATTTGTAATGCCACATAATCATAATCATGCCACATTAGCTGCCAATGCCAACAAGGATGCCATGTCAATCATTATCTTGTTCCTCATAGAATTAAACCTATCAAAGCAGAGATCTTGAAATTAACATCACCACTTTCATCCATAATGAAATCAACCACCGCCTTTTTCCAGAAAACCCATCGGAATCAACATCATCACCGCCTTCAAAAGTCATAATCAGTTAATCACCACTTTCATCCACAATGAAATCAAAATCATAAAATTAAACCTATCAAAACACAAAATGAAACCATAGATTTGAAATTAAAGAAATGAAGGATTCTTATTTATAGCAACCCATGATTTCAAATTTCCAAGAACAATCACCATCTAGTCATAGTCCATCTGAAACACATTCAATCTTTACCAATTTCAATCTTCTTGAACCCCCAAAAAAAACAGAAAGTAAAAAATTGAATATTTAATCAAGAATATATGTGGGTGGTTGGGCAAAAGAGGAGATGGATTTTAGTGGGGTTTTGCTAGAAACCGAAAATAACCAAAAAAGAGTGGTGTTGAGGGGCTGTCGGAGCATCGTGCATGGTTATCTTAAGGTGGAACGGCGGCGGCGACGACGACGCAAAGTAAGGGTGGCGGCAGAAGGGGCTTCGGATGGTGTTGGGGTTGGATGGTTGCCCTTTGTTGCTTAGATGATGATGGAGGCTTCTTTTATATCGTTTTAGGGTGTTACCCATTTTCCCGGCGAGTTAGGGCGGTGCTCCGGCGGTAAGAAAAAGGGAGAGAAGAATAGAGATAAGGATTATGAAAATATCAAGAACTCAAATTTCTTTGTTGGAAATATGAATTGATGAATTACTTGGGTTTGGAATGTATCAATTTGCTCAGACATCATGTCTGCAACTCGATCTGCATCTCCATGAACTATAGTTATATGCTTTTTTTTTTTTTGAAAGATAGTTACTCCGTATATGTTTTATGTATTTTATATATTGGGAATTAAACATAAATAATAGACATGGGGGTATTAAAATAATATTAAAACCGGATATTTTTGTTACACGTCAGCAACAGCAGGTCGCAGCCCCACAAAAGTTATTTTAGCCGGTTTTCTTCCCCCGAATAGAACTTTTTTTTGTTCGAGCCCCAGAAAAGGTTTCAGTGACAAGTTGAGGGACTTTTCAAGTAATTAGCCCTTTTATTTATTCTGATTTCTGAGTTTTTTGTTTCATTTCATATATGTGTGTTATTGCCATATATTTCATTTAAGACATTTGAACAGTTATAAGTTGTTATAATATGCACATATATATGTGATTTGTAAATTATATATGTATGTTAGTATGTATGAAATATAATTGGAGTATTTTTAGTTATCTTTACATTATGAAGTGATGTATTTATACAAGACAGACATTATGTTGTTTTTTAGTAGCAAATATTCAAACAACTGATACAAGTTAAATGGTGCTTTTGTTAAAAAATAGGTTATTGTTTCTTATGTTGGCTGAATACATATAACTGGGTAAAAATGTTGTGTTTTAAATCTTAAAACACTACAACATGTTCTTGTAAAGTTTGTTGTGTTTTGGAAAGATGATATTGTGCTTAGTTGGTGAAATATTTTTCTAGTATTTATCCTAAAAAATGAACTTTTATTATCTTTATCTTATAAACGAATGAAATTTTGCAAAACCTCTTATAATACATTTGATATCTCAATTTTGAGATTTTTCGGTGCAAGGTATGTTTTGGAAAAGAAGCGTTTCAAACTATTAATTATCATTTTCTAATTTGTAATTGTAATATGAGAATACACAGTTAATCATATTGTGGTATATTATGATTTAACATCTATTAGAACAGGCTTTATATTTCTTGGGTTTCTTGTAAGAGTTTTTTGAAAACTTTGTTATTAATAAACGCCTCCTATTTATCCTGTCTTTTGATATCAGATTGCTTCAGAAGGATTGAAACATCGTGTTTTTGAGGTGTCTTTGGCTGACCTCCAAAACGACGAGGATCATGCTTACAGAAAGATCCGCCTCAGAGCTGAAGATGTCCAAGGGAAGAATGTTTTGACCAATTTCTGGGTAAGACAAAATAGCTACATTCTTTCATATGTTATATTGTGAATTGGTTATTATTGCTAATGTTGCCTTGTTCATTTAAGGGAATGGACTTTACCACCGATAAGCTGAGGTCACTTGTGAAGAAATGGCAGTCTTTGATTGAGGCACATGTTGATGTTAAGACTACGGACAGTTACACATTGAGAATGTTCTGCATTGGTTTCACTAAGAAGCGTGCTAACCAGGTGAAGAGGACCTGTTATGCTCAATCGAGCCAAATCAAACAGGTATACAAGTTCAGTACACACTATATTTGCAACCGCTAGCCTACTCCTCAGATTGTGTGGTTTAAAAGTTATTTTGCTAAATATTAATTGTTTGTTTTGTTATGCCAGATCCGTCGTAAGATGAGGGAGATCATGGTGACTCAGGCTCAGTCATGTGATCTGAAAGAGTTGGTTCAGAAGTTTATTCCTGAAGCTATTGGCAGGGAGATTGAGAAGGCAACATCCAGCATCTACCCACTTCAGAACGTGTTCATCCGCAAAGTCAAGATCTTGAAGGCACCCAAGTTTGACATTGGGAAATTGATGGAGGTAACCTGCTATACTTTATTAACTGATTGATATCTTGTTTATGATTATAAGGAGCTGCATGTGTGTGTGTTAGGACTTTGGTTTGTTTTACTGTTGCTTTTATTAGATCAAAGAGAGCCCAGAGTTGGAAATTACCCACTTCAGAACGTGTTCATCCGCAAAGTCAAGATCTTGAAGGCACCCAAGTTTGACATTGGGAAATTGATGGAGGTAACCTGCTATACTTTATTAACTGATTGATATCTTGTTTATGATTATAAGGAGCTGCATGTGTGTGTGTTAGGACTTTGGTTTGTTTTACTGTTGCTTTTATTAGATCAAAGAGAGCCCAGAGTTGGAAATTGTGTTGCAGCACACAAATTGATACTCTTATGTTCTTTGATATGTAGGTTCATGGAGATTATTCTGAAGATGTTGGCGTGAAAGTGGACATTGGGAAATTGATGGAGGTAACCTGCTATACTTTATTAACTGATTGATATCTTGTTTATGATTATAAGGAGCTGCATGTGTGTGTGTTAGGACTTTGGTTTGTTTTACTGTTGCTTTTATTAGATCAAAGAGAGCCCAGAGTTGGAAATTGTGTTGCAGCACACAAATTGATACTCTTATGTTCTTTGATATGTAGGTTCATGGAGATTATTCTGAAGATGTTGGCGTGAAAGTGGACAGGCCGGCTGATGAGCCGATGGCTGAAGAAACTGAAGTTATTGGTGCTTAAATGTGAGTTTGTTAGTTTGTTTTCATCTTATCATTTCCTAAAACAATAGGTGGGGTTGGTTACAGTAGCGTCAATATTTTGTCTTTTAAGTTGAATATGCAATTTTTGTTGTAGACTTTGAGATGATAAAGTATGCTTTGCCATGGTTACAAATCTTATTTTCTGAATGAGTTTTCTGGTGTTTGAATTGAGATTTGGTATTGTGTATTACATTGCTTCTGTTGGCCCATGCTTAGGTGTATTGGCTATATTCTTTGGTTATCAGAATATATGCATAATTTCTGTTGTTTATTGTTCTGCAATGCCGTGGTTCGAACTACCTTATGGAAAACTCTTTTTGTTTTTGTTTCTGCTCTTGTGCTATTGCTGGTCACAAATTAGTTTTCGTTCACCCAAGAAACTGGTCTGAAAAACTTTTCATATTCATTTTTTTAGCAAAAAATGTCTTGCTGTGCAGAAGATCACACGTACTTTGTTCCTTGTATACTTTGTCTTCACCTCAAAGCCCATTTAGATGAAATTTTCAGCAGATATTAAGAATTTAACCTTAGGTAAACTATTCATAACAAGAAATAGTAGCCTGGCGACATCGCATTTTTTTCAGTTTCAGTTTGCGTTTTAACTATAAGATCCGCATACCGCATATTTAATGTCATGCGTATTTGCACCATCGTGTTCAACTCACCATGATAGCCCCTTTTCACTTTCTTTTTTTTTTCATAATTTTTTTTATTTATTATCGAGTGATATATAAGATCCCGAATATAATCCTTCATAGAATCAAGTACATCCACTCAAGTAAAGACATTCTACTTCAGGTATGATGTATGTCGTACACACTCCATATGTGTGTTGCTACGTTTGAATCTATATAGGTTCACCCTCTACCATTTCTTCTCATGAGTCATGGACCTCCATGGAATTTGGTATCGTATACCCGATACAGCGTAGTACCACAGCAGCCAGCCAGGATCACTACTGTTAGTTACAATACCACCCATCTCTTTGGACTGCTATTATTTTGGTGGCCTTCATGGTCTCTTAGTCATGTGTGGGTAGCAATAAAGAACCACAGAAATTTCAAGGGTCAGACACCGTGGTAGGCTCTGAAAAGTGAAAAGGTGAAATCCATAATATCAAATCTATTTAGTAATCAAGTGAGTATTTTGCTCAAGTGTAGTATTATATAGAAATTGTTATATTAAGCATACACAATTGTGAAAGAAGATTCACTTTTCATCAAACAGTGAATCTCTAAGGCTGTCTAGCTGCTCAATGTACACCATTGTGAAAACCGAAACCGATTCACTATTCATCGAATAGTGAATCATTATGGCTGTCGGTGAAATCTGCTTGTTTCTTTTACGATATGACAACTGAAATGGTACTCATTGCAGCCGGCAAATGAGGTTTGGCAATTTAGGTCTTGTTATATACACACAATTGTGAAAGGTGATCCATTAATTTGTTCATCGAATAGTGAATCCCATGGCTTTTTGGCTGCTAGTTCAGGCGTTCAGCAACCAATTCAGCTAGGTTGTCTGATGGTTTCCTTCTTTTGGTTAAACTAAAAAAAAATTTGTTACACTACTTTTTGAAATCATATGGGTTACAGTTATACTAATGTAGTTCTTTTCGTGGCTAGGAAATATCTTTCTCTCTATTAAAAGGATTATTAACTAAAAGAAAGCCAGTTAACTTATCCAACATAATATTAATTGTAAGTTATTGCATAAAGGTTCTTAACATTGATATTTTACTCATTTACATCCTTTAATATTTTATACAACAACAAAATTACTCTTTTTTTTCTTTCTTTTTGTCTCTCAAAACTTGATAAACCTCATTGCAAATAATTATATAAAAAAAAAGATTATAAATCAAGAAAGTCTTGAAACAAAAAAATCTCATGTAAGTCTCTTTATATATTTTGGTGATGTAGATACTTCAAGCAACATTTGTTGTTTATTTGATTGTGTTAAAGATGTATCAATGAAGTTCGGACCTTCATGCTTAACGCCATATGTATAACAAAGTTTTAGAATTTACTTTTTTGAAGACAATGGTAAAGCTATCTATGTGTATTTATTTTTATCTAATCATTTGTCAAGTATGATGAACAAGAGCATAATTATATCTTAGGGTGTCTCACTTTTTAATTGTTCTTTAACTTCTCATTATTCATTTTCTAAATTTTAGATTTATTTTTCGTCTAATCAATTATCAAGTCTGATGAACGAGGATAGATGATGCCTTCAAGCTCTATAAAGAAATGTCTCAACAACACATCGGTGTCGCCACCCACAAATCTTTGATTTATGCTCTTTCTATGTTAAGTAGTTAAAGTAGCTTTTGCAAAAACAATTACAGGTGCTCTAAAAGAATCTGAAAATTCCTAACACCCAGTTTGATAAGGCTTCCAGTCAACTAGGAAAGCAATTTGAATAAGCATTACTTTACCAAAAGCAATGACCTGACGATCTCACTACATCGTTGCATCTAGTCATACACACCTCTCTTAAAAGGCTTGCAGCCTCACGGTCGTACTCAAGGAAGGCCAAAATCCAACTTCGCTGAAGTAGTAACGATGTATTCAGGCAATGTCACTGTATCGTCTTGTATGTACATTCTTACTATATACCCTTCGTGGTCTATGAATGATCAAAACCTAGACAACCGATGCAGCGGAATCTATCACATCGTGGTCTACAACCTATGATGGTGGATATGATTTTTTTTTTTTGCTTAGGGACTTGTATTATTTCAAGGATTAAAAACTACTAATGCGTTTGTATGAATTGAAAGTGTTGATAGTTTGGTGAAATGAATAACTGTAAGTGATTTGAAGATGAATGGTTTGAAGTAAAACTTAACGAGTATTTAAAAGATGAGTGATTGTGATGGATTTAAGAATGATATCATAATAGATTTTTGTTTTTTTATACAGTGACTTATATACATTATAAAGGAGTATAGATAACTATACATAACACAAAGTATTAACAAATGATCAATCTACCCAATTATATATGCTTTTACAGTTTGTGATTTAGTCGTGTTAACCAAGTCATTTGCTTTTACAATCAGGATTGAACCAAATTGTAACATATGCTACATAGTACAAGGTAGTTACAAAATGATCATCCAAGTAATAATGATGGCCATGATGTTACTATCTTCCAGCTTGCAGATGGGACTAAAAAAACATTTTTAACAAGCATTAAAGCAGGGTCTCCTGTTAACCGTTATAGACTCAATAAGAACTTGTACGGCAAACATTTTTTTCTACGAGTAAACCTACAAGGCCGATAGTAACTAGTGTCATTCTATCATCAAATGCAGGTTACAGGCTTCATATCAACATAGCAAAGCTTCAAAGCAAGGATTTTTCATTTGCCCTTAGAATCTAGCAAACTTTGGTCATGAGGTTGTGAGGTTTGGTCTTAATAAGTCAACATAGATGGTCTAAAAATTTCGAAAGAACAGACCTGCTCACAAACACTGCAAAAATGTAATCAGTAAATGGACAAGCGGCAAAAACAGCCCGTGCAGGCAAAGAACAACCTATCAGAAAAAAAGGAAGCATGCTAGTTTCAGAGATCATAGCAAAATGTTCTCCAGTTCACATAAGGAATTAAAAAACCTTAATTGTTTTCATTATCTGATATCAACAGATGAACATGTGAATATGTGATTGCTGCTTAGTAACTGATTTTCTAAACCATTGTAGTTGGCATTAAAAGCCTTTATCTTTTCCCCAGATCTTGCACTCTACTTTTTTCAATAACATTAGTAGATGACTAAGTATTAGATAATAACCCTCAATAAGAGTGATTTATCAGTTACAAACAAATCTTTATTTCATCCTTCCTAATTATTAAAAAACTCCTATATACTAATATATTCAATATCAAACTATACGTTATCAAACTTGCAACAAATCCAAACTTAACAACAAATTCAAACTAAAGCTTAAAAGCTTCACATTCCCAAAGGAAATCTCAGGAGCAAAATCAATCTTAATAAGCCAAAAGTTTTAAAACTGCAAAAAATTTTATATAAATTGACCTAAAAATTCGATTTTTTAACGCGGGTTGGCCTTATTTTGGAACCTATGCAATAAAAACCCAAACTTTATAGTTTACATCATATTCAACCTAAAACTTCACCGACTAAAGGTTATTTTTGTAAAAGGCACGCAACACATCTTCTCAAGTAAATAAGATGATTACTCATTTCAAAACAGCAGTTTCAAGAGCTCCGAATTGATAAAGACAAACTTTTGATATCTCCTTAATCATATAGGTTTCTAGTTGTTTACCATGTGCAAAGGGCAGCTTGTTTTATTGCTTGCATTGAAGTAGCAGCAAACACTGGGCTAATTACTGCAGCCTCCCAAAAGTTCATCTGTAGATCATCAGCTGATATAAAGGTCTCACCATCCCTACAAAAAAATATACAAAGAGGATAAAGTTACATCAGTGAATACTATAAATTGCAAACATGGTCCAAGTATGCACCACAATAGACAAATAAACAGGCACACCTTTTACTTGAAATGGAATTAATACGATAGTCATTGGCATGCCCTGTGTTTTACGACATCTAGCTATAAGGTTGATTTCTTAACTGGTTACCTGAACATGACAATTGAAAGTTGAAACAAAGAAAGTAAATAATGAACAATAAAGAATAATAGATAATTTTAGAGAATGAGTTGAAAGACTAACCAAACTAATTAAGAAACACTTAATTTTCAGGAAATTAAATATGTAGCGTGCATTCTTGACAATTCCTGCAGATGCATTCTTGAGTATACACTAACAGAACATCATACCATGATATTTTTTTCAAAATGAAGCTTTGTAAATAAAGAAATAGACAGCAAAGCTACATATTAACACCCATGTTTCCCCCAGTGGCGGCCCTGAGAATTCAGGTGCTCAGTCCGAGCCAGAAAAAAATGCCCCCAACTCTTAGGAATCCAATTATATAAGCAAAAATTCTTTTTTATAATTGAGACGTTATAACAATAAAAATGTTATTTCTTATTTATTATTGTTCTAATCTAATAAAACCTTATATCAAATCAGGGATGAACAATAAAAAAATTTCTAATCAAATGAGACTCTAAATAAAATCACAAAGATATGATCACGAAATAAAAAATAATAATAACTAATCAAGAAAAGATCAGTAATGTAAGTCCCCTGGTAACTAGATCGTCACAGGATTGCTATGATTATGTTGGAGTGCGGAATCCTCCAAGATAACCTATTTGATATAACTATCACGGTTTATGTGTACGGCTAAGCTTTTCGGATCACTACCGCGAGGTAGTCTTCCCTAAAGCAATGAGAAACGAAATTGACAGAGTTTCGGCTATATGAGTCAATCAGAATAATCGGGTTTTTTGGCACTTTTTAGATCCTATATTTTCGAGAGAAAACTTAGAACCCTAAATTTGCCACAGCCGAAATACACACTAACCACGTTTTCGATTTTAATGCACAAATCTTTGTGTAAAACTATCCTAAACGTCTGTAATATCAAAAAGGAGTCCTGAACCTTTGGTTAGAAAACCCGAGGCTCTGATACCACTTGTAAGTCCCCTGGTAACTAGATCGTCACTAGTAGGGATGGCAAACAAACCCGTACCCGATGGGGAAATCCGAAACCCGACATTTTTGGGCCGGGTCCGGGTATGCGGGTCTAGGGCCGGGTATGGGGATGGTTTTAAACTTTTTTGCGGGTTCGGGTCCGGGGACGGTTTTAGATAAAAACCCGCATACCCGACCCGTATACCCGAAAGTATCCCCGAACCCGCATACCCTATATTAAAACAGTAGTTATCCGAGCTTTTTTAGCCCTCCTCCATAATTCAAAGCTATCCTTAAACATTGCCATGTAGGATTTATCCTATGTGTCATCTTTATATTTTTTTCACAATATTTATTTTTATTTATTTATATACATATTTCCAAACAAATGTTTCAAATCTCATAAATCCAATATATTAATTCAAGAAATCCCGTACAAAATATATGAAAAAGTATAAAAGATATGTATTTCACTGATTACATCCAATTTTATAGGAAAACATAAATCCTCTACCATATTATAAAAAGATTTGCCATACACATTTATCGTTTTCCATAGAACAACTACCACAAAATTGATTTGTTCATTGATACATGAAGAATATTAACTAAAACTCAACGATAACTCAAAAATATGATTAAATAATAATACCCCTCAACAAAATGTATAGGTAATCATTATTTTTATTGATTGTCATTCAAATTGATTTTTTCAAAAACCCTGATCAAAGTTCTACATATATGTTTTTTCAAATCGTCGGCATATCGTCAGGTATGCAAATATATATGGATGTTTTTTCTAATTATATATTTTATTGTTAGTTCATTATTTATTCAAACTTTATTGATATATAATTGTCTTTTCTTATTATATTTTATTGTTAGTTCATTTTTCATTTAAACTTTATTGTGTTAGTAGTACAAGACTCAAAAGGATGACTCGATGAAGTAAAGACGTAGTTAGTGGTTTCTTTCTCTCTTTTGTTTTCTTTTTTAAAATCTAAATTTGAACTTAAGTAATAATTATATTTTCTAATATTAAGAGAGTTTGATTTTAAATACATTCAATTATTTTTATATTTTTTTTATATAAATGTTGTTTATTATAAATTTTATTGATTATCAATGTCAATTTTAAAAGCATTATAAAATCAATTTAAACGCCGCACATCGTGCGGGTAAAAAACCTCGTATTGTATATATAAGTAAGGGTTTAGCATGATTCCATCCTATGTTCCTTTTCTGTTAATGTAATTCAAAAGAATGTTATTTAAAACAGCATGTTTTCATTCGAATAGATTTGATGAAGTTCTCTAAATTGATGTCAGGGTACAGTAAGTTGATTTTTTTATATATAAAAGTCAACTTAGTTTTTATGAAACAAACTTTTCTGTGAAAAAAAAGGGATCCAAAAAAAAAATAATGATAATAATGGATACCCGATTACCCGTGGGGAAACCCGTTACCCGACGGTTAGTAAGTAAACGGGGACCCGTCGGGTCCGGGTCCGGGTTTGGGACGGGGATTTTTAATCGGGTCCGGGTCCGGGATTACTTAAACCCGGCCCATACCCGACCCGTTGTCATCCCTAGTCACAGGATTGCTATGATTATGTTGGAGTGCGGAATCCTCCAAGATAACCTATTTGATATTACTATCACGGTTTCTGTGTACGGCTAAGCTTTTCGGATCACTACCGCGAGGTAGTCTTCCCTAAAGCAATGAGAAACGAAATTGACAGAGTTTCGGCTATATGAGTCAATCAGAATAATAAAAGTTGTTATGAAACTCGAAATAGGGTTTCATATATATAGTGATACGCACGAGCCTCGTTTGGGCTGGGCCCCAAACGACCCTTGGCTGTGCAGCCCGTTGGGCCTTCACTTGAAACGACCCTCACACATACGAGGTTCTTATGAGGAGCCTCTTATCAGCAAGCCTCATATGGGTAACTCTCATATGGTCTAGGTTCTAATGAAAACACTTAGCATATATATCATGTACCAACATTAGATAAACATGTAAATAAACATTAAAGTCCAAAACATAATGTCCATATCTAATGTCCAATTACAAACTCGATAAACAAAATGATAACATATCTAGAATGCTAAATGTCACACAAAAGTGCACTTACAAGTAACAAAATCATACATTTAAGAACTAAGAGTAAAACTGAACTTTTTTTGATGTTACTTCTAGTCTTCTAGTCTTTTAGAACACAATATGAACCCTTTGTGTGGATGAAAAAGTGTCAGGAGTATTTACTCTTTATCTTCTAAATTTCATTTAAATGTTTAATTATTAATTAAAGTAAATTGGTATAACTTATTACTTTTCTTGAAAAGCGGTATAACTTATTACTAAGAACATAACTTTGTATGTATATGCATATTTAGTACCTAAAATATTATATATTTATAGTTTAACATTAACTTGTTATTAGAATCGTATATATCTATATCTATATAATATAATATGTTATACTTTTACATATATAATACACATAGAAATTTTTTTCTATATATAATTTTACATATATATATATATATATAATACACATAGAAAATTTTTAAAATTTGTGTGCCCCTCTCAAAACTGTGCCCCGGCCGGAGGTCTTGCTTGCCCCCCCCTCCGGGCCTCCCCTGGTTTCCCCGATGTCGGGTACCCACCAGCAAAAAAAAGCCTGAAAACCAAAACGATAGTGGCATCTAATTCTAATCTAAGAGGCAATGAAAACATCATATCATGATATTGTTCAGAACGGCTGAAACCTTTGCAACTGTTGATTCTGCAAAAACACAAAAAGGGGAAGAAAAGCTTATTTGAAAATTAAGAAAATCTTTGGTTGTTCATATACATCAGATCTAATAGTGTTATTAAAAAACCGATCAACAATCAAAGTTCAAAACGAAAAGGGGGCCATTTAACCCTTACCATATTTCACACAATAACATTTCACTCAACAAATTCAAACATGTAATTTTTTTTGAAAGAAAGTAAAATACCATTAGAGATTGGTGATGGCGGGGGAAAGGGGTTCGAGATGGATCCCAAATCTGGAAAAGGGGGAAAATACAACATTAAGAACAAAAATATGATTTGCAATTCCAGAATAGAAAAAATACAACATCAAATGATAATTAAGAAAATCAAAAGAAGACTCCCAATACATCAAATCATCGCAATTTCATATAGAAAATCAAAAGAAAACTCCGATTTGCAGAAGATAGTGGCGGTGATAATTTGATTTCTACAAATCTGCAAAAGATATGATCTATTTAGTTATGCGGTGGAGATGGTGTTGCCAGCGACGGTGGAGATGGAAGGCGGTGGGCGGAGAGTGTGAGATATGTGTGTTTATGTGTATGGTTTGGCAGAAGCAGCGGCGATAGAAGGCGCGTAGGGTTTTGTTTTTAGTAAGGGTATTTTGGGAAAGAAAAAAAGTGCTGAAAATCTTAATTTCAATACCCTTTATAAGGGTTTATAGATAATAGCTAAAAGGGATTGATTTGGTTTCAAAACCCCAGTGGTACCCAAGTCCCCTTGTGAGGGGTTTCGTTTCCTGCCACGCAGGTTCGAGACTCTGAAGGGGCAAAGGTTTTCCCCTTAGTCCAGCGTCGTGCCTTCTGTAGTGGCTCGTTAAGGGGTTTTCCTCCCCTGTGGTTCCCAGACTTATCGGTCGCTAGTTCCTTGAGCACATCCTGCCCGGTGGGTGTAGAGACCACATATGGGGTCTAACAGGCTCTGAGGTTCAAGGGCTAGCCGTCCCGTTAACGTTAAAAAAAAAAGGGATTGATTTGGTTTCAAAACGGATATATATAACACTTTTAAATTTAAATAAACCAAAAAACTCGAAATGTTTTTTGTTTTTTGGAATGACGTATTTATAAACAACTTCACCTCACTATACAAGGATAAGGGTCACTACATGATAGACACGAGTGTCTTAGCCATGATTGTCCACTTCTAATAAACGTAATTGACCCAATTCTAGATCATCTTCTGGAATCATATAACTGTCAAAAGTGAGTGACTGTTCATCGGAACTGTTATAGTCCGAATACTCATAAGGTTGGGTCGACCCAATTCAAGAGATGGTTTTTATGTATAAAGTACTACTTTGTTTGAATGTAATAAGATATTAATGAAACTCCTTATGACTGTCATTATTATTTTCCTAATCATTATGATAGTCTTTTATATTGAGTATAGTCCAATATTAAATTACATAATTTTTTATTGTATCAGAAAATAAATATTTACTTTATTGTTGTAAAGTTAAAATGGTCTAAGTTTCAAAACAACATTTTAATAGACAAAAATGAATACTTAGTTTGTCGTTCGTCTCAAAGTAATAAGAAAAAACATTTTTACACATCAGATATTAGATTTTGCATCATTATGTAACATTTTTATATCATTCAATAAAAAATTTTAATAGTGGAATTTGCAAAAAAAAAAAAAAAAAAAAAAAAAAAAAAATTTAAACAATAGCTTATGTTATGTTAATCAATATAAGAGCATTCACAGTGGGAGGGACTCATCCTCCAAAAACTAGTCCCTGTCAGCACCACATCAGCTCCACATCAGCCCAAGAACTAACCAAGGACTAATCCCCCAAAACACCCACAATGCCAGAACTAGTCTAGGACCCACTATTTATTTAACTTTACATTAGAAACCCAATATACCCCCAAAACACTCACTCGTCTGTGTGGGAACGAGCCAGCGAGAACGAGCATAGGGACGAGCCACACCTAACCGTGTGCGCTCGTCCCTCAATCCGAGAACGAGCCAGAACGAGCCCAAACGAATCGACTGTGAATACTCTAATATTTATCGTCATTTTAAAGAAGATAAGTTTATATGGTTTTCATAAAATATATCAAGATATAAAATAAGATGGGTTTAACATATAGGGGTGTAAGTAACTCTAACGCTTTTCTTATTGTGTGAATGTAACTTTCATTTGGTTCATTGTAAGTAACTAACCCGCTAAATTGAACGATTAATGTAAAAATGTATACGTGACAAACCATATGAGCTGCCACGTAGAAGTTTTTGATTGGTCAACATTAAAATTTTACATTAAGCGTTCAATTTAACGGATTAGTTACATACAATGAAACAAATGAAAGTTACATTCACACAAAAAGAAAAGTGTAAATATAACTTATACTCCTAGATACTTATCTCAAATAAGATTGATGATATATGTAATAAAATGGAAGATATATAAATAAGATATATATATATATAATAAATGGAATAAATATGAAAAAGTAAAAGTACTTTATAAGTAAAACATGTATCCATTATTGACTTAGATTAAAAAAACTCGATCAAGTTCTTTGTATTAATATTGTTAAGAATTAAAACCAAAAGTGTGAAGTGGTTATTGAACACATATATTACACCTAAAATAAAAAAAATCTATATATAAAGTTAATGAAATAGTATTCTTGTTAGTATTATCGTTTTTATCATTATTAAAATAATATAAGCGAAAATAGAAGTTAGTGATAAGTAATTATCTTCAATCTATCTATAATATAACTAAAAGAGGGGGTTGGGGGTACACTTGGCACCCCTAATCCTCCTCATTGAGCCTAAAACTCCATCCTCATTAATCCTCTATTTTTTAATATTTTTTTAATTATTAAATCTATAGGCCAACCTTATTATTCCAAAAATTATATTATTATTATTATTATTATTATATCTAGGAAAAAAACCAAAAACAAAAACCTTGAAGTCGACTATTCCCAAAATATAAATTATATTCCAAAAATTATATTATTATTATTATTATATCTATATATATATACAACCTAGGAAAAAACCCTCACATATCCTCAACCAAAAACAAAAACCTACGACCAAAACAAAAAAATAGTCGCCTACCAAGAAGTCGACTACCAAGAGGGTTTTTTTTTAAATATACTTTGTTCATATTTAATCATTATTATTATTATTGTTTAACATTGAATTTTCTATTAATTTAGTTAGTTGTCCATTATATGTTCATCATGGCTTATTCTTCAACAACAAAAAATAATACCACATTAGTTCATTTTGAAGATCTTAAGCCAACACATGTTAACCATCATCTACGACTCCGTGTTGTGCATGTATGGACTGTTTCGGAGTGAAACAACCCAAAGAAAATCAAAACGTTCGAGATGGTCTTTGTTGATGAATTGATATGTACTTTTCAAATTATATATTTTTCTTTAGTTTTCGTAATTATAGTCTAAAATTGTTGTTTGTGTTTGTCTTAAGTTTAGATATAACAAACTACAAATTCTTTATTTAACTAAAGTTGGAAAAAAAGGGGTTAACTAGATTCAATATTTATATGTAGTTAATTTTCATATGTTTGCTTCTTTAGTTTTCGTAATTATAGTCTAAAATTGTTGTTTGTGTTTGTCTTAAGTTTAGATATAACAAACTACAAATTTTTTATTTAACTAAAGTTGAAAGAAAAAGGGGTTAACTAGATTCAATATTTATATGAAGTTAATTTTCATATGTTTCTTTCTTTAGTTTTCGTATTGGTTCTGGGATTTTGTCGCCTTCACGATGATTATAATGTTTGATATAAACATTGAACCTTGGCAGTGCAATCTGCCCATGGGAAAATACTGAACCACGAAACTTAATTCATTAAAAAAATTCCCATATAGAAGTTTGACATATCTAAAACTAAAACAGAAGCCATGTTTCTCCAAACCCCCTTTACACTCCCAAACCAACCACATTAAATTAGATTTTATTAATTAAATAAAGATTAAGGACTTATTGTCAAAAACTGAAACTGCATCTGATTCAGATTTTAATCCAGATGATGAAGATTGCGACGATACATAAAAAAAAAGGTAATGGGGGGAACCCTAGCCCCGGTACCACAATTGGATACCCATCGACCCACCCCGTATGAGCCATATGATGCCGGTAAAATACCTCCATCGTAATCCCCACATGATCTGGGCACCCCAGAGGATCGAACTCGCGTATTTAAACTTCACAATTGTGACGATACCTATGCGGATGATGAAATGCATGACAATCATATAAGTGACACGGACAACGATGAGGACAGTGATGACGACGACATTTTGTAAACAAGTGAAGCTGAAACGGGTTCAGATTTTTAATCCAGATGATGAAGATTCTTACGAAACTTATGTTGATGATGAAATGCTTGATAGTGATGAATATTCAGATGAATCAGAAGACGATCCTTCGTTTGATATCGATTATTCTGATAATGAGTATGATTCCGATATGTATGATAGGTCTTCCCCGAAAGATTAGTTTATTACGCATTACTTCTTCAATTCTTTGCCTTATTTGAATCGTTTTATGTTTCATTTTTAGGTATTTTAGTTTTATTCGCTATCTATTTAATATACTTGAATTCCAATTTTTTTAGCTTTGATTAATATATTTTGAGACTACCCGTAGTATAATATATACAAGCCACATGTCAAAGCTATAAACCGAGTCATGCACCCTACGAAGTGATATATATCTGAAGTCGACTTTCATGCTAAATGAAGTTCACTATTTAAACAAGCTCACAATAAAATCTTCCTAAATATCTACACATACACGTGTTATGTATATATGTAATTAAGTAATGACTAATTAGATAGTATATATAACTATATAAGCATGCCAACAACCTCAATCAAGAGACACAAGACATAAATATCAAGAAAAGCAAAGTACATGAAGAAAAGAATGTGGTCGTGTGTGTGACCTCCATACGTAAAAGCAAAAATAGAGCATACATATATCTTTACCTCAAACTTAGATATATATTACCAAATTCATAGTCCAACAATTTATATAATAAAGGGAGAGTATTTGGTTGACTAGAAGTCTAGATAAGAGGTGAGGTGCTGGACTTTTGAAGTATAAGAAGAAAAGGAAAAGCAATGTTAAGTTTCTATCATCATTTGGTGTTAATCAACTAAGGTGTTGGATGGTAATTGATGAAATAAATCGATGATATGGGACAAAGTGCGTGGAGCTATTATAGATAGACAGGATAACCTCTTGTCAGGTGAGTATACAAACTATTATTATATATGCGAAAGAAATATATGTCGGATATTTCTGTTATGTGATAGTTTGGTTTATAGTTGCCATATACTATATACGCGATGAGTTGGAGAATATAATTGCGTTAGATGAATGTTTTGAGTTATATTGCGTAGTCGGCCTGGCCTATTAGTTATAAAGTTGGTTGATATTGTTTGTACTGAGATTGTGAAAGACATATATGTTGGTTGAATTGATTAAAATGGAAATGATTGCTTGTCAAATATGATATAGAGTTAATTACAATTTTCGTCCCTGTGGTTTGTACCAACTTTCATGTATCATCTCTGAGTACACAAAATTACGCGTTTCATCCCTGAGTATGGAATTTCGTTAACATATTTGGTCCATGGTCCAAACAGACGTTATATTGGTGGTCACATGACATACACACCAAGGGCATACTGGTCATTTTTTATCTCATGAACCAAAAGTGTAATTAACTCAAAAGCATCATCTCTATTTCTTTTCTTTTTTTCCAGATCTTGAAAAAAATGCATCACCATTAATAACAAATCTAAAACAAAACCAAAGTCCAAAATCAACAACAAAATATCTGGATGAAAATCAAATTAAAATCCAAAATAAAAATCAACCAAATGCAAACTACATTATCATCAACAACGACTCCCATCAAATTTTTTAGAAGGTGGAGATTGTTTTCCCAAGTGTGCTTACTCACCAAATTCACTGCCATTTTCTTTTCTTTTAGAAACTATCAATTCTTAGTTTGGATGCTTATCCCCAAGTTCCGTTCGTAAATTGAATCCCTTTTATAAATATCTATATCATCATCTAACAAATTTGCAACCGTGGAAAAAACCCAAACCACTCCACGCCCTTCCAATCTGCAGCCAAAAGAAACCCAACCACCCCTCTTTTTCAGATCTGCAGCAAAAAAAAAAAAGTCGGCGCCATTTTTTCGGATCTGGAGTAAACTCCGGTAACAACTTCAAATCATGTCTTTTGTTTGTGGGTTTGTTGTGATTTGAATTGGGGATTGATCGAAATCCAAGAAGAATACGTAGCAGTAGTAGATCTTGGCTTTGATAGTACTATAGTAGTAGCAGATTTTTTTATATATATTTTTATTACTTATGGTTAATTGATATCAATCATCTTGATGAAAATGAATGACCGAGATAGTTATTGGTGGTGGTGTTTATGATGTTAAAAATAGTTTTTGGAAAAAGAAAATGAAATTGTTAGAGATATGAAAAAAAAAATATAGTAAATTACACTTTTGGTCCATGAGATAGAAAATGACCAGTATGCCCTTGGCGTGCATGTCATGTGACCACCAACATAACGTCCATTTAGGCCGTGGACCAAATATGTTAACGGAATTCCACACTCAGGGATGAAATGCGTAATTCCGTGTACTCAGGGATGATACATGAAAGTTGATACAAACCACAGGGACGAAAATTGTAATTAACTCTATGATATATTAAGTGATTGCTAGTATATGTGTCAATATTGCATGCAAACGATTGGGCTATCGTTAAAGCCGTTGAGAACGATTGGGCTATCGTTAAAGCCGTTGTGACGATTGGGCTATCGTTAAACCCGTTGAGAACGATTGGGCTATCGTTAAAGCCGTTATGACGATTGCGCTATCGTTAAAGCCGTTGTGACGATTGGGCTAGCCGTTGAAAGCGATTGGGCTATCGTGAAAGCCGTTGTCATATGACGAGATAAGTTAGACGTGGGCCCACGGTGAGGTTAATGTTCACATGAGTGGTTAAGTTAGTTAATTATTGTGTCAACTTCTATATGATTAATGATGAGACGATTATGTTAATTAGTATAAAGGGTTGATATAATGTTTGTATTGAGAAAAATAGAAATAAACGGTTTATATTTGTTTCAACTATATAATACTAGTTTATATACTCACTAAGCATAAAGCTTACCCCGTTGTCATTAATCATTTTGTAGGTAAAAGGTGATGATAGAAAAAAAGGGGGTTTGAGATGTTTACATGCCGAAGAGAATGAAACTTGTACCAGTTATAGGTTTTGATTAGAGGTGCAACTAATTCTTTAGACATTTGATTTGATACCGATGTTCACTCGTTTCTTTAGCAATAAATAAATTTTCATTCGTTTTATGAAGTTGTATTTGTTTTGTTTGGAATAAAGATTTTAATAAAATGTATATTATTAAAGCGAAAAATATGACGTAAATGATGTCAAAATTTTAAAATAAAAATAAAATGGTTTGGGGTGCCATGAAAATATATTTAGTTTGTTTCAAAAAGATTTAGCATAATTAATAGTAATCTAATTAGCATTATAGAAATTTTAATAACTAAGTAAACAAATTTAAAAAAATAAAATGAGGTAAGCAAAACAATCTAAAAGCTAGAATTTAATCTTGCCTTTTCATCTAAGGGTCATGATTTTTTCAAAATTGATTTTAAAAAGCTCTTTCATAATTATTGGAAGATACTCTACCTCTCAAAGCATGTTACGAGTGTTTTAGATCAGGATGTATATCATAACATATATACCATCTTAATAATAGTGCAGATATGAATGACTACATTTATGTTCAGTTTTGTGCCTTTGAACTTCCCCTTTGTTTGGTGAAAATTTGATAAGAGTTCTCATTTTTATTTCTTGATTTAAACATCATATATGGATGAATATATCTGCGAATTTATTTATACACAATTTAAATTGTATGAATATGGATTTATTTCTTAATTTTAAAATTATGTGTGGATTTTTGTGTGTTGAGACACTGGTAGAAGGAACGAACTGAGAAAGGGATATTAACAATTGATTGGTTGTAAAATTATTAATAAGGGCAAAACAGTCATAATAAATTAGTTGCAGTACGAGAAGTAAAATGAGTAGTAGAAAAATCATTTGCCATTAAGGGAAACTAGCATGGTACCCGCGCGTTGCAGCGGCGATAATTTACAATTCGTGAGATTGAGGTATTGGTGAGTGACGGTAGTGACAGAGGCGGTAGCGGCATGTATGGGTGTATGTGTGGAAGGGATGTGAGTTTGTCATAATAGAATTATGAATATAATTTGGGAAAAAAGTTTTGGTTTAGAATGGTAGTATTAAGGTTTGAGTTGGTGTGCAATAGTAAATAAGTTATAAGGGGGGAGAAAGTCATATATTCCCATCTCCTCATCTCCCTCAAATTACCCAAAATCAAATTATTTCGCCTCATTTCAACCCTTCAACATTTTTTCCAAGCTTTTTTAGTGGCAAACATCACTCTCAATCTTTTTTTCCATCTCCCTCAACTCTCAACCTTTTTTTTCACCTCCCTCAACTCTCCCCTTAACTTTTCCAACCTTTTCTTCCATCCTTTCTTCATCTCTCTGCGAGAATAATACTCCCCACCCAACCTTTTCTTCCATCTCCCTCTCATCTCCCTCACTCACTCCTTCCCCGCAAGAGGTATTTCGGGTTGTTTTTTATTATTGAAAATGAATGCATTACAATGAAGGTGCATGTATACGCGCTCTTACTTAGACAAAGTTA
>CM067172.1:22690098-22809385 GCA_034093135.1 Erigeron breviscapus | reverse complement strand
AAAAGTTGGATGATGCTCGATAAGATTTCCTCTCGCTAGATTTTGTGTATCGAAATCAAAAGATTCGTCTTTTCTAATAAGCTAAACTGGAAACACCTTAACCCGTTTATTTGTTTTGTTATATATGATTGTTAAATCCTATTGTTGAACATATCAAAATAAATTAAAATCCTTGATTGATCCAATTCTTAAATTAGTCACATGTATTATTTCTCTTTTGCAACGAAAATGATACATGTAGACTAACTTTTAAACTTACCAAATAGTCACATATATCATTCCTCTTTTACAACCATTTGCATATATACCTTACAAATATATGATGAAAAACAGCATCCTAATTTATCAAGAATAAACGGCAAGGGAGGGGAAAAATCATTCTCTGCATCACATCAGCTTTGCTCACATTTTCTATATCCCCTTACTTTTTGTCTTTAGTAGTTACTTATTCATTGATCCATTTTAGTCAATATACCTTACAAATATATGATGAAAAACAGCATCCTAATTTTACAATGTTGAATGTTAAATAAAGAGTACAATATAATAATAATTCAAGCATGGTAAATGTATGCCACAAAAATGTGTAGAACAGTTTTGAGCTGCAAACATGCAAGATAGAAAAAAGGATTCCTCATTGAGCATTCTTTCTTGTTTTTGTGTCTAAAGTAAAACAAAATTCAGTAACTGTAAACAACAAAATTAAATATATTACCATACATACTATACTAACCATAGAGCCAATAAGGGATCGTTTCAAAATAATTGAAAAGGGCAATCGATTGAAAAACATTAAACTTCTCACACAATATAAACAGATCATGTCCGCTTGATCCCGTTTGAACATGATGTGGTTCCAACAATCAATTTGTTGGCCAAAAGAAAATAGATAAGAAACTATAGAGACAGATTCTTGATTCATTTTTTCATTCATATCTCACAAAATATATAACATGGCTATATATGGCCTTACAAACTAACTGATACTAAACTTGGGACATAAAGAATTACTAAACATTAAATATTCACAAACACTAAAGATAATTCCTAGGGTGAAACTGGTGAGATGAACACCTCAACATAAGTTGATTTATTCGCCTTAATTAGAGGCTATATGAACCCAAAATATTTCTTGGAATGTTCTCAAGCAGCAACTCTGCTTGTTCATGCTGCCCAGAGGCAAGAAGAGCCTTATGCATGCTGCAAAAGAGTTTCACAAAAAGAGGAATCAAATAACCATTTTAGGCAAAGCACAAACCTACCCGAAATAGAAAAACTGGAACTTGGTTACCCATATCACTGAATTCCCGAGCAATTTACCAGCATATGTAATTAATTCCCGTAAAGATTCTAACACAGTTCGGGTGCTTGTTTCCTAGTTGATTACTTTCTATGCAATTGGCTATTCAAGTGCCAACAAGTTTTGTACTATAAATTGCATTTTATCACATTATATAGTCGAACCCAAGTCTAAACACAAGATAGAAGAAGGGGACGAGGCTATGATTAGGGCCAATTGGATATAAAGTAAACACATTGTATAGGTTTAGTGACTCGCAACTAGAACAATATAATGCAACTGACCAAAGATACGTTAGCACATTGTAAGGCACACCAGCTAACTCATACTCTTTCCAAACGAGCCCAGCACCTTCCTTTGCCTTAACACTTGCGACGAGCAAAACATCAAGACACTGTCGAGATGGTTCAATACGCAAATCTTCCTTCATTGCTCGAAGGAGATTGATGCCGAACTGAATGTCAGCTGGCTCTATGTTTGCAATTTCAGCAATCGCCTGAGATCAACATATGAATAAGAAAGAAAACTTCATTTTCTTAAGTGTTTTATAAGAGGGGAAAGCCGCGCTAGTTATTTTTGCAAAAATGTAAGTTCATTTCAACCCAAACTCTTATTTACACCGTTGCCCAGCCCGTCTATACAAAATATTAAGTTATATCGTGGTCAACCAAAGCAACAAGATTTATGGTAGATACATAGATAGGAAAAAACCAATTACCCCGACAAAAATGTTGTTAATTTGAAAGGCATCAATGGCGTTCTGCACCCGTTGCTTCAACAAATCATATGTCGAGCTATTTCAAAGTAAATTATGTGAGACAATAATAGTACTTAAATATATATTAAAACATAACAAAAAAGGATAGACAGGCCCGTATACCACAAAAGTTTGTGCCGAATACAAAATGATATGATTAAGTCACATCCTTTAGCCCAAAGATCATGATCCTCTAACTCATAGAGTGAAGATGCATGTAATGCATCTAAACATGATCGAGCTGAAGAAATGTCGAGAGTAAATGCCTCTGTTTCATGGAGATATAGCTCGAAGATGAAGGACATAGCAAGCAAAAGTCTAATGCAATGCAATACTATGTAAATATATAGTTTTAGTTAGAAAGTAGCAAGTTAGAAAGTTAAGGGACGGATTATGTAAATATTAGAGGCGGTTAAACTAATTATTTGAATATATATACTGTAATATGTATTATTCTTGATTCAAGAAATGAAAAAGATAATTCCTCAATTTCTCTCTCTCAATTTCGTTTTCTCATATGGTATCAGAGAAATGATCCTTCACCGTCATTAATTTCCGTCATCATCACGACGGAATTTCATCGGAATCGCCATAGATTCCGGCCGATTGAAAACCACTGTACACCTATATTCAAAATCTTGAAATCCCGCTCATTTTTCTTTCCTCAAATTTCTGATAAAATTTCTTTTCATTCTATCATTTCTAGTGAATTTGACACTAGAAAATTCTTTCAATCTCGAAATAATCGACATCTTCTATTTCAATTTAGTAACTCTCACAAATTGATTGATTTTCCCCAAATTTGAAAACCTAATTTTCTGAAACCCTAATTTTCACAATTAATCTGTCAAAATGCCTGATGTTGTTGAAACTACAACCACAACCACCACTGATAATGTGGAATCTGTTCATCATCCACTATATCTTCATCAAAATGATCATCCAGGGTTAGTCTTGATCTCAAAGAAATTAACTGGCTCGGATAACTTTAGCAGTTGGAAAAGGTCTATGTTGATTGCTCTCAGTGCAAAGAACAAACTGAAGATTGTTAATGGAGAATACAAAGAACCAGAAGCAACATCATCACTCAAACCACTGTGGGATCGCACTAATGATATGGTAATTTCTTGGATCCTCAACACAGTTTCTGAATCTATTGGTAATAATTTGAGCTTTGTTAATTCTGCTTCTGCACTTTGGAATGAGTTGAATGAACACTATGCACAATTAGATGGACATAGGATTTATCAACTCACTGTTGACATGACACAACTTAAACAAGAAAACACAAGCATAGAAGTTTATTACCATAAGTTGAAAGGTTTTTGGGATGAGATAGATGCACTTGAAACACCACATGCTTGCACTTGTAACTGTACTTGTGAAAATGGCAAAAATAATGGTGAAAGGGAACAAAGGAAAAGGTTGATTCAATTTCTTATGGGACTAGATGAGTGTTATGCCAATATTAGGGGACAAATCTTATTGCAACAACCACTCCCAAACACTGCCAAAGCCTATGGTATGCTAAGACAAGAAGAAAAACAAAGGGAAGGTATTTTGCCAAAACCATCTGCTATACCAACTGCACTTTCTACCCATACATCATCATACTCTGCCTATAAGTCACCCTCAGGGCCACAATTCAACCAATTTAAACCAAGGCCTTCTTATTCTGCCAAAACCTTTGAAAAGAAAAGTCCATTCAAGAAAGGTGTATATTGTGGCCAATGTTACAAGGAAGGACACACAAAAGAAGAATGCTATCAAGTAGTTGGTTATCCCCCTGGTCACCCTCTCTATGGGAAATTTAAGACACCACTACCAGTTCAAAAAGGAAGGTTTCCTGCAAATTCCACAGTTGCAGCAGTTGCTCATGACACACCTTTCACTGAAAGTCCACTTTCTGTCCACCAAGATGATTCATCCATGCATTGCAGAATGGATCAACTGCAAAATCAACTGAACCAACTTATGCTTATGATGCAGAACACAACACAAGGTAATCCGAACTCTATCTCTGATCTCATGTATTCTTTTATCTCTGCATGCATTTATCACTGTGTTATTGCTACTTGTGCTTATGATCTTAAAGATGCTTGGATACATGACAGTGGTGCCACTGATCATATTTGCAACACCTTAGCCAAATTTAAACAAATCTACACCTGTCCCACACCCATTTCTGTAGGCCTCCCTAATGGCCAACATCTTCTTGTCACTCAAATAGGCACTGTTGAACTCCAACCAAATCTAATTCTCTATAATGTCTTTTATATACCTCAATTTGCCTACAATTTAATTTCTGTCAGAAAATTAACCAAATCCACCAAATGCAATCTTCTCTTTACTTCTGATAATTGCTATCTGCAGGCCCATGATGAGATGATTCTTCTTGGATCCATTCTACATGGGCTCTACATCTACACTCCTACAACTCCAATGTGCAATACCACCATGTCTACCAACACTTCCATCTCTCATCTGTGGCATTCAAGACTTGGTCATCCATCTTTCCATGTCTTGAAGAAATTCCTAGCATTTCTACTTCTATTCAAAGTACTGATGTCAATAATTGTACTATATGTCCTTTGTCCAAACAGCATCAATTACCTTTTGATATTAGTCAATCTCATGCTTCTGTTTTGTTTGAACTGATTCATGTTGATGTTTGGGGCCCATATAAACACCCAACTGTGAATAAATGCAAATATTTTCTCACAATTGTTGATGATTTCTCTAGAGCCACATGGGTATATCTTTTACCTGCCAAAACTCATGTCACTTCTACTCTAAAATTGTTTTTCTCATATGTCCAAAATCAATTCAAAACAACAATAAGAAGTGACAATGGCACTGAATTTACAAATTATGAACTCACCTCTTTCTTTCAAAATCAAGGTGTTATTCATCAAACTTCCTGCCCATACACACCACAACAAAATGCTAGAGTAGAAAGAAAGCATAGACATCTTTTAGAACTAGCAAGGGCACTTCAGTTTCAAGCAAATTTCCCAATTCATCTATGGGGATACTCTCCATTTTGACTGCCACTTATCTCATAAACAGACTACCAAGCAGTGTCCTCAATTTCAAAACCCTTTATGAACTTATATACAAAGAACCACCATCTCTTGATCATTTAAGAACAATTGGATGTCAATGTTTTGCTTCTACACATCCTTCTGACAAATTTGCACCCAGGGCCATCCACTCTGTCCTTCTTGGATATCCTCAAACCCAGAAGGGTTATCTTCTATACAACCTCACCACTCACACTACTTTTGTTAGTAGGCATGTCACTTTCCATGAGCATATCTTTCCCTTTCATAAATCTTCCACTTCATCAACTACTCCTCCTCCCACCACTGCATATACACCAATTTATTTTCCTCCACCTCTTAATCCCAATATTATTTCTCCTACTCCCACTACTACCACCTCTGACCCTACCCCTTCTAACACCCTAATCTCCTCTCCCTCCACTTCAACTCCAAATTCTACTTCCTCTTCTTCTCCATCTCCTGCTCCACCTCCTTCACCACCACCACCTCCACCACCACCATCAAGACAATCAAACAGAACAAAACAATTATCCACCAAACTATTGGATTATTCTTTTCAACTTCCTAAATCCAACATTCCTTCTTCCACCAAATACTCTCTTTCCAACTACCTTAATTACTCAAATCTAACTCCCACTTCTCTTCACTTTGTTAATTCCATTGACAAACATAAAGAACCATCCACTTATATCCAAGCTTCTAAAGATCCAAAGTGGGTTGAAGCTATGACACAGGAAATAAAGGCATTAGAGTTAAATAATACTTGGACTCTTCTTCCACTTCCTACTGGTAAGCAACCCATTGGCTGCAAATGGGTTTACCGAATTAAATACCATGCTGATGGCACTATTGAGAGATACAAAGCCAGACTTGTAGCTCAGGGATTCACACAACAACAGGGCATTGATTAAAAAGAGACATTTGCACCAGTTGCAAAGATGGTGACTGTGAGAACTCTTTTAGCTGTTGCTATTCAAAAGGGTTGGATACTTGAACAACTAGATGTCAACAATGCTTTCCTTCATGGTGATTTACATGAAGAGGTTTATATGTCACTCCCCAAAGGATATTACAAAGATTCTCCTCCTAATACAGTCTGCAAATTAACCAAATCTCTCTATGGGCTCAAACAGGCCAATAGACAATGGTTCACAAAATTAACTTCATTCTTGCAAACCCTTGGTTTTAAACAAAGCTATGCTGATACATCTCTCTTCACATATTCTTCCAACACTGACTTTATTGCACTTCTAGTCTATGTTGATGATATTCTTATCAGTGGTTCCAACCAGACTTTGATTGACTCCATTAAGGGTAAACTTCACAATCAATTCAGCATCAAAGCTTTGGGTCCTCTCCACTACTATTTGGGCATTGAATTTTTGAGAAACAACAGTGGTCTTGCCATGAGTCAAAGGAAGTATGCTCTTGAACTAATTGAGCATGCTAACATCAGTAATCTTAAGCCTGCAGCCACACCATTAGACCCCTCTGTCAAACTCACTCATACAACTGGTACACCTTTGCCAGATTCATCTCTTTACAGAACACTAGTGGGAAAATTGATTTACCTCACCATTACTAGACCAGACTTGGCTTTTGCAGCACAACATCTCAGCCAATTCACTCATTCACCCACTGATGCTCACATGGCAGCTCTCCTCAGGGTAATAAAGTATATCAAACTCAATCCAGGACAGGGTCTCTTCTTTCCCACATTAAACAGCCTTGAACTTCTTAATTTTTGTGATAGTGATTGGGCAGCTTGCCAAATGTCTAGAAGATCTGTTTCTGGTTTTGTCATTTTTCTGGGTTCCAGCCTTATCTCCTGGCAATCTAAGAAACAAACTATGGTTTCTAGATCCTCTACTGAAGCTGAGTATCGTGCACTTGCAGACAGCACATGTGAGATTACATGGCTTACTTGTCTCTTGAAAGATCTCCATGTCCACATTCCAACTCCTATATTAGTCTTGTGTGACAATGCTTCTACTATTGCTTTGGCTTCCAACCCTGTTCACCATGCAAGGACCAAACACATTGAGTTGGACTGTCATTTTGTTCGAGAGAAGATTAAAGCTGGTCAAATATTACCACAATTTGTTCCTTCAAAATCACAAGTTGCAGATATCTTAACAAAAGGATTATCCAAAGCCCTACACTATAATTGCTTATCCAAGTTGAGTTGTTGTAATCCTTACAACCTCTCAACTTGTGGGGGGGATGAAGATGCATGTAATGCATCTAAACATGATCGAGCTGAAGAAATGTCGAGAGTAAATGCCTCTGTTTCATGGAGATATAGCTCGAAGATGAAGGACATAGCAAGCAAAAGTTTAATACAATGCAATACTATGTAAATATATAGTTTTAGTTAGAAAGTAGCAAGTTAGAAAGTCAAGGGACGAATTATGTAAATATTAGAGAGGCGGTTAACTAATTATTCAAATATATAAACTGTAATATTGTATTATTCTTGATTCAAGAAATGAAAAAGATAATTCCTCAATTTCTTTCTCTCAATTTCGTTGCTTTTAGCCAAATTTACCAACAAAACAAACTAAGCTAATAATCAACCAATATTGTAACATATAATCAACAAAACCAAACCAATAATAAATCCCATCATAATCACATGCATATACTATACGCATATATACAATAAATTTTTTGAAAACATATAAATGGTAATAATCAACATATAAAATTAATAGACAAATTATACCTCCAGTTATTTGACCTACTCTATAAAACAGTGATTCAAAATAATATTTGATCAACATATAAAAATAGGTGACGTTAAGCTAAAAAAATTAATTTCGATCCATATGATACAAAAACCATATCACCTATTTTTGGTTAGAATATATGGAACGGATTGTATTTATTTTTCTACTTACCTTTTTTTTAAATCAAGACAATTAGTACTCCATACTTTTTATATTTTGGTCACAATATAAATTTACGTTAGATTTTTAGATTTTATTTTAGATAACCTGTTTGAAAGATGTAGCATGAAGTGTTAATGTTAAAAGTAAATTTAAAACATGATCTTCAAAAACTAAATAGGCATATTAATTTAAACAAAATCAACACTAAATAATGTAGAATAGAAATTAAGAAAGATATACCTTGTTTCTGGATATTTTATTGACATGAAGATAAGAAGTCGATCTCCACAGTTACAATAAATAAATTGAAGATTAGTTGATAAATAGAATCATATTCGTAGCTTAAGATATATTTTCATGAGATATACATTAAATAATGATTAAGATACATATTAGATTAGTATTAGTAGTATAATAATAGGTTATTAGCATTAGTATTTGATAATTATTAGGTAACTTTTAAATAGGATTTTGTTAAAGGATTATTAAAAGGTGACATATGTCGTGTAAGGAATGCGCCGTCGATAAAAAAAACGTTGCAATCCTGTTTTAGTTTATTGGTAGATAATTGATTATTAATATTAATACTAAGAAGATTCCTACATATGAAATTTATATTAAAGATAAATACCAAACATACATAACATTAAGTGAATTAGTTTCCTTATAGATATATTCCATCGATCCAAATTTTTATCTTTATTATCAGTATTTTAGATTTAGACAGATATAGCCACAATATAATTATAAGAGTTAAATAATATTACGCATATTTGTATACTAATTAAATAATAATTCTAATTTTATAGACTAAAGGGACACATGTCAAATTAGGAATGTACCATGTCGCATTAGGAACGTACCAAGTCTCTTCTTCAATAAAAGAGTGTATATTGTGGCCAATGTTACAAGGAAGGACACACAAAAGAAGAATGTTATCAAGTGGTTGGTTATCCCCCTGGTCACCCTCTCTATGGGAAATTTAAGACACCACTACCAGTTCAAAAAGGAAGGTTCCCTGCAAATTCAACAGTTGCAGCAGTTGCTCATGACACTCCCTTCACTGAAAGTCCACCTTCTGTCCACCAAGATGATTCATCCATGCATTGCAGAATGGATCAACTACAAAATCAACTGAACCAACTTATGCTTATGATGCAGAACACAACACAAGGTGAATCCGAACTCTATCTCTGATCTCATGTATTCTTTTATCTCTGCATGCATTTATCACTGTGTTATTGCTACTTGTGCTTATGATCTTAAAGATGCTTGGATACATGACAGTGGTGCCACTGATCATATTTGCAACACCTTAGCCAAATTTAAACAAATCTACACCTGTCCCACACCCATTTCTGTAGGCCTCCCTAATGGCCAACATCTTCTTGTCACTCAAATAGGCACTGTTGAACTCCAACCAAATCTAATTCTCTATAATGTCTTTTATATACCTCAATTTGCCTACAATTTAATTTCTGTCAGAAAATTAACCAAATCCACCAAATGCAATCTTCTCTTTACTTCTGATAATTGCTATCTGCAGGCCCATGATGAGATGATTCTTCTTGGATCCATTCTACATGGGCTCTACATCTACACTCCTACAACTCCAATGTGCAATACCACCATGTCTACCAACACTTCCATCTCTCATCTGTGGCATTCAAGACTTGGCCATCCATCTTTTCATGTCTTGAAGAAAATTCCTAGCATTTCTACTTCTATTCAAAGTACTGATGTCAATAATTGTACTATATGTCCTTTGTCCAAACAGCATCAATTACCTTTTGATATTAGTCAATCTCATGCTTCTGTTTTGTTTGAACTGATTCATGTTGATGTTTGGGGCCCATATAAACACCCAACTGTGAATAAATGCAAATATTTTCTCACAATTGTTGATGATTTCTCTAGAGCCACATGGGTATATCTTTTACCTGCCAAAACTCATGTCACTTCTACTCTAAAATTGTTTTTCTCATATGTCCAAAATCAATTCAAAACAACAATAAGAAGTGACAATGGCACTGAATTTACAAATTATGAACTCACCTCTTTCTTTCAAAATCAAGGTGTTATTCATCAAACTTCCTGCCCATACACACCACAACAAAATGCTAGAGTAGAAAGAAAGCATAGACATCTTTTAGAACTAGCAAGGGCACTTCAGTTTCAAGCAAATTTCCCAATTCATCTATGGGGATACTCTCCATTTTGACTGCCACTTATCTCATAAACAGACTACCAAGCAGTGTCCTCAATTTCAAAACCCTTTATGAACTTATATACAAAGAACCACCATCTCTTGATCATTTAAGAACAATTGGATGTCAATGTTTTGCTTCTACACATCCTTCTGACAAATTTGCACCCAGGGCCATCCACTCTGTCCTCCTTGGATATCCTCAAACCCAGAAGGGTTATCTTCTATACAACCTCACCACTCACACTACTTTTGTTAGTAGGCATGTCATTTTCCATGAACATATCTTTCCCTTTCATAAATCTTCCACTTCATCAACTACTCCTCCTCCCACCACTGCATATACACCAATTTATTTTCCTCCACCTCTTAATCCAAATATTATTTCTCCTACTACCATTACCACCACCTCTGATCCTACCACTTCTAACATCCCTGTCTCCTCTCCTTCCACTTCAACTCCAAATTCTACTTCCTCTTCTTCTCCATCTCCTGCTCCACCTCCTTCACCACCACCACCTCCACCACCACCATCAAGACAATCAAACAGAACAAAACAATTATCCACCAAACTATTGGATTATTCTTTTCAACTTCCTAAATCCAACATTCCTTCTTCCACCAAATACTCTCTTTCCAACTACCTTAATTACTCAAATCTAACTCCCACTTCTCTTCACTTTGTTAATTCCATTGACAAACATAAAGAACCATCCACTTATATCCAAGCTTCTAAAGATCCAAAGTGGGTTGAAGCTATGACACAGGAAATAAAGGCATTAGAGTTAAATAATACTTGGACTCTTCTTCCACTTCCTACTGGTAAGCAACCCATTGGCTGCAAATGGGTTTACCGAATTAAATACCATGCTGATGGAACCATTGAGAGATACAAAGCCAGACTTGTAGCTCAGGGATTCACACAACAACAGGGCATTGATTAAAAAGAGACATTTGCACCAGTTGCAAAGATGGTGACTGTGAGAACTCTTTTAGCTGTTGCTATTCAAAAGGGTTGGATACTTGAACAACTAGATGTCAACAATGCTTTCCTTCATGGTGATTTACATGAAGAGGTTTATATGTCACTCCCCAAAGGATATTACAAAGATTCTCCTCCTAATACAGTCTGCAAATTAACCAAATCTCTCTATGGGCTCAAACAGGCCAATAGACAATGGTTCACAAAATTAACTTCATTCTTGCAAACCCTTGGTTTTAAACAAAGCTATGCTGATACATCTCTCTTCACATATTCTTCCAACACTGACTTTATTGCACTTCTAGTCTATGTTGATGATATTCTTATCAGTGGTTCCAACCAGAGTTTGATTGACTCCATTAAGGGTAAACTTCACAACAAATTTAGCATCAAAGCTTTGGGTCCTCTACACTACTATTTGGGCATTGAATTTTTGAGAAACAACAGTGGTCTTGCCATGAGTCAAAGGAAGTATGCTCTTGAACTAATTGAGCATGCTAACATCAGTAATCTTAAGCCTGCAGCCACACCATTAGACCCCTCTGTCAAACTCACTCATACAACTGGTACACCTTTGCCAGATTCATCTCTTTACAGAACACTAGTGGGAAAATTGATTTACCTCACCATTACTAGACCAGACTTGGCTTTTGCAGCACAACATCTCAGCCAATTCACTCATTCACCCACTGATGCTCACATGGCAGCTCTCCTCAGGGTAATAAAGTATATCAAACTCAATCCAGGACAGGGTCTCTTCTTTCCCACATTAAACAGCCTTGAACTTCTTAATTTTTGTGATAGTGATTGGGCAGCTTGCCAAATGTCTAGAAGATCTGTTTCTGGTTTTGTCATTTTTCTGGGTTCCAGCCTTATCTCCTGGCAATCTAAGAAACAAACTATGGTTTCTAGATCCTCTACTGAAGCTGAGTATCGTGCACTTGCAGACAGCACATGTGAGATTACATGGCTTACTTGTCTCTTGAAAGATCTCCATGTCCACATTCCAACTCCTATATTAGTCTTGTGTGACAATGCTTCTACTATTGCTTTGGCTTCCAACCCTGTTCCACCATGCAAGGACCAAACACATTGAGTTGGACTGTCATTTTGTTCGAGAGAAGATTAAAGCTGGTCAAATATTACCACAATTTGTTCCTTCAAAATCACAAGTTGCAGATATCTTAACAAAAGGATTATCCAAAGCCCTACACTATAATTGCTTATCCAAGTTGAGTTGTTGTAATCCTTACAACCTCTCAACTTGTGGGGGGGATGAAGATGCATGTAATGCATCTGAACATGATCGAGCTGAAGAAATGTCGAGAGTAAATGCTTCTGTTTCATGGAGATATAGCTCGAAGATGAAGGACATAGCAAGCAAAAGTTTAATACAATGCAATACTATGTAAATATATAGTTTTAGTTAGAAAGTAGCAAGTTAGAAAGTCAAGGGACGAATTATGTAAATATTAGAGAGGCGGTTAACTAATTATTCAAATATATAAACTGTAATATTGTATTATTCTTGATTCAAGAAATGAAAAAGATAATTCCTCAATTTCTTTCTCTCAATTTCGTTGCTTTTAGCCAAATTTACCAACAAAACAAACTAAGCTAATAATCAACCAATATTGTAACATATAATCAACAAAACCAAACCAATAATAAATCCCATCATAATCACATGCATATACTATACGCATATATACAATAAATTTTTTGAAAACATATAAATGGTAATAATCAACATATAAAATTAATAGACAAATTATACCTCCAGTTATTTGACCTACTCTATAAAACAGTGATTCAAAATAATATTTGATCAACATATAAAAATAGGTGACGTTAAGCTAAAAAAATTAATTTCGATCCATATGATACAAAAACCATATCACCTATTTTTGGTTAGAATATATGGAACGGATTGTATTTATTTTTCTACTTACCTTTTTTTTAAATCAAGACAATTAGTACTCCATACTTTTTATATTTTGGTCACAATATAAATTTACGTTAGATTTTTAGATTTTATTTTAGATAACCTGTTTGAAAGATGTAGCATGAAGTGTTAATGTTAAAAGTAAATTTAAAACATGATCTTCAAAAACTAAATAGGCATATTAATTTAAACAAAATCAACACTAAATAATGTAGAATAGAAATTAAGAAAGATATACCTTGTTTCTGGATATTTTATTGACATGAAGATAAGAAGTCGATCTCCACAGTTACAATAAATAAATTGAAGATTAGTTGATAAATAGAATCATATTCGTAGCTTAAGATATATTTTCATGAGATATACATTAAATAATGATTAAGATACATATTAGATTAGTATTAGTAGTATAATAATAGGTTATTAGCATTAGTATTTGATAATTATTAGGTAACTTTTAAATAGGATTTTGTTAAAGGATTATTAAAAGGTGACATATGTCGTGTAAGGAATGCGCCGTCGATAAAAAAAACGTTGCAATCCTGTTTTAGTTTATTGGTAGATAATTGATTATTAATATTAATACTAAGAAGATTCCTACATATGAAATTTATATTAAAGATAAATACCAAACATACATAACATTAAGTGAATTAGTTTCCTTATAGATATATTCCATCGATCCAAATTTTTATCTTTATTATCAGTATTTTAGATTTAGACAGATATAGCCACAATATAATTATAAGAGTTAAATAATATTACGCATATTTGTATACTAATTAAATAATAATTCTAATTTTATAGACTAAAGGGACACATGTCAAATTAGGAATGTACCATGTCGCATTAGGAACGTACCAAGTCTCTTCTCTCTATATAACTAAGAGAGGATAATTTAGGGCTTATGTGTCATTAATCTTTGTTTAACAAGTAAGACTTTTGCTTAGTTGTCATTATATGCTTTTTTTTTTAGTTATATATATCAAAAATACAAATACAAATACAAATAAAGTAGTTAAAAATTTTTACGTGGTCATAATTTATAATATTAAATTAATTGGGATTATATCATATGATGGATGGATAGTTATTATGTTATTAGTTTATTTAACTTTCGGATATATATTAAGCAACTAAAAAAAACTTAAAAGATTTCTATGTATTTGGCGTATCAAAGATATATACGCATTTGGGCTATGATCTTTTTTTTTGAACATTCAGTCGGAACACGACATCGGGGAAACCTCACCGTAAATGGTGAAGCCTTGCACGTACCCTAGACAACGAGATGTTGACAATGGGCCGTTACAAGTATTCAGAGAACCACAGGGGGAGGAAAACCCCCAACTAAGCCGCCCGAAGGCACGACACTTAAATTGGGGTAAACCTTTGCCCCCTCCAGGATTCGAACCGGGGTTCTCATCCCTTCATAGGAGGACTTGGGAGATGAGGAAACCACTGCACTAGGCGGGGAACCTCTTTGGGCTATGATCTATCCTTTGGACCTGTGAGCATACTGGCGAAGATATTGTTTTTTTATTTTTTCTCTTTTTGTAGGCATCCTATTTTACTCCTAAATTACACGTGTGTTTGAAAATCAGGACTCGAAAAACTCATATTAATCCACTCTCACAAATGTGAGAAGTGGAACTACCCAGGTGGATCCTCCAAAGACCTTACCAATGGGTCACCAACCCCATTGGCGAAGATATTGTACTACAAGTATTGTTGTTTTCGCCTTTTATCAAAATGATCAATTGTTCACATTGTTCATCTATTCTTCTATTTCCTTTTTAGACAAAGAAGGTGATTAATGGTCCCTTTCTTATTGTCATTGCGAGATCATCAGGAGAGGCAGGGTTGGTGTCATCATGACACCAAGGCGTCTGTTTGGAACTCCGCTGGTGCATCATCGTGGCGGCTGGAGACGGTATACTCCGTTGGTGCATCATCATGCTCAAATATTTACGCACATTATATGTAAACATTATGTCCATGGTGTGGATATATTTACGCACATTATATGTAAACATTATATCAATGATCTAGATACTGATTGGTCTTGCACAATACTTTTTTTTTTTTTGATCGGAAGTCAAACGCGCTAATCCACTGCGCTATGCGGTCTTGATTCTTGCACAATACTTGATAGCAGCATAAAAAAACCTCCTAATTCCAGCATTCTTCATGACGTCTTTTCTGCTGTTTTTACCGATGGTCGTCACTATCGGTATCAGGTCATTCACCATTCAGAATATAACGTTATCAGTGTACCCGTAGCAAAGAAATTCACAAGTCAACACAGGCCTTTTTCTGAACTGCAACAAATATCTATAGGTTTTTCAATCTTTGGGCGTCATCAGCATCATTATGTACAATATAATAAATGAATGGGTTCAACTTATACGCCGGATACCTGAACAACATTTAACCATAAACACAGATACTTTGGATATGATAAAACATAGTAGCAATTTCAATTGTCTTACATATCTTATAACAAAATACTAACAAACTTCAAATGACATATAGTAGCGACTTCAAACACCTTAAAACATAAAGTACCCTTCATCATATACACCGAAATGGAAGCAAACATAACTTTAGGTTTATTTGACACGCGACCAACTGACTCCACACCAAATCCACACATACTCGATATTACTTGCAAAAGAACACTTCATAAGAACGAAATGCATTAGATTCACGCACAAACCCCTTCACTAGAAAAGGATGTTCGACACCATCTCAAAGGCTACAAGCCTTAAATGAAAAACATCGAATCCTTGAGGTCATCGTGAAGCTTGTAGAAGTTCTGATCAGTTGAGAGGTCAGGACTCTGCTCTAAAATTGCCACCTCTTGAAACATCCGACCCCTCTTCGCCACAAGCTCAGCATAGTAGACCGGTGGAACTAAAGATACAGGTTCTGTGCAACGAGCAAAGGTATAACATAAAGTGATAAACCAGATTCTGTATCTCATCAGATGTAAAGCCAATCTCATCCCATATTGCAGTGTAATGTGTGGGCTTACTTGTTCCGATGCCTCCAATATGGCTACAGAGGTAAAAGTCAAACTCAACAGGATGAACAATCGTTGTATCCACAACTGTTCCCGGGGACACATTGCCAAAGTCTTTCCCGTTATTTGGAAACAAGCGAGTTCTGTGCCGTTTTTGAGCCACAACAAAAGTGACAAACGGGCGGTAACTCTCTGTATAGATGGCTTTCTTCATAGCAACCATCTCTTTGTTGAGGACCATATCAAATTGCGCATCACTCACACCACCACGAAACACTACAATCTTATTCGGTTTCCCTCCATTAACCTTAGCATAAGCATTGACCAGGTCCAAACACAAGCTTCCAAAATTCAGAATCTCTTCCTTCCGATGGTCTTGTGGGAGCACACGAGCAGCATAACGAGTCGCAGCAGGCCAGTTCACCGAGCCTACAACAGCTGCAACGGATGGGGATTCTGTGTTTGATGGAGCCGGATGATTTACATCAGCTCCAATGAACATATAACGATCATTCTCACTGAAACAAGGAAATCGCTCGAGTTCTACATTGCTACCTCCTAACTTGGCATTGATCTTCATACCAAGATTGGCAAGAAACTGATCATTCGATTCGTTGGCATTTTGAACCAAACAACACTGAGTCACCACACCAATTTCGGTCTCAGAAACCAATTTAAGATACTTGTAGCCTTCATGTTTATCTGCCATCACACATACAATCATTTGAAGTTGACCCGCGCCTTTTTCTCTACATTTGTTCAAACACCATTTAAGAAGATCACAAAGTACATTCTTATTAGATAAGTCCTCCATTTCGGCTTTCCCCACCAAAAGAGGTTCTTCCATTTGTACCCCTATACTTTTGCATCGGTTCATCAATTTTGGAATGAACAAGTTGACATTTAGCTGATTCCGACGATCACCATTACTAAAATCTATCAGCGCCCATCTCTGAACTGCTTTGCCCATCACTAAAGTTTTCCCTTGAAGAAGATTATAGTGACATTTCTGTCTGTCCACCGTTACAACGTTAACTTTACCACTCGAACTACCAAGCTTTAAACGAGGAGCTTCCAATACACGACCATCGACCTCTGTCATGTTCATTCCAACTCCAAGTTGAAAATTCTCGATCACTGCCGCACTGCAAAGATAATAAACACAAATATTAATGCAATTAGCAGAAACATAGACTATGTGAGTCTTCCTACTTGTTTAACCTAAATTTTTCCCTTCACCTTTTAGCTATGACCCAATTAATTAAAACCAAAACATAGACGGCCAATTCCATCTAAATGGGTCAAAATTGTCACCTCCAACTATATACGACAGTTATTGATATACTTATTGATGCAAATCTGAAATGATCTTATCGAGTGAATACAAAATGCATAAGAAAAGATTTTAATATAAAAAGAAATCAAAAGAGTTGCAACATACCCGGGACTGCCAACATCATACTCTTTACCAACCATTCTGCAAATCTCACTCCTGCGGATATCGGGAGCGGAGACACAAATCTTTTAGTTGCCTGGCAGCGTCCCTGCCCAATTGCTCCTTTGGAAACCTTCTATCTTCAGCCAAGACACAAAACTCCATTGGAACATAGTTCGGCTTTTTACTACTTCCCAATGTCAAACAAGGGATACCCTTGTATTCTATATCTTTATCCCATTTTTCTTTAAAATAATCAGTAAGCATGACAACTTTCGATTCTTTCTTCCCTTCAAGATCTTCTAGCTCAAAAGAAATATCACTGGTAACTTTTTCAGTCAAACCAGACACAATGTACTTCTGTTTTGTATGACGATGAGTCACACTCACCCTTAGTCCCCTCAACGCTAATACAACCTTTTTCCCAAACTTTAGAATGTCATTAATATCATTAATCTCCGAAACATGCTCCTTCAGAAAATCAATAACGTGCATCCTCTTATAGAAAGGTATGGTAGAGTAGTCTGAACACATTACGAGCCCATTTGAAGTAACCTTCAAGCTCTGTTGCGAGACTCTGTAGGCAGCAACACCACATTGCAGGTCGTCTTCCGTTTGGTACTCACGTGGGTACATGCCTCTCCCAACTGAAACCTTCTCTTTCATTACTACATCAAGCGCCTGCAACACATCACGTGGGACTTGCATAGCATTTCCTTTCAAAAATTCCTGCAGCTTTGAAAGGTTCAATTCGTTACCATACTTAATGGTGCACGAATAAGACCGGCCAAATAACTTAACAGTATAGGTTCCTGGTTCCAACAAGACTGCACTGTAAATGTACTTTTCACCATCATATACAGTCATAAGTTTAGGAAATTGATCAGGATATGAAGAACATAGCTGCTGTTGAATCGATCCCAACTCAGATTTTAGAATTGACTTTTTTAGGGGTCGGGAAGAAGATGATGACCCCTCTTGGTTAGCCTCGTGTTTGACATCCACATCATAGCGTAGTATACACATTGATGGATCAAACTTAACTGGGAAGTGGTTAACAAGAAGCTTCACTTTGTGCATTGCAGCTGTGCCCCCATTGTCTGGACGCTTAATCGGCACATTAGCATTTTCGCTCTGAACTTCCTGAATCTGATGATCTGTAAAAAAATCTTAGTATTAGCATACAATTTCTGAAAGAAAACAATAGAAATGTAATACAAAAACGAACTTTACAGGTATTGGGCTTTAAATGTATCATACAGTTAATAAAAAACAAATTGAAGAACTTCTCACACTTGAAGCTGGAAAAATTTAAGAGAATGACAATAATAATGAAACCAGATACTCCTGATATAATGAAAGTTATAATCAAAATCGAAACTACAACATAGTGCATTTTAATCAATTTACACAAATTTAGCATCTTTCTAAACAGAAATGTCTTCGTAGTAGAATTGTGGTAGAAAAATCTCTACTCTAAGTTATAAATACAATTTGAGAAGCTTCATTGCTTTAATATTTTTACTTCAAATTGAAAATAAAACAGCTAAAAACTTTTTCTAAAACTAAACAACAATCTTAAAATTGGATTTTGTTTCAAAGTGCTTAATTACATACATATTTACAGCAAAAGGAATATACATAAATCTATGTATATGTTTATTTACATACATATTTACAGTAAAAATAATAAACATTCCGTTTATCTGCTTATTGTATAGTGCATTCTATATAACTAATCCAAAAAATCTCATAAATATATGCAAACTTAGCTCACCAAACAATCAACCAAATAATCACAGAAAAAAAAGCAAGTTAGGTAGATCACACACGCACACACACACACACATATATATAGATACATATATATAATTAAATAGAAAATTAGTAAAATATACCAGCAACAGGGACAGTTGGTGGAGACCGATAGTCAGCGGTGGGTTGACCGGATCCAACAGCCCGATCGGGAGCCCGATGATCCACCACATTCTGCCTAGTATCAGCATAACCCGAATTCCGATTATTATTATTATTCTGATAACCGCCACGTGATGATCCTCTGCCTCGACCTCCACCATAATAATCCTGTGGCGCTTGTTGCTGTGCTTGTTGTTGATTATTATAATTGTTGTATTGTGGCTGGTTTCGGCCACCACGTTGACCGTAACCGCCGTCCACCGCCGCGACCACCGTCACGTCCACCGCCGCGACCACCGTCACGACCACCGCCGCCGCGGTAGCCACCACGGGGATTTGAACCTCGATAACCGCCGCGATTGTAGGAATTCTGTTCCATTGAGTGATCAGTTATTTTGGATTATATAGATTATCAACTAAACAATCAAATGATCAGGATGGTCATATGATCAATAATACAACCCAAATCGAATGAGAGAAAAATAGAGAGATATATGAATGTGTGTGTAAAACTACACGACTCCAAACCCTAAAGCAGGGTTAAATACTCCTGTAGTTACACCCCTCATCTTTAAATCTTTTGCTATCTTCATTCCTAACTTGAAAGTTACATAACCAGCCTTGAACTCTTCTGAACTTGACAAATACAGCCCAAACTTGAAATCCTGCACATCTAGAAAGTGTGCAAGTAAAAAATAAAATTTAACCAAGTTAAGATTGGATTTTTACCTCATTATTTTTACAGTTTGATGATAGATTATCTCTGTTTTTTTTTTAAAAAAAGTAAACAAAAGAAAAAAAAACAAACATCAAAAAAGAAAGTAAGAAAAAAACCTTCAATTTTTCTTTCTCCTTGCATTTCGAATTTACATCAGCTGATGTGCGGATGTTGAATTGATTTTTCAAAACTTTTGATATTGAAAAAAGATTATAAACTTAATTGAACATATTTATAAACCTAATGGTGTTGCTTTCCTACCTGGATCGTGAGATTAGTTTGAGCGAGGTTAATGTGAAACGCCCATTTTTTATTATTATACAGAACGTCTATTTATTTTTTTAACAACTGTAGCACATTGATAACGAATTTTTTTATGTTGAAACTTACTTTACTCTTAAGAAGACTAAACAAAACTTGTTCATAAACAAAATGACTAGAAAGGACTAAAAGTGAGTATTCAGGCTCTAACGGCCGTTAAAGGTGGACTGACGGGCGTTACAGTCGGCTGTTAACTGAGTACAGGGCCTAACAAGGCCTGACGGCCGTTAATGCGTGCAGGACCTGAACTGCAGCAAACCAGCAGCTTATGGTACTTTTGGGACAGCTTTTTGACCACTTTCCGTTTGAGGAAACTAGACATATCATGTATCATCGCGAAGCCCTCGAACTCTACTTTCCAACCCGACAACTAATCTTTACCAAAACCTGACCCATTTCAACCTACGAGCCCTCAAAGTAGGCCCGAGAGTCACATTTTGACCTTTTACCAAAAATGGACCAAACACTCAATTTAGACCAAATCTCAACTTTAGACAACTAAATCATACTAAATATTATACAACATCATCTAGGACACATTGAAACCTTTCTTTCAAGATTTTTGACTCAAACGGGTCAAACGGGCCAATTTTGAACAAAATGGGTAATAAGGACTAGTACGTACATAACCCAAACAACCATATTAAACATCCTTGACATTACACAACCATCTTACATAGCTGATCTAACTAATATCATACACAAGATTATGACTCAACTTGTTACTTGACCAACTAAGTTCATCAACACATAAACGACCCATTCTTTTACATAACTTTCAAAATATGCGCGATTTACTTCGAGTTGAGCATCAACTCGGCAATTCAAAAGAGACTTTCATATACCTATTAGCACATGTAATCCACTCCACGCTAGACTTTCCCTAAAGTCCTTCTTTCTCTTTGCCTCTTGATTCACTTGACCCGCTAGCGCCTAAAAAGAAACATGAAACAACTAGGGAATTAAGCACAAAGCTTAGGATATAATGGAGGTGACGAGAAAATTTCCGTCGGAGTGATAGCACCTTATAGGGAGCAAGTGACTTTATTGAAAGGCAGTTGGAAGATATAATCAAGAAGTTTGAAAAGACGTTAAAGATAGATGTGAACTTCATGGACCGTTTCCAAGGGGGAGAAGGATATAATAATATTTTTCGATGGTAAGATGCAACGAGGAAGGTGACCTTGGTTTTCAAAGCAGTCATCAACGAACCAATGTGGCTCTCACAAGAGCACGTCACTCTCTAATCATAGTTGGAGACGAAGAGACACTTTTTAAGGAAGAAAATATATGGAGAAAGTTGATTGAAGAGAAGAAACAACGTGGATGTTACTTTGATGCTGAGGAGTTGAATTTACTTTAAACAATGTTAGATGCCCCGAAGTTTGTTAGGTGTACCGAGCGTGTTTGAGTTTGTGTATAGTATGATTTTTCTTTCTTTCATATTAGAGTTGTGTATTTGAGATGTGGAGTGTTCTTATACAAAATTGTCAACACTACTGTTTAGTACGTGTAAGGGTAAATACATGTGCCATTTGCGATTTAAAGCAACTGTTCATCCTATATATACTATTGGAGTGTAGTGGTAATTAAGTGTAATGGTTCAATTGGTTGTTTCAGTATTGAGTGCATGTGTACGTATCTATATATATCTATCTATATATAATTAAAAATTGAGTGATATGTAAACAATTTTGCAACAATTATTAACATAATTAATAGTTTATTATTTAGTTTAATATTAAGGTTTATCATGTTTAATGATATAATAAGAAACTATATAATAATAATACACACATGATTATATAAAATGCTATAATGAAAAAGAGTGATAATTAATATTTGAATTATTAATTAAAAGTTGAGTGACATGAAAACAATTTTGCAACAAATAAATAGATAAGGAAAACTATATTGCATGTTTCTTAAGTTGGAGTAGTACTTAATTCTACCAAGGTACACTGACACATATGTTTATCACATGGGTTTTTGCATATTGTGGCTTTGAAAGAAGTTTGTTTGAGAGATTAGATCATTTGAAGGGGTATTCAAAACACCTACTAGCTACACAATATAGAATGCATCCTGAAATTAGCCTATTCTCAAATAAGCGTTTCTATGATAATCGCATTACTGATGGAGAAGTTGTAAAAGCAGACACGTATCGTAAGACATATCTTGAAGGAGGCAAGATTGGAACGTTCTCCTTCATCAATGTTAGTGACACCGGAGAAGAAAGGGGAGACAATGACAAAAGCTATAAGAATACGATGGAGGCCTGCGTGATTGTTAGAATAGTCGAAAAGCTTTGTTTAGGAGATCTGTAACTCTTATTTAAAAATTTTTTTTTTCCCGTTTGTTAATTTATAACTACTACTACTAATATATAATATTTTTAACTTAATTATATGTATAGGATGTAATGGAGGTGACGAGAAAATTTCCGTCGGAGTGATAGCACCTTATAGGGAGCAAGTGACTTTATTGAAAGGGCTGTTGGAAGATATAATCAAGAAGTTTGAAAAGTCGTTAAAGATAGATGTGAACTCCGTGGACAGTTTCCAAGGGGGAGAAACGGATATAATAATCCTTTCGATGGTAAGATGCAACGAGGAAGGTGACCTTGGTTTTCTGAGCAGTCATCAACGAACCAATGTGGCTCTCACAAGAGCACGCCACTCTCTAATCATAGTTGGAAACGAAGAGACACTTTCCAAAGAAAATAATATATGGAGAAAGTTGGTTGAAAAGGCGAAACAACGTGGATGTTACTTTGATGCCGGGGAGTTGAATTCACTTTAAACAATGTTAGATACCTTCAGTTTGTGAGGTGTACCGAGTGTGTTTGAGTTTGTGTATTTGTTAATATGCTTTTTAAGTATTTGGTTGGATATATGGTTATATGCTTATATATTATTGCATAAATTACATTTTATGTGTATCTAGTTTATTTTAATAATTTAGGTAAATTTTTCACTTAAATAATATAAAATAATTAAATTCCAATTCAACTAACGCTTTAAAATGTGTGGTAAATTATATTAAATTAATTAATTAAATTAATTAAATTAATTATATTAATTAATTATACTATATTAAGACAATGGAATGTGAATAGTAACTCGCCTACGTGGCGAGTTACTATTCGTCCATGTCACATTCTGTATTATTATTCGGATTTCGCCAAATCACATTCTGTTCAGGTTTTTATTACGGGTTATTTTTTGGTTTCTTGCATATTTTTCCCCTTTTGGGCGGATTTTACCACATCTGATCCCGTTAGGGTATAAAACTATAGGTTACTTCTTGGTTTTATTTGAAGTAGTGCCTTTGAACAAATATCTATTTCATATGTCAAACTTTTTAGCGATAGCGAGTTACTATTCATAGGTTACACCTGTTACATTATTCGGATTTTGCCACATCACATCTTGTTCGGGTTTTTTACTACGTGTTACTTCTTGGTTTCTTGCAATTTTGCAAACTCCGCAAAGCGGGGTTGTGAACCTCCTAGTTATATATTTACAATACAAATAAAACTATATCAAGTACCAATTGTTTAATCTATTTTAAAAAAGCACACAAAGCAAACCTTCTTGGGACATCCATTGTTTTACTTGCCGTCTTGTTTGTTTTTCTTCTTCAAACAAATACCTATTGTCTTATTAAATTTTAAAATTGTATTATTTTTATGAAATTGATGACAAAAATTTGTAAAGATAAAATTAGTGTTTGAATAATTACATTGAGTTACTGAGTTAGAATTGAATCAAAGAATAACATAAATATAAGTCTTTTAAAATTCATAATGGCTGTTGTTATAAATCCATTGTTAAGATGGCTTTTATAAAGGTGGCTTATATAAATAAAAAAATTCCCAAAAAAAATTAAATTAGTTTATTTTCTTTTTTCAAAATAAATAAAAGCTATTATATAAGACTAGCACGGTACCCGCGCAATGCGGCGGTGGTTGTGGCGGCAACGGTGTGGTGGTGGAGGCGGCGTCGAGTGGTGTAGATAATTGATGTAAAAGGTTAATGGAGATATTTTGGATAAATGACTGATATTGTAATTTAATCATTAATGGTATTTTAGATAATTCCTCCATAACTTTTAAAGAGAGGGTTATTTTATTTATTAAATAGTATCTATAATATAACTAAAAGAGGGGGTTGGGGGTACACTTGGCACCCTAATCCCCCTCTTTGAGCCTAATCCTCTCTCCTTATTAATCCTCAGTTTTTTTAATATTTATTTAAATTAATTTACACTTTTTGGTTTTCCATCACCAATTTCAATTCACTTAAAAATAATTAATTTACACTTTTTGGTTTTCCATCACCAATTTAAAATTTCACCCAATTTAAAAATAATTAACTTACACTTTTTGATTTTCCATCACCAATTTAAAATTTCACCCAATTTAAAAATAATTAACTTACACTTTTTGATTTTTCATCACCAATTTACACTTTAACCCAATTTAAAAATAATTAATTTATACTTTTTGGTTTTCCATCACCAATTTACACTTAAAAATAATTAATTTACACTTTTTGGTTTTCCATCACCAATTTACACTTTAACCCCAATCTAAAATAATTAATTTACACTTTTTGGTTTCTCATCACCAATTTACACTTTAACCCAATTTAAAAATAATTAACTTACACTTTTTGATTTTCCATCACCAATTTACACTTTAACCCAATTTAAAAATAATTAACTTACACTTTTTGATTTTTCATCACCAATTTACACTTTAACCCAATTTAAAAATAATTAATTTACACTTTAACCCAATTTAAAAATAATTAATTTACACTTTTTGGTTTTCCATCACCAATTTACACTTTAACCCAATTTAAAAATAATTAACTTACACTTTTTGATTTTTCATCACCAATTTACACTTTAACCCAATTTAAAAATAATTAATTTACACTTTTTGGTTTTATTGTTAATCTATAATATAACTCACGTACGACAACAACAAAAAAACTACGATCAACTACAAAAGGGTTTTCTTTTTATATACTTTGCACATAATTAATCATTATTATTATTATTTAACATTAAATTCTTATGTTATTGTTATTATTATTTCTTTTAATTTAGTTTGTTGTCCATTATAGGTTCGTTATGGCTTATTCTACAACAACAAAAAATATGACCACATTAGTTCATCTTGAAGATCTTAAGCCAACACATGTTAACCATCATTTACGACTCTGTGTTGTGCATGTATGGACTGTTTCGGAGTGGAACAACCCGAAGAAAATCAAAACGTTCGAGATGGTCTTTGTTGATGAATTGGTATGTATTTTTCAAATTATATAGTTTACACTTTTAGAATATAAGAAACTGTAAATTTTTTATTTAACTAAAGTTGAAAAAAAGGGGTAAACTGGAATCAATATTTATATGGAGTTAATTTTCGTATGTTTTTTCTTTAGCTTTCGTATTGATTAAGTTGTGATATATGACTTAACTAATCTAAATATTATATATTAAATTTTGTATTTGTAACCTATATTAACTCTTAGGATTTACGATTATATCTTTCTATAACCTTTTAGATATAAAGTCTAAATTTGCTATGAGTAGGTTTCTGATTACTTTAATATATTGACTTTGATTATTTTGATTCTGTTTTGAAAGTAGCTCATTAATGGTGTATACTTAAGATTTACGATTATATCTTTCTATAAGCTTTTAGATAAAAAGTCAAATTTTGCTATGAGTAAGATTCTGATTATTTTAATATATCGACTATGATTATTTTAAATTTGTTTTGAAACTGGCTCATTAATGGTGTAATTTTTTAGCCTCTATTATTCTATTAGGGAAAAATGCTACATATTAAGATGGTGTTGAATATTTTAGTATGATTATTTAGCATGGTGGAACAATTCATTATTTTAGTTTGTGTAACAAATATACTTCGGATATTATGAAAAGCATGATATCAATTTTAAATAATACCTTAAGATAAAACCCTTTGATCCACGTTATGTTTAGGATTTAACACAACAGGGGATGGCTTTGCAAGGTTTTTGGCTCGACTCCTTTTTTGATCAAGAATTTGTTTCCTTATCTTTCTTGCATTAGCCGATAAAATCATTTGATCGACGTTTGGAATGTCCTCGGTTGGGTTCCTTTTTTTTATCCAGTTGAATTTTCCTGTAGGATTCTGTATGCAAAGATGTTTATTCGATTCTTATGGTTAATTTGTTTGGGGTTTATTTTTTAAAATTGGATTAAATACATAGAAACACACTAAGAGAACTTACCAGTTTTTTCCATGTTTTTTTTTGCTATTTGCAGGGCACTACCATACATGGCTCGGTCAATGGTGAATGAGCGGAAAATTTTAGGAGTATTTTGACCGATGGAGTGGCTATTCAGCTAGCAAATTTCCAAGTTGATTTCGGTATCTATTTAATATATTTGAATTCCAATTTTTTAGCTTTGATTAATATATTTTGAGATTACCCGTCCATTGGACGGGCCCGAACACTAGTAAAAGTATAAATTAGGTGTATATGAATTAGGATTAAGAAATAAGAGTATTTTGGGTATAAAAAAGTGTAAATTTCCTAAAATAGGAGAGTCAATATGCTTTTATAAGAGTTCCAATAGATTTGTAGCAAATTTTTAGCCTATGTGGCAAAATTTGTAATAAAAATTTGCAATGGGGTGGTCAAGATTTGTAGACAAATTCTTCCCCACAAATCACCACAAATTTGTTTAATCTTTTCTTTTTAAATTAAAACATGGACGACGAGGATGATTAGTTTTATTTGTATTGTCAATTTGTATTACTTTTTAGTGTGCTTGTTTTATTTGTATTTCTTTTTAGTGTGTTTGTTCTATTTTATATTGCAATTTAAGTTTTAATGGTATTTGAGTTTTAAATTTATATTTATTGTTTTAATAATTATTTAATTAATTATATGTTTAATTAATTAAATACATAATTAATAAATTTAATGTTTATTAAATGGTTATGAGAAATAATGATGTGGAAATTAAGTGAAATTTGTAGTAAGAATTTAATGTTTAGCATTGGGGTCAAAAAGAGATTTGTAATAGAAAGAAAAGAAAAAAAAAGGCACGCAGCCAGAAACTCATGAAATGTCAATATTGCCCTTCATCCATCAGCAAGCTACACTTATTTTAGCAAAACCAGGTGGTTATCTCAGTAATTTAATTACCTTTATTTAACCAAAGTATATAGTTAGAAAAAAGAAAAATATGACTCATACTCTTAAAAAAAAATAAAAAAAAAATAGTAAGAAAAAATGAAAACAAAGTCGATTTTCACTCAAATCGATCCAAAATTCCAAAGGGGTTTTAATATTTAATTTCAGTGATCCCCCTCAAAATCCAGTTCGTGTTTGTGTGTGTGTTTTATTGGATCTCATGGCAGCTCCGTTCTTTTCAACACCGTTTCAGCCCTTTGTTTATCAGGTATATATATTCATTCATTCATTACTATTTCTCATATAATTTTAATTTCACTTCCTCAATTTTGCTATTTCTTTAAATTATTGTATGTATATGATCGCGTGGTAATTTTTTCAATTTTAGTTTACAATTTAAGATTTGTAATTTTTATAAATCCGTCAATTATAGTTGATCTGATATGTAACTGCTGTCTGTGATTATAGATATATATAAATTCGTGAATATGTGATGTGGCAAGGTTGTGATTAAGTAGTATTAAATAATAAGAATTTTGCCCGAAATTCCGTTCCCTGCAAATGGTTGGTTGACCTGGTTGAGGAGGACTTTTGTGGGAATAGATCACAGGTTCGATTATGACTTTATGAGCTTCAATCCTAGGTCGGTTGCTCCAGCGAAAGTGACAGGGCGAACATTGCCTGAAGTTGGTCTTTAAATATAGGCTTTAAGGCCTATACAATGTAGGATGTTTGATTACATTTTATGCAATTAAAAAGCTAACTAATTTGTAAATTTTGCGGTTTTACCGGTGATTAAATTGGGGAAGGGGGATGTAATTTTTAGGGAAAAAACACATTTTTTATCCCGTGGAAATGAAAGTGTGACGGTGGAACAGTGGGGTTACTAGGTTGAAAGAGCTTGGATGTGTATATGTGTATATGTAATGCTCGACAATCTCTTACGGAGGCTACATTGGTAACTAGAGCCGGCAACTTCCGCCCAAACTCTTAAATATGGGTTATATTGGGTGATATTCTTAATTGTTTGGGTGATTTTGGATGATGTTTTAGATTGCAACGGGTGAGAATGGACCATAATACTTTATCTTCAATTTTGAAACGGGTCAAATTGGGCGGAAGATTAGAAGAGTACGGTTTGTTGTTCGCCCGAACTCAATAAAACAAACCGATGTTACAACCAACTTCCGTCACAGCCACCCTTGAATTACAACAAACTTCCGACGACCACCTACCGCCACCTTCGCTGTCACAACCACCCTCGAATTACAACCAACTTCCGACCACCACCTACCGCCACCTTCTCTGTTACAACCACCCTCGAACCACCGGTGTTAAAACCAACTTCCGGCCACCACGAGCACAACCTACCACCACCTTCGCCGTCACAACTACCCTCGAACAACTAGCGTTACAACCAACTTCCGACCACCGTTCCAGTTACTACGTTAGATGTCGAAATCAAATCGAAACAAATTGAAGCCGTTCAAACAAAGAAGAAAGAGTAATGAAATTTTTGCTTGCTTTCGTTCTATAATAAAAGGCAAAAAGGAGAAAAGTAAATTTAAGAATTGAGAGAGAGAAGTGAGATTTACAGCTTTACACCATATTTATATTAATAAAAGGTATAGAACACGTGTAGCTTAGCTGGCTGTATGAATAATAAATTTATATACATTAATATACTAGGACTTACGGAGTATAATATTTATATATTCATTATATGTAGTAAATATAAAAAATATAATATATCCGTACAGACTTAAATCACATTATTATATATTTTGATCACGACTCGTGACCGATTCCTCCAATCCATACAACTTTCTCATCTTACATGCTATGTTTTGATGGCAAAAGATTTTCCTACAAAAATAAGCAAGTCCTTGTTCTTTTTTAGTCATTTTATAAATAATAGCCCGTTTCGACCCGGGTCCGTTTTGACCCGGATCCATTTTGACCCGGTCCGTTTTGACCCATTTTCAAAATTACCCGTATTGACCCGAACCCGTTATGACCCGGACCCGTTTTGACCCGTCACTCAACCCGATCCAACCCGTACATTTTGCCACCTCTATTGGTAACCAACTAACAATGTATTACTAAATAGCTTATTTTATCATATTAAAGAGTCAAATAGTTGCCAGGTTTGTGTTGGTTTGTATGACTTTCTGTGCAGCAGTTGCTCGAAATACATGTTAGAAGAAGACTTATTTAGCTGTTAGACTTATAGAGCTTTAGAAATGGAAGTGATAGGTACACCCCCTGTATTTTGTTGTTAAAAAAAGGTACACACCATATTTTCTCCATACAACAATAGATACAACCAACATGATGCACCATGTACAAGTGGATAATACATGAGGGTGATAGAAATTCCAGGTCCACTTGGTTCTCATTTCATCCCTTTCTTTTTTCAAATTTGCATCTTAGGTGTGTATATGGTGCACTAGGAAAGAATGTGCTGGGAGATTTAGGACTGCAACTTGGTTAAAAGTTTGTGTTTTCGCCGTCACACTAGGCATAAAACACTGAATATATATTTTAGTTCATAGTTCTCAGCATCGAATATGACTTAGGGTTTTATCTAGAGGGCCTTTGGTATAGCGCTTTAGGGTGTGGCCCATCTACCAAGAGGTTGAAGGTTCATGTCTAACTTGCGACAGTCTATGTAAATATTAGGTCGTTCAAAATGTAAGACTTTACCTGTCAAAAAGTAAGAGTTGTGGCCTGTGGGGTTGCAACAGATGATAAAAGTCTGTACATTTTACAGTCACAGCACTAAAGTCTTAAAGGAATGGAACCCATGTGTCACATTTAATTCTCAAATTCTTTTATAGAAAGAAGTTCAGCATTCCATGAGCTGATTATATGCAAGGCGATGAAAGGTTACAATAGGAGATTCGGAACCAGTATGATGCACTTTGCCAGATTAACACTGCTGATGCTTGTACTTCCTTAGCTGAGCCTATTGTTCCTACTGAGGATGATTTTGAGGATGAGTCTGATAGTGATGAAGTGTTTTGCGGTGAAGGTGATACTGCTCAGTTCATGGGTTCATAAAGATTGACTACTAGCTTTAGTTTACATTGCTAGTTTGATTGTTCTTGCTGTTCTGGGTCTGTCCAGTTTACTCGATTGATTCATTTCTTGCATCACGGGTCCCTTTTATTATTTGCGGGGGGCCCGTGAGGGCATTTACTATGTAAATGTTTAAGTCAACTGGCATTCAGCCATGTTGCCTGTGTGTTCTTGTGATTAATACAAATTCGAACCAGGGGTGACGGCCTTTTACCGAAAAAAAAATAATATCTTTTATAGCTTTACTTAATATGGTTTAACCATGTAAGATTATTGACACCGTCTTCTCTTAAATCTAACCTTGCATGTACCAATGGGTGCTTAGAAATAACAAATATGCACCATATACATTGTGAGAAGTCTATTTATCCGACAGTTATCACACTTTAATAGATATTAAGTACCAATTGAAGGATGCACATTAATGGTATAAATTTCAAGATGAAACTTTTTTTATGAACAGCCAGCAAACTAATGCATTGATGTTCTTAAGGAGACTTAAACAATTGAACCCGCAACCTGAGTTTTTGTAGCGATCGAATAATACCATCGGGAAACTTGAAATTAGAACTGATGGAAGTTATAGTTTAATACTTGGTATTCATTTGGGGACGGAGATAAAAATATATCAAACTAGGAACTATACTTACAGGGTTTCGGTAAAGTCAAACAGATGGTGTATATTGTCAGCATTTCTATGGAAGATGTATGGACTAACTTAATTGTTTTGACCTTATCTTAGCTTTAGATCATAATTTGTATCTGTGTTTCTAACATACTTCAAAATTGACACTTCTTATATAACTTAAGTTTCTTTACTTTCTATCTAAACATGTCATACATTAATTGTATGTGGTTTTTGATCAGTTAAAGGACAATTATTAACTTCATGTGCATTGGCTTTGCACAGAATCACATAAGCTATATCCAAATGTACAACTGAACCTTTAGAATACAGCTTTAAGCCTATAACAATTAACAATACAAATTCCTGATGTGGTATTTCTTAACAAGCAACAATCAAGCACCCAATACTGTATTTCGTAACATTCAAGTATTTAAACAATTGATGCACCTAATGTAGTATTTTTTACTTCAATAATTTGACTATTGGGGTTAATTTCAATAGAGCCAGCAAGAAGATGTTACACCTTTTCAGATTTTAGGGGGCGAGGCTCAGATAGTTCAGGTATTTGCTGTATCCTTCATCTTTCTCCGAAGAACTTAATCTCCACCAAAATAACCTAAATCTTTGATCATTAATTCTGATTGTCTATGCCAGATAATGTTGAAGCCAGATGAGAAAGTCAGTGCAAGGCCTGGTAAATCCATATTGATTATATTCTCTTTATTTAACCAGCCTTTTAATCTGTTTGTGCATTTCTATGTGTAATTATGTTACCTTTTTTGATCAGCGAAATGCCCTTTAATCTTTCTTCTGGTCACTGATGCATCATGTTTATTATTGATGAGCAAGATCTGCATAAGTTAATATTCCATTAAACAACATTATAATGTATGAATTACAGTAGGGGTGATGGACCAAAACATATTTAGAGATCATAACACTAACAACTACATAATTAGCTTTATTTATGACCAGATGTGCATGTTCCACTGTATATACCCCAACATGAATGTAGGGCATTTGTATTTTTATCTGTGGTGTATTTTTTTTGTACTTTGTTCGGGAAGCGGTAACTAATGCGCTTTGAATCACAAGTCTTGTGGACACGATACTTCGATAGAAGTATTCTATACATAGCAGAGCCACAAAATACAGAGCATATTAGTGGGTGACAGGCCTAGACATACAAAACCCTAGATGAATTTAGGGCTGTCAATGAAATAAATTCCCTATATCGTAATGTGTAACATTGGCATATTAAACGGAGAATTCCAATAATGTGTGATCTCTCTGCAGGTTGCATGTGCTACATGTCTGGGTTGACTCAAATGGAAAATGTTTATGCCCCAGAAAATGAGGCTGGAATGTGGCAGTGGCTTTTTGGCAAGCATGTGAGTAGCACAATTTTTCTAAATAACGGTACAAGTGATGGATTTGTTGGCATTGCTGCACTTTCTCTTGCAAGGATTTTCCCGGTTCGTCTCATCCTATTCTGTAGTTGACAGTTGACTAAGAGTTCATGTTCGATACTTAGATTTTCGTTTACTATGTTGCAGATTGACTTAGCAAAGTTTGGTGGTGAAATTTTGTGTCAGGTCTATATTTGACTCGTCAACTGCTTTTACCTTTCTTTACATGGCATATATTTTGCCTCCAATTTTTCATATCGATGAGATGGTCTCTATTTGACTTTTGGAGTATTATTTTGTAGCCAGATGCATTCCTTTGCTCCATCGGTGATGTCAAGATCAGTAATACTTTCGATCAGAGGGCACGTAATGTTGTACCTGGCGTAGAGGTGAGATTCCATGGCCCTCAGCAACATTTACTTATCTGATAGTAGTTGGAAACTTAGAGGTGGCGAAATGGGCGGGTTGGGTGACACATCAGGTTTGTCTTGAATCAGGGGATTTTTAGCATGAACTGGAACGCGTTTGGTTGGCCCACAAACATCTTGTTTTGCATGATTTCTTTTACAAGTTATGAGTGTCTTAGTTATGGGTACAAAAACAATATTGTTACGTAAATTATCTAAATTTGAATAAGATAATGTAGGAGGATTTGTGCATCAAACTATTAAAGTAGACCTCTATCCCTGAAGTTGTGGTTAACCACAGTGCTGGTGGGGATGAATGTGTGAATAATGTTCTATTATGGACCAAATGTATGTGAATTAATTGCCTTTACATAAATAAAAAGGAATTTCGGTGACTTTTAACCTGTTGGCTCACTTAAGCTTAGTTTTTTTTTATGTCACTCATTTACTCGTTCTCTTTCAAACTAAAGGTTTTGATTCACTATTTTCTTTAAGCTAGATTTCTATTTGACAGGTTAAGGATACAACTTGACTCAAATTGACCGAAAGGGCCACCTCTAAACTCCATTAAACCAAGTGCATGTATCTAACTACAGTCTTATGTTTTTGTAGGGATTCTTGAGACAAAACTCAAATTGACCGAAAGGGCCACCTCTAAACTCCATTAAACCAAGTGCATGTATCTAACTACAGTCTTATGTTTTTGTAGGGATTCTTGAGACCGAAAGGATCTGGTATATTTTTTTATAACTTGTTGGTTCTGATGTTGCACATAAAACTGCTCATAACTCGGCAAATATTTTGTGCTTATACTTTATAGCAGCTAATGGTTAAAACTTGATACTATATAAACGTTGCTCTAACTCCCTATTTGTCTTAGTAATGATTTCCATTACACAATAGTAATTATTTTGATCTTGTAGTTAAAGCTTATCCTATAGTATCTTAGCTATTTTGTCTTTTTTTTTTCTTTTTATTTTGTCTTAATAATGATTACTTTGACCTATCTAGTTTCCTTTTCTTTCTGTTGTTAGTTGTGCAGAAGAATCTTGAAGTGGGCGAGACTCTTCAAGTTGATATGTCTAGCATTGTTGCCGTACCATCTACGGTCAATGTGCAAATTAAGTACAACGGCCCAATGAGAAGAGTGGTCTTTGGGGTAATTTGCTTATTGTTTGTGGTGTGATTAATAACTTTATTTATTGCTTACTGTGTGCGTCTTATGTTACTACTACTCTGTGCTTGCTAAATAAATTAGGTCGCGTTTGGTTCACAGATTCTGATGGAATCTGATGGAATTGGAATGGGATTTCATTCCTTAGTGTGTTTGGTTGCTCAAAGACGAAGGAATATCATTCCATTGGAATGTAAACATTCCCTCATTCGATGGAATCTCCATTCCTTGAGGGTGGGGGAAGGAATCTCATTCCATTCGTTACTTGAATCTTCAGAAAATCAAAAACATTCCGTCAAATTCCATTCCTTCAAATTCCAATTCCACTGAAAGATTCCATTCCTCCTAAAAACATTATGTGAACCAAACGCGCCCTAAGTTTCTTTTTTTCTACTTATTAAATGATATTAGTGTTAAGGTTATAAAGGGCAAATATGTCAGAAAAGTTTAGTTTTAATGATTGGAATAAAAGGTACATTGGTTAAGTAAATGAGGTTATTGGTATGTAGTAGAGTGACAATTGACATATAAGAAGTATTTCTTACTCAACAGTTTAGGCAGGGTGGGCTTTGGGGCGTTAATGCATGGACACCAAATTTCACAGCTCTTGTTTAATGGATTACATAGATAAGGATCCATATGCTTCTTTATCATTATTGTTTTCTAAATGTGTGATTCACATTGATCTTTCATAGGGGGCCAATCTAGTAACAGCAATGTTGACTGGACCTGGCATCGTCTTTATTCAGAGCTTACCCTTCCCCCGGCTTTCTCAGCGTATTGCTAGGTAACTTCTCTCAGCTGCAATCTTCTAATACATAAAACTCCAATGTTCACGAGTAGAAGTGGTAAGGTGGGCAGGTTGGGTAACAGGTCATTTTTATAGTATAGGTTTGGTGAATGTCGTGCACTTGTGCAGTGATACCTATTAAACTTTTTCTCTGGTTGATGATAGTTTCAAACCTCTAAAAGTAAACATGGACCTTTTGTTTTGTTTTGCAGAGCGGTAACATCTCCAAACATGCGAGATAATCCGAAGTTGTTCATGCAGATAGCCATATTCTTCTTTCTTGCTTATGTCGTGGTTATCTCGTCCTTAATCTTGACAGACATATGACTTCTTTAAGTTTTCTCTCTCTTGCTCAGATTAAAGTTTTACAATCCAACCCAGATAGTATATTGAACAGATCGAAACCTATATCTAGTAGAACTAAAAAAAAGGTCCAGTATGTTCAGAAAATCTAGGTTTGTACTTTCTGTTTTTTTTTGTACTCAATCATGTGGCCAAAGAGTGGTTCTAATTGGTTTAGTCAAGTGTTTGCTTAATATAATTTGTTTGGTTCTAATTGGTTTATGTAAATGCAAAAGCATTAATTATACATCTTTGATTCCGAGTCCATATCCCTGTCACTGTCGTCTGTCGGTATATGGGCTGAGCAATAGTCTAATTCCAGGTTCTTTTAAATGGACCATGTCATTGGACTTTGGTCACCGGATGACTTCACTTCCAATCTGTAGGCCGAAGACATTTATGAATTTGGTTCTCAGAAGTCGAGCTGAATGATTTTCACCTCCAGTCCAAGAACATGTCTGATGAACATTTGGCTTTCGGGCTGTAGCTTCATATGTGGTTTAGAAGACATACCTGGTTATGACTTGTGTAAGGCTCAGAGAAATGATGATCACTTGGTTCCTTTTTAGGTCTCGTAACATACTATGATAATATTTCTGAGTTATTCAACCTCGAATAAACCTTTTTAAAGCTAAGCTTGAAGTCATCATCTGCCTCCTGATAGTCTTGGACTTGGAGATTGAAGCTTGAATAGCCCAGAAACAGTACAGTATCAATATCTATACTACCACCAATAAATAAACTCAATTCGAAATCTCGAAGAGACTAAATGAGAACTATTAACCTGCTCAAGTTTGGCATCCAACACCAAGAAAATTCTTATAGCTGGAGCATATGACATAAAGCTGACGATCAAATATAATTTTGAATTGAATTTTATGAAAATTGAGTATCTAGTCATCTTTTGATGCCATTTGTGCAAGAAATTGCGTAATTGTAGTATTACATAGAAATAGATAAATAAATGGCAGCTTATTATGATTAAAAGTTTTAGGTGGTAACTGTTGATTTGGATGTGTATTATTACATTATATATTATACCAAATTCATGTCAAATTAAAAGGGCTGGCAATGCTAATCTTGTGTGTCACACAAGTTTTTTAAAAAGGAAAAATTGAATAGGTAGTACATTTTGTGAGGTTAATTCATAAAGGAGACACTTACTTTAACTATTTGAATTTTTAGTACTCATAGACAAAAAACTTTTGAAAATCTCCTTTCATCATGAATTTTAATCTTTTCCTATACCTCTTACTACATACAACAATCACTCACCACCTTTACTAATCAACAATATCTCTTCATCTACAACCTCTATAACTTGAATCCACCCAACAACGAAGCCCTTTCTTTTTCCCCTTTATTTTAAAAGTATTTCTCTTCTGCTTTTATTTTAAAAAACAAGCTCCAAAATGAAACAAAAATAGCATTTAAAATTTTTTAATTTGAATGAAATTTTTAATTTTTATAATTACACAAATATATCTCATGAAGTTACAATTACAATAATCATAGCAAATACCTCTAAAAAGTAAAATGTTAGGTAACAATTTTGTTTAAAACTACAAAATTAAACTGTAACTAAAAGTTATAGTTACAAGCAATGTTTTGAAAACCGGACTCATAAAAATTCACAAGTCGGACCGGTCGGATCGGTTCAACCATAATTGGACTGGTTTTTTGACGAAATATACATAATGCCATTAGAATTATAATTTAAATACAATATAAATTTAATAAAGCATTCATTATCCAAAATTAAATCAAATTATAACACAAAAGACATAATATAAAGATAACCACATTCAACCAAAATACAACAATACGTGCATTTTTTTTCAATATACAGATATCTTTTTTGGCAAACTCTTCACAAGAATACTAAAGTTTCAACTTTTATATTTTTGATAGTTTTTAGAAGTAAAATAAATTTGATATAATATTTGGCTGGTTTGTTTTTTATAAAATACTTGCCATATTTTTCTTTAAATGACCTTTGTTTCCATAATAACAAAAATTTACATTTACGTTTAGCTAAAATTAAATATTTATTATTATCATGACAAACTAATTACAAACACATTTATACAAACTCATGAGTGAGGAAGAGAGAAAATGAAGAAAGAAAAAATGATTTTGCATTTGATTGGTTCTCTTAATTTGCCACATTATAGACATTTGTTTGTAATTGGTTTGTGTATTTGACATTTCTCTTCTTTACATAGATTATATAAGTATTAATAAACAAATTACAAATTTGATAACAAATACTAATACATGTTTATATCCTACGTGGCTTGTGGCTAGGACATAGGGTGGCGGAACCCAAACCGACAATTAAATCCATATTAATCATTTCACCAAATATGTATATACTTTCAAAACCTTTTTAACTTTCATTTTCAGTAATCTCGATCTCCTCTTTCCACATTTCTTTGACTTTTTGATATTATGTTTTGCTTATTTTACTTTTCTCGATCTTCTCTTTTCTTCCAAAATAATCATCGGCGAAAAGTTGCAGAAGACACACAACCACCAACCAATGGTTTGGGCGGCATAAAGCTTCAGAAAACAACTGTCGTGTGGGTTGACTGGTTCAATACCGGTTTGATCCGACTCCGGTTCTAGTCAGACTGGGCGGTTTAATCCGATTCAAGCGGTTCACTATCATGCATCCAACTGGAGGCTATCAAAACGTTTTTTTTTGCAAATCCCGGTCCAACCGTGGTCCGGTCAGACCGGCCGGTTTTATAACATTGGTTACAAGCTACAATTAACGAGTATGGTTATTTTCGTCAACTATTCCCTTTTGAGTATTTAAGTATGGAAAAATTTAATATGCAGCAAAGAAGAAATTTTTATTAATGTTAGCAGACATATAGGTCCACATGTATCATTTGTATGTATCATTTGTATTTACTTAAGAATTATTTGTATAATGTTTTGTTTCTTTAGATATTTTGTATATAAATATGGATCGATCGATTGAAATTCAATAGAAAATGATATAAGAAATTCTCTCTGCAAATATAAGAAATTCTCTCTGCATATTCTCTCTTCTCTCTTTCTATTTTCTCTCTCTTATTTTCTGTCTCTCATTTTCTGGTTATATTATAACACGTTATCAGCACAGTAAGTTCTTGAAATTTCGATCCTTGAATTATACAATATCATCAACCATCCTAGGCAATATTCTCATCTATTGATCTTGTCAGAAAATTCCCCGGCCACCGGAATTCCGTTGTATGATCCTCTGCCCGATTTCAATCCATAAAATTTGTACACGAGATTGCTCTCCCAATTCTTGATCATTGGATTCGAGGAACTCCGATTCATCCCCTGGTAATTATTCTTTTATATTATACCGCATATATATATACATATAATACGCGATATATAAGTCAACTTTTTATTTATATATTTAGTAAGTATGTTGAAGGTAAAGTAGCAGAAAAAAAATAAAAATAAATATAATGGTAGATTTATTGTAATTTCAATTGTGTGTTACTTTTTCTTTATTGTTAATTGAACTACATATCTTATAAAATCACATCACTATAAACCATGTTGACAAATTAGTAAAAGAGTTACTTCGTATTTTATTATGATGTATTATTAAAAGATAAAAGAAAACGAAAATTTGAAAGAGATTTTTTACCTTAAATTATACATTGAAGACTTTATGCTATTAGACTATGAGAGACATAGAGCCTCATTCCCTGCTGCCTCCACTCCTCAATCTAACGAAAACAAGTCCTAATCGGTGATGGCTCTTCAAAAGTCAATTCCAAGAACAGCCACGAGTGATGAGTATGCTCACTGATATACACAAGATCAGTCTCAGTGCCGATATAGGTAAACTAACGAATCAACAAACAGCAATTTAAGCTTTCATTGCGGATATAATTTTGAAAAAGATACAATCAATAATATTGTTGAGTAGTAAGAAAGCAGATATAACTAAAACCGAAAAGAAAAAAAAAATACTCACTAGAAAACGTGATCAAACTAAGATGCATCGACTTCAAATAAACAGTTAGAAAGTCGTACGTATGGGGTGTGTGTGTGTGTTAGTTGAAGTGTGTTTACTAATTAGAGCGTACCCAGCGCCCTCGTGTGGCTGCTCGTCCGCCCTCCAGGGACGAGTCCACACCGTTGGGTGGGACTCGTCCCTGGTTCGTTCGGGGGTCTCGTCCGGGTGGCTCGTTCCTGCAGGGACGAGTGTTTGGGATTTTTTTTTTTTTTTTTTTAATCCTATATACAAAGAAGAAGACAAAAAAATTAGTGGGTCCAAGACTAGTCTTTGAGGGATGAGTGCATTGGGTGCATTTTGGGGGGATTAGTCCTTGGAGTGTTTTTTGCTGATGTGGCGCTGACAGGGACTAGTCCTTGGGGGATGAGTGGTGGGCATTGGGTAGCCCCTTATGAGATAAAGATAGGGAGGAATTTGAATGAAAGATCATAATATATATAAAAATATTACAATGGGAGCTGACAGCACATGGTTTTGTAAAACCGTGTAATGGTCTTTGGTTTGTTTAAAAAATAGTGTTGATATGTTTCTTATCCAATGACTATTAAGTGGTATGCTATTACTGAATATATAATTATATTGGGACACACTCAAGATGGATTTCCTTAATATCTTTCTCGATTTTCACTCATCGGGCACCATTAGCCACGGTTGCAGCTCCTCCTTTATCACCCTCATCCCCAAATCATCCTCTGTCAAATCCCTAAACGATTACCGACCCATCACACTCATTGGTTACATAAAAAAAACTATCTCTAAGGTTCTTGCAAACATGCTGAAAAAGGTAATTACAAAGATCATATCACCAACCCAGTCAGCATTCCTCTCAGATAGGAACATCCTTGATGGTCCATTGATGCTAAATGAAATAATCACCTGGATAAAGAAGAGCAAAAGAGAAGCATTCTGCTTAAAGTTGGATTTCGAAAAGGCCTTTGACACAGTAAGCTGGACTTTCCTCTTATCCATCATGAGACAAATGGGCTTTCCTACCAGATGGATCTCATGGATCAAAGGCATTCTCCAATCAACCAGATCTGCGGTCCTAATAAATGGTTGTCCCACCAGCGAGTTCAATTGTGAACGAGGAGTTCCCCAAGGTGACCCACTCTCCCCTTTCCTCTTTATCATTGCCATGGAAGCGTTTTCAAACGTGATCCATCGGGCCTCCTTATTGGGCCTTATCTCCGGGACCAGACTCCCAAACAACGGACCCACCATCACCCATCTTCTCTATGCCGACGACGCCATGATTATTGGATCATGGTCCTCAACCCATATCGCCAACATCACCAGAATCCTTAGATGTTTCTATATCGCATCTGGACTAAAAGTAAACTTTCACAAGTCTTGCTTTTATGGATTAAACCTCACCCGAAGCTCCATTGTTGCCTCCACCATCACACTCAACTGTAAAAAAGGCCAACTCCCGATAACTTACCTTGGCCTCACTGTAGGCTCCAACATGAACCTTATTCGAAACTGGTCGCCCGTAATTCAAACTTTTGAAAACCGTCTCTCGCGATGGAAAGCCTCAACCTTATCCCTAGGGGGACGAATCACCTTAATCCGTTCTGTGCTTGACAGTCTCCCATCCTACTATTTCTCCCTGTTCAAGGCCCCGGTATGTGTACTTACCAAACTTGAGTCTATTAGAAAGTCTTTCTTTTGGGGTGGATCCTCCTCAAGGAAGAAAATTCCTTGGGTTTCTTGGGATTCTGTCATTGCATCTACGGATGCGGACGGGCTCGGTTTGGGTAGTTTGCAAACCAAAAATTTATCATTTCTCTCAAAGTGGTGGTGACGCTTCCATAGCGAACCCCAAAGTCTGGGCCCGTGTGATCGTGGCTATTCACTCCACGACTCGCAATTGCTCCCCGGTACCCATCAAGCCCAACATGGTGGGAGTTTGGAAAGGCATTGCCAACCTAAACTCCCACCTCAGTCCGTTTAACATCTCTCTTGAGAATATGATTACAGGAAAAGTAGGTGATGGCGCATCTATTCGCTTCTGGATCGACACCTGGATCAACAACGAACCTCTCTCCAAGTCATTCCCTGATTTCTTCAAGCTTGAAAAGTACAAAGCATGTCTCATCAAGGATCGTTATACTACAAGGGGAAGATACTCACAGTAATGGGAATGGTGCTGGTCAAGACCTCCAACATTTCCGAATGAAACCCATCAGCTCCAAGCAATGCTCTCACAGATCTCGCATGTCACCCTCTCGGACACGCATGACTCATGGTCATGGAAACACGACCCATCTGGTACTTTCACAATGAAATCCCTGAAGGAATGCATACAATCTGCCCGTCATGGACCCAAGAATTGGTCCTTCCCATGGAATCGTCTTGCACCGCTAAAGATCAACGTTATGGGCTGGCGCCTAGAAATGAACCGGCTTCCAACTACAGATCAACTAACTCACCGAAACATCCCGGTTAACTCGCTGACTTGTCCCATGTGCAACACTCACGATGAATCAGCAATTCACTTGTTTCTACATTGCTCCTTTGCCGACTCTCTTTGGACTTATATTCTGTCCTGGTGTAATCTCACGATCAGCAAACCATCCAACATCAGGGAGTTATTCACAACTCACCTGGATACTCAAATCGATCCTAGCAAGCGCCAATTCCTAAATCTGGTCATACTTGCCTTTTGTTGGGTCATATGGAAGATCAGAAATGACTACATTTTCAACAACAAGCCCCCGTCCTTCCGCTATGCAGTCAAGGAGATCAAAGCCATCAGTTTCCTTTGGATAACGAACAGACCCTCCAAGACAAAAATCCCGTGGCAACAATGGTCAAGTTTCATAAATATCCCAGTAGCTTAGTTTTTATCTGTTCATGCACTACGATCATGTATTTTAGTTCATGTACTCTTTCTAGCTCCTTGCTAGTTTTTGTCTTAATGAAATTTTGAATGTTCGGAAAAAAAAAATATATAATTATATTAATTTAATAAGCAACTATGAAGCAGACACTCCACATGCATATATAAAAACAGAAAACAATAAAATACCGCATGAATTTCAGTGTCTCACCAATTGCTTACATATTGAATATTATTTGACTATATGTTAAACATCTTTTTTTTTGAACATTCATAAAAGCTTTATTAATATAATAGCGAGATGCTAAGTTTACAAGGCAGAGTACATATAGAGTACATATGCAGAGGCATATCCGTATACGGAAATAGCAAAAAACACGGAGAAAATTGCAGGAAGACTAGAAATTGAGAAAACTGCAGGAAGGCTAGAAATTAAAGTGCAGGAAAGCTAAAAACTGAAGTTGTTCCACTTGGTCCATTCCACACGATGTTTTACGGATCTGTTTGTTAGCCACATGAAGCTTGTCGTCTTGATTTCTTTAGTCGCAAAGCGAATTGAGGGTTGCTTATTTGAGAAAGCACAATCATTGCGACATCTCCAGATTATCCAGCAATAAGCGAGCACCACCAGATTGACATGATTGTTTCTCGCTGGGTTAAGCAATGGGTGTTTGTGGATCTCGAATAGCTCTTTAAAGTTTGAGGGTCTGATGATTGGAAGATTGCACCAAGCGATTATGTGGTGCCATAATGAGTTTGCAAATACACAGTGGAGAAAAAGATGTATTCTTAAGGTTCACTCGGATGAAATGTGGCTGACTCGCTCACGAAGCCCATGACACATAACAAGCATGATGATCATGCTAGTAGTGTATTGGACTTAGTTAAGTCGCTGTTCTTTTTCATTTGAAATTTAGTATTTGGATATTTTTGGAACATTAAGCAGTTTTATATTAATGAATTGATATACTTGGTATGATTGACTTCATTTATAATACTGTGTTCTATATTAGCATGTTTAATCCATGAATAATTGTTGATTATTCAAAATCTCCATAGTCGGTCATGTTATTGGAGTAACATGAATTAAGACTAATATGAAGTTTTGGTTTTATTCACTGATGGTGAATAGTTAACTTGTTGAGGCCAAAATTCATATGTATTCATTGTTAATGAATATTGGAGTGACCCAAATCACGAGATGTCACTACATGGATCGGTGTCAACAGTGAATCTCGAAGTGATTATGTCTTTGTGTCCTTAGACCTGAGATTTGTATGTTGGTTGCTGATTATATGACATGTTATGCTTTGATGTGGTTAAACGCTATCCTGAACAAGGTAGTTATAAAAGCCATCATTAGGTATGATATGAAGTATGTGATGTGCACATAAAATCAAGATGAGATTTATTTCTCTATGTGAGAGAATGATACCACTGGGCCACTCGATGAAAATGAATGGATATTTACACGGCCGTGCCCAAGCTATATTGATTGTTGATCAATTTTAACTTGGTGATCGCATTCGACTTTTCTATATCGAGAAACAGAATTTGTTGACAAATGAGAATGACTCGATCCATGTCTCATGTCAACCAGGTATCGGTAATAAAGGGACAATTGACACTCAATCATTATATCATTATTTTAATAATGATCGTTCGTTTAGCTGAAACAAACACTCGTGTGTTTTCGGGGGCAATGATGTGTTGCTAGACGCAAATACTTGTCTGTGTAGTTTTCTAGATGATATGCCATACACAAGTGGGAGTTTGTTGGATTAGTGTGTACGTCATAACGCAAAACTATACTACCGCTTACACACGAGCCTACGGGGTCACACACAAAGAACATTTAGATATCCGGATATATGTATATTGTATACATATATTTATAATCACCAAAGTATTTAATTAATAAATAGTTTATTAATTAATATATAAATTATAATATCCTAGCAAAAGGTACTAACTAATTCATGTTTGAAAGTTAGTTGATATGGATACATCCAAAGCCATTTTGTATTTGGCTACTTAATCAAATTGATTAACTACTACAAAAAGGATGGCTACGTGATGAAAAGGATTGGGCAGCTTTCTTTTTAATATAATATGTGTGTATGATTCACACTACATAATAGAAAGGATTCGGCAGCTATTTAATCATCCATTCGGACTAAAACAAAAGGATGGCCGGTTAAGAGAAAGTTTGATTACTTTCTTAAAGGACATTGTTTTATGAGTTTCAAATATCGATCTTCCGTTCCTACAAAATTAAGTTCTTTAGTTTTTGGTTGGGAGGATTAAAAAGACCAAGCTAGGAGTTTGGTAGTTTTGATCTAGGTGATTAAGGTCTAGCAACCTTCGGGTATTGTTTGAAGTGTTCGTGTGGATCAACTGTAGAGATATTCATATTATTGAATATTGTTTCATCCTACGCGATTTCATCTACTCAAAAGGTATTATTCTTAATCTATCTTATTATGACAACTATCATGGTGTAATTGGATCTTGGTGGAAATATTAATCGTGTGCATGTTTTTATAAAATACATGTTTGTATTTTTAGTCTTCCGCTGCGTTTATAAATTTTAAAAGTACACACGAGGGCCTAGTATTTCCAACAGAAAGTGCATTAACTCAAAAACATGCTTGATATTCTCCACGCCATGGTTGCAAATGTGACAACGCCCTCGACACATGCAAATAAGATTTGATGAAGGTGTTCCATTTAGTTTGGGTGTTGCTATAGAGATTTCAATTCAGCAGGAAATTGAATTGCTTTCCAACTTCCAAATCCAAGCTATTATCATATATCAATGTAATCAGATGCCAGAATCTGAAGCAAATGTTGAAAGTTGATCTAATTTATCAATCTACTAAGCTAAGAGCTAGTATGTATGAGAAACGAGGGCAAAAAGTTTGATCCCCACAAAATTAGCAATTCTAAATGTATACATGTATAATAATTAAACCAAATTTAACCATTAACTTCAAATTACATAATTAATCCACCAAAAGTATCATAGTTAGAATTATACCACCAAAAGTATTCAGCCTACTGGACACAACAAACTAAACCAATTTAATTTGAAAGAACTTTGCTTTCTTCTTTCCGCCGCCTTCTTCAAAAACTTGAATTAACCATATAAACTTCTTTACCACATAATTCTTAACAACAAGCTCTTTTTCACCATAAGATGTCTATCCAAAGCAAAGTTGATGTCTAAGACCAAGGAGAATATAAAGGATCAGCATATTTGTAGATTTTCTTTGTGCGGTCAGTCCAAGTATAATCCTCTCTCCTAGCCGCCGAAACTCCGATGATGTACCCGTCATCATTCTTCATATAGAGGTTGATATCATACATTGTGAAAGATGAATAATCCATGGCAGAAACTGGGATCACCGTAACCTGATCGGGTGTAAGCATTGGTCGACCCATCCCCAGGCCTGAGAACCTACCCTCCAAGATAGATGGTACATCTAATAGATAAAAAATATAATACATCACTTCAAATTCACTTAAATATTCTATAAAACAAATGAACTTATGCTAAAATCCATATAAAATCCAACATCCCACCACAAACTCATACAAGTAAAAATAATTCGACCAGCACTTCAATTTCTATATATAACCATAATGCACTTAAATTCCATGTAAAGATGCACTTAAATACAATATATTAAAAAAATGAACTTATATCCCACAAACCAACCAGGGCGGAGCCAGAAATTTAGATTAGGGGGGCTAAGTTCCACCATCACTACTTCTAAAACATAACCAAAGAATAGTAGTCATTTGAGCTATCTCTTCTTCTTCTTTTGTTGCTAAAAATAATGGCAATGTTGATCGAGGTAATTTGTAAAGCTCTGCTCAAAACGAAAACGACACCTAAATCCATTTCATTAATGAATTCTCTATATTTGTTATTTTTTTATTCTCATTAACTTTTTTATACGAGTTTGTGTTTTGAATTCAATATTAATATCTATTATAAAATATTTGATTTTTATTTCATATTTTAAAATATCATGTATTTTAAAAAAATAAATAAATAAAAGTTTCCTCATTCATGAACTTTGAATAACCAACTTTAAAGTGTTTATCCTTTTTATAACTATAAAATGTGTGACTTATAAAGTTTAGGGGTAACATTTGTAACTCAATACTTTTTAAAGGGTCTAGCAAAATAGTAAGAATAAATGAAGGGGTCCTAGATGAATATCTCATTCATCTTCCTCATCGAGATAAACCCACCTGCCGCTGCCGCCATTAAAATCGAATTGCAAATCTTTGTTTCTAAATTAACGTTATTAATCATCCAAAACAAATCTCATTCATAGTAAATCATAGCTTCATCGTACTAAATTTCTAGAATTTATCATATTCGGATACTTAAAAATTGGAGACCTTGAAAATTAAAGGTATGGTGTTAAACTCATTTTGAAACACAAAACAATATATTAAAAAATAATAATAATAATAATAATAAACAAGAAAGTCATACCATTTGTCATAACAATATATATAAGAATTTTATTTTTATTTTTTGAAAAAAGAACCGAAAAGTAAATAAATTCCATGTAAAGATGCACTTAAATACAATATATTAAAAAAATGAACTTATATCCCACAAACCAACCAGGGCGGAGCCAGAAATTTAGATTAAAAAATAATAATAATAATAATAAAAATAACAAGAAAGTCATACCATTTGTCATAACAATATATATAAGAATTTTATTTTTATTTTTTAAAAAAAGGCCCGAAAAGTAAATTTTTTTTAATAAACAAGCATCAATTAAAAAAATAGAGACAGAAAGAGGGAAAAAAAATCTGTTCCAATTAAAAATTATATAATACAAAAAATCATCAAATTATGCCACACTCTTCTATATAAATCACCAAACCCAGAAACAAAAACAGATGCAATAATTGCTATATATATATATATATATTATATGAATCTTGAAAAGAATGAAATTAAAGAAACATAAATAAAAAAACTTACAGTGAGCAAAAGGGTAATGCAATTGGATGAAGTTTTCTTTACTGTGTGCCCTACTAGAGAGAATAGTTAAAAATGTAATAGAAAATGTGTAGATGTATCACGTGATAACATACATAGCTCTCCCACTTAGCTAGTCCCCTGAAACTTTCTTTTTCTTTTTCTTTTCTTTCTTTTTGAATTTTATATTTTTGAATTTTCTTTTTTCTCTTTTTTGAATTTACTTAAACACACAACAAACATGGTACCGGTACAATGTGACAGCGTTAGTGGGGTCTAGTGGTGTATGGTACAGGCGGTGTCAAATAGTGTATGTTAATGTAATTGTGATAGTGGAAATTTTTAGAAGATAAGGGTTTAAAGTGTTAATTATTAAAATAAAGGTTTAGAGTGTAAATTAATTCATTAAGGGCAAATTTGGTATTTTATAAAAACTCTTTCATAGTGGGTGTTTATTAAGGGTAATTTAGTAATTCTGTATATAACTATTGTGTAACTATTTCTAAAAATGGAGGGTATGATAATTTTTATAAAAGAGTATAGATTTTTTTATTAATTTATTTAATTTTTACACAAAGTTAAATAAAAACATTTTATTAATAACACTGCATCACATTACATAATAAAAAAACAATAATTAAATATATTTGTGATTTTATCTATATCTATACTATATTATAAAGCAAATTCTCCATGTCTAAATTTTAAGTTTCAACATTTATTTTTCCAAAATGTCCCCTTATCTATTCTATATTTACCTAAAATAACTATAATACCCTTTCTCTCTCCTTAAACCTCAACCAATCATTTTTTTCCTCTCTCCTCCATAAATCATTTATTCCTCCAATTCATTCAAAAATTTTTATCTCAAAAACCGTACATCGATAAATTATAAAAATTATATGGGTGTTCTTAAAATTTCATGCTCTTTCATTAGAGATGTCATTCGATATACTTTCGACGAATTTTTAAATCCGAGGGCGAAACCCGTACGGTTAAGGCATTTGGCTATCACACTTTATGACCTATCACCCCCTCCATCTCACTGCTGTAACGCGCGAGTACTTACTTTTGTTTAATTAAAAGTGTGAAAATAAATATATTAGAGTGTATTGGAATATATTGGATGTATTAGAAGAAATGTATTAAAAGGAGGTCTTTATAGAGTGTATTGAAGTGTCTTGTGCCCGGGAGTGCTCTAATGCATACTTTGATTTATTTATGCATTTAATTAAACTAGTTTCTTAATGAGCTAATTATACTTACCAAAAGTAAGTTAAAAAAAATCATCACCGAATGGTTTCACACAAAAAAACGTTTCATTTCAAGTACTACTCAAAACATATTTGACTATATATTATTTTCACTTAACCAATAATAAGGTTTCTTATCGAAAGATTTGAAATGGTGGTCTCTTCTGTGAGGGCTCTATACCACAGACCCGATTAAAATAGATCTCTAGATAAACGTATTCGAGTGTCTAGTCACAAATTTTGAAAAAAGTGATCAACATATCCTGACAAGTTATGCTATTTTCGGTGTATGATTAAAATTTATATCAATTTTTGTAGATAAAAATAAATCAAATACAATGGTATTTTTAGAAAATTAAAGTTTTTATACAATAAATAAATTAAATAATAAAAACTTACATTTCATATAATTAATTCCTATATTAAAGTTATTATAAATAAATAAATATAAATAAAATATAGTAAGATGAGATAATAAAAGAAAAAGTGATGGATGGATTTATGGAGTAAGCAGTAGGGATGTGCACGGTTTGGTCTAAACCGGCTAAACCGTTTAAACCGAAGTAATTGGACGGATTGGTCGGGTTTGAAATCAAAAACTTTAGACCGTCGGTTTGCCTTTTTCATAAACCGCTTTTATGGTTTGGTTCATGGTTTTAGACTTTTATCAAACCGGTTTAACCAAACCGGACCATTTATTATATTAATGATATGTTTATTATATACTATATATATATATATATAAATTATAAATAATAAATTATTATAAATTATAAATAACAAATTCTTATCTTAATTTTCAAAGATACGATCCTTAAATAATTTTTAGCAATCAATTACCAAGCTAATTAATATGATTTATATTTTCTAATATGACGACTCCCCAATCTAGTATATATACACGAATTGTCTGCATTGTTGAAAATATTAACTTCTACTTTTTGTTTTCCGTTTTTTATTTATTTTCAACACTTCATATTTCAATTCAAGTATGTGTGAAATTTTTGCAATTTGGTATTACTAAAAACTTTAATATATTGAATGTCAAAAGTATGATAACCGTTTAACCGGACCAAACCAAACCGGTTAATTGGTTTTGGTTGGTTTGGTTTGGCATAAAAATTTGGACAGGTTGGTTTGAAAAATCGTTAAACCGTTTACATTGGTTTGGTTGAGATTCTTAGCAAAAACCGGTCAAACCAGACCACGCACATCCCTAGCCTAAAGGGTGGCTAAACATACCACTGCCCTTATAAAAATATATAAAATCATACATCATCATTACAAATAACAAGTCACTTTCATATATCCTCTTGGAATAATTTTGATTCTCATAATTTGCGCATGCTTGTGAATTAGATATACATTTTATTAAGTCCATTTTATTATTCGGGTTGTACATATGATTAGATGAAGCAAGTTGTTCATTAAACTCCTGCATACCCGTCTTAATTTACTTTAAAACCAATATTGTTGTGATTGTATATGTATCAATCGCACCACCGAAATGAATTTAGGACATCATCCATTATCGAAATGAGTAACATGAACAATCGATACCAAATAAAAAATCACAACCAAGGCAAATGTCCAAAAAATTTCGATTTACGGACATCATCCTATTATTATTAGGGTTTTTCTAGTGTGTGCCGCCCTATTGGCACATGATATGTATTAAACAATCCACTCCAATCCTTTAATTTTTCTTTTTTTCACCTATCCTTAATTTACCCTTTCTTAATTTAAGTCTATATATTACACTTAACTATTCATCTTAATATTAACTCGATCAAGCGAAAATTTGGCTAAAATGAACTTTTTATCCGTCTAAACAATTTACCATCTTTTTGTACATAGTAAACTTTCACAAAAATTTTCCCTCTTAAAACTTCCCTCCTTATCTTTTTTTCGTTCACAAAATCTATATAGCTTGTTTATGCTTTGTTGTTCCTACGTACAACAAATGATCAATTAGTATGTTTTTTATTTTAATACATTTTATTTGCAAAAATGAATAAAAATCATTTATTTGATTTAAATGAAATTCCAACAGAAGAAAGTTTTGCAAGTCATGAGAATTATGAAGGCATAAATTTTTTTTATAAACCATTTGCGAGTCAATGTTTTCTTAGTAAAGAAGAAGCATTTGTCTTTTACCAAAATTTTGCAAAATACAATGGGTTTTCAATGAAATAAGTAAGATCATGTAGTCTTTGCAAATGTGTTATGTCACAGCCTAAATTCCAAGGCAAATGACTACTTACAAAAACTCAATCTTAAATGCGGAAGTCTTACAAATTCTTGAAACATCATAAACTAACCAAACACATAAACTAAAAATAACTTAAATTACTAAAATAAGATAAAGTCTTTGATCATCTGCTAAACTGCCTTTCCCTTCAAAGCTTGACGTCTTATCTTTTCATGAGAATCTGAGATACATACTACTAGGTCAGCTAACGCTGGTGAGTTCACAATTTAACTATAACAAAATACTTCATTCAAAAATATCATGCCGCTTTGAAATACTAAATAACTACAAATAAACTGACTAGCATGCAATAGTATACATATCATTATGAACAAATAATAAACTGCCACTCAGTCATAAAAGACATGAGTATTAAACTGCCATTCTGTCTTACAGACAAGAATATTAAACTGCCATTTCGTATTAAGCGGAAAGGATAAACTGCAACTGCTAATATCATGGTAACAGATAAACTTCCAAATAAACTGCATGTTCATAATAAGATAATATATGCTATGCATTCATAACTGCCGTAAATCAAAACAAAAGCATGATAACTGCACTTTACAGTTTGAGAAAATCTGATGAACTCACCTGACAACGCTTGCTTAGCTTTCCTGCCTTCTTTACAAAACCCCTACAAATTATAATATAACTCCTTACTAACTTTTATCAACTACACTACCTTCTACATACATAGGACCCTAGATAGCTGATTGGTTGAGCGACACTTACGTATAAAGAAAACCATACTTTAACATCACCTAATTATATATATATAACAATTAAGGTTTGGCTTAGGAATAGTAAGCCAAGGCTCGGCTCAGCGGCTCGAGCCATGAACAGTACCGACTTATTTTGTCTTTTCTTCTTTTTTTTTTTTGTTTTTTTTTTTTTGGTTCTTTTTTTTTCTCTAATTTTTTTCCCCCTTTTCTACAAAAACTATTTAAAAAAAGAAAAAAAATTTATACTTTTTGCCTCCGTAATTAGACAGCTAACTAAAAGTCTAAAACTTTTGCCGCCAGAGTTTCATCTTAGCTATTTTTTTCCGCATAACTTCGAGTTTTTTAACTTTATCCACCAAAGTTTCTTAACTTTTGGCACGAAAATTTGGTTTTCAGCTTAATGTTTTTTAACTTTTATCACGAGAGTTTTGTTTTTCTCCCGAGGCAACGCCCGGGTAGAAATGCTTGTTAAACTAATAAAACTAGACCATATATCTTAAAATCTGATCATCAAGCATCATATACCAAAATATAAGTTACTACTTAAATATGAAAATAAATTATTAACTTAAGTATTCAAAACAGCCATTTAAATAAAAGATTACTACATATACTTCATTATTAAAATCATTATAATCTAACAGCAAGTGGCAGCATGGAGTTTGTTTACTGAAAGCCGATTTACTATCGTTTTTGCAAAATTAATAATCACCATGCATCTCCTTCATTCGAGCTTAATGCGTACGTAGCCATTACTAACCTGCACGCACTAGCTTCGAGTTTTAACAAATCTAAGTATTCATCATGACCTTAATTATCATGCTATATCTATTAATATCTTGACATGAAACTTATGCATCATTACTGTACGACCCAATAGCTTTTTTGATTAAAACACAACTATGTACATGTAAGTTACGAAACCGCAAAACCGATAACTGACACGTAAAAACTTAGCTCAACCAATCGACTGTAAGGTATCCTAGCTATGATTCTAACGTTACGATAATAGTACAAATTCTAGCAACGAGAAGGTGTTACCTTAACTAAACCGTAACTCGAACAGGAATGCTACTATGAAATTCGAAAGAACAGAGCTTGCACTTAACCCCTTGCTGCCGCCGTACTCTTAGACTTTTCTCTAGGTATTATTATAATATAACAATTTAGGACAAAGGGTTGTGAGTGTTAGCTACAGTAACGAGGTGACTGTAGCAACTCAGCTACTGTAGCAGTGACTCGGTAGGTGTGACTCGGGGGGTACTGTAGCGAGACGGTACTGTAGCAAAAAATTTTAAATGGTTTTCAACTTTGTTTATTACTTAAATTTTTAATAATTTTAGGTTTTTTATATAAGAAAAATAATTATACTTTTTACCCCGGACATTAGACACGTAACTAAAATAATTATACTTTTTACCCTGTACAACCCCCTCAAAGCATTGTGAGTACTGTAGCAGTACTGTTTATGTAGTTTTTTTGTTGTTTTTTGATTTACTAATTTGAATGAGGTTAATGTTTTTTAACTTTTATCGCGAGAGTTTTATTTTACGCCCGGGACACGATAGTATAATTTTAAATTTTCTTATTTTTACCACTTAACTTTTTGGTTTTTTTGACATTACTCCAACATTTTTTTAGAAACTTAAATGTAGTTTACTTTTACAAAGTTGTAAATACACGTATCGTTATTTCTCCCGGGGCAAGGCCCGGTTTACCAATTCTTGTTATTTTTATAAGATATATGTCAAGGGAATAGTACGTACGGTATATGTATAATATAATATAATATACATATATATATATATAGGGATGGGTTCAAATGAGAACCAATTTAAATGGAAGAACCATAAGAACCATTTGTGAGCATTAGATTAAATTAATCAATGGTTGAAAGTAATAATGGCATTTTCGTAATAACATTGTAAGTAATAAACTGATGGAACGTGTGGAAGGGTATAATTGGGTATTTATAAATGGTGGAACAAAAATATTTAATTAATTAATTTCAGCCAATTAATCCCGTTATTTAAGCTCATGTTGTTATAATCGTTTAATCCACAGTCATCATTAATCGGAATCCATGAACAAAATCGAAAATCAAGCAATGTATAATAGTAATAGCAACTCAACTCTCAACTAATTTTCTCAAAGCCCGAATCCAAAGAAAGGTGCATCGATTCACATGACTGAATCAGGTTCTAATTTAGGTTCTAATTTATTTTTTAGCTTTGAGAAGTGCGATTAAAAAAGGGGTTATATCGGTGGTCAACAAGGAGGATGAAAACAGATGGATTTAACTTTAGATGAAGCACAAGATTTGCAGCTTATAGTTGTTGATAAGACCCAGTTAACACTTAAACTTACAGTTGTTCAAATGATCTTGTTCATATGGTATAATGTGGGTGTTCATATGTGAATATATGTATTTGTTCATCAAATGTGACTCGATGTTCATATGTGACTCGGTACTTGTTCATGTGTGTATATTTGCTTGTTCATATGGTACGATGTGGGTGTTCATATGTGAATATATGTGTTTGTTCATCAAATTTGATCGGGAAACCATGTTCATATGTGGGAGTTTATAGTTGTTCATATGTGTTTATATTTACTTGTTCGTATGGCACAATGTGGTTGTTCATATGTTTTTGTTTTGGGGAAGTAAAAATGATCTTGTTCATATGGTGTCACACCCCGTTGTAGCGGAAATACAAGGTTAACAAATAATTGCGTACTAACCGAAAGGTAAATAGAGATTACATCCATTAATGCCAATACAAGTTCAATACAAGTACAATCGTTCAAATGTGGACCCCAAAAGACGGATACAAGTCATCCTTATTTGGAACTGGGCCCACTGAATACGAGTTCAATAAATTTGGACAGTCTAATACAATTAAAGCTAATAACATGAGAGTCCTCAAAGTCTGAAGCTAATTGTACGTCCAATGTCAAAAGAATGGCCCTATAATGCCATAGAAGATCCAGAAAAGCATGAAATTTGAGAGGATCAACTATCGAAATAGTTGGTGAGTTTACAGTGTGTTTGACCAAGTCTAGTCGTCATTTGGAGCACACAATGACATGTAGTTATTTAGACAAGACAGTCGAGATCACATATCCGACAACATTGTAACAAGACAGCCGGGATCACATATCCGACACCATATTTTCAATATGTCTCGCACATGATTTCCCGTCTAATATGGGGTGCGGACCATAACCAAGACAGTCAGGCGCTAAATCTGACAAGACAACCAGTAGGATCTCATAATGGCTATAACTACATAGGGGAAACATTTTAGTTCGTCAAACACAAAGAAACAATTTAGTCAGCCGACAACATGGCAAGTCAAAGTCATTTAGTTCAATATTTCATAAGACATGTATACACATTTTCAGGCAGCCGTCAACATGGCAAGACATAAGACAAATGATTTAATTTACCAAATCTCATGGCATAGACAAAGACAAATCATTTATAAAGTATTCGTGTATACAGTACATGCTTTTCAGGCCCAAAGTAAAAGGTAAAAAGGGCGCCATAAACTCACCTTAGCAAATCAAAGAGCTAAAAGTATGAGTAGTCCGAGAATATGAGCAGTCTAGTCTCCACGTCTATCCAAAACCTAGGATATGAGCACGAATGGTGAGGATCAAATCTCACGACGACAAGTATCCTACGTACAACTACTTAGCTATAGACCCTAGAATGCCTTAACCGAGAACGTGATTTAAACTTTCGTTTTATTTAGCTTTAGTTGGTAATATCAATGACATAGTCATTATAAGGTAGTCTAAAATACCATTCGATATTCACCAAGTCCAGACGTTCAAGTTGTCAAAAACTAGAAATGTCATACAGGTCAAAACTCGTGTTCATTTGGTGCATTCTATGACGAAATTTAGCCAAGATATTAATCCTAGTGCTCAAGAGCTGTTTATGAGGAAGAATCAAAGATTTCAGCAACTTACCATTGCGCCGCAGTGGGAAAAGTTTCACCCCACTGCGCCGCAGTCAAGGTCGGGCAAAGAAAGCATTTTTTTTTCGAGAAATCTCACTGCGCCGCAGTGAGAGTGTGCATGGCTCACTGCGCCGCAGTCAAGGTACTGGCAGCCTAAAGTTTCAGTTTTTCAGCAAGAAAATGCAGTTTTTGACCATTTTCCGCAAACCAAACCATTTTCTAATCAACTCTTTTCATTATAACTAGTATAAACATGTCTAAAGACTTTGGAAACAATCCATTTTGCTAGCCAAAAACAATTCCAACACTTTTGATCTCAAATACTTACTTCTAACCATAATTTCATTCAAAAGACTATATAATAACTCTTTAAATCTTTTATGCTAGTAAGTTCAATCTAAATAAATAGAAACTAACCATAAGATTGAATTTAGACAAATTAAAAGTTTAGAGAAAAACTTACTTACCAAAAGATGATCTTGAAAAGAAATGAAAGAATATGAAGATGATGATGCTTGGATTAATTCTTGTAAGATGATTATTATTGTAGCAATTAGAAGTATTTTTCCCTTTGATTACTTTGTTGAAACCGATCAAAAAGAGAAAGGAGGTTTTTGTGTGTGTATCTTGTGTGTGTGTGTGTCGCAGATCAAAAAGAAAAGGGGCAGGGGTAGGGGTGTTTGTTGTTCTTTTTCTCACCACAAACAAGTCAAACAGCCCATGTGGCCTAAATTTAGATATTTTTAATACCCCTAATTTGATAAAATACTTACGATTAAATACCGTATGACTAAAAGGTTATAATTTAAAGTAAAGGTATTTTCCCTCGTGTTATTTAAATTAAGACAAGTCAATAAAATTCCGTCAAAGTCAACTTTGAAATATTAAGTCTAGACAGTCTATTTATTTTGTACAAGACATAACCTTTAAATATTTATTTAAAGTTATTTTAAGACTCTTCGTCTAGATAGCTAATAGTCTACGTCATCAGGATACGTCTAATTTGACTAAGTCAAAAGTCCAAAAGTCTAATAATTTCCACGTCAAAGACCGTCTAAATTAGACGAGATTATGATAATGAATGAGATTAAGACTAACCCGTTACTAATTAATTACGAGTTGTCACATATGGTACTATGTGGGTGTTCGTATGTGAATATTTGTATTCAGTGAACAAGTGTGTGAGTTTAAACATAAGTTGTTAATAATTGATTTGGTCTACTGATTTTAATGGGAATGACATACAATTTGATGATTCTATATTGCTATTAATAGGGATATGTATACAAGATAAATAACTTGTTTAAACTGATGAGTTGCAACAAGGACTATTTGAAAGACACTAAAAGAGGCGCTTGAAAAATTTCGAGATAATGATGATTTTAAAGAGTGGGAGACAAAGGTGAGTGTGACGATGCAGGACATACACATGAACAAAAAGAGTTTAAAACTGGTTATTATTTTTGAGTCTTGATATGAATGTTGTGTGAGAGAAAAACATGATACAGATTGTGGAACGTGAAGAATTGAGGATGCATTTTTAACGTGAAGTTTTATTGAGGATATTCATGTTTCCCTCCCTCTTTGTAACTGATATTGAGAAATTCATGGAATGAATTTAGAGCTAAACGTATTCTTATGTTTAATGGTATTATTATTGAATTACAAGACTGCCTCGTGTATTCTTACTAACAAAATGGTTCTCATGGTTCTTCCATTTAAAATAGTTCTTAAAAGAGCCTTTTCTATATTATATATTTATATATTGAGAGTTTGGCTCGTATTCGGTTTTCACAGGAACCGACTCTCCTCCTTTAGTTATAATCTAACTTTCTACATTATTTACTAACACCCTCTAACTAATATTTGTTGGCAATTAATACCTCATATTTTATCATTAAAAGTTCCAACAAAAGGCTTTTATCTAAAGTATTCATATAAATAAAATAAATAGTTAATGTTTTAAATTTTGGGTCTCACATGTTAGAATATGAGCACATAAACATATAACAATTTACGAGTACGCAGCGGAAAGGAAACAAATATGCAATCATATTAATTAACAATGAGAGAATCGAAACGTGTACCTTTGCGCAAAGCTTCAAATAAAATTAATAATAAGATTATTATTATTAGTTAGGGTTTAAAGTAAAACCCCTCTATGTTCGTACACTAGACACCCCTATAACGTATGTCAGTACCCGAATCACGATTCAAACAACCCTTTGTTTATACCCTTTAATTTGAAACCCTAAGCAAAACCGAAAACCCTTTTTCTTGCCTAAAAACCAAAAACCCTATGGAGGGAGGGTTTCGGCCGAACTAAGAGAGAGAGAGAGAGAGAGAGAGAGAGAGAGGTTTTTCACAATTGATTGTATTGTGAATGTGTGTGAAAACCCTTAAGCCTAGGTCTCTATTTATAGGCTTAATTAGGAGGGTTTTAAACTTGATGGACAAGTAATCCCAAAGCCTAAAGGTCTTGGAATTTTCGGCCCTCCCCTTTGTGGAATAAGGAAACAACACTAATTCCTTATTTCACTCCAACACCTCCTCTTTAATTAATTAAACCTTTAATTAATTAATTCGTGATTATATTTTAATTAATATATTACTTTAATATACTAATTAATAATATAGAGTTACCGTGTCATTTCGTGTGACCCCGTAGGCTTAAATTATTTCCGGACATGCGTTTATTATAACGTGATCACATACCAACAGCTCCCACTTGAGCATGTTATTATAAAGGCAATAACATTGGTTAGCGTCTAGCAACACGCCAATGCTCCCGGAAATATTTAAGTATAGTTTCTTAAAGCTATCATTTGAAATGATTTAGTCTTTAATATCCCTTTGTTTCAGATACCTTGTTAATTATGAATATGGATCAATGTCATTTCATAATTTAACGATTCTGTTTCTCATTTCTACAATTAATCAAAATTACCAAATTAATCAAGACCTCCTCTTGAGTTCATTTGGGTATGGCCATACAAACATTTTAATTAATCAATGAGGGCGCCAAATGGTATCATACTTCACTTGCAAATTGAAGGAACAAATCCTATATTGACTACAAGTGTCTAGTCATGTCGTTTTCTCTACATTTCTGAAAATAACCCTTTATTACTACCTTGTTCAAGACAGTTAGAACTACATCAAGAAAATGCAATCCACACATGCATAACCTACTTGTATCTCAAGTCTAAGGATAAATAAAGTATCCATTTCACGAATTTCATTTAATGACGCCGATCCATAAAATGACAATTCGTTAAGTGGCGTAAGTCCGATATTCATTTCTTTGAATACCATGTGAGTTTAGTATGACCATCTTCAAAATATTCCCTTAAATATTTTCACCAATCTCTCACATTTGCCTTAGTTTAAATATATTCTCATATAGTTAATCGACAATGGACGTTTAGAATATTTCAAAATATTCATGGATCCAAACATGCAAATATAGGATACAATTATATAAAATGAAACCACTATACCAAGTATATAATTCATTTATTAAAATAACAATTGTTTAACATCCCATTATCCAAATACCAATCACAGATTTACATGATATAACTAGCTAATTTAAGTCCTATGCCCTCGGCATGCTTATTGAGCTTTCCTTTTGACAATGCCTTTGTAAAAGGATCAGCTAAGTTATAATCTGTGTGAACTTTGAGTAATTTGATTTCACGCGATTTGCTCACGAACGTAGTGATATCTTCTTTGGTAATGTCTGGCACCTTTTTGAACCCCAGGTTCATTGGCAATGACAATTGCTCCCGAATTATCACAGTACAGATCCATAGGTGTGTTATTTGAGGGCATCACGTCAAGCCCAGAAATAAACTTTCTGATCCAGACAGCTTCCATGGCTGCATCCGAAGCAGCTATATACTCAGACTCTGTAGCAGACATAGCAACTGTAGATTGTTTCTTGCTCTTCCAATCTACTGCTCCTCCATTTAAAGTGAAGACATATCCTGACTGAGATTTTGTATCATCTTTATCAGTCTGAAATCCAGCATCACAGTATCCAGTTACTTTGAGCTCTGCATAGGATTTCCTCCATACACCAAGAATAATTCTTTAGTAGCACGCATGTACTTAAGAATATTCTTTACAGCAGTCCAATGATCCTCTCCAGGATTTTGCTGATAGCGGCTAACAATATTTTGCGCGAACGCAACATCAGGTCTAGTGCATCTTACCGCATACATGATAGATCCCACAACCGAAGCATAAGGAATTCTTTTCATACGCTCCACCTCTTCAGGTGTAGAAGCACCGTTCTTGCTAGATAAATTAAGTCCTTCTTGCATCGGCAAATTTTCGCGCTTAGAATTTTCCATCTTGAATTTCCTCAAGATCTTATCTATATAAGCACTTTGACTTAATCCAATCAACCATTTACTTCTATCTCTATAGATCTTGATTCCAAGTATAAATGCCGCTTCACCCAAGTCTTTCATAGCGAAACACTTTCCAAGATGAGATTTAACATCCTTCAACATTGGAATGTGATTTCCTATTATCAATATGTCATCTACATACAAGACAAGGAAAGTAACATTACTCCCACTAGCTTTGCGATATACACATGGCTCATCAGGATTTTGAGCAAAACCAAACTTTTTGATCTCCTCATCAAACCTTTTATTCCAATTCCTTGATGCTTGTTTCAACCCATAAACGGACCTTTAAAGTTTGCACACTTTGTCGGGATGTTTTGGATCGACAAAACCTTCTGGTTGTACCATATAGACTTCCTCGTCTAGAAAACCATTTAAGAAAGCGGTTTTGACATCCATTTGCCATATCTCATAGTCATAGTACGCTGCTATGGCTAAGATGATCCTAATAGCTCTAATGTCCGCAACGGGAGAAAAGGTTTCCTCATAATCAACTCCATAAAGTTGAGTATAGCCTTTCGCCACAAGACGAGCTTTATAGGTGTGTACATTTCCATCCATGTCGGTCTTCTTCTTGAAGATCCATTTACACCCAACGGTTCTACCATTAGGTGGAAGATCAACCAAGCTCCAGACTTGATTATCTTTCATGGATTTCATTTCCACATTCGCAGCTTCAAGCCATTTGTCAGATTCTGGATCTGATAATGCAGCTTTGAAATTAGGAGATTCATTAAAGTCTCCTAATAAGTGTTCTTCAGATTCAACCATAAGATTCAATCTTTCACGAGCACGTATTGTCCTTGAGGACCTACGAAGTGGAATCGCTTCATCTTCAACTTGAAGTTCATCTTGAGATTCATCTCTTTGAACATTTTCCCCCCCAAGTTGAAGATTGCTAGTATTTTCAGAAGTTGACACATCTTCTTGAGCCTCATCAAGTTCAACAATCCTCCCACTGTCTTCTTGAGATATGAGTTTCCTTTCAAGGAACTCAGCAAATCGATGTACCTTGACAGTGTTTTCCGTAGGAAAGTAGAAGTAGTAACCCATTGTTTCCTTTGGGTATCCTACGAAGATGCACTTAACAGATCTAGATTCAAGTTTGTCAGGCGTATCTCGTTTCACGAGTGCCTCACATCCCCAGACCTTTAAGTAAGACAATTTGGGAACACTCCCATGCCACAATTCATGGTGTCTTGTCAACCTTCTTGGTTGGAACCATATTGAGAATGCGAACAACAGTCTCGAGGGCATAATCCCAAAACGAAAAAGGAAAAGTTGCATGATTCATCATTGATCGAACCATTTCTAACAACGTTCGATTCCTCCTCTCCGAAACACCATTATGTTGAGGAGTATATGGAGGAGTAAGCTGTTGAACTATCCCATAAGCTTTAAGATAATCTTTAAACTCTTGGCTTAAGTATTCACCACCGCGATCCGAACGAAGAATCTTGATGGTTCTACCGAGTTGATTCTCTACTTCACTTTTAAATTCCTTGAATGTTTCAAACATTTCATGTTTATGCTTAATCAAATAAACATAACCATAACGACTGAAATCATCCGTAAAAGTGACGAAATAGCTAGCACCTCTCCTTGACACATGTCTAAATGGGCCACATACATCCGTATGTATTAGTCCAAGTAGCTCTTTAGCCCTCTCCGGTTTTCTTGTCATTTTGCCGAAAACACAAGATACGCATTTATCAAATGATTCATCAATTTTTGTAAGATTCCATCCCTTTGAAGTCTTTCAATGCGTTTGTTACCAACATGTGCAAGACGACAATGCCAAAGATAAGTCGAGTCCAAATTGGGCTTGACTCGTTTGCTAACATTATACATTGAATTATCCTTTGAATCACAACCATGCATATCAATTTCATAAATACCATCCCAAGCAATAGCATTAAAATAATGAACATTATTTCGAGAAACTGAAATACCATTATCATTAAAAACATTAATGAATCTGTTGTTTTTCAACAAAGAAACTGAAATGACACCTCTAGTAATAGAAGGTGCATAATGACAATTGTCTAAAACAATTACTAAACCACTAGGTAAAACCAAATGATATTCTTCTATTTCTTCTACAGCTGCCGGTAGGCCATTTCCCATGAACAGTTGTAAAGATCCTGGCTTCAGTTTCTTTCTCCTTCTAATCCCCTGTAATGAATTACAGATATGAGTACCACACCCGGTGTCGTAAACCCATGAATTACGCTTAGAAAATGAATATAATTCAATTGTGAAGATACCCGAAGTACTGGCCGAACCAGTCTGCTTCTTCTTCAACTCAGCTAGATACTTAGAATAATTCCGCTTCCAATGTCCTACTTCATTACAGTGATAACAAGCTTGGTCCTTAGCAGGAATGTTCTTTTTTCGCTGGAGGGGTCTTCTTAGGTTTAGGAGTAGCAACTTGCTTTCCTTTACCTTCTTTCTTGCCCTTTCCCTTCGGTTGTTTCCCTTTCTGGATCTTTCCCCCCTTGATCATGAGAACTTGGGGCGTAACACCCGTCACTTTGACCGGTCAATGCTAGCAAACTCGTAAAACAAAAATTAGTTAAATTGAAGTAAATAAACTTTTGTAATGAAAAGGTAAGCATGTGAATAGTCATTAGAAGCGTAATTCCAAAATATGTTTGATTTTGTCAACGAACAATTTGAACGAGTCTCGTGTTAGAAGTCTTAACGAAACGAATCATTTCTCAGGAGAAACCAGAACTAGTTGCGAGAGTGCAAGAGGGGAACAAAATCCATCCCCACCTCTCATGTCTCCCTTATCTCTTCACACACAAAAACACACACTCTTTCTTTTTCTCTCTAAAACACAAGAACACACACACAAACACCATTTTCTTCCTTCTTCTTCTTGGATCCGAAAATTAAGGGTTTTGTGACATCAAATTGTTAATTAATCATTGTATAATAATAATCTCTTGCAAAACTTCAAGATTTTTGGGTTATGTGAATGTTCTTCATCCTCAAGAGCTCCAAAACCGGATTTCGAGCTTCGGGACAAACTGGTAAGTGATCTTTAGCTCAAAATGTTCCCCTTAACTAGTAGAATACTTCCTTGTTATAGATCTAGGCGATTTGCGGTTGATTCGAGTGTAAAATGGTTGTTTTTGCTTAAAAACGGGTTTTGGTTTAGATCTTGAGATTTAGGAAGTGGGTCTTGTTTAAGAGTTGATTTTTACACTTTTTCATACTTGTAATATGTTGTGTTAAAGTTTGAAGCTTTGATTTTGACGTTTGGTGGGTCGATTTGAGGTCAAAAACGCGTTTTTCTGCATTCTGAAGCATATCGCGTCGCGAGGGTGGTATGTCGCGTCGTGAGGCTTGCCCAAACTCAAAAAATGGTGTTCAGGTGAAAATATTGCTCCTCGATATCAAAATATCACGCCGCGAAGTCAATATATCTCGCCGTCTAGTCGATTTATCGCGCCGTGATACATTGCAGGAAAGTCATTTTCAAACGTCAATAACTTTTAAACCATAAGTCCGTTTTTGACGATTCCAGCGGAAACGGATGCGTAATTGAGTCTACTTTCTAATGGTATATGCCTCTGAGTCCAAAACTTAGTTTGAACAATTCAAAAGTTTTTATTAAGCAACAGTGGTCATGTCCCGACTAGTCATTGTGAAACAAAACGTAGTGATTCCATCTCGGTTGGATCAAAGCCTTATAAAATGGACATAATAAAGCTTTATAGTAATTAGGTCAATATTGAGACCTCACCTCTTGATATGCTTAGGATTAATGTGATACGTGTATGATATGTTTCGGCTATCGTGGATGTCGGTTCTACTTCCTTCCATCTTGGGCTTGTCATTGCTCGTCACAGGTGAGTTCCATAGCTCCCTACTCAATTGAGATTCGGGCTGAAAAGTGTACACATACGTGCTTGTTTGATTGTTTGGTTAATTTGATTGACGACTTATTGTTTGATTGATTGATGGATAGTTTTGATTTATTGTTGATTGATGGATAGTTTTGATTGATTGTTTGATTTATGGATAGTTTTTGATTTATTGTTTGATTGATGGATAGTCTTGATTGATTGTTGATCGATGGATGGTCTTGATTGATTGAATGATGGATTGATTGACACGTTTGGTTGATTATGTACATGATTGTGATATGTATGGTTATATTTAGGATAGATGTACCTACATGGAAGTCGGTTATACCTTCAAAGGGTTTTAGATGTGGTGGGAAGGCTGCGGGTGACCCTATATATAAGCATCTAGGACTCGTTGAAAGTAAAATCCTCCTAAGTGTATGTACGTATAGCTTTGGTTGGTAGATGATTGATGGATTGTGATTGAGGTAAACACGCATTTGTATCGATGTGGTTGTTGATGAGATGTACGCACACCCCAAGCTAATGGGAAACGTGAGCGTGAACGTAGGCACCCCTTTTGTATGGGAAACGTGTGCGAGAACGTTCGCTCCCCGGGGACTGGTGCACTGTTGATGATTTTGTTCTGTCATATTGGTTATTGATGAGACGTACGCACACCCCAAGCTAATGGGAAACGTGAGCGTGAACGTAGGCACCCCTTTTGTATGGGAAACGTGTGCGAGGTCGTTCGCTCCCCGGGGAACTGGTGCACTTTTGATGATTGTTGAGAGACACATGATATACACTCATGCATTGCTTGATCATGCCGCATGCACATATACTTTATGCATCCTTATTGTTTCGCATACTCATTGATGTTGATATTACTTATGCATAATTGTGACACGCATTCCTCATCATTGTTGATAAACTATTGGCTTGTTATGTGACGAGGTTTACTATCGGTTTACCTATCTTGCTTGACTTTGCGCCTTATAAAGGCTACCTGTAAGACATTACTTACTTTTCCTTATACATATTGTGATTGTTGTCGATGGTTCCTTGTGATCCATTACTACGAACTCACCAACCTAGTGTTGACTTTGTTTAGTACACTTTTCAGGTAATCAAGAATTTCTTGGATGTGAAGTTTGATTGATACTTATGTTGGACTCGGGCTTGGACTTTTGTGGATCAAGGATTCATTCGCCCATTGCTTTACTTTATGCTTAAGATCGATAACCATCTTTTGATTGTGCATTTGTACTTTATATTGAGGTTGGATTCACCGGATCCCTTTTATTCATTTAGACTTATTTTACGATAATTCCATGCATACGCTATATCTTTTCGGTAATATTTCGAGCCTAGCTCGGGGTGTTACATGGGGTGTAGCAGATTTCTTTGGAAGCTTTTTTTCATACTCATTCTCCATGGCATGAAGTTCAGCAATGGTCTTATTCATGCTATGCATATTGTAATTGCGCACAAATTCCTCAAAATCCTTAGATAAGACTTGAGAATCATGCCAATAGCAATAGGCTGAGGATAAGCATAATTCAACCTTTCCAATTGCTCAAAATACCTCTTCATCTTGAGTATATGAGGACTAACCGGTGTTCCTTGCTCGTGTCGCAAGTCATGAAGTTGATCAACTAGGTCGAACAACTCCACTCCGGCTTGCTTTTCGTACAAAGACTTGAGTTCGTTGAGCATATCGCATGGAAATGAATTCTCAAATTGCTTTTGAAGCTCAACATTCATGCTTCCAAGCATCAAACAAGCAACCTCATTGTGTCTATCATACGCAGCAGCATATTCAGCCAATTCTTCAGTTGTAGCATTGGCTCCCGGAACAACGGGTCTCTGCTCTTCAAGGACTTGATATTTCTTCTCCGCTCTTAGAACTATTCTTAGCTGACGAAACCAGTCATTGAAGTTTGGTCCAGAAATTTTTTCCCTTTCTAGCATCGACCTAAAAGCCGATTGGTGTATGTTTTGAGAAGGATTCGTTGTTGCCATCTACAAAACAGACAAAAGTTCAATTATCGGTATTTTCGATAATACTCCTTAAGAAATGTAATTTACCTTTGTTAAATTCATCTAACAATTACTTTCATTAAGGCTAGGATCCAATTGACATACAATCATTTCATTTGTTGATCAGCTAGAAACGACGGTACTCAAAAGGTAATCGACGATCAATAATTGCATTCATGCAATTCCTAGAGATATGGGACTTACAACAACACTTTAAAGGGGTGTTAAGTGTTTTGCAAACATGTTTTGTCCCATCTTATGCCACGGGTCAAGGATCTCACCTCTTAACTCGTTTTAAGTCGCCCAATTAAGAACATGTAGATAGTCCACCGTTGGTCTCACAACGGAGTGGTAATCTACCTTGAAGAGATACAATTCGCCTACGGTCTCACGTAGGAGCGAAAAGCATTGGCAAGTGTTCTTAGCAAAGTGGGTGGCAATGACTTAACTTTAAACGGGTAATGCATTTGATGTGAATCAAAAGTTTATGTATGAAGACTCATGCAAATCTTCATAACATAATATTTAATAAAATCATTTGTATAGTCTTAACAACACAAGAGAGCTCGGTAGCTCCATTTGAACGCATAAAGAAGCGCAAGGGCAAAGGTTTGCGATGGACGCAATTAAAAACCCGCCCTTTTAGAAGGCTAACGCACTCCGACTTATACCTCTCTTAGAGTTTGTTCAAATGGGTGAGCCGGTGTATCTCAAGGTTGTAAGACTCAAATTTTATTAATGAAATCTCTATTTCAATAGTTCTTAGTCAAGTTTATATTTTTCCAAGAAAACAATTTTGCATCACCTTTATACCTCTCTATAAACAAGCAAAAATTAATAAACTTACTAATTACCAAACTACTTAATCATGTAACAAGTTAAGGTGGGCCACCTAAACATGGTCACTATGGTTCATGCATATGTTTAAACCCGGCTCCCTCTTCCGAAGAAGAGGACCACATACATCAAGTCACCATGATTGCGTAAGCCTTTAAACAATTAATTACCAAGTAATAACACATAAACATGCTGACTCAAAATTTCCAGTATCTTGACGACCAGTTTAGACCTGTTTCTGGTCCGATTCAGCTTTCGACCAGAACTACAAAGTTGTATCCCTATGTGTCGACTATCTACAGTCCAAAAATTAACTTCTAACTCATTACAGATTAAAAGATATGAATTTTTTAGTGAACTGTCGCATAGCAGAAAAATCACACGAAAAATTCACATAGTCACACAATAAACCCTAATTATTGGACTATCATGCTTTGCTATTTATATCTCTATATAATAGTAACAATCACAAGTAATTTTTGCATGAATTCCTTGTGATTTTACCTTTTATTTAACAACTTTAAATAATAAAGATACACAACATGCAATTTATATCAAATAAACATGTCAATTCACAAACTCAAAACTTGCTTCAGAGTTTCAATCCACCATTGAATTAGGTTAAATTAATTAAACCAAACCCTAGTTTTTATTTAATTAAAAACGATTTTAATTAATTAAAAATAAGAAAAACTTTTAATTATTTAACAATTAATTAAAAAACAACCAACCCTTAACCCCCCTTCAAGTTTTGATCTTTGTAACTAATAGATCACATATGTGGCTCGTGATACCACTGTTAGAATATGAGCACATAAACATATAACAATTCACGAGTACGTAGCGGAAAGGAAACAAATATGCAATCATATTAATTAACAAAGAGAGAATCGAAACGTGTACCTTTGCGCAAAGCTTCAAATAAAATTAATAATAAGATTATTATTATTAGTTAGGGTTTAAAGTAAAACCCCTCTATGTTCGTACACTAGACACCCCTATACCGTATGTCAGTACCCGAATCACGATCCAAACAACCCTTTGTTTATACCCTTTAATTTGAAACCCTAAGCAAAACCGAAAACCCTTTTTCTTGCCTAAAAACCGAAAACCGAAAACCCTATGGAGGGAGGGTTTCGGCCGAACTAAGAGAGAGAGAGAGAGAGAGGTTTTTCACAATTGATTGTATTGTGAATGTGTGTGAAAACCTTTAAGCCTAGGTCTCTATTTATAGGCTTAATTAGGAGGGTTTTAAACTTGATGGACAAGTAATCCCAAAGCCTAAAGGCCTTGGAATTTTCGGCCCTCCCCTTTGTGGAATAAGGAAACAACACTAATTCCTTATTTCACTCCAACACCTCCTCTTTAATTAATTAATTTGTGATTATATTAATTAATATATTACTTTAATATACTAATTAATAATATAGAGTTACCATGTCATTTCGTGTGACCCCGTAGGCTTAAATTATTTCCGGACATGCGTTTATTATAACGTGATCACATACCAACAAAATGTGTTGGTCATAATGCTACCACTGTTTCGGAATGAAAAGTACCTGGAAACGAAGATGTTAAATCAATACGAGCTATGAAGAAAAAGAAAATCATGTTAGAGAATCAGGATTTAAATCCCGTGTTCACTTGAATTTTAATTTGTTAATTAGTTTAGCTTTTTTTTTGGAATTTAACTTTGATCTATTTTGCAAGTTAATATGTGATGTTGAAGTCATATATATTAAACATTCTGCGAAACATCGAAATATCGAATAATGGAACGTGTTCATGTTAATTCCTTTTAATGAAATTGAATGACATAATTAGCCTATTTTAAGAAAGGGTACAATAGGGAGTTGGTGAAATAAGGGAAAATTAAAAGCTATTAGTTGTGTTGTATATATAGAAATTGGAGTGGATTGTTTAATTCATATCATGTGCCACACATTAGAAAAAAAAATCATCTCAATGAATAGGGTTATAGTAATATGTACTCACTTAATGCGAAGGATCCCAAACACCTCTAGAAACTTTGATGGATTGGGTAAAATCTTACAAAAACTAGATTTAGAATTGAAATCAGATTAAAAGTAGTGAATTACGTTTTCTTTTGAATAGTATTTAGTAAATTACATGATCTATCAAATAGTTGGCAAAATAATACTGAACACCTAATATGAAAAGTCACAGACAACCCATACTTCTTGTTTTATTATAAAAATTAGTTAATGTATTGGATTTTCTGAAAAATTGATACTCCGTATTTGTTTTCATTAAAAATGAAAATAGTCAAGTTGTATACAATTTTAACATTTCGTTTTAAGAATTGTTTTAGTTCTTACGAGTTCTTGATTTGCTTTTTACAAGTTAGGTCCAACGGAAGAGGTTTCTCACTTTCTCTTGTTTTAGCTATCAATGTATTACAAATCTTCTTGACTTAGGTAACCTCAAGATAATTTCTTAAAAGAAGTTTCGGACCTGAAATCTATTTTAAGAAAACAAGATAGATCACCAATATTTTAACTTGGTAATATATATGTTTAGAAATAAACTATTAAACTACAAAAAGAGAAGGTAACGAAAAGAAACACGTCAAAAGTATAGTTTTGTTGGATATTTATGGATGTTACAGAACATCCTTATGCTCTAGTAGATTTCAGACGTGTTGGAAATTAAATGACTGAAACGGTACTATTCCTTGTTATTTTGTTTCAACTATACATAAATATTGTTACCAAATTTGTATCACCATATGCTAAATTTGTTGTCTTGGCCAACATGGTATTAAGCATCATTATGGATTCAATCGTGATGATATTGGATTCAATCGTGATGATATTTCTCACATTTGAGGTGATTCATTGCCGTTCAAAAAAAAAAACATTTGAGGTGATTGGGATCTGTCTCGAAAAGTTCATCACATATGCCATCAAGAAAACTGAAATGACACTTGCTGGACACAATTTTGAATGGTAATTACATCATAATAAGGTTGCTGTAGTATTTGTTACAATTATAAAATCAATTTAGGTTTACTCCATGACTCAACCTAAACGAAAAAAAGTGTCTATGTATGATTAACAAAGGCGTGACACACAGTTTACGCACAGACACACATATATAAACACCGCATATATATATGTTAACAAAGTCTCCAGCGACATTCTGCATTGTAAAAAAATTAAAAAGTTTTAGAAAAAGTGCTATAGAAAGAGACATTTGATTGGTTTCCATCAAGTAACAAAATTCCCATCTTGTTTCCCTCTTCTTTGCTGGGGGACATCAAAACTTCCTAATGTATAAATATACATCGAACCTAGTACTTGGTACTCAGATATCAATAGTACTTGTTTGCTGATTACTCTTGACTTTAAGGAGACAGTTCAAGTGAAAAACTTGTATGAACGGTCAGAAAGAAAAGAAACAGAGAAGCTTTAGATAATTAAAGAACATTTGTAGAGAGTTACTTTATGTATGTGAGTCAACCTTGGACCATACGAACTTGTATGTGGTGAGTAGACTCTTGACGCCAAATTGGTTGCGCTCCACTTTGGACAAGTATAACATACTGCCCTTCCTTCACCAAACTCTTATCCTGGTAGAGGGAAAAAAACAATGACGATACAGAAAATTATACAAAAGTCACGAACCGAGAGCATATTCTAGATACTCACTCCGCCCATAGCATTAAAACCGATGTATTTTCCTCTTCTAATATATCGTTTTTCCAGGAGGAACAAATTTTCTTTTTTGATAACACATTTTATCATATTCGATACATTAATTATTAAGAAACTCAAATAATGGACAGAAAACTGATGGCAGGCTGGCCCAACCCAGCCAGTAGCTTTGATCATCACATAAATGATAGATATTTTGACCCTAAACCCATTTTGACTATTACCCAACCAGTCTGGCCCGCTCATTTTGCCACCTCTATCTATCAAGATTCATATATTCGTCGTTGAGGCATACTTAAGACATCTTGATAATAATATAACACTTCTTTCAATTATATGACCAGTTAAACTTTCTTGAGATGGTTGACAAAAGTGAAAACAAAAAGATAAAGCGTTACTAACCACTAGAATTTTCAGAGCTCTTGAAAAGGTTTCTTCGGCATCATCAGAGAACTCCATATAGATGGGCATCACCCCATGGTAAAGCATCAATCTTTGCTTAATTCTTTTTCTGCACAAAGCATCAGTTTATGATATTTAATACCACATTACTCATGTCGAGTATTGTTGAAAATGATACAAGTACCAGACTAATGTATACAACAATCAACTGTGTAAATATGAGCATGTAAGGTTGAAGTGCACTCACTCATTTGTGAAGGCAAAGATAGTTGAGAATGGCCTGTAATGGCTTAAAGTTACAGCCATGGACACTGTTCTTGTGAAGACAATGATAGGAGTAGACTGAGCGTTGGCTATTGTCGCAGCATGGAAGCCAAAAATTTGAACCATATGGCTCTGGGAAAGCTTATCAGATTAGCCAATATGAAATATACTTGTAGAAGTAAAAAAAGTGGGCTAAATTGACGGTTGCATTATCAAGGAAGACTGGTATGGCATTTGATGTTAGATGAAGTAAAGTAGTACACATAAAAAACAGGCAAACAGAACAGGTGGGATGACCTATTGACATCTAGGTGGACCGGGCCTTATGTGATCAAACATGTTTTTCCGTCTGGTTATGTTGAATTGTTTAAATCGGATGGGACCACTTTTATTGTAAATGGTCATAGGTTGAAGACTTATCATGAAGAAGAGGAAAATGTGGGAGTCGTCTTTGACGAACTTCCATTTTTTGAAATGAATCAATAAGTATGGCATGGAGTCTAGCTAAAGACTCATTAATAAATTAAGCGCTTCTCGGGAGGCAACCCGAGTGTTTTCATTTCTTTTTCCTTTATTTTGTTTCTATATTTTATAAAAAACCCAAAAACATTTGAAAAATCGAAAATACCAAAAAGATTTTTGTTTTCTTAGTTAGGTTTTGTTATTTTTCAATTTTTATAGCTTTTAATTGAGATGTGCAGGCCCAGAAGTGTTCGAGATGCGTTACGGTAAGTTAAAACGAGCCAAGGTAAGTACAAAGTGTGAAAAAGGCACAGGTGCGCCGCACCATGTAGGAGGTGCGCCGCACATGGGTGTTTCAAAATTTGGTGATTTTTCTGATTGATCTGTGCGCCGCACCAAGTATGGGGTGCGCCGCACCACCTATATTTTGACCGAGTTGACTTTGTTGACTTCTGTTGACTTTTGAGGATTGGGTTGAGATTTTGTGTAGGGCAGAGAATATCACTATTCTATCCTATTAATCTGCATTTTTTTCCCCTTTGTTTTGAACAACCCACACACACAAGCACTTCATTGAGTTTTTATTTTCTCTCAAATCAAAAACCTCCCAACCTAAATTCAATCTTTAATTTCTATATTTTCTTTGTCAATCTTTCAAGATGCCTAGAGGATTCTTCTCAAAGGTTTGTTTCTTTCCCATTATCTATCAATGTTCATGTATGTAATTCGAATTTAAGTGGGTTTTCAAAATTGATGTGATTAAAGCAAAATTACTTAAATCTTATGAATGGGTTTTGTTTGTAATTGAGGATACTTCGTTTGTACAAGTAATTTTTGCTAAAATTAAGAAATTCGGATTAGGGTTTTGAATTTAATTTAGGGGTTTCGATTGTAAAAGGTTTGGGAAGGTTAATTGATGTTTAAGTTGGTCAAAATTAGTGTTGATCTGTATTAATTTTATGATTTTGAACCAAATTGTGGTTAGGGTTTGTGGATTTTGAGAGTTGACTTGGGTTGACTTCTGATGATGTGTTAAGTTTTATATATTGTTTGAATTTTCGAGGGAAGATTGATCATTGGTGAATTAAGAAATCTAAAATATTAAATTTTTTTTTCTGAAATCGATTGAGTGCGCCGCACCATTTGGAAGGTGCGTCGCATATCGGGGCAAATTTTTTTTCTGAAAATCGATTGAGTGCGCCGCACCATTTGGAAGGTGCGTCGCATATCGGGGCAAATTTTTTTTCTGAAAATCGATAAGGTGCGCCGCACCATTTGGAAGGTGCGTCGCATATCGGGGCAAATTTTTTTCTGAAAATCGATAAGGTGCGCCGCACCAAGGCTGCAGAATGGTAAATCTTGTTTGTTTTGTTTCGTGTTTCTCACGTTTGTTTCTTTTGATGTTTTGTATTATAGAAACAGAAAGGAAAGGCAGTTGCAGAGTCAAGTGGCAATGAGTTTGTTCCGGGAATTCCGCGTGGATACGCTTTTACCGAACCGGACCCGAATGACCACTACAAATACCCAGGCTACAGGTTTTGGTACTTATACCGGTGCACCTCGATATGGAGGTGATTTCTTTAGTTACCATACGCCACAGGGAGACGAGGCTGGAGGTCGATCCACGATGGGTATTCCTAACATTGTTCCTAGTGGAGATTGGTTTGCAGAGCCCCGTAATCCTGATGGAGCAGATAGTGTTCCTTCCTGTTTTCCTCCTCCATGATATCTTGTTATTGATGATGGTGAGTTTGTTGATGGCGGTGCCGGTTACCTTGGGCATTGAGTCATCGTGTTCATGTTGGTTTGATCTTGGCGCTTCGGACATTGTTGGTTGCATGTCTCATTTCTATTTTTATTTTTCATTTGGTTTGTAATCGCCTTTGTTGGCACCTAAACGATTTCCTTTTCCGCACTTAGTTTAGTTATTTGATTTTGTATGGTTGAACAATAAGTATGGGGGAGGGCTTGGTGATTTCTTATATTTAGGTTCTGATGATGTTTTAGCTTTCTTTTGGTTGTGTTTTATGCATTTAGAAAGGTAGCGATTCGTGTGCATATGCTGGCAGTAAGTTCAGCGCCCATTCATTTTGAGACGATTCTACCGAGCATGAGAACATTACCAAACATCCGGCAAGTTCTCCTGATCTTTTCTTCTTTTGTTTTTGCTTTTACCTATTTCCCATAGATTGTCTTTAGTTCATTGTACATTGAGGGCATTGTACAACTTAAGTATGGGGGGGGAGGTAAATAGGCGAAAGCCGGATGAATTTTGAGACATTATTTTTGAACTTTTGCTTGCTTGTCCATATAGTTGAATTACTTTTGTTACTTAAGATTTAATCATACTAGTAATTGAACTATAAATTCCTTTGGTTAACACTTTTTATGGGAAACGTGTGCGAGAACGTTCGCTCCCCGGGGTCTGGTGCACTTTTGACGATTGTTGAGAGACACATGATATACACTCATGCATTGCTTGATCATGTCGCATGCACATATACTTTATGCATCCTTATTGTTTCGCATACTCATTGATGTTGATATTACTTATGCATAATTGTGACACGCATTCCTCATCATTGTTGATAAACTATTGGCTTGTTATGTGACGAGGTTTACTATCGGTTTACCTATCTTGCTTGACTTTGTGCCTTATAAAGGCTACCTGTAAGACATTACTTACTTTTCCTTATACATATTGTGATTGTTGACGATGGTTCCTTGTGATCCATTACTACGAACTCACCAACCTAGTGTTGACTTTGTTTAGTACACTTTTCAGGTAATCAAGAAATTCTTGGATGTGAAGTTTGATTGATACTTATGTTGGACTCGGGCTTGGACTTTTGTGGATCAAGGATTCATTCGCCCATTGCTTTACTTTATGCTTAAGATCGATAACCATCTTTTGATTGTGCATTTGTACTTTATATTGAGGTTGGATTCACCGGATCCCTTTTATTCATTTAGACTTATTTTACGATAATTCCATGCATACGCTATATCTTTTCGGTAATATTTCGAGCCTAGCTCGGGGTGTTACATGGGGTGTAGCAGATTTCTTTGGAAGCTTTTTTTCATACTCATTCTCCATGGCATGAAGTTCAGCAATGGTCTTATTCATGCTATGCATATTGTAATTGCGCACAAATTCCTCAAAATCCTTAGACAAAGACTTGAGAATCATGCCAATAGCAATAGGCTGAGGATAAGCATAATTCAACCTTTCCAATTGCTCAAAATACCTCTTCATCTTGAGTATATGAGGACTAACCGGTGTTCCTTGCTCGTGTCGCAAGTCATGAAGTTGATCAACTAGGTCGAACAACTCCACTCCGGCTTGCTTTTCGTACAAAGACTTGAGTTCGTTGAGCATATCGCATGGAAATGAATTCTCAAATTGCTTTTGAAGCTCAACATTCATGCTTCCAAGCATCAAACAAGCAACCTCATTGTGTCTATCATACGCAGCAGCATATTCAGCCAATTCTTCAGTTGTAGCATTGGCTCCCGGAACAACGGGTCTCTGCTCTTCAAGGACTTGATATTTCTTCTCCGCTCTTAGAACTATTCTTAGCTGACGAAACCAGTCATTGAAGTTTGGTCCAGAAATTTTTTCCCTTTCTAGCATCGACCTAAAAGCCGATTGGTGTATGTTTTGAGAAGGATTCGTTGTTGCCATCTACAAAACAGACAAAAGTTCAATTATCGGTATTTTCGATAATACTCCTTAAGAAATGTAATTTACCTTTGTTAAATTCATCTAACAATTACTTTCATTAAGGCTAGGATCCAATTGACATACAATCATTTCATTTGTTGATCAGCTAGAAACGACGGTACTCAAAAGGTAATCGACGATCAATAATTGCATTCATGCAATTCCTAGAGATATGGGACTTACAACAACACTTTAAAGGGGTGTTAAGTGTTTTGCAAACATGTTTTGTCCCATCTTATGCCACGGGTCAAGGATCTCACCTCTTAACTCGTTTTAAGTCGCCCAATTAAGAACATGTAAATAGTCCACCGCTGGTCTCACAACGGAGTGGTAATCTACCTTGAAGAGATACAATTCGCCTACGGTCTCACGTAGGAGCGAAAAGCATTGGCAAGTGTTCTTAGCAAAGTGGGTGGCAATGACTTAACTTTAAACGGGTAATGCATTTGATGTGAATCAAAAGTTTATGTATGAAGACTCATGCAAATCTTCATAACATAATATTTAATAAAATCATTTGTATAGTCTTAACAACACAAGAGAGCTCATCGGTAGCTCCATTTGAACGCACAAAGAAGCGCAAGGGCAAAGGTTTGCGATGGACGCAATTAAAAACCCGCCCTTTTAGAAGGCTAACGCACTCCGACTTATACCTCTCTTAGAGTTTGTTCAAATGGGTGAGCCGGTGTATCTCAAGGTTGTAAGACTCAAATTTTATTAATGAAATCTCTATTTCAATAGTTCTTAGTCAAGTTTATATTTTTCCAAGAAAACAATTTTTGCATCACCTTTATACCTCTTATAAACAAGCAAAAATTAATAAACTTACTAATTACCAAACTACTTAATCATGTAACAAGTTAAGGTGGGCCACCTAAACATGGTCACTATGGTTCATGCATATGTTTAAACCCGGCTCCCTCTTCCGAAGAAGAGGACCACATACATCAAGTCACCATGATTGCGTAAGCCTTTAAACAATTAATTACCAAGTAATAACACATAAACATGCTGACTCAAAATTTCCAGTATCTTGACGACCAGTTTAGACCTGTTTCTGGTCCGATTCAGCTTTCGACCAGAACTACAAAGTTGTATCCCTATGTGTCGACTATCTACAGTCCAAAAATTAACTTCTAACTCATTACAGATTAAAAGATATGAATTTTTTAGTGAACTGTCGCATAGCAGAAAAATCACACGAAAAATTCACATAGTCACACAATAAACCCTAATTATTGGACTATCATGCTTTGCTATTTATATCTCTATATAATAGTAACAATCACAAGTAATTTTTGCATGAATTCCTTGTGATTTTACCTTTTATTTAACAACTTTAAATAATAAAGATACACAACATGCAATTTATATCAAATAAACATGTCAATTCACAAACTCAAAACTTGCTTCAGAGTTTCAATCCACCATTGAATTAGGTTAAATTAATTAAACCAAACCCTAGTTTTTATTTAATTAAAAACGATTTTAATAAAAAAAAATAAGAAAACTAATTATTTAACAATTAATTAAAAAACAACCAACCCTTAACCCCCCTTCAAGTTTTGATCTTTGTAACTAATAGATCACATATGTGGCTCGTGATACCACTGTTAGAATATGAGCACATAAACATATAACAATTCACGAGTACGTAGCGGAAAGAAACGTATATGCAATCATATTAATTAACAAAGAGAGAATCGAAACGTGTACCTTTGCGCAAAGCTTCAAATAAAATTAATAATAAGATTATTATTATTAGTTAGGGTTTAAAGTAAAACCCCTCTATGTTCGTACACTAGACACCCCTATACCGTATGTCAGTACCCGAATCACGATCCAAACAACCCTTTGTTTATACCCTTTAATTTGAAACCCTAAGCAAAACCGAAAACCCTTTTTCTTGCCTAAAAACCGAAAACCCTATGGAGGGAGGGTTTCGGCCGAACTAAGAGAGAGAGAGAGAGAGAGGTTTTTCACAATTGATTGTATTGTGAATGTGTGTGAAAACCTTTAAGCCTAGGTCTCTATTTATAGGCTTAATTAGGAGGGTTTTAAACTTGATGGACAAGTAATCCCAAAGCCTAAAGGTCTTGGAATTTTCGGCCCTCCCCTTTGTGGAATAAGGAAACAACACTAATTCCTTATTTCACTCCAACACCTCCTCTTTAATTAATTAAACCTTTAATTAATTAATTCGTGATTATATTTTAATTAATATATTACTTTAATATACTAATTAATAATATAGAGTTACCATGTCATTTCGTGTGACCCCGTAGGCTTAAATTATTTCCGGACATGCGTTTATTATAACGTGATCACATACCAACAAAATGTGTTGGTCATAATGCTACCACTGTTTCGGAATGAAAAGTACCTGGAAACGAAGATGTTAAATCAATACGAGCTATGAAGAAAAAGAAAATCATGTTAGAGAATCAGGATTTAAATCCCGTGTTCACTTGAATTTTAATTTGTTAATTAGTTTAGCTTTTTTTTTGGAATTTAACTTTGATCTATTTTGCAAGTTAATATGTGATGTTGAAGTCATATATATTAAACATTCTGCGAAACATCGAAATATCGAATAATGGAACGTGTTCATGTTAATTCCTTTTAATGAAATTGAATGACATAATTAGCCTATTTTAAGAAAGGGTACAATAGGGAGTTGGTGAAATAAGGGAAAATTAAAAGCTATTAGTTGTGTTGTATATATAGAAATTGGAGTGGATTGTTTAATTCATATCATGTGCCACACATTAGAAAAAAAAATCATCTCAATGAATAGGGTTATAGTAATATGTACTCACTTAATGCGAAGGATCCCAAACACCTCTAGAAACTTTGATGGATTGGGTAAAATCTTACAAAAACTAGATTTAGAATTGAAATCAGATTAAAAGTAGTGAATTACGTTTTCTTTTGAATAGTATTTAGTAAATTACATGATCTATCAAATAGTTGGCAAAATAATACTGAACACCTAATATGAAAAGTCACAGACAACCCATACTTCTTGTTTTATTATAAAAATTAGTTAATGTATTGGATTTTCTGAAAAATTGATACTCCGTATTTGTTTTCATTAAAAATGAAAATAGTCAAGTTGTATACAATTTTAACATTTCGTTTTAAGAATTGTTTTAGTTCTTACGAGTTCTTGATTTGCTTTTTACAAGTTAGGTCCAACGGAAGAGGTTTCTCACTTTCTCTTGTTTTAGCTATCAATGTATTACAAATCTTCTTGACTTAGATGTACACAACATAACAGGTAACCTCAAGATAATTTCTTAAAAGAAGTTTCGGACCTGAAATCTATTTTAAGAAAACAAGATAGATCACCAATATTTTAACTTGGTAATATATATGTTTAGAAATAAACTATTAAACTACAAAAAGAGAAGGTAACGAAAAGAAACACGTCAAAAGTATAGTTTTGTTGGATATTTATGGATGTTACAGAACATCCTTATGCTCTAGTAGATTTCAGACGTGTTGGAAATTAAATGACTGAAACGGTACTATTCCTTGTTATTTTGTTTCAACTATACATAAATATTGTTACCAAATTTGTATCACCATATGCTAAATTTGTTGTCTTGGCCAACATGGTATTAAGCATCATTATGGATTCAATCGTGATGATATTGGATTCAATCGTGATGATATTTCTCACATTTGAGGTGATTCATTGCCGTTCAAAAAAAAAAACATTTGAGGTGATTGGGATCTGTCTCGAAAAGTTCATCACATATGCCATCAAGAAAACTGAAATGACACTTGCTGGACACAATTTTGAATGGTAATTACATCATAATAAGGTTGCTGTAGTATTTGTTACAATTATAAAATCAATTTAGGTTTACTCCATGACTCAACCTAAACGAAAAAAAGTGTCTATGTATGATTAACAAAGGCGTGACACACAGTTTACGCACAGACACACATATATAAACACCGCATATATATATGTTAACAAAGTCTCCAGCGACATTCTGCATTGTAAAAAAATTAAAAAGTTTTAGAAAAAGTGCTATAGAAAGAGACATTTGATTGGTTTCCATCAAGTAACAAAATTCCCATCTTGTTTTCCTCTTCTTTGCTGGGGGACATCAAAACTTCCTAATGTATAAATATACATCGAACCTAGTACTTGGTACTCAGATATCAATAGTACTTGTTTGCTGATTACTCTTGACTTTAAGGAGACAGTTCAAGTGAAAAACTTGTATGAACGGTCAGAAAGAAAAGAAACAGAGACAAGCTTTAGATAATTAAAGAACATTTGTAGAGAGTTACTTTATGTATGTGAGTCAACCTTGGACCATACGAACTTGTATGTGGTGAGTAGACTCTTGACGCCAAATTGGTTGCGCTCCACTTTGGACAAGTATAACATACTGCCCTTCCTTCACCAAACTCTTATCCTGGTAGAGGGAAAAAAACAATGACGATACAGAAAATTATACAAAAGTCACGAACCGAGAGCATATTCTAGATACTCACTCCGCCCATAGCATTAAAACCGATGTATTTTCCTCTTCTAATATATCGTTTTTCCAGGAGGAACAAATTTTCTTTTTTGATAACACATTTTATCATATTCGATACATTAATTATTAAGAAACTCAAATAATGGACAGAAAACTGATGGCAGGCTGGCCCAACCCAGCCAGTAGCTTTGATCATCACATAAATGATAGATATTTTGACCCTAAACCCATTTTGACTATTACCCAACCAGTCTGGCCCGCTCATTTTGCCACCTCTATCTATCAAGATTCATATATTCGTCGTTGAGGCATACTTAAGACATCTTGATAATAATATAACACTTCTTTCAATTATATGACCAGTTAAACTTTCTTGAGATGGTTGACAAAAGTGAAAACAAAAAGATAAAGCGTTACTAACCACTAGAATTTTCAGAGCTCTTGAAAAGGTTTCTTCGGCATCATCAGAGAACTCCATATAGATGGGCATCACCCCATGGTAAAGCATCAATCTTTGCTTAATTCTTTTTCTGCACAAAGCATCAGTTTATGATATTTAATACCACATTACTCATGTCGAGTATTGTTGAAAATGATACAAGTACCAGACTAATGTATACAACAATCAACTGTGTAAATATGAGCATGTAAGGTTGAAGTGCACTCACTCATTTGTGAAGGCAAAGATAGTTGAGAATGGCCTGTAATGGCTTAAAGTTACAGCCATGGACACTGTTCTTGTGAAGACGATGATAGGAGTAGACTGAGCGTTGGCTATTGTCGCAGCATGGAAGCCAAAAATTTGAACCATATGGCTCTGGGAAAGCTTATCAGATTAGCCAATATGAAATATACTTGTAGAAGTAAAAAAAGTGGGCTAAATTGACGGTTGCATTATCAAGGAAGACTGGTATGGCATTTGATGTTAGATGAAGTAAAGTAGTACACATAAAAAACAGGCAAACAGAACAGGTGGGATGACCTATTGACATCTAGGTGGACCGGGCCTTATGTGATCAAACATGTTTTTCCGTCTGGTTATGTTGAATTGTTTAAATCGGATGGGACCACTTTTATTGTAAATGGTCATAGGTTGAAGACTTATCATGAAGAAGAGGAAAATGTGGGAGTCGTCTTTGACGAACTTCCATTTTTTGAAATGAATCAATAAGTATGGCATGGAGTCTAGCTAAAGACTCATTAATAAATTAAGCGCTTCTCGGGAGGCAACCCGAGTGTTTTCATTTCTTTTTCCTTTATTTTGTTTCTATATTTTATAAAAAACCCAAAAACATTTGAAAAATCGAAAATACCAAAAAGATTTTTGTTTTCTTAGTTAGGTTTTGTTATTTTTCAATTTTTATAGCTTTTAATTGAGATGTGCAGGCCCAGAAGTGTTCGAGATGCGTTACGGTAAGTTAAAACGAGCCAAGGTAAGTACAAAGTGTGAAAAAGGCACAGGTGCGCCGCACCATGTAGGAGGTGCGCCGCACATGGGTGTTTCAAAATTTGGTGATTTTTCTGATTGATCTGTGCGCCGCACCAAGTATGGGGTGCGCCGCACCACCTATATTTTGACCGAGTTTACTTTGTTGACTTCTGTTGACTTTTGAGGATTGGGTTGAGATTTTGTGTAGGGCAGAGAATATCACTATTCTATCCTATTAATCTGCATTTTTTTTCCCCTTTGTTTTGAACAACCCACACACACAAGCACTTCATTGAGTTTTTATTTTCTCTCAAATCAAAAACCTCCCAACCTAAATTCAATCTTTAATTTCTATATTTTCTTTGTCAATCTTTCAAGATGCCTAGGTTTGTTTCTTTCCCATTATCTATCAATGTTCATGTATGTAATTCGAATTTAAGTGGGTTTTCAAAATTGATGTGATTAAAGCAAAATTACTTAAATCTTATGAATGGGTTTTGTTTGTAATTGAGGATACTTCGTTTGTACAAGTAATTTTTGCTAAAATTAAGAAATTCGGATTAGGGTTTTGAATTTAATTTAGGGGTTTCGATTGTAAAAGGTTTGGGAAGGTTAATTGATGTTTAAGTTGGTCAAAATTAGTGTTGATCTGTATTAATTTTATGATTTTGAACCAAATTGTGGTTAGGGTTTGTGGATTTTGAGAGTTGACTTGGGTTGACTTCTGATGATGTGTTAAGTTTTATATATTGTTTGAATTTTCGAGGGAAGATTGATCATTGGTGAATTAAGAAATCTAAAATATTAAAAATTTTTTTCTGAAATCGATTGAGTGCGCCGCACCATTTGGAAGGTGCGTCGCATATCGGGGCAAATTTTTTTTCTGAAAATCGATAAGGTGCGCCGCACCAAGGCTGCAGAATGGTAAATCTTGTTTGTTTTGTTTCGTGTTTCTCACGTTTGTTTCTTTTGATGTTTTGTATTATAGAAACAGAAAGGAAAGGCAGTTGCAGAGTCAAGTGGCAATGAGTTTGTTCCGGGAATTCCGCGTGGATACGCTTTTACCGAACCGGACCCGAATGACCACTACAAATACCCAGGCTACAGGTTTTGGTACTTATACCGGTGCACCTCGATATGGAGGTGATTTCTTTAGTTACCATACGCCACAGGGAGACGAGGCTGGAGGTCGATCCACGATGGGTATTCCTAACATTGTTCCTAGTGGAGATTGGTTTGCAGAGCCCCGTAATCCTGATGGAGCAGATAGTGTTCCTTCCTGTTTTCCTCCTCCATGATATCTTGTTATTGATGATGGTGAGTTTGTTGATGGCGGTGCCGGTTACCTTGGGCATTGAGTCATCGTGTTCATGTTGGTTTGATCTTGGCGCTTCGGACATTGTTGGTTGCATGTCTCATTTCTATTTTTATTTTTCATTTGGTTTGTAATCGCCTTTGTTGGCACCTAAACGATTTCCTTTTCCGCACTTAGTTTAGTTATTTGATTTTGTATGGTTGAACAATAAGTATGGGGGAGGGCTTGGTGATTTCTTATATTTAGGTTCTGATGATGTTTTAGCTTTCTTTTGGTTGTGTTTTATGCATTTAGAAAGGTAGCGATTCGTGTGCATATGCTGGCAGTAAGTTCAGCGCCCATTCATTTTGAGACGATTCTACCGAGCATGAGAACATTACCAAACATCCGGCAAGTTCTCCTGATCTTTTCTTCTTTTGTTTTTGCTTTTACCTATTTCCCATAGATTGTCTTTAGTTCATTGTACATTGAGGGCATTGTACAACTTAAGTATGGGGGGGGAGGTAAATAGGCGAAAGCCGGATGAATTTTGAGACATTATTTTTGAACTTTTGCTTGCTTGTCCATATAGTTGAATTACTTTTGTTACTTAAGATTTAATCATACTAGTAATTGAACTATAAATTCCTTTGGTTAACACTTTTTAAATTAGTGAAATGTGTTTTGAGTGATCGATTAGGCAAATCCTTTCTGGATTGATTACATGACTAGCACACTTCTATCCCAAAACACCAAATATGTAAGGATCTTGATTCATTTATAGATTGGCTAGGTGTTACGGTTTTGGTTTGGTTAGTCTTGTAAATTTGTCCCTCTCGTAGGCTTTTGGATTTATCCGGAAGTAAGGGTCTCTTTTAGAGCTCTGAGCTATGATGTGCAAGTTTGAGGTTAATTCACTCCATTTCCGTTTATTATTTCTTTGATATGAGTGTGCCGGTGATTGCGTTGATTCTAGAACTTGGCCTAGTTGATCGTTCCGTGGTTGCTAGATGATAAAGAGGTAAATTAGGATTAAAACCGTCTTTTCTTTGTTTATTCACCCTTTGTTATGTCGTTATTGTAAACCATGTTTGTGTGCATGTGTGTTTGTAGCTAATCATAGTGGTTAGTGATTTTCCTTTGTTTAAACCCGTGTTGCACTCGTTTTTAGTGCAAGAAACTTTTAGATAACCTGTTGCGCCTCACCTTTTCGTTTGTGTTAAATTCACTTAAATATTTAACCTTTCCTCTCCATACCGATAGTCGAAATCCTTGGTTGATCATTAGTTGCCTATGCTAGTTGGATGGTTTGAAGTTATCTTGGTTGTGTCGGGTTGGTATATTTCCGTTTATTGGGGGTAAATTGATGTCGTCATGATTATAGATGAAGCCTAGATTATTCTAATTAGTAAGAGTTTTGATTTGTCAACATGTTTCAAAGTTATAAAAAGGGGATACCAATTAGGCAGGGTAAAAGTAGTTCATATATAAAAAAAAAAAAAAAAAAAAAAAAAAAAAAAAAAACGAACTTGGACTGTCAGTTGGTATTTCCTTCATTTTTGTCAAATCAAGTTAAGTTGGTAGTTAGTTTAAAACCAACAAAAGGATTCTTGAATTGTTCATATTTTCGTTGGAAGTTGGCAATGTTCGTTTAAGCCAACATTGGTAGGACATGGTGGTTAGAAGTCGTTTGAAGGTAGTACACCACAATGGTGTCGGTTTTTATCGGTCTATTGGGGGAGTAGTGTCGGGAGAACGTCTTTTGGACTTTGGATAGATGGCAACTAGTGATATGGGTTGTGTTGGACTAGACTATTGTAAAACTTTGTTAATTGTTTGTGTTATCTCTTTTTAACACCGATTATATCCAGAATTTCCATACACAATTGTTAATGACCCCTGTAAACCTTCAGAAATGTACATTACAACCATTTAATTACCTCTTTTGATAGACGTTTATGGTGCTTGCGCCGTGACGATGAAGGAACGATTCTAGTACAAGCCTATGGTTAAAATATATGCATCACGACTAGGCTTTGAGTGATTGATATAATATTTCAACCCAATAGTTTGTTAGTTGGAGAAAGTTAGTTGAGATGTTCTTCTTTCATTTGATTAAAGTGCTTAGTCGTGTTTTCGAGGCTTGTAGATCATTCGAATATTGTCAAACATTTCAATTTTCATTTAAGATTAAAACTGCTTAACCACTCTTCCTTGTTTTCCTACTTTCGTGGTTTAGCTTCTTTTTGATTATTGTCATGTGTCTGCAATTGAGAACCAAGGGAAAGTTTGTTTTGAAATCTGAATTTGCTTGAGGACAAGCAAAGCTTAAGTATGGGGGAATTTGATATGTCCATTTATATGTATAATCCCATATCGTTTCTAAGTCATTTTACGCTTAATGATGTGCAAATTACATGTATATTCGATGCTTTGATGGTATTGTTAGTGATTGCAGGCTTAGAACAGGTAAAATGGTTAAAAATAGCTTGTGGATGGCTAAAAGATGCATTAGGATGGTTCGTGTACGAGTACGAGAAGAAACGAGTTGGAAATCACAAGTTTTGAAGAGAAAGTGGCTGAGTGCGTCGCACCTGAAGGGTGGTGCGTCGCATATATTGATCAGGAAGTTGGCCAGATTTTGCAAGAAGGGAGTGCGACGCACCTGAAGGGTGGTGCGCCGCATAAGTTGATCAGAAAAGTTGGAATTCTGAGAAAGAAGCAAGGTGCGCCGCACCAAACATGTGGTGCGCCGCATATCGGGCAGATGCAATTTTTGGAAACAAGCCAGGTGCGCCGCACCTGGAGCTTGGTGCGTCGCACCTGTAGGTCGGTTCAGCAAGGGCTTTTTAGTAACACTATAAATAGAAGACCAAAACCCTCCCATTGGAGACACTTCGACTTTCAGGCGATTTTAGGGTTTCTTGAGGCAATATTCAGCAGCTTTTACCTTCTCCAAGATCTAAGGGTTGCTCAAGAGTTTCAAGGCATTCAATCATCGGTTTCTTTAGCTTTTCATTGTCTTTCACACTTTGGTACAAGATGTTTATTCTTTCTTTTGCTATTTGTGACTTATTTATGATTATGTCAGGCTAAACACTTCATCATCTACTGAGATGAAATGACACAATGAATATTGGTTGCATATTATTTTGAATTCAAGTTGATTATTAAACGTTTCGTCAAGATCTTAATGTATTGAATTCTTATCATTTATTCTATTGTTTGTTGATAATGTATAAATGGTTTTAATAGTAGTTAATTCCCGGAGTGCATTGTTCTAGTTGATTTGGTAGAATCAATAGGTGTTAATTCGTGGTAGCAAGTTGGTAAACAACAATAGTTAAGAGAGTTCAATGTGTTAACGGTTTGGTAGAATCGATAGGTGAAATTGTTTAATCATAACAAAACAAATTAATCAGATAGGGAGATCTTAATAGGGAAGGTGGTAGCCGGATCTTTAGGATTGAATTAATTGGTTAATGAGTTCGGGTAGGGTAATGAGCTAGGAGGCCTACTAGTGAGTTCCTTGTCTTAACTTAGTTATCGGAATCAACATATTTGAATTGGCTTCAACCTTAATGCAACCAAAATGAAATGTGTCATGGAGTCGAGGTAGATGATCTTTTAAATTCTTGTTTTTAAACAACAAAATTCTCTTGCGATTAATCCTACGGGATTACTAACAATCTTAACTAACTTTTGCAACGTGGCAATTCGGCCATAAAACCCCCCTTATTTTTGTATCATTGTATTTAACAATTGCTTATAAAAGTCCTTGTGTTCGACCTCGTACTTACCAAGTAACTATATTGCATACGAACGGGTACACTGCCCGCAAGTGTGTAGTAGACAGTAGCTAGGTAGTTCGTGTTATAAATTTAAGACTCGAAATTACACATCAATTATTCACATCTAATTGATGAAGAGGCCATCCTTTAGCAGTAGCAATGGCAATAAGAACCCTTACAGTAGCAGATTTGGCTACTGGTGAAAATGTATGTTTATAATCAACTCCTTCAGTTTGCTTAAACCCTCTAATGACTAACCTTGCTTTATACCTTTCTATATTACCATCAGGCTTATACTTAATCTTATAAACCCATTTTGAAGAGATGGCTTTATGTCCTGCAGGCAAGGTAGTCAAAATCCAAGTATCATTCTGCTCTAAAGCATTAAGTTCTTTATCCATGGCATCTACCCAATTATGATCCTTGACTGCTTGTAGAAAAGTGGATGGTTCACTTTGTGTCAAAACATGAGCTAAGGAAGCAACATAATCTGGTGGATAATTCTCAAAATCTGCTTCCTTAAAAATGAGATACACATGACTAGAACTCCTTGTGTGTGATACAGAAGAGGATTTTGAAGTAGATTCCTTCATGTTTGGAACCACAAAATCTTTAAGCCAATTAGGAGCAGAAGTATTCCTACATGATCTTCTAAGAGGGGGAGGGTTACTAACAGTCTGACCATTCAAAGGACCAACCACATCAGGTGAAATATGTGTTTGATCATTATTGGTACCAACAAGATGGTTATTTCCAGAAGGAGCATTATCAATCACATGATCAGGAAAATGAGCAGAAGACTCATTAGGCAGAAAATCATCTTCTGCAGGTATAATTGGAACTAATGGTGGAAGATTACTAGAACAAGGGACTTGATCAGCCTTAAAAGGGAAGATATCTGTAACATCCCAAAATCTTTATTTCGTTTATTAGTTGACTTTGACTTGTTAGTCAACCATGTTTCGACTCGTCTAGATTCACGTAATTTTACGAATCAATTAAAGTATAATGTAATTATATGAATGAAATATTATATGTGTAAAGATAATTAATCATATGTATATATGGGTATACATTTTGATTAGTTACCATATATATAATATTTGTACCTAGAATGTTTATATGCAATTGTGTACTTAAATTAACTACTAATTAATGTATATACATGTATTTGATTTATAACCAAATGGATAAAAGTAATTATACTTACAATAACTAGTTACTACACATAATTTACATAACTAACAATCAAAGGTCAAACACTAGCTAACTACCAAGTCAAATGGTCAAGTCTTGTGTCCTAAACTAACTACAACTTGGATTGTAGTTGTAATAATGCAATAACATGCTTAATACTTGTCATTCCTTTGTTCTCACTCAAAATTGGCAGCCATTACACATGGATTAGTTGTAAAGAACATGATTGATCACCTCATAGTCAAGGTGTGTGTTCTTTGACCCTTGGTTGGCAAATGGGCTATAAAAGGCAAGCATTACTCATTCTTTTGCATATCTCAGCCTTCTCCTCTCTCTCTCACGTTTTTAACACCAAAAAAATTAGAATAATAAGTTCATGAAGTTCTATGATCATCACTTGAAGTTTCAAGTTGAATTTAAGGGCTCTTTAGGACTGACATTTTCAGTCATCTTGCAAACATCATTGAAGATTCATCTGGACGAATTAGAAGTCGAATCTTATATTTTTGGAAAGGTCCAAGTGTCAGTAAAATTTCATAAGAACGAAGTTTCTTCTGGTTTTGCTCATAAGAGTGCTTAAAATGACGATCTTCAGAACTGGTCGGATTTCTGACGAGGCTACAGGTTTGTTTTTGTAAAAATCATATCTCTTTCATTAAAGCTCTTCAAGAGCCAAACCTTACATTTTTGAAAAAGACTTTGAGTGCCCAACAAATGTTTAGAACTGAGTTTTGTTGTAACTGGTCTTCTTGACCTCCCAAAGTCGTTGTCAAGCAGATGGCGCAAAGCTGTGAACATGCTGAAATTTCCCTATTTTGCACTTAGGCTTTGTGGTAGCTTATAAGTTGATCTTATACTTGTTCTAGGTACCCGGGAGAACATTTTGAGCATAATAAAGTACTTTGCAAAGTGTTGTGAGCTGTACTAAGGTAAGATATTGATTATCCCTGCGAACACAATCAAAATTGTCCATTTTCAAAGTGTCAAACGTAGTTTAAACATACTTTCATGTCCTATATGTTGGAATGGGCATTGGGGGAAGGGTTTAATCTATTGTGGGAGACTTTGGGACTGTATTTTATGTATGTATGTGGGTGGGATTGTTGTTCAACCCTTATGATTGCTAAAGACTCAACCATAGTTTAATTATGTTGATTGAACTATTGCGGGTTGAATAGAATGATTGTTGATTGTCTTTGGATTTGTTGACACCCTAAGGTTCATTTGATTGATTGAATCATATTGGGAGGGTGATTAGGGGCTGTTGTTATGCTTGTAAGAATAGTAAAATGATACGGTTATTATGCTTTATTAACTTGACTTGTTGTTAAGGTTAATTGCATAAATATTGATTTAGCTTTCATGTTGATGAGTTAAATGGTGATTATGCGCTGTTGTTATGTCTGTCTGATTAGTAGAATGATATTGTTATTATGCTATATTCACTTGACTTGTTGTTGTTAAGGTTGATTGCATAATTGTTAATTTAACTCTTGCGTTGGTGAGTTAAATATTTGTGACACTAGTAATCATAGGATTTTATGATCACTTGTGCACTTTGATAAGGGCCTTAATATGTTGAATATAGGTAGCTTATGATGTAGCTTGCCTATAGAAAATGAACTCGAGTATGATATAGGATTTAGTGATAAGCTTATCTCATAGAGTTTACGGAGTTGACACTATGACTTACGATTTCCATGGGTGTTCTAGACATAACCTAAGATGGAAAAATGATTGAATGAACTTGTGTATAGGAAAGGTTACCTATATGTTGTATAGCACATATTACGATGATATGTATGTAGGTTAAATGCCTATATGTTGTATAGCACATGTTCTGAGGATACGATGGTCCATAATGTTGATGGATGTCCTCACAATTGTTAAAGTCGATAATTACGTTGAATAAGTCCATATTGGTGATGGATGTTCTCGCAAATATTTAAGACGAGAATTACGTTATATATAGTCCATAATGTTGGTGGATGGTTCTCGCAAATTGAAATAGGATTCCTTATTATTGTTTAGGAACCCTATATATGATAGGCACATTTAGGATTTCATGATTAAATCCTATTGTTTGTGTATATTGATGTCATTTGTACAGGCTTATGATCGATTGTTTGTCCTTAGGATGATAGATACCCTAAGTTCACATAAAGCTTATGAACTATGCGGGGGGTGTTTGGGACATATGAATATATTAGAGGATTGGTTGTTATGAATGTTTATAATTAGGATTAAATGCTTATATGTTATTAATTGTTTTAGTTAAGATATGTTGACTAATGGATCGATAGGTGGTTTGATGGACACTAGCTTATAGAATTAAAGAATATCTGTACATTATATGGTAATATAGTGATCCTTAAATATGGAAATAGGATTCTTTGTTCTTAAGAATCTTATCATGATAATGAATGGTGATACGGGATAGGTTTCTATTGATTATTAGGAAACCTATATATGATAATATTGGAATGATATATGTATGGGATATGCGGTTTATATTCTATATTTGGTATATATGAATGGAATGATATAGATATAGGATATGCGGGTGATATCTATTATTGGTATGTATTGACCTAATTGTGCAGGTATGGAATCATGACCAATTGGATGGGTAATTATATATGTAACTGTTTTGATAATCAGTTTTGTTTAACATGTATATTTTGGATTAACCTTATCTTACTCAGCTTTATAAGCTGACACTTGTGTCTACGTTGTCTGTTGTGTCTCACAGAGTAGCAAGGAATGAAGGTGCATGCGGTGAGGAATGGGTAGACTATTAGATTATAGTTCAGAGAAGTGCCCTTAGCCGTTAGTTGATTATTATGATGTAATTTTCTAGTTTAGGTTTATGTAGACCTGCAGGATGTGATTATTGGGTTTCAATGTAAAATGAAGTAGTATGTTAGTAACACCTTTTGAATTAACAAGAGGTCAACTTTGATTTGTTATTAAAGTTGACAGTTGTTTTATAAAATAGACCTTTTCCGCCATTGTGGTCTATAGATGAATAAAAAATTTTGGAACCCGGTATTTTTAAAGTTTGGGTGTTATAATATCTTCTTGAAAAATCACATCCCTACTAGCAAAAACCTCCTTTGTAACAAGATTATACAACAAATATCCTTTTTGTCCAGAAGGATATCCTAACAAGACACATCTTTCACTCCTTGGTTCAAACTTATCTTTGTGAGGTTTGGTAATTGTTGCATATCACAAACAACCAATAACCTTCAAATTATCATATGAAGGAGGAACCCCATGTAAAACCTCAAAAGGAGTTTTCCACTCTAAAATAGCCATAGGCATCTTATTAATGAGATAAGTGGCTGCTAGTATACAATGCCCCCAAAAGGATTTAGGTAAATTAGCATTAATCCTAAGAGCTCTAGCAGTTTCTAACAAATGTATATGTTTCCTTTCCACTATTCCATTCTGTTGTGGTGTATACACCATTGACCTTTGATGTACTATACCTTGTGATCTAAGAAATGCCAGTCCCCCACTATTAAGTATTTCAGTACCATTATCAGATCTTATAAATTTAGGCTTTTTACCAAAATGATTTTGAATGTAAGAACAGAAACTGGACAAAATAGATAATACTTGATCTTTAGAATGTAACAAGTAAGTCCAAGTACATCTAGTGTGATCATCAACAATGGTATAGAAATAATGGGCACCATTTAGAGCAGAAACTTTGTAAGGACCCCAAAGATCAACATGTAACATCAAAAGGAGAAGAAGTCCTAGATTGACTTCTTGGAAAAGGGCAGCCTATGTTGTTTAGACAGACTACAAGTGTCACAAGAAAATTGTGAAACATTCACATTTTTATAAGCATCAATATGAATCAGTTTAGACATAGAAGTGTGTCCCAATCTAGCATGAAACAATTCAATGGGAACAACATTGCTACTCTCACTAGCAACTTTATTGACAAAATTATTTACAAGAGAATGAACAGAAGCAGCAAAGTTTGAAGGAATCTGATTTGAAGAGGTGGTCTTGCAAATATACAATTTCTTGTATCCTTTGCCAACAGCCACCAACTGCTTAGTTGTAAGGTCCTGAAAGGCAAACCAATCAGGTCCAAAAATGCCAATGAGAGGTTTGGATTGAAGCAATTGACCCACAGAAATCCAATTGATCTCAAATTCAGGCACATAAAAGACATTGTGAAAAGTGAGAGTGGGATTAATTTGGACAGAACCATATTTATAGACCAGTTTGACACTTCGCACCTAAAGCTGTTGGAATTCGTCTGCCCAAGACACATATTAAATTGACGTGGCTAGTACGTGATGATCCAAGTCGGGTCATACCCAATAACAAGCTAGACAAACACTTATGGTATTTATTTAAATGATTTGATCCTTAAATAAATATCAATACTTGAAACATTTAGAAAGTGGTTTTCTAAATAATTGCACTTGAGATATGTAAATAAATTATATGGATGATTTATTTTGAGAGAGATGTCAATATGTTTATTTGGCAAGAAGAGTTCCCACTGCGGCGCAGTGGGAGAGTGTCAAACCCACTGCGGCGCAGTGGGGTTATGCACCCACGCGGCGCAGTGGGAGTATGTCCCACTGCGGCGCAGTGGGAGTATGTCAAACCCACTGCGGCGCAGTGGGAGTATGTCAAACCCACTGCGGCGCAGTGGGAGTATGTCAAACCCACTGCGGCGCAGTGGGAGTATGTCAAACCCACTGCGGCGCAGTGGGAGTATGTCCCCACTGCGGCGCAGTGGGAGTATGTCAAACCCACTGCGGCGCAGTGGGAGTATGTCAAACCCACTGCGGCGCAGTGGGAGTATGTCAAACCCACTGCGGCGCAGTGGGAGTATGTCACCCACTGCGGCGCAGTGGGAGTATGTCAAACCCACTGCGGCGCAGTGGGAGTATGTCAACCCACTGCGGCGCAGTGGGAGTATGTCAACCCACTGCGGCGCAGTGGGAGTATGTCAAACCCACTGCGGCGCAGTGGGAGTATGTCAAACCCACTGCGGCGCAGTGGGAGTATGTCAAACCCACTGCGGCGCAGTGGGAGTATGTCAAACCCACTGCGGCGCAGTGGGAGTATGTCAAACCCACTGCGGCGCAGTGGGAGTATGTCCCACTGCGGCGCAGTGGGAGTATGTCAAACCCACTGCGGCGCAGTGGGAGTATGTCAAACCCACTGCGGCGCAGTGGGAGTATGTCCCACTGCGGCGCAGTGGGAGTATGTCAAACCTACTGCGGCGCAGTGGGGGATAAGTATGTCAAACCCACTGCGGCGCAGTGGGAGTATGTCAAACCCACTGCGGCGCAGTGGGAGTATGTCCCACTGCGGCGCAGTGGGAGTATGTCAAACCTACTGCGGCGCAGTGGGGGATAAGTATGTCAAACCCACTGCGGCGCAGTGGGAGTATGTCAAACCCACTGCGGCGCAGTGGGAGTATGTCAAACCCACTGCGGCGCAGTGGGAGTATGTCAAACCCACTGCGGCGCAGTGGGAGTATGTCAAACCCACTGCGGCGCAGTGGGAGTATGTCCCACTGCGGCGCAGTGGGAGTATGTCAAACCTACTGCGGCGCAGTGGGGGATAAGTATGTCAAACCCACTGCGGCGCAGTGGGAGTATGTCAAACCCACTGCGGCGCAGTGGGGTATGTCCCACTGCGGCGCAGTGGGAGTATGTCCCACTGCGGCGCAGTGGGAGTATGTCAAACCTACTGCGGCGCAGTGGGGGATAAGTATGTCACCCACTGCGGCGCAGTGGGAGTATGTCAAACCCACTGCGGCGCAGTGGGAGTATGTCAAACCCACTGCGGCGCAGTGGGAGTATGTCAAACCCACTGCGGCGCAGTGGGAGTATGTCAAACCCACTGCGGCGCAGTGGGAGTATGTCCCACTGCGGCGCAGTGGGAGTATGTCAACCCACTGCGGCGCAGTGGGAGTATGTCAAACCCACTGCGGCGCAGTGGGAGTATGTCAAACCCACTGCGGCGCAGTGGGAGTATGTCAAACCCACTGCGGCGCAGTGGGAGTATGTCAAACCCACTGCGGCGCAGTGGGAGTATGTCAAACCCACTGCGGCGCAGTGGGAGTATGTCAAACCCACTGCGGCGCAGTGGGAGTATGTCAACCCACTGCGGCGCAGTGGGAGTATGTCACCCACTGCGGCGCAGTGGGAGTATGTCAAACCCACTGCGGCGCAGTGGGAGTATGTACCCACTGCGGCGCAGTGGGAGTATGTACCCACTGCGGCGCAGTGGGAGTATGTACCCACTGCGGCGCAGTGGGAGTATGTCCCACTGCGGCGCAGTGGGATAATGCAACCGAGACCAGTAACTTACCACTGCGGCGCAGTCTGAGTGTATTAGACTCACTGCGGCGCAGTGGGTTATCAAAATGAAGAGAATCATTCAAATCACATCACAAAAGGTTACTTGAAGCATTTGGATGCAAGATCAAGTGGGAGCTCAACTAACACAATATTTTGTGTTACTTTGTCCCTTAGGTTGAGACCTTTTGGCCCACTTGTTTCGGCTAACAAGTGTGGTCAAAATAGTTGGCTAATGTTGTGCACTTATTATATTTGTGTGGTTGTTTGTTTATTTTGTCATATGGATGCTCAAAACCAACAAACTTGATGACTACATAAAAGATTAAAATTGGTTTTAATATTGACATTAACTTGGTAAATTAAAATGGGTTTTATTAAAAGTTAATGGTCACAATTATAAAAATGGATTTTATAAAAGAACCTTGAAATTTGGATTTCAAAATTCATTATGGTACATAGTTTTTAACTAGAATATAAAAACTCAAACGACCCTTTAAAAACAAGTTAAACGCCATCCTTTTATACAACACTTAATTATTTGGGAACTCTTTGTAGGATAAAGGTCACCTAACTACTTTGAGGGAACTTATAAGTTAAGGTAAATTTATTGTACTTATGGGATAAAGGTCACCTAACCACTAGTATAGATAAATTTACATGTGTGTATAAGTAGGACAACTTGATTTGGAAGCCATGTGATTAGGGTCACCGAAGCATGGTAACCAAAGGCGTTGATGGGATTAAACATGCCAACTTAATATAAGATATTAAACCGGTCCCATACCACTAGAAATTGCAAAGTGTTGCAATTGTCAAACGTTGACTACCTTGTTAATTTAGATCATGGGATAAAGGTCACCTAACCATCATTTAAATGTAACGTTGGATTCTAGGTTTTAATTATTAATTGTCTATGAGACATAAAAGGGTATTAACAATTAAAATTTATATTTGATATCGAAAATACTAATAAAGAACTTTGTTAATCTTGTAGATGGCCGCTAACAATGCAATAAACCCCAACCAAAACGTCCATAACTTTTCACTAAGATCCATCCTTGAAAAGGATCGTCTTAATCAAAATAACTTTGTGGATTGGTTTCGTAACTTGAGAATTGTTCTCAGGCACGAAAAGAAATCCTATATTTTAGACGATCCTATTCCTGATGAGCCCGAAGAAACTGATGTTGAGGCCTATAATGATTGGGTTAAATATGTCGAGGACTCCGTGCAAGTTAGTTGCATAATGCTTGCGAGTATGACTCCCGAACTCCAAAAGGAGTTCGAGCATCATGGGGCATACGACATGATTACCCAACTCAAGGAAATGTTCCAACAAAAGGCAAGGGCTGAACGCTTCGAAACGGTTCGAGCGCTTCATGCATGTCGCATGGATGATTCACAACCCGTATCAACATATGTTCTTAAAATGAAAAGCTACATTGATCGCCTCGAAAGGCTTAATTGTCCCGTTTCAAATGAGTTAGCTACGGATATGATCCTTAACTCATTATCTAAGAGATTTGAAACTTTCGTGTTAAATTATAACATGAACGGATGGGACAAGACCGTTTCCGAGCTTCATGGGATGCTCAAAACGGCCGAGGCTAGTATGGGAGGAAAAGTTCAACCCGTTCTCATGATCAATGAAGGCGGAAAGAAAAGGGCTTACTCCGGACCCAAGGCAAATGTTGCTAAGGGAAAGGGTAACAACAAAGGGAATTATAAAGGCAAAGGAAAGGGAAAAATGGATACCCAAAAAGCGAAGAAGCAAAAGGTTGCTGTCAATGACCCATGCTTTGAGTGTGGGGAGGTAGGACATTGGAAACGTAATTGTCCAACCTATCTCAAAGAGTTAAAAGCTAAGAGGGATGCAGGGCAAACCTCAGGTACAATATTTATGATATATATTGAGCTTAATACTGTTCTTTCTTACATATGGGTATTGGATACCGGATGTGGAACTCATATTTGTAATATGTTACAGGGGTTCATAAGAAAGAAGCGCATCAAGAAGGGAGACATTAGTCTCTTTATGGGCAATGGTGCATTGGTGCATGTTGAAGCCCAAGGAGACTATCTTTTGAAACTTCCAAATGGTTTGGAAATTGTATTGAACAATGTTTTGTATGCACCTAGTTTGACTAGGAGTATTATTTCTGTTTCCCGTTTAAGACATGTTGGATATGATTTTAATTTTGTTAACAATGATATCCATGTTTCTATGAATGATGTATTTTATTTTAAAGCTATGCCTTTAAATGGTATTTATGAATTAGTTCATGAAAACCAAACATATGATAACTCAATGTACCAAGCTACCACCAAGAAACTTAAATTAGATTTAAGTGAAACCTATATTTGGCATTGTCGTCTTGGCCATATAAATAAGAATCGCATACTAACACTTCAAAAGAATGGTCTTTTGAAAACAAAATCAAATGATTCATTTAATGTATGTGAATCTTGTTTACAAGGCAAGATGACTAAAGCACCTTTCAAAGGCACTAATGAAAGGGCAAAAGATTTATTAGGTATCATACATTCGGATGTATGTGGTCCTTTTAAGCCAATGACTAGGAATGGTGAAAGATACTTCATTACATTCACCGATGACTATAGTCGTTACGGTTATGTATACTTATTAAAACATAAGAGTGAAGCTTTTGAAATGTTCAAAATTTTCAAGAATGAAGTAGAAAACCAACTCAGTAAGACAATAAAAATTCTTCGTTCTGATAGAGGAGGTGAATACCTAAGTGATGCTTTTCAAGATCATCTTAGAAGTTGTGGGATTGTCTCACAACTAACTCCACCTGGAACACCACAACATAATGGTGTGTCTGAAAGGAGGAATCGAACTCTATTAGATATGGTTCGTTCCATGATGAGCAGAAGCTCACTACCTCTATCATTTTGGGGATATGCCATAATCTCTGCTGCCCGAATTTTAAATATGGCTCCCACCAAGAAAGTGGAGAAAACACCTTTTGAAATATGGCATGGAAGAGTTCCATCTTTGTCATATTTAAAGGTATGGGGTTGTGAGGCTTATGTAAGACATGATGCCTCAAACAAATTAGAGCCCCGATCCACTAAGTGTATCTTTGTAGGATATCCCAAAGATGATTTGGGATATTATTTCTACAATCCTAATGAGCAAAATGTATTTGTTGCTCGAAAGGCTGAGTTCTTGGAAACTAAATTCCTTATGGAAGGAACTAGTTCCAGAACAGTGGAACTTGAAGAAGATCAAGAACCACTGACAGATACACACTTGGGTGACACTAGCATTCAACAAAAGGATGTTGAAGATGATCAAAGGGTTGATCAAGACACACAAAACGTTCGTAGATCTGGTAGAGCTACTTATCCACCTGAGAGATATGGATTTCTCGTGGATGAATGCTACATGGTAGTTTCTGATGAACCTACCACCTACCATGATGCTATGTCCAAATCAGATTCGGACAAATGGCTAGAGGCCATGAACGCTGAGATGCAATCCATGTATGACAACCAAGTTTGGGAATTGGTTGTTGAACCTCCTAATTCCAAAGTAGTTGGAAGTAAGTGGGTGTTCAAATTGAAACACGATATGCATGGAAACTTGAGTACTTATAAAGCTAGACTTGTAGCAAAAGGTTTCACTCAAACTCGAGGGGTCGATTATGATGAAACCTTTTCGCCTGTGGCAATGCTAAAGTCTATTAGGATATTATTTGCCATAGCCGCACATTATGACTATGAGATATGGCAAATGGATGTCAAAACCGCTTTTCTAAATGGATATCTTGAGGAAGATGTCTATATGGATCAGCCTGAAGGTTTTGTCGATCCAAAACATCCTAATAAAGTATGCAAGTTAAAGAAATCAATCTATGGATTGAAACAAGCATCAAGAAGCTGGAATCGTCGTTTTGATGAAGAAGTCAAGAAATTTGGCTTCATCAAAAATGCCGATGAAGCTTGTGTGTATAAGAAGGCTAGTGGGAGCATCATTACTTTTCTAGTATTATATGTCGATGACATTCTACTATTTGGAAATGACATTCCAACCTTGGAAGGTGTAAAAGCCTGGCTTGGAAGTTGCTTTTCCATTAAGGATCTTGGTGAAGCCGCCTATATTTTGGGAATAAGGATCTATAGGGATAGATTAAGGCGCTTAATAGGTTTGAATCAAAGTGCATACATAGACAAGATCTTGAAAAGGTTCAAGATGGAAAACTCCAAAAAGGGTTTGGTGCCTATTCAAAGAGGAACTATATTGAGTACTTCTCAATCTCCCAGCTCAAAAGTTGAGCAAGAGAGAATGAGTGGAATCCCATATGCATCTGCTATAGGATCCATCATGTATGCTATGATATGCACGAGACCGGACGTGTCATGCGCTTTAAGCATGACAAGTAGATACCAGCAAAATCCAGGAGATAGTCATTGGATGGCTGTCAAATATATATTGAAATATCTTAGAAACACTAAAGATATGTTCTTAATATATGGATCTGGTGAGGAGGAACTCGTTGTAAAGGGTTACACGGATGCGAGTTTCCAAACTGATCGAGATGATTCTCGATCACAATCGGGGTATATCTTCATTCTAAATGGAGGAGCTGTTTCTTGGAAAAGCTCAAAGCAAGATGTGGTTGCATTGTCCACTACAGAATCGGAATACATCGCCGCTTCTCTAGCAGCACAAGAAGCTGCATGGTTGAAGAAATTCATTGCCGATCTAGGGGTTGTTCCTTCCATTCAAGGACCCCTAGAAATTCTTTGTGATAACGAGGGTGCGATTGCTCAAATCAAGGAACCTCGTGCACATCAAAAGACTAGGCACATTGAGCGGAGATTCAACTACATAAGGGATGAAGTTGAAAAGGGAAAGATATGTATTCACAAAGTTCACACCGATCAAAATGTTGCGGACCCACTCACGAAGCTCCTTGAAAGGCCTAAGCATGAGAGTCATACTTGTGCCATGGGACTTCGATATTCTAGTGATTGGATTTGATCTATTTTTAGTATTTGGATATCGGAACACTTGTAGTTATTAACACATTTATATGAATATTGGTATTTTGCATTTAAATTGTGTTATGTTCCATTTTTGCATGTTTAAATCCATGAATAAGTTAATTATTCTAAATGTCCGTAGTCGATCATATTTGTGGGAACAAATTTGAATGTAAGATTATTATGAACTTGGATTGGTAGATATTCAAAAGGTTTTGAATATAGAGCAAAGTGTTGCTACCAAGGTTCATAGATATTTGTGGGAACAAATTTGAATGTAAGATTATTATGAACTTGGATTGGTAGATATTCAAAAGGTTTTGAATATAGAGCAAAGTGTTGCTACCAAGGTTCATAGATATTTGTGGGATACAAATATTGGACTGACCTGCGATCAAGCATTACTACATGGAATCTCTGTGATTGATCATAAGTAATCTTGAGTTAAAAGGCGAATATCATTGTATCCTCAGACCTGAGATACATATTGGGTCTTGATATTCACTGAATATTATACTTTGACTTAGTTCTTCGCTGTTCTGAAACATGGCAGTACATAAGACTAAGCTCAGGTATGATATAAGGTGATTGTGAGAGACGTATGTAGTCGAGATGGAATTTGTCCCTCTTATTCGTTGAGAGTAAGATGTCTAAGGCCTGCTACAAAGTTAAATCAATAGAGAATGATCACTCTGTGTCTCTAGGAATTAACATGACATCTGTGACAAAAGGATAAATGATCGATTCACCTAAATCATTTCAAGTAAGGGACTTGAAGAGGATGATGTTATTGAATGGCACTTCGTCATACGTATTAGGGGTAGCAAACCGTTGTTAGGCGGTATTTGCTGCTTGCGTCAATCTTCTATGAATCTTGTGCAAGTGGGAGATTGTTGGAATTCGTCTGCCCAAGACACATATTAAATTGACGTGGCTAGTACGTGATGATCCAAGTCGGGTCATACCCAATAACAAGCTAGACAAACACTTATGGTATTTATTTAAATGATTTGATCCTTAAATAAATATCAATACTTGAAACATTTAGAAAGTGGTTTTCTAAATAATTGCACTTGAGATATGTAAATAAATTATATGGATGATTTATTTTGAGAGAGATGTCAATATGTTTATTTGGCAAGAAGAGTTCCCACTGCGGCGCAGTGGGAGCGTGTCAAACCCACTGCGGCGCAGTGGGGGTTTTGCACCCACTGCGGCGCAGTGGGAGTTTTTGCACCCGAAGGCTCAGGGAGTTCCCACTGCGGCGCAGTGGGAGTGTATCAGACCCACTGCGGCGCAGTGGGTTAATGCCCATGTGATGGACTAAGGGGCCGGCCCCCCCCCTGCCCATGTGGTATACATGCATTTTGTAAGACCACTTTCTCTCATAACTCTCTAACATACTCAACTAGCATTTTCTCTCTTTCTTTCTCCTCTCTTGATTTCGGCCAAAAGGGTAGAAAAAGGGGAAGGCTTTTTCAAGTTTAATTCCTAGCACATTTGGGTGTTTGTTGATAGTTTGGGGTATACAAGCTTGAGGTTCTTCTAGGTTGAAGACTTGCCACTTCAAGATCATCATCTCCTTCATATCAACCTTCTCATTAGCTTGGAAGAAGGTAGTCTTCTAAAACACCCTATGGTTGTTGTTTTGTATGTATGCTATTCATATACATGGATCCTTATTGTTTGGGTTTTATTTTATAAGTTAAAATTTGGTTTTAACTACATATGTCACATTGAAATGGTTCAATTTTCCGCTGCGTTTTAATATTATAAGGATAATATTACTTTGATAAAAACCCAAAAATCCCAAAAGCCATATTAATAGTACGACTCCAACCTAAGAAATTGGATCCATTAAAAGGCGTATTGGTTAAGATCATTCCTGGATGATCCGAACTCGCTAGGAAAAGCGGATCATTGGTCAAAGGTTGACTTTGAGTATCCGGAGTAACATTCGTCATAGCAAGATATAAAAAGGATATAATCGAATGATTATTAGAAATCTAAGCAATATTCTTCATGAGTTTGCAGATTCCGGCGACGGTTATTGGAAATCTAAGCAATATTCTTCATGAATTTGCAGATTCCGGCGACGGTTATTGGAAATCTAAGCAATATTCTTCATGAATTTGCAGATTCCGGCGACGGTTATTGGAAATCTAAGCAATATTCTTCATGAATTTGCAGATTCCGGCGACGGTTATTGGAAATCTAAGCAATATTCTTCATGAATTTGCAGATTCCGGCGACGGTTATTGGAAATCTAAGCAATATTCTTCATGAATTTGCAGATTCCGGCGACGGTTATCGGAAATCTAAGCAATATTCTTCATGAATTTGCAGATTCCGGCGACGTTATTGGAAATCTAAGCAATATTCTTCATGAGTTTGCAGATTCCGGCGACGGTTATTGGAAATCTAAGCAATATTCTTCATGAATTTGCAGATTCCGGCGACGGTTATTGGAAATCTAAGCAATATTCTTCATGAATTTGCAGATTCCGGCGACGGTTATTGGAAATCTAAGCAATATTCTTCATGAATTTGCAGATTCCGGCGACGGTTATTGGAAATCTAAGCAATATTCTTCATGAATTTGCAGATTCCGGCGACGGTTATTGGAAATCTAAGCAATATTCTTCATGAATTTGCAGATTCCGGCGACGGTTATTGGAAATCTAAGCAATATTCTTCATGAATTTGCAGATTCCGGCGACGGTTATTGGAAATCTAAGCAATATTCTTCATGAATTTGCAGATTCCGGCGACGGTTATTGGAAATCTAAGCAATATTCTTCATGAATTTGCAGATTCCGGCGACGGTTATTGGAAATCTAAGCAATATTCTTCATGAATTTGCAGATTCCGGCGACGGTTATTGGAAATCTAAGCAATATTCTTCATGAATTTGCAGATTCCGGCGACGGTTATTGGAAATCTAAGCAATATTCTTCATGAATTTGCAGATTCCGGCGACGGTTATTGGAAATCTAAGCAATATTCTTCATGAATTTGCAGATTCCGGCGACGGTTATTGGAAATCTAAGCAATATTCTTCATGAATTTGCAGATTCCGGCGACGGTTATTGGAAATCTAAGCAATATTCTTCATGAATTTGCAGATTCCGGCGACGGTTATTGGAAATCTAAGCAATATTCTTCATGAATTTGCAGATTCCGGCGACGGTTATTGGAAATCTAAGCAATATTCTTCATGAATTTGCAGATTCCGGCGACGGTTATTGGAAATCTAAGCAATATTCTTCATGAATTTGCAGATTCCGGCGACGGTTATTGGAAATCTAAGCAATATTCTTCATGAATTTGCAGATTCCGGCGACGGTTATTGGAAATCTAAGCAATATTCTTCATGAATTTGCAGATTCCGGCGACGGTTATTGGAAATCTAAGCAATATTCTTCATGAGTTTGCAGATTCCGGCGACGGTTATTGGAAATCTAAGCAATATTCTTCATGAATTTGCAGATTCCGGCGACGGTTATTGGAAATCTAAGCAATATTCTTCATGAGTTTGCAGATTCCGGCGACGGTTATTGGAAATCTAAGCAATATTCTTCATGAATTTGCAGATTCCGGCGACGGTTATTGGAAATCTAAGCAATATTCTTCATGAATTTGCAGATTCCGGCGACGGTTATTGGAAATCTAAGCAATATTCTTCATGAATTTGCAGATTCCGGCGACGGTTATTGGAAATCTAAGCAATATTCTTCATGAATTTGCAGATTCCGGCGACGGTTATTGGAAATCTAAGCAATATTCTTCATGAATTTGCAGATTCCGGCGACGGTTATTGGAAATCTAAGCAATATTCTTCATGAATTTGCAGATTCCGGCGACGGTTATTGGAAATCTAAGCAATATTCTTCATGAATTTGCAGATTCCGGCGACGGTTATTGGAAATCTAAGCAATATTCTTCATGAATTTGCAGATTCCGGCGACGGTTATTGGAAATCTAAGCAATATTCTTCATGAATTTGCAGATTCCGGCGACGGTTATTGGAAATCTAAGCAATATTCTTCATGAATTTGCAGATTCCGGCGACGGTTATTGGAAATCTAAGCAATATTCTTCATGAATTTGCAGATTCCGGCGACGGTTATTGGAAATCTAAGCAATATTCTTCATGAATTTGCAGATTCCGGCGACGGTTATTGGAAATCTAAGCAATATTCTTCATGAATTTGCAGATTCCGGCGACGGTTATTGGAAATCTAAGCAATATTCTTCATGAATTTGCAGATTCCGGCGACGGTTATTGGAAATCTAAGCAATATTCTTCATGAATTTGCAGATTCCGGCGACGGTTATTGGAAATCTAAGCAATATTCTTCATGAATTTGCAGATTCCGGCGACGGTTATTGGAAATCTAAGCAATATTCTTCATGAATTTGCAGATTCCGGCGACGGTTATTGGAAATCTAAGCAATATTCTTCATGAATTTGCAGATTCCGGCGACGGTTATTGGAAATCTAAGCAATATTCTTCATGAATTTGCAGATTCCGGCGACGGTTATTGGAAATCTAAGCAATATTCTTCATGAATTTGCAGATTCCGGCGACGGTTATTGGAAATCTAAGCAATATTCTTCATGAATTTGCAGATTCCGGCGACGGTTATTGGAAATCTAAGCAATATTCTTCATGAATTTGCAGATTCCGGCGACGGTTATTGGAAATCTAAGCAATATTCTTCATGAATTTGCAGATTCCGGCGACGGTTATTGGAAATCTAAGCAATATTCTTCATGAATTTGCAGATTCCGGCGACGGTTATTGGAAATCTAAGCAATATTCTTCATGAATTTGCAGATTCCGGCGACGGTTATCGGAAATCTAAGCAATGATTTCAAGAATGTGACTACAGATTGTGGGTTGGTTACTGTTGATGAGAATTTGTTGAAGAAAACAAGCGCTCTTGATTTTCGAAAGCCTAATGATTGTTAAGTATCTTAATATGGCTGATTTTGATGATGATGATGGTGATGATGAAATTGTGTGAAGATAACGAGTGAATTGATTCGCCATTTTTGGTTTTGTGCAAAAAATGGAGTTTGGAGAACAAAGTTTGGTTAGGGTTTTGGGATGTTGTTAAAAAAACAAAAACCCTCTAAATTGCAACTTTTCTCTTTTTTACCCGTACGATGATACGGTAGCTATATAGATTGTATCATAAAAATTTTTGAATATGCCTCATACATGATTCGTGAGTATGAAATAAATTGTGGTTAAAGTAAATCGATGATCGAAGCTAAATTATAATAAACAGTAATGATAAATATATATATATTAAAACAGTAAGAATCCTAGCCTTCTAAAGCCTTCTTCCAATCTAAACTAGCTTCAAATATTGTCACCTAAGATTTATCCTACGTGACATCTTCATATTCTTTCAAATTAAATATTATATATTAAGTTAAACCTATGTATATACAAAATATAAAAACAATTTCATATAAAAAAACTAAATTTATTTAATCAAAAGTATCGGATAAGATGAATCTTTACAATATACCAATTACACATTGAATATATGTACCAAATTTAAATCTTTTAATTTGGTAAACAATATCTTCTTCTAAGTATAAAAACTACACGTAAACAAAATATTAAAAATTAAATCATGAGGAGACTAAAACAATTTTTCCTATAACCCTTTTTAGCTTCTATTTTGATTTCCCTTTATTTTAATTTGTATGTAAACCAATTATTTATATTATTTTTAATGGTGATTATATCGCAAATCGGTTTTTATTTATTGATTTAGATATAACTCCGCCATCTTTCATTTATGTTGTTTCATTATATAATGAAAAGTTTTATTTATTTTGATGGATTAACAAGAGTTTAGTAAAACACACATCATGTTTTTGATAAATTTGTAAATGAATAGGTTTTTAATTTGCTCTATTAAAAAATAGGGGTTTAACTTACATATTATTGCAGGTCACATTATCAATGGATTCTCCATTCATGTAAAAATTGTGTGATCATGTCAAACGGATAGATTGCACTGGTTGGCTAAATGGTCAGAATGAGCTCTCTTATAGTGAGTGGTGTCCAATAGTTTATTTAATCTCTATACATTTGAACACCAAAAATTTATGTGTTTTGCAAATGGCCTCTATTATATTTTGTAGTTTGTATTTGTGCCATAATCAACATTTGACAAGAAATAAACTTCATTTTTTTAGTTGATTGTTTTTTTGGTTTTATGTAATCTTTGGTGTTTTTCGAATTTTTTTACTGAAATGTAACATTATTTTATCCTTGAAACAAAGTTTTATAAAGTCACACATTCATTCACTATTTTTTTAAACCAAATTGAACATCAATTTTAAAAGTGTCGCGCATCGCGCGGGTCAAAAACCTAGTATAATATATTTTTAGTTATAGTTTTGGAGTAACTTAAATTTTTAAAATCACATCAAAATCGAAACTTGTAAACATAGTAGATGACGGCAAATATCCTTGTGATTTTGGATCGTAAACTCAAGTTTTTGAAGTCTTCATGTTAATAATTTATTATAAATAATATAAGTAATAGGAGTTGAATAATTGAGAAAGAAAAAAAAACAATTTTATTAATGAGAAAACGATCAATCAAATAAGGTTATAATGTTTTTGTATTAATAAGCCAAGAGTTAGAGTTTAATTCTAAGTCTAATAAGTAAATTGAATCTATATACAATTAAAAAAAATAATTTAATAAAATAAATAAATTAAAATGGACACGTGTCGATCAAGGATTATGTCACGTGTCATTTAAAGAATATCTCAATCCTGTTTTAGTTTATTGGTAGATGATAGGAAACTCATTAGAAAACCAAATTATGTTTCTTTATTATATTTTTTTAATTTTTTATTGTCAAATCTTTGTCGTCTCGTAATCTTAGATTTTTGAGTTTTACCGTTTCCCGTTCCCGTATCGTCCCGTAGGCCGTTACTGTATTTGTCCCGGTGCTACATAAATCATTTAAATGATTGTTAGGGTGATGGCATCCCCTCCACCCACCACTCACTTCCAACCAATCACGTTATGTCACCTCAAATCCACCACTCACTCACCACTCACCCAAATTTTGTTGGCATTGCCACCACTCACCCACCACTCACTACAATTTTCATTTTAAAACTAAATTCCATTAAACATATAAAAACATTACATAATATTACTAAAACCATAAAAAAACATTACATAATACTAAAAAAAACATAAAAAATTACATAATACTAACACTCGGAATAGTCCGAGTCCACAATACTGTCGTCGTCATTGCGATAAATGTATCGATAGGGTTCAGGACTATGTTATCAATTTCGGTGGTATACCGGTTTTCGGTGCTTGGATCTAATTTCGGTTTCATATTTCGGTTTTGATTTCGTTTCCGAGATTATCGGCGATATTGACCAAAATTTGACCGAAATTCAACCTTTCCAATTTCGGTGGTTTACGGTTTTCATACTTTTTTTTACTATTTTTTACTTTTTTTTTTTTTTTTTTTTTTTTTTTTTTTTTTTTTTTTTTTTTTTTTTTTTTTTTTTTTTTTTTTTTTTTTTTTTTTTTTTTTTTTTTTTTTTTTTTTTTTTTTTTTTTTTTTTTTTTTTTTTTTTTTTTTTTTTTTTTTTTTTTTTTTTTTTTTTTTTTTTTTTTTTTTTTTTTTTTTTTTTTTTTTTTTTTTTTTTTTTTTTTTTTTTTTTTTTTTTTTTTTTTTTTTTTTTTTTTTTTTTTTTTTTTTTTTTTTTTTTTTTTTTTTTTTTTTTTTTTTTTTTTTTTTTTTTTTTTTTTTTTTTTTTTTTTTTTTTTTTTTTTTTTTTTTTTTTTTTTTTTTTTTTTTTTTTTTTTTTTTTTTTTTTTTTTTTTTTTTTTTTTTTTTTTTTTTTTTTTTTTTTTTTTTTTTTTTTTTTTTTTTTTTTTTTTTTTTTTTTTTTTTTTTTTTTTTTTTTTTTTTTTTTTTTTTTTTTTTTTTTTTTTTTTTTTTTTTTTTTTTTTTTTTTTTTTTTTTTTTTTTTTTTTTTTTTTTTTTTTTTTTTTTTTTTTTTTTTTTTTTTTTTTTTTTTTTTTTTTTTTTTTTTTTTTTTTTTTTTTTTTTTTTTTTTTTTTTTTTTTTTTTTTTTTTTTTTTTTTTTTTTTTTTTTTTTTTTTTTTTTTTTTTTTTTTTTTTTTTTTTTTTTTTTTTTTTTTTTTTTTTTTTTTTTTTTTTTTTTTTTTTTTTTTTTTTTTTTTTTTTTTTTTTTTTTTTTTTTTTTTTTTTTTTTTTTTTTTTTTTTTTTTTTTTTTTTTTTTTTTTTTTTTTTTTTTTTTTTTTTTTTTTTTTTTTTTTTTTTTTTTTTTTTTTTTTTTTTTTTTTTTTTTTTTTTTTTTTTTTTTTTTTTTTTTTTTTTTTTTTTTTTTTTTTTTTTTTTTTTTTTTTTTTTTTTTTTTTTTTTTTTTTTTTTTTTTTTTTTTTTTTTTTTTTTTTTTTTTTTTTTTTTTTTTTTTTTTTTTTTTTTTTTTTTTTTTTTTTTTTTTTTTTTTTTTTTTTTTTTTTTTTTTTTTTTTTTTTTTTTTTTTTTTTTTTTTTTTTTTTTTTTTTTTTTTTTTTTTTTTTTTTTTTTTTTTTTTTTTTTTTTTTTTTTTTTTTTTTTTTTTTTTTTTTTTTTTTTTTTTTTTTTTTTTTTTTTTTTTTTTTTTTTTTTTTTTTTTTTTTTTTTTTTTTTTTTTTTTTTTTTTTTTTTTTTTTTTTTTTTTTTTTTTTTTCGAGAGAGATAAGTATGATTGATTTTGATTTAGTTTGGTAGAACTGTAGAAGGGGAAAGATACGTCCACAAAAGTTTGGTAGAACCGTGCATTTTATGAATTAATAAGACTTTGACTAACTACATTTGCATCAAACGACCACCACTTATTCCACAAAGGTGCATATCATATTTACTCCATATTTAAGATACGTCCGACTCAAAGTTAACCTTTTAGCTCATGGGATGACACGAATGGGTCATTTACCCAATTAGGGTACAAAACGGGTAAAAGACGACACATTCTTTTTACAAACTACATATGCCCATTACTTTGACCATATTGATACATGTTCTTTTACAAAATTGACACATTAGTTTAAGTCCATACATTGGGTACAAAACATGGTTGTATCCCAACCATTTCCAACAAACCACAAAATGACTCAACGACGCAATACTAGTTAACCTTTTCTTTTATGGGCGATTTACTTCAAGTGATGCATAAACTCGACAATTTAAAGAAACTTACAATATGTATAATCCAAGTAAATCCACACTAAGCTTTCTTGCCTCCTTTTCTTTTTCTTTGATCTGTCTTAACATCCGACCCGTTTGCACCTATTAGAATAAAACAACTAAAGGAATAAGCACAAAGCTTAGTGAGCAATATAAGCATCAAACACGCAACTTAACATCTTAACCATGGGCAAACATAGGGATTTACAACTCTTATCTTGCAACGGATCCGTGCATATGCAACAACTAACAACTTAGCACATAACAACTGGAATCTAGCAATAAAGCTAGAATATCCCTATGATGCAAACAACTATAACGATTAGTCACAACACATGTAACATAACTATCATATGACTATATGACACCTCGGGGTCATATAGTCTCAACTTGATTGTCCCATGACTATATGACACCTCGGGGTCATAAAGTCATCGAACTTGTCTAATCCCCATATTACTCACCTTTTACGAACAATAGCAATGATCACCAAAAATGCTTCCAACTTGTCACCTATACACATTAGCACATGGAATTATCAATATAAACACATTAACAACTTTTCTTAATCATCTTAACTTTTCTAGCTTAACAAGTCAAATGGTCTCATACTACTACTTTGTCTATTATCCATTTTATTGATTATTCAACTATCACCCTACTTAATTCATCTTAATAACATCATAAACATCTTCGTAACACCACTTTACTCATATTAAACTCATTTGACCAGTTTGACTTATAAAGTCAAACTTAGCTCAACATCACTAGTTTCATCAATAATCTTCTTTATAACTTTGTCATTCCAAATATCATTTTAATCGTCTTTATTAACCTATAAATAATCCTTTTACACTAACAAATTCATGGGTTATCTTTATTTCATAAAAATCATACTTTTCCATAATAGCTATCTTGAACATATATCAAAATTTCACTCATATCTTCACTTAACATCAAAAACAACACTTGCTATGTCCATAATATCATCTAATAACAAAAACCCACGAATTAATTGACTTAATTTCATCATCTCAATGTATAATCATGAAAAACCCTCACTTTTAGGTTAAAAGAATAAAGATGGAAGCTTACCTTGTGCTAGGAATGATTAACCTAGATTGATTTCAATATATTGATGATTAATTCAATGAATTAAAGCTTGAAATTCTTCCTTTCTTCTCTTTCTCGATCTTTCCCTCCTTTTCTCTTGATGTCTCTCTCTCCCTCTCGATTTTTCTTTCTTTTTCCCTGAAGATTCTAAAGAGTTGTATAATATGTGTGTTTACATATAATATATGGGAAAAACAAATATGCTGCTAGAAGCATATATCCTTCTCCATTCCCCTCACAATCTTCCCCCCTTGTGAATCACATGTCTAAATACAAAATCATCCCCCCTCACAAAATCATTAGAAGTGCTTCTAGCAGCATACTTGTTATCCCCATAATATATATGTATTTAGATAATTAAGTTGTATTTTAATTAGTTAAATGGTATTTACACCCCTACACCTTCTAGTCTCATCTATTTTAAAGACCCATTACTTTTAATATTGGACTTTTAAAAGAATATGGCCTCTATTATATACGCAGTCACTTACCATCTTTAAAGTTGTAACATAATAATATAATCATCATTATTATAATACTTAAAAATTATGGGGTGTTACAGAATTCCGGTGGGTTGGATGATTGGTGGTACATTTCCGGGATTACTCATGTTTGCACGGTGAAGTACTCGATTCCTTCTAGCTGTTTTCTCAATTTCCGGATCAAATAACAAAGGTGACTTCTTCTTTGAATACCTCGTATGCATACACTACCTGTAAACCTGCACAAACAACACACCTCGTGTAATACTGAACTACAAGAATTCAAAAGGAAATAAACAAACTAATAACAAAAACTAAACTAATTCTTTTTGAATTTTCTGAAAATTTTTAACTAAACTAATTTAAAACAAACTTTAACACTTTGCACACCGATTCCCCCGCAGCGGCGCAAAAATTTGATCGATGTCGTTGGACCGATCAAAGATATAAACTAAATACCTATAACTAGTATGGGTAAATCGAGTATCGTATCCTCAGGGAATCATGGGAAAGTGTTAAACAATTTACAAAGTTAATTAATTAAACTGGACATAAACTTAAAACCGATTTGATTGATTGATTTGATTAAAACTAAAATTGATTGGAAACTTAACAAAATGATTCAATAATAAAAAGGTAGACCATTCTCATGATCCCAATTATGCTTTCAATTGTATAACCTAACTTATATTCGTTGGAAATCACATAGACATGATTCGTTATAACATTTGGATTTAATGAACTTAAGAACTAAAGTAATCGGTTGTGATGATTCACGATAACGAAAACCGGGGAATTGACACAACTAGATTTTCAATTCATTAAAATAAAATCACAAGTTCATGAGAGATTCATTCAATAATCAATGATTACTTAATAAATTAAAAACCAAATGATAGATGAAATTCGTTCAAAGTCGTAAACAAGTAATCATTCAAACAATCCAAACAACATTGAATGTAAAATACTAATGAAGAATTAAACATTCAATCCAACATGAATATGAGAAAGGTTGAATACAATTGTCTTACATAATTGTTCAAATGAGAATGATCAAAAGTAAATTAGCCTTGCATCTTCATCAATAATCTCCAGTTAAGGCTTTAATGATCTCCATTGAATTATTAATTGATGATGATGTGGGGTTTTTTTGTGTGTGTGATAGAAACTGCTCCACAAATGTGAAAATAGGGCTTGGATGATTATGAAATCGTGTGGAAAAAAAATAATATAACTCTAAGTTAATAATTCCACAAATTAAGGAGTTTGTTGCAGCCGACCAGGTCACTACCGTCTCAAACGGTAGTAGAAACTTGTTCACAAATCCTTTACGCCCAAATGGCCGTCTCACACGCTGCAGGTTTTTGTGTTAGCGTCCCAGACGGTAGTAATAATACTTGCAGAAACCTTTACGCCAGATTGAACGTGCCAAACGGTAGCTATATTTGGCCCACTGTCCCAGACGGTGGGTATTAGCGTCTTACACGGTAGCCCAGAATTTACATTTTCCAGTTTGACTTTCTTTGACTTTCATTGATTCGTTCTCGATCCGTTTAGTTCCTTTTTATCACTTGTGACCTGAAACACTTAACAAACATAAATGCGCCCTAATCTTCTATTAACCTTCACAAAACATGTCATTTTGATAGATTAAGGTTATGTAAATTAGGCGTTTATCAATGATATACACTGTACTTGGCATATAAAAAGGAAGCAAGATCCCAACAGTTCAAGGTCCCTATGTTTGTATCTCATGGAAAGTTGGAAGTTGGACTCTTGGACTCTTCACAAATGTGTTATACTAACATCAATAATGAAGATAAAACATACAAGAGCCAAAAACAAATGAAGTAGTAAATTGTCAATTTAAAATTCTACTTAAAATTCTATATCAAGAGTTATTTTAATCATAGCCTCCCTGTTTTTCCCTGACACTTTATCGTTTCTTATCTTTTCTAACTTTAAGTCTGAACTACAGGAAATAATATATGAGAAATTATATATCTTACATAGAAGTATATTTACCTAGTAACTTCCTAAATCATTGATGCAACAACCATAACATAATGGATACATGAGTAGCATATTAGCAGCAACAAAACGTATGGTGATTGAAACTTGTGCACCTACAATGCAGGAAGCAAATCCATAACATTAATCACTCGATGCCACTCATGTGGTTGGTGTTTGAAACATCTATACAGATCCTTAATAGACCAAATATTATAACATTCAAGCAAAGGTTCACTGGATAAGATAACATTGATTCTTAGAAGTTAGAACCATATACATAAAGCCTTCTGAATTTGACTGACTGAAATGAATAGCAAGGGGATATTCGCCCAATTTATTGAGAACTGATTGAACCAAATGAACTTGAACTAAATAAATTACTAAAACAGTTAAACATTACAGATCAAGTCAAACCCAATTTAGACCTAGCTGATTACACTCATAACTATTTGTGTCTTGTGCCAAACTGTCAACCTTTTTCTTCGAGTTTTGTTAATCCAAACATCAACAGATTTTTGTAACATATTACTCTCAATTAACATCTGTCAGCTATGAAACTGTTCGACACAAGCTAAATACTGATAGAATTATAGTAAGCATGATCATAAAATTTAACAAGTACATAAAAGATGGTAACACGAGTATCATACTACCACAAGCTTAATGCCCCCTACAACATTCACCGGCTATTGTATCGCAACATCGTTTCATACAGGCTAAATTCTAGGACCATAAACATAGATACTTTTAAATCTCACTGGTCTAATTTAATAGAAAGGATATATGTCCAACTTATCTCAGTAGAAATCACAAAATTACTGTCATGAATCTAAACAAGTTATCACTTGATGTATAAGACATTTATACAAATCCTCCATAGTGCAACAGCTCAATGTCAGTATCAACACTCGATATCACAAGTCACAACTCACAACATTTATTCAAACAAGCTTACAACTATAAACATAAAGCTTTTTAAATTTCACCGTCCTACATTCATGAAAACGCATACTTAACCAATTCAGTTCTAAAAAACACAAAAAAAACCCGTCAGAGAATATGCAAAAGTTCAACAAACTAAACATGATGCACTTTTGATTACTAATACATCGTAGATCAAATGAGAACTAATTGCATCATCAATACGTGTTCATCGAAAGATTCTCGTTACATCTATGAAAAACCTGCTATCAACTATAAAACTATGCACCACAGCTTACAGTTATCTATACAAATATCGATATCAATAAGATTATAGTAAAGCAACTATGAATGTTGAGTCTAGAATATGCAAAAGTTCAACAAACTAAACCTGATGCATTTTCAATTACTAATGCATCGATCGTAGATCAAATGTGAAACTAGCTTAAAATCAGAACTAATTGCATTATTAATATGTGCTCATCGATAAATTCTCGTAACATCTACTAATAACATGCTATCAACTATAAATCTATGCACCACAGCTTACATATACATATATAATATACGAATATCGATATCAATAATATGATAGTAAAGCATGATTATAATAAGTTGTAACTTTAGAGTAGAAAACTTACCTCCAGATCAATTTTCATAGTTTCAGAAACGTGACGCATAATCGAGTGCACTAGCTTGCTCTTAGCATATCTCTCTTCGCAAACTTGTTTATCCTGTTCAGTTAACCGTTTTTTGCTCAAATCGATATAACCTTTCTCAACATCAACACGAAGTACTATAGCAGGTTCGATACGACCGACTTTAATTAAGCCTCCAACACTTCGAATACGGCGTCGCGAGAGATCCGATAACAGGATCATACCTTCAATGTTGTTGTATTCTAGTAAAGCCACGTGAGTTGCTACATCTACAATTTCTTTTACCTGAATCATCACCGGAGTATCTACCTCCGGGAAACGAGCTTCATACATCCGGCAACCGGAATTTGGAGGAGAGATTTTTGACATTTTTGCATTTGAAAAAAGGAAAATGTTTTAGCTCTCGAGTAGTGAAGGTGAGAGGTGAGTGTGAAATTCCTATTTATAGTGGCGATGAGATGAAAGTGAATTTGGGGGTAACATGGATGTATGAAAAAAAAAAAAAAAAAAATACTCCGTAAGGAGCAAGTAATCAACATCAACTATCGGTTTTGTTTTTTTTGTTTTTTTTTATTGTCAAGTCTATAAATTGGTTAAAAGGTAGACACTTTTATCTTTACTTGATTATTTTCAGATTTGTGACATGTCTCTCCTGATAAAATGGATGAATGTTAAATAGTTTTTATCACAAAAGAGCGAAATTATCAAAAAAATTCAAAACAATAACAATATCTACATGACGATAATATTAAGTATTGATTTCGACTACAAGATAATGTTTACTAATACCATAGGTGTTAAACTCTTACGAGTCGAGTCGGGTTGCATAAAAAACGATGCGACTTTTTGGGTGACTCTTATTTGCTCCCGACTTTTACGAGTCTGCGTGACGAGTCGCAAACTCGTTCAAGTCAGGAGAAAAACAATGAAACAATTATTGTTGTAGTTTATACTTAGGATCCCTATATATTATACATTATTATAATTTTATTACATTATATATATACTTATGGCTTCGTCATTTTGAATATTATATATGTATTTTGATTTTTATTTGAATTGAAAATAAATTGTAAGTTTATGACTCAAGCCTATCGAATATGGAATATTTGGGTAATGTATTAAGATAATTAATACGAGTATATGTTTTGTTTCTAAACATGTCACATATATTTTAATTATTCTATAATATATTATATCATGTCATATATAAATGTTTTGAATCTTACAAATGAGATGCGTTCTGAGTGACACGAGTCAAAAGTTCAAATTTTTGAGTCCAGTCAAAAATCACAAGTCGACAACTATGACTAACGCTGTAAATTTTGTAAACAATTTCTTTTCTTTTAAAAAAAATAGTTTACTTCCCACTTAATCCGTGGCAATTATAGTAAATAACTTTAACTTCATGATAGTAAGGTTTTTAAAACGAGAAATATATAAATGTTGGCTTTTTTTTTATCGGCTCATGGGATGTGAGTTAGCCAAAATTTAGCCCAAAATTTGATAATTTTAATTCATTTCAAGATCTAATAAATACATCAACACGTATTACATATTTTTTGGTTTGCAAAATTTTAATTCAAACAGTCACTTGTATATATCTACCCATATATGAAAACATGATTCAAGGGTGGGTTATTGAATGACATGTAGCACTTGGAGAGTTCTGAAGGAAGTAGTTTTTTATCTGAATGGGTAATGTTGCGATACGCTTATTTTGCTCCAACGACTTTGCAATGATCTTCAAAGACTTCAAGTTATTGAAGGGACATGGTTCACACGAAAGTCGGTCCAGGCATGAATTTGAGAAATTCTGTACAAAGGATGCAAACAAATTACATAAATAAGAATTTATAAATTTGGATACATATACACAAAGGATAAGATAGAATCAATATATGATAAAAATCTATACTGAAAACAGAAAGGATTTTGGGTAGGAGCTGAGGTACCCTATGGGCAAAAGAAATAAATTGAAGCAAACACTTGTGTAGTTATATATAGCTTAATTAAGTTAATTGTTGGACAATCAACTGAACTAAATTTGCACTAGCTTGCATTCTTTAATTGTTGAAGAATTTTAACTTTAAATTGCATGTTGAGCCCATCTTTATCACCAAGACACTGAAAACATATTTAAGTAGGCATATATATATAGCTCAAGTAAATCACGATGACAAAAATATTAACATATAGTTGTATAAGAGATATATATATATATATATATAGTCAAAAGAGTTAAAATGAGAACATATTTGTCGAGAACTGCGAGAACTATTTTTCAATAAATATACTTAAGGGTATTTTTGTACTTTACGATTTATAATTAACATTCTTTTAAATGTCCCGTAAATATCTCATGCTGTTACATAAAATCCTAGCGGTTATTAAGAGTTATTTTTTCCTTATTATATTGTCACTTTCATCATTTGTTTCACTCTCTGATTATTTGACGATTTATAATTAACATTCTTTTAAATGTCCCGTAAATATCTCATGCTGTTACATAAAATCCTAGCGGTTATTAAGAGTTATTTTTTCCTTATTATATTGTCACTTTCATCATTTGTTTCACTCTCTGATTATTTGACGATTTATAATTAACATTCTTTTAAATGTCCCGTAAATATCTCATGCTGTTACATAAAATCCTAGCGGTTATTAAGAGTTATTTTTTCCTTATTATATTGTCACTTTCATCATTTGTTTCACTCTCTGATTATTTGACGATTTATAATTAACATTCTTTTAAATGTCCCGTAAATATCTCATGCTGTTACATAAAATCCTAGCGGTTATTAAGAGTTATTTTTTCCTTATTATATTGTCACTTTCATCATTTGTTTCACTCTCTGATTATTTGACGATTTATAATTAACATTCTTTTAAATGTCCCGTAAATATCTCATGCTGTTACATAAAATCCTAGCGGTTATTAAGAGTTATTTTTTCCTTATTATATTGTCACTTTCATCATTTGTTTCACTCTCTGATTATTTGACGTTCGATTATATGAAAGTCATATACTATTCACATATCTACTAGTAAAAAAATTTAAATATCTACATAGTTAAAACCTACTTACTTAATATTTTCTACACAGTATCGTATTTACCTATGCATAATTTCAAGAGATAATAAACATCATTTCTTCACATGTGAATGGAATTTATATAATATGTATTTTATGAAATTTATTAAAAATAATATGTACATATATTTATGAAAACATTATACACATGTGTATTAGCCAAAAGATTTTATAATATTTTAAAATTTTATACGTTTACAATTTATACACTTGTCAACTGTTTTTAAAAATATATATATAAATATACACACTTATGAACATGGTTATACACATGTGTACCGCAAAATTATTTTATACACACTTATGAACATGGTTATACACATGTGTACCCGCAAAATATATATATAAATATATTATATACATGGTTATACACACGTGAGTGGATATAAAACTTTACCTTTATTATATATATATATTATATATATATATATATATATATAATATATATATATATTATATATATATATTATATATATATATATTATATATATATATATAATATATAATATATTTACAGCATGCCGTTCAATAATATATATATATATAATATATATAACAATTATATGTATACCTGCAAGAAACACTTATGAACATGGTTATACACATGTGTACTGAATATATGTACACATTTAAATTTTTTATATGTTTACAATTTATACACCATTATGAACAGGGTTATACATATGTATACCTGCAAGAAACACTTATGAACATGGTTATACACATGTGTACTGAATATATGTACACACTTAAAGTTTTTATATTATATGTTTACAATTTAAAGTTTTTATATGTTTACAATTTATATACAATTATGAATAGGGTTATACACATGTGTACCTGCAAGAAATATAGAAACACTTATGAACATGGTTATACACATGTGTACTGAATATATGTACACACTTAAAGTTTTTATATTATATGTTTACAATTTAAAGTTTTTATATGTTTACAATTTATATACAATTATGAATAGGGTTATACACATGTGTACCTGCAAGAAATATATATATAAATATACACACTTATGAACATGGTTATACACATGTGTACCGCAAAATATATTTTATACATACTTATGAACATGGTTATACACATGTGTACCCGCAAAATATATATATAAATATACACACTTATGAACATGGTTATACACACGTGAGTGGATATAAAACTTTACCTTTTTACCATCTTTATAATTGTATCTTACATATATATATATATATATATATATATATATATATATATATATATATATATATATATATATATATATATATATATTTAAATGGCTCTTAAAATTTGTATTAATTAATGATTAAATCAAATAAAGTATGTGTACTTATTAACTGATGATAAAAAAATATTTCAATTGATGATAAAAGAAAAGTGGACAACTTCAAAAGAGATCCGATTGTTTGGGACGTCCGTTTCTTTTTTCTTTTTTTTTATTCCTGTTATACCCCTTTGTCAAGTTTTGTGCATTTATAAATTAATTATGATTGATAATAATTACATAAATGCCATGATTTCATTTTGACCTTTGATCTATTTAATCTAATGGACATAATTAGTTCTCGTAGTTCTCGACAAATAATTAGTTCTCATAATAACTTTACTCTCTCTCTCTCTCTCTCTCTATATATATATATATATATATTGTTGGTATATCTAAGAGAAAAAAAGATTTTAAGTTTTGATCTAAGGCATTGAAAATAAATAACAAACTAATCTTAACCATTTAAATAAAAAAGTCAAACTATACATATATGGTAAGTCTTTAAATATATATTAAAAACACTACAACTTGTGGAATACACAATAGGGGAAAAAAATACGGCAAAAGAAGATGATAACTAAAACACATTTTCATGTATACATCATACATGGCAACATTTTAGTCTCACGAGTAACCCGCATATTTCAGCATTTGCAAGAAATTTACTTCCACTAACCCATGAAATTTGAGCATTTGCTTGAGGTGTACCCTGCAATGTGACAGTACTGACTTCGACGGGTGATGACGGCGGCGGCGGTGACAGTGACTGTCGGTGTCGATTGCGGTAACGGTGTGGTTATTAAAACTAATTGATTTAAAATGAGGTAGTGTAGTTATTATAGAGTTGCGGGATGTTTGTAAATAATTTCATTAACGGTATTATAAGTATATTAGGTTGAAATATCTAAATTAGTGAATAAAGTAGATGGTTAGTTTGAGTAGATAGGAGTTGAAAATATTTAGAGGGTATCTTGGATAGATGTAGTGTGCCGATAAAAAAGTTAAAAAGTTAAGCGGATTTTGGGTTTGTTAAAGATAGAAAGTTTAAAAATGGAAGAAGGTAGTTTTTTTTATAAAGGAGTTCAAATAATCTCAACTCAAAATGACTGACTTCACCTTTCATCATAAAATTTATATTTGGGTTCAAAGCATACTTCTATTTTGTCAACAATGAGCATTGCAATGAATTTATAACTCCCCGTTAATACTCAAATATATGTCAATTTCATAGATACGGAAAACGATTTAATTTCATGGGAAACACTAAAATGAGAGATGTGCTCATCAGACTCATTTAACTTCAGTAAGAATTAATTGAAATCCACTCTGATTGTTAAAAAAAACATATATTTACTGTTGCTTACCATTATGTTTATGTAACACCCCAAATATTTTAAAATATAAATTTAATAATTTTATTATAGTTTTACCTTTAAAATAATTTCCTAGTATTTAATTTTGAGTTATGGGGTTAATTTAGTTGGAACTTTAACGGATAGCGGGTAAAATACCCATA
>CM067172.1:22592598-22685098 GCA_034093135.1 Erigeron breviscapus | reverse complement strand
GTTGACTGTTTGACCAGACCCACTTCCAGCCATCTCACGCAACATTAAAGTTGTATTTCAATTTGTGAATTGTTTGCCATGGGTCCCACCGCTAAAACTTATAGGAATTAATTTCTCATCCAATGGACATATGACATGTGTCATGTCTATAACCATTTTGTGAGAAAATGAAGAGGGCGACGTGGAGAGCTTACCATCACAATTTTTGGGGTGTGGTATTATAAACTTCAACAACAATTTTCGGGAGGGGCTGCTTATTATGGGGTGTTTGGCATAGTTTTTTTCTCAATGGCTTTTGGCTTTTTTGGCTTTTTTTCCTTACAAAGAAGTTATTTTAGTGTTTGTTTTGGCTTTTACAATTTATGTTTTTTGGCTTATATAAGCCAATTTTGAGAAGCCTCCCTATCAAAGCTTTTGTAACAAAAGCCTTAAATTTTGTAATGAAAGTTATAAATTAATCCAAACATTAAAGTAAAGCTTATAAGCTTATAAAATATAAGCAACTAGTTGCTTGCAAAAAAGAAGCATAAACCAAAAGATAAAACCTAGGCCAAACACCCCCTATCAAGAATATCACACAGCAGCAGCAGCTCTAAGACAAGAACACACACATCACATTTTTATTCTTTTTGATCATCTACCAACAGCCACTTTTGGAAAACATCATCACGCCCACATAAAACTCTCCATCATCCACTCTCTAGATCCAAAACCCACTCACTACTTTCACCCAAAAGTTGAAGATGACCGTCTTAGCTTGAAGTGGAAGTTATTGAAGAGGTTGAAGATTGGCATCCACCATCATTTATCCATTGTTCTCCATTTGCTTGGTTGTAATCTCTACTCTTTTATTTCATTCTATATAAACATGATTTGCATATGTCTATGTGTGTACTTGATTGTTTATGTTATTGATATGGAGTAGTGATTCTTATATGTTTGCTTAGACGATTTGATGTTTTTCCCTTGATTGATTGTGGTTGATTGGTTGATAAATGATAATTTGTGGATTTTGACTTTTAGAGTCAAACTTTGACTAGTTATTGGTTAGGATTAGCATTGTGGATGGGTGTCATTTGCAATTGACCGATTGATTTGAACCCCGTTTATTGATGAATATTTGTTTTGACATTTGTTCATTGCGGGAATAGTGAACGCGAAACCGAATGTTAATCTTGATTATGATTTGTCAAAGTTGTCTTTTTCAGCTAATAGGATGTGATACTACTAGAAATGCAACTATTAAGTGTGTACACGTACTATTGGGGTTGATTTGATTACGAAAAGAAGACACTTACCTCGTGATTGAGTCAACCAAACATGAGTCGTTTTTAAAAGATTATTTAGCAAAGTTGGGGAATACTTGTGACCGCAATACTTAATTTTGTTAAATCTAGTGAGTCAATGTTTATTATTTGTTATCAAAAGATGACCGTCTAGGTAGCAAATGTGGATTTTGGCTTACGACGTATACTCATGAGAAGTCAAGTTCCACAAGTTGTCGTTTGTCAACTCGGTTTTATTGTCTACGTGAATCAACCATAACCATATTGCACGATAGGGGAAAACATGTCTAAGTAAACATATATGTTATTTGATTGCTTGTTTATTTTGTTTGCTTATTTACATAGTTTAATTTTCATTTGCATTTTATGTTATCTTTTATTAGTTTAAAAATCAAATCTTAAAAATCCTTTCTTTTCGTTAACAAAGTGCATTTCAAAAGATTAAATAGTTCACTTAAGTTTTCAATTCACCACCTCCTTGTCGACATCCGAGTCATATTTGTCATATACTTGTGTATTTAGTTAAGTATTGACTTTCCATCCATTTTCATCTCGCTATCCACCTCCTTATTATTGATCGTGGCCCGTTGATTTCCAACGACGTCATTCGGGCCCACGTCATCTACCTAGACCAGTCCGGCAAGCATATGGAAGATGATTCATCCGTTATCCGTTTACATAGTGGAAACACGCCCCCCCTCCCTCGCATAGCTTACCTCGTTAGAATCACGTCGGCTGTTGTAACAATGAGCAATTACTTTTCCAGAGCCTTTCGGTCTGCAACTGCGTGTGTTGGGTTGTACTTTGTACACTTCCCAAACCCTGAAAGTTTGGCGATACCTTTGTCGGTAATGAGAATGTTCCAGGGGTTTATGTTGTTGTTGCAAATTCCTTTTTCATGTAGGTATGTAATGTCATTAACTAGACCCTTGTGGCACAAAAAAACATACAATTAGTGATTTCACAACGACCTTCACTATAAATACATGATAAGCTGGTTTTTAATACCTGATAACCTCTATCATATCATATGAAGCATCAATTGTGTTTAAGCTCAAATAAGTCGCTAATGTAAATTCACAATATTCAAACGCAAGTCTGCGAGTATTATCGACGATTTGTGCACCCAAAAACGCGTATGACATAGATACGTTCACCAAGATAACCATGTCTTTAGGAATTAGACAAGACGAAGAAATAGATTCAGAAATCTGGTTTTAGAGTATTAGTTCAGGAGATATACTGATATACTGATGAAAGATGTTTTTCTAGATGAAAATAATGCTGTAAATGAGGGGGAGTTGTGGGGATACCGGGTTGCTGTGAAGAGATTCCCTCTATGTCATGTTTTTCTAGCGGATGTTTACACTGCAGTTTGATTTCCACAGGTGGAAAAACATGACATACTGGGAATCTCTTCATAGCAACCCGGTATGCCCACAATGCTCCCTCATTTACAACATTATTTTCATTTAGAAAAGCCTCTTTTATCATTGAACTAATACTCTGAACTAGATTTCTGAATCTATTTCTTCGTCTTGTCTAATTCCTAAAGACATGGTTATCTTGGTGAACGTATCTATGTCATACGCGTTTTTGGGTGCACAAATCGTCGATAATACTCGCAGACTTGCGTTTGAATATTGTGAATTTACATTAGCGACTTATTTGAGCTTAAGCACAATTGATGCTTCATATTATAGGATAGGATTATCAGGTATTAAAAACCAGCTTATCCTGTATTTATAGTGATGAAGGTCGTTGTGAAATCACTAATTGTATGTTTTTTTGTGCCACGAGGGTCTAGTTAATGGCATTACATACCTACATAAAAAAGGAATTTGCCACAACAACATAAACCCCATAAACCCCTGGAACATTCTCATTACCGACAAAGGTATCGCCAAACTTTCAGGGTTTGGGAAGTGTACAAAGTACAACCCAACACACGCAGTTGCAGACCGAAAGGCTCTGGAAAAGTAATTGCTCATTGTTACAACAGTCGACGTGATTGTAACGAGGTAAGCTATGCGAGGGAGGGGGCGCGTGTTTCCACTATGTATGCTTGGGCACGTGATGCCGAGGATATTGCCAAGAAGTTGCTGGATGGAAGGTACATACGATATATAGCTTATGACAACTGTTAAAATCATATTTTATTTATTTTTACTCACAAAAATAGTGCACGTCATGACTCAAACTATATTGCATATCACTTTGTAAAATGTTTAAGTTTCATACATTGGACTTCGGAGATTAAGCTTATAATAACTTATATTAAGATTATGATAACTTATACTAGTCAATGATGAATAGTTTAGATTTAAAGCATTGCCTGAAATTCTGTATAGCACTTTTTTTCCAGGGGTCAAGCTTATAACTTTATTATAAAAATGTGTCGCTGCTTCCCCAAACTTTTGCATTAGAGGGAAACACAATTACTCAATTTCAATATTCATCCTTCAAACAGTAGATAATTAATCAAAGGATATGCTTGCACGTAACACCAAAGTGAATCCTCTATGAACCAAGCTTTTACCTTCATCCAATACAAAATAACAAGACAAACTGTCATAATCCATCATATTTCCTTGTGTTGGGAGGAAGGTTGTATTTTACAAGGCTCCCTAGCCACAAGATGCAATAACTGTATTTTCAACATCTAAATATTGTTAAGGCTTTCAAAAGAGAGCTTATGATCGGGAAACATATATTAATTTTAGAGATTTTTTAACGGGAGGCACGTCAACATTTAGACTAATTTGTTCATTTTTTGAATAAGCAAAAATCTTACCTAGTTAAACTACCCATATATGTTTTAGTTATATTCAAACATTATGTTGCATTGGTTTGAATAATGTGAATAAACTACACAAATGACTGAATCAACAATATTACATTACAACAAGAAATCATGGTTCATCTTGAATGACAATCAACATGTTCAAAAGCCTCAAATCTAACTAATAGTCTAGGAAAAGCTCGAGAAGTTTCAACTTCCGCTCCTGTGTACCAAACTGGCCTGTAATGCATGTTGCATAAAGGCCCGCTGCTGAACAAACTCTGTATGTGATTGAGCCATCATATGTGACTATTGGACCATATGTTGTGTTTGCCATTGTTGTTGCCGAATCGTGTTCATATATGGCTGCATTTCTATTGTTAAGTATCTGCAAATTTAGCTCACTATTATTTCGTGTATTAGAAGTTTTAGATTATTACCTAAAGATGAATAGGAGATTGTTTTCACTGACCAACTCTTGCTTCCAAGTACATGGGCTTATTCCGAAGCCTTGTTATAGTGTTTGACAAACTTTTGCATATAGAAGTCTACACTTTTATTTTGTTTTATTTATAGTATCTTTACAAATGAAAATCTCTTGTTGACCATCGAGTATGGGACCATAAACTGCTACCTCTGGATTAATAGTAGATACTCTAGGTTTAAGTATCAATCTGCTCAGGAACTTCTTTTTTCTCAACTTCAAAAGCTTTCTTGAACCAAACAAAGATGGAATTATGCAGACACCTGGGTATTCAAATGTTGTAAATGTGAGTCTATACCTATTTACCAGTAGAACATCTGAGTCAGTTGTTGATGCTACAAATGTAATTGCAAGACTTAGACCTTTAGTTATTCCAATAATATATGCAAAAGATTACAACAAAAAGTTTCAAATTAAATATGAGTTAACAAGCGGATTACATTCAAGTTATTCCTAAAATACTCATCAACTAAAAACATATGTGTATTTCTTTTACAACCAAACTCAGTTAACTATCTATTACAAAAATAACTAAACATATATATTTCCAACTGGCTATGTTTTAAACACTCAAATTGCTGAAAAACAATTTTTGTCAACATAATATAACAAGCTTACCGAATATTAACACAAAAGATAGATTCTGCACTTAGAATACAATATCACTTGACAACACGAGACAATAGCCATGTTATCACTTCGCTATTCTCTATTAGTTATATGGATTGAAGATAGATGAATTCATTGATTTTAGCTTAAATAACTGCTTTTTTATTGTATATGGTTTCTCGTGGTAACTTAATACTGTTGGCCCCATCCGGATCATCTCGGGCTCGAATCAAACATTTCTATGATAATTTGATTCAATGATAATTGAGTGATTCAATTACACATACCTTGTTCTTCAATTTCATTTCAATCCTGGGCATCAAATACTATGCAGGATATCACTTGCTGATGTTCGCACGCATACATTGTTTTGGTCTGTAGAAAGACTCTTTAGCTTCTATAATGACGTGAATGACTTCATAAAAGCGAACAACGAAAAGTTGGCCAAGAAGAAGATTGATATTTATAGGAGCATTGATCAAAGAACGTCAAATATTTTTAGCAAATGGAGGTGGGATCTTTATCTTCCAGATCCACTTATACACAATGCGGACCCAGGTCATTATGTAGATGAAGATAAGAAAAAGCGGACAAAACCCAAGTATGATTATAGAAAACCTTCTCACCTCTTTGTGTTTATCAGGAACACGTTAATACACCATGCCGAAAGATTGACTGAAGTAAAAAAGGATACTAAGTCTTGAAATTATTGGTACCGGTTATCAGGATGCACAGTGTGAATTCGGTAGGATCTTTCCAGGTTTAGTGGTAGAGGTTTACAATGCAATTAAAGATATAGTACTAGCAGAAGATCTTGGAAGTTTGACATCTTATTACGTATGATTTGAAAATGTTTTGATGCAATGGGGCCGGCTATGGGACGTGCAGTGCTTGCTTGTGGAAGATGTAGACCATTATTGTATTTGAGTTTTAGTTTATTATCAAGACTATATGCTATGTTTATCTATATTTGAGTTTATGAGGATACTGACGTTTTGTCAATGGATTAATCTTTAGTTTTTGAGTCATTTGTTTGCTAAAAAAAATGGCATCATGTTTTAGTAATTATGTGGTTGGATTAAAATGTATTAGTATTGGTAGTTGCCTTTTGATCTATCAAAGGGCACTGGTAGTACTGGTGTTTGCTTGTGAGTACTCAGAACGAGGTTGCAAAGAAAAGAAACGAATGATTTTTTAAACGACAAAACAAATGATAATTTGTAATCTTGGTAACAATATCATCACCAGCAAGATACTCGAATAGTTTCCCAAAGCTACATTTGTGAGCAATAAAGCTGAACACAAACTCTTCATAGAATCAAGGGCTTGATGTTTTCTACATCCAACATGATTGCATTGAAAAGAGCTTTTGATGTTTTCTATACTGTGTCATGATTGAAGATCAACCACCAAAAACCATCGTTGTATGGTATTGGTACCTCAGAAATAGAATTAGACGAGTTAATTGCAGTGGTAGGCTGTACAAAAGCATCTCTTCCGTTTGTTTAGTTGGGCATCCCAATTGGTAATAAAACGAATCAATGCTTGGCAGCCCATTGTTCAAACATTCAAGAAACCGTTATCAAAATCAACCACCACCATACGCAATGGTAATTCTCGAAAAAACAGAACCAGTTACAGGTTTGGGGGTATATATCATCATCAACTTATTCTAATCTCATAATTTGTTAAAAATAAAATACTCTTTCCTACGCTCTCTTTTAAACTTTGTAATGCTGTTGACATATATCCAACCCCTTCAGTGTCGTGACCTCCCGAAGCATGTCACCATGATTTACAAACATCTTCACGATTGAATGGAATTCGACTTACAAATATAGCAATTGGGTTGAATGAGATGTGTTTAGGGACAACTAAATAGGCCCGTTTTGACCTATGTCAACTAAATGTCTATTAGGATTTTAGGACTCAACTCATTACCTAAACACACAAGCCTGGCCCAATTTGCACCCTCTACTTTTTCTTGACATCTACAAATCTGCAATGACAACTTTTTAAAACTTTAAATTTTTATAATTTTGTCACATCATGTCACATTCATCGAAGAAATTTTGAGCTTGAAATAAATGTTTATAAAGCCACTCCCAATGGAATTTTTCTCGTGTGTTTTCTCACCCATTTTTTTTATAAAACCGATGATATGAAGTTTTTTTCTGTTGTATTTTTAAGAAAAAGGTTATTCATTTTTGATGAGAAAAAAAGAAAGAGAAAACGAATGGTGGGAAAATTATGGTCCTAGTGACTACATTAAATAATTATTTAAGAAAAAAATGGTAATATGATAGATATTTTTAAGAACATGAAATCAGAAATAAATAATATGGTATTGATTTGACAATAACAAAATGAAAAAAAGGTTAGGAATGGAAAATACATAATATCTTATGCTATAATATAGAACACGTGAATATAACCATGGACTTCTATTTTCACCTTTTTATTCCCAAACACACACCTCAATAATACAAAACATAATGTACAAGTAGTGCACAACTGTTTATCTAAAAAAATAGTATGTATAAAATAATAGCTACTTTGAAAATATGTTTCTCTTCATTCCTTTTTAATACTTTCACAGTGAATAAGATATAAATGATGTTAAATCTATCACCAACAATATAAACATTGCTTTGGGGCGTATGGAAAGAAGGCCATTGACGTTGAGGGAATGAAAACTTCATAATGTGGAACAAATGACGGCCACATACGAAGAATGTGGTCTTCCCTGTCCTTCACTCATTTTCCATTATTTAATTGAAGTTAAATTAACTAAACAACAAACGAAAAAATGGTTGTTAATCGGTTTAGCTCAGTTGGGAGACCATGTTTCAATTTTTGAAGCAAACGAGTTTTATTAAAAACTTGCCTTGCCTTGTATCTTTGGGCGGATTATTATTAGAGTAACTTGGAGCGCCTACGACTTGGTATAACTTGATTAGGCTAGCTAATTGGCAAATTTTGTCAATGGGAACGATTTTGTCAATTAGTCTGTTAAAACATAATAATAGTGTTTATCTTAACTTAATTAATGCCAAAAAACTCATTTCTCTTAAAATAAGTTTCATGTCTAGTGTGTACAAAGTTGGTCAACTACAAAAAAAAAATACATTCAGCTTTTCAAAACTTAAATTTTGTACTTGGTCAACTATATAACTTGGTCAAATTCATTATCAATTAATGGTATGTGGCTATCTAATAATAAGAGGTAACTTGAATACCAAAATTTGATTTATATACTACCATTAAGAATATTTCCTTACACACAAATCATAAAACAAAATAAATCATATGATTTTGTCATAAATAGCTTTCGTGTCTATGTTTTCTACAAGCAGGACTATCAGTATAAGATCAGTTTCCTAAAAGAACGAAAATTTCTTTTTAAAATAACCTACTAAAGAGCAGTCTAACTTCGAGATAAATACATAACGCAAAAAATCAAGGATTATCAGTATAATATCAGTTTTTTAAAAAGAGCAATGATATATCTTTCTAAAATAACCTATTATAGATCATTCTTAATTAACTACTAGATAAATCCATATGGCATAAAATCAAGTGATTAGATTATAAATTTATGGTTTTAGAAACTAGGATTAGTATGAGTTATTTTTGTACTAATAAATAACATTTTTATAAATAACATGGGCCAGTTGACCCAGCCCTTTATTCCACTTAAAGAAATAGACAAATGCCGGATTTTTTTGTAAAGTTGTATATGTACATGTTAGTGGTGGACTTTTAGATTTAGATTTAGATTTATTAGAAAACATTGCTGGGTCAGTCACAACCTCAAAATTCATAGACAACCATGTTAAGGCTGAAACTGCAGAGGTTTTTATGTACTAATATAAGTGTAGCACTACTACTACTACTTGTAATAATAAGTTGTACGGAATGTTTTGAGATCTCTAAAGGCATCAATGGCTTAGAAAAAGTCATACTTCGTGAACCTCATGGCAGTAGTGCAGAGGTGTGCTAAATTTCATTCTATATGTTTTGTAGTAAAATTATAGGTGAGATTCAGCGTGTACATTTAATAAACTTCAAGAGAAAAACGAGATGTTTTTTATTACAAAACTTGTAGCGTGGATCAATATCCCAACTATATTGTACTTGTTGCTGGTTACGCCTTTTGGTGATGTTGTTTGATTTTCATCATGTTTTAAGATTTTGCATCATTGATGTTGTTGCAGGTATATCTATATGGAGCTCATGTGACCTCTTGGAAAAACAAGCAAGGAGAAGAGTTGCTTTTTCTCAGTAGTAAGGTAATCATCAGCTATCCGTAAATTCTGTTTTCAAGAATGCACTTATACATACCGGTTAACAGGATATTTCTTCTCTTGATGGATTTGAACAACTTTTTGTACATTGTTGTCGGCTTTAATCTTCCATACATCGAATGTATTTTTGCAGTCTTTCTTTGAGCCTCCAAAGCCAATACGTGGGGGTATTCCGTTATGCTTTCCTCAAGTATGTGTCTATCATCTTTACGCTATTTACTTAAATAATTTCGAATTTATTCTAGGCATGGACTCATGGACACTTGCTTTTGTAATTCAGTTCTCCAATCTAGGCCCTCTTCAATCACATGGATTTGCTAGAAACAGATTCTGGACCATTGACACTGCTATTTCACCCAATGTCAACAATAGCGGTTTTGTTGATCTGTTACTTAAGCCCACAGAAGAGGATTTGAAGATATGGCCTAACAGGTATATAATTAGAGGCCTAGAGAGCTTTAACTTTCTCATAGATAAATCATTACTCTATTTGTATGTCTTATTGATGCTGTTATTCCATCCAAATATTCAATTGTAGCTTTGAGTATCGACTAAGGGTTGCTCTGCGACGCAAAGGAAACTTACTGATGACATCTCGGATCAGAAATACCAACACTGATGGAAAGCCATTTAACTTCACTTTTGCATATCACAACTATTTCTCTGTTTCAAATATCAGGTATATTGGTTTTTTACCTTCCAATATACTATCTAATAATTCATTTTGTACTAAAACATACTTGGTGTATATATTATGTCTCATAATTCATTCTGTGCTGCAATTTTTAATACATCCCTGACATTATTTCACATGTCGATATTCAAGTTACATTCAAACAATTCCTTCATTTCCTGATTTTCCGTTGACCAAGATAACATCTTAACACTGTTGGTTATATATTTCTTCCTTTAGTGAAGTTCGAGTGGAAGGATTGAAGAACCTCGATTATCTTGACAACTTACAGAACAGGACAAGATTTACAGACCAAGGTGCTGCAATAACCATTCAGTCAGAGGTAAATTCGTTCTCTTGTCTATCCTTGTACATATTTTCTCATGTTTAGGCTTATATATATGGTTTTGTGTTAACAGTTTGACAAGATCTATCTCAGCACACCAAAAAAGGTTGAAATTCTGGATCATGGAAACAAACGAACATTTACCATTCTCAAACATGGACTTCCTGATTCTGGTAAGATTTTATTGCCTCATGACCTTTTTGTTCATATCATTTCCTTCTTCTTCTTCTTCAGAAGTATCAACATTTAGACCAGTGTTTGTATCTTGACTTTCACAAGGTTTTCAAAGTAGTGCCTAAAACTTTGTTGTTTGTGTTGGGTGTTAGTGGTGTGGAATCCATGGGATAAGAAGGCGAAAAAGATGGCTGATTTCGGGGCCGAGGAGTACAAAAACATGGTTGCTGTGGAGTCAGCAGCAATTGAAAAGCCCATTACACTGAAGGCTGGTAAAGAATGGAAAGTAAAGCAGGAACTCTCGGCTTGCGAATCTAGTTAGTTGACATACATTCGCTGATCAACATCATTATGTACTTTGTCTATTTTTATTACATTACATCATTCAACATTATCAAGTCACCTTTGCTCTTGAAGTAGATGCGGTACCAGAAATTCTTTTGAGATGGGTCAAAGTTTGAAGTGTTCGTCGAGTCTGATAAATGGGTTAACCTTTTTGTCATGTTAAACCATAAACAAAGTTTAACCGATTTCAGTTGAACTAAAACAAATCGAAAAAGGAGTTTTGTCCATTTCAGAATAATCATGAGAGTTAAAAACAAAATATTTAGCCAATACTCCCGGTTTTACCCAAGGTCTTGAGTTTGATCCTTAGGGATGACAACCTTTGGAGTTTTTCCCTCCGAATACTTGTAACGGTCTATGGTCAATATCTCGTTGTCTAAGGTACGTGCAAGACTTCACCATTATACGGTTAGGTTTTCCTGACGTCGTGTTCCGACTAAATGTTCGGAATTTTTTTTTTATAAATAATACATGGTATAACTCCGTAACACCGATTTTAAAAATCCAGCAAAGTTAACTTATAGATAATTCCATAAAATTTGCCATACCAAATATAGATTAACTTTGTATTATTTGCTACTTTTCAAAACATTTATATTTTCTATATCTTTACTAAGAACTAGCATGAAACTAAATGAAGTACAATATTAACTTGTGAATTCTCATATGCTAGAAATTTGAAAATATCAGTGGCGAATTTAGGATTTGAAGTAAGGAGGGTCCTTGAAGACCTTAACTCGATGACTGGCTTGAAACAAAGAAAACGGGTTGGTTGGGGTTGGGTCGGGTAAAAAACAAGATATGAATTTAATAATACTAATAAATAGTCAAATTTCTTACAATAATATATGTCACTCCGAGTTTGACTAACTAACCTTAAAAAACAATTATTTTGTGACAATTAATTAAAACTTTTGTTAAAAATGCCTACGAATGAATATAAAGCTGAATTTTGATGCAAAGCGATTTTAAGTTTGAAACTATGGAATCAAAATAAGCTGTAGGGAATTAAAATAAGTTTGGGGTTTAGGCCTTTCTAAGTGATATTGGGTTTACCTTTCAATCTTAAAGTCCAAAGTGGTTCATTTAGTTTTTATAAGGAGGTTCAACATAATATTAATATGGGCTTTGTATATATTATTTTTTCTTAAGGGTGGTCCAATGACCCCCTTAATCGAATATCATTTGGTAAATTAAGATTTACATGATAAAGAAAGTCATAAGGAACATCAACCTAGAATTGTTTTACAAAATATTGGTTCATAGGCAAGCTATGGTTCAACTTAGTCTTAAAATGTTGCATACGAGATCTTCGTTGTAGCAACATTTGAGCAAAGAAAAGTATGTCTAATTGGTAAATGGTGATTCTAGTCAGTATTCCAGCTCTTCTAATCATATTCCAGGTCCTTAGTTCAGCTAATGGTTGAGACTTAAAGAGTCGTCAGCTTCAATGTACAGAGTGATCCATTGGGTGTTAAGAGGTTTAAAATCTGATAAGAAACTTATAGTTGTCAAGAAATCAATAACAACCAACAAGACTCGGTTCCAGATCACTATGTATATATTATTTCCAAGGAAAGTACTCAAGAGTTTAGGTAATGCCATAACTTACAGTCTCTAAGGCACAATGCCAAGTTCCAAAGCTAAGCACGCGGTTAAAAAAGAAAGAAAGAAACAAACAAACAAAATGTGCATGTACCACTTGCACGAAACAAGCAGCAGCCATTGCACACCATCATTGATCGACTCACACAACAAAGCAATAGCTAAAATAACGACACCATCAAAGGATCTAAAGATGGAAACTACGTCATGGAAAATGTTTTACATGCTTTCATTCTTTCTAAAACATACACAAAGCAGAAACAGCCATACGCAGTAGTAAACAGAACCAGTAACAGTTTTGGGGGTATATATTCCAGCATAAAATGCCCTTCCCCATACCAATTATCATCATCAACTTCTACTAGTCTCATAATTAGTTAACAAGAAAAAGATTCATTTCCTGTGACCTCTCTTAAACTGTGTAATGCTGTTGAATCGTGTCGATATCCAACCCCTTCAGCTTCACGACCGACTCAACATGCCCCTTAAGAGTAAGAACTTCCCGAAGCCTGTACAGAACACAATGTTTTATTAACATCTTTTTAATTGAAATTAGCCATGAAATTAGTTGTATGAGATTGGAATTTGACTTATGAATGGGTCATTTTAGGATGTTTTTATATTTCTAACAGCTCAAACAAAAAATAAATAAATTAAATAAACTATAGTGAAAACATAGCAATCGGTTGAACTGGATGTGCCTAGGGACAACCCAAAAAGGGCGATTCAGCCCATACAAAAAATTGTCAATAATGACCTCACCTGATTACCCAACCCCGCACGACCTGGATCATTCTGTAACCTCTAAATTTTTATTAGCATCCACAATGGTAAAACTTTAAAAGATTTATAAGTTTGTCTAGATCACATCTTCACCTTACAATCCTTTTCCTTGTAAATCTATGTTCACCATGCATTGATCTTTATAAATTATTTTAAAATATATGCATTTAAACATAGGGCTCAAATAATTTAATTATAAACCACTTCATAATCCCTAGACCTCTTCATGAGACATAAGCATGAAACACAAAGTCACGATTATACACAAAAAGAATAAACCTCTTCGATTTTTATAAACCTAATTTTTAAACCATTGTAAATGTCATTAGGCTACTTTGAAACATGCATAACATACCTTGCGACTTCAGCGCGTCTCTTAGCCTGCTCTGCTATTTCAGAAAGTTCCCGGTAGCTTGTCTTTTCGTTGAAGATATTTGACGTTTCTGGTGCTTGAAGCCCGTGCAATGTTCTCTGGGCAAGAGCCCATTGTGCCTCTCTCTCTTCTTTTCCATAATCCTTCTTGGTTGTGAAAGCAGTCTGTTTTAAAGATCACAATTATACCTCAAGTTCAGAATATGTTTCACTATTTGAATTGAACTTTATTAAATCTAAGGAAAAGGAATGCAAACCTTGTTATCAAGCAAGTTGTGCCAGGCTTTTCCACTAAGAATGTATCTGATGGCGAATTTCATAACGTCGAGAGGGAAGTAAAACACAATACTGTACAGCCAGATGACGCCAGCCCATCCCCAACCAACACCCTTAATTCTTGCAAACTCCCAGTTGGCATACACTGCTATTAAAGTCGCGACCTGAAATTTTTCATATGCGTTGGAATTCAGTAGAAATGGAAAATGGGTCAAATGAGTTCAAATCTCTTTTAAATCCAAACTTTTATGGAACTTTGCATGTAATACAAATGCAGCAAAAGAACTTACAAAAAGAACAATACAAATCCAACTTAAGAGATAAGCATGCAGATAAAATTTTACTTCATAGACCAAATTGCCATTTCTGGTTTTTAGAAAACAATGTTTGAGTTTGTAAGCAGGTATGAGTTAGTTTATTTACCAGTTGTGCTGCCATGAAAGCAAACAGCAGTAAGTAACCAGGACGCTCAATAAACGACCAACTTCGAGAACGAGTGACAAAAATCAGAGCCTGGCTCACTATACTGACTTGAAGATATAAAGCAGCCATCATCTCGACTTCACTGTCTCTAAGAGATCTCACACCAAACTTATCCTGTGACAGACTGTGGTGAGACTTACCGCACATTTGTGAAATTTATATTTTCAAATGTAACTTCACTTACCGAGAAAAAGTCGGTGTCCCTCATGATCCAGAAGAATATGACAGTCATTAAGGCTAGATAACCACCAAGCACAATACCGGTGGCAAAGATCTCTTTAAGTTTCCAGCTATCGGGCAATGGAGATGGTTTCACCCTATCCTTAGAGATTGTCATGATTGTTCCTTTAAGTAAATAGAGTTAAACTGTTAAAATTACAGTCATGGAAGTTTCTTATATCAATAAAAGTGAAAACTCACCATCATTAAGGATTGCAATAATCAAAACCATGAATGGTGAGAAGTCGAACTTCCATATCAAAGCGATGAACATAAATCCAAACTACATAAAAAAAAAATAAGTTATGTAATGAACTTGGCATTATTATCACAAGCGTAATGATACAAATGTCACCTACAACTTACCACAATACGAATGGTGATGGAAACAGCATAGATCTGCAATACGAGAACATGTTAGTGTTAATAGCTACAAGATGTGTTCATGTAATGATTATGAAAACATATAGTATGACAAGAACTAACGGTGTAATTCTTCATTCTCTGAAAAATGGCTCGACTTGTAAGCACTGCACTGATAATAACACTGAGCCCGGGTTCAGTTAGCACAATGTCAGAAGCACTCCTTGCAGCATCAGTAGCATCAGCAACAGCAATACCAATATCGGCCTTCTTCAAAGCAGGAGCATCATTCACACCATCTCCAGTCATTCCACAGATATGTTTTCTTTCTTGTAACTTCTTCACAATTTCATACTTGTGTTCTATATTATTATGTTCCTTTAAAAATCAGTAACAACAATAGTAATGACAAAAAATGAAGTAATAATGGTTGCACTAAAAAACAACATCCACCTGGGAAGACTCCAGCAAAGCCATCAGCTTTCTCAATCAACTCTTCAACAGGGAGTGCTGCAATTGATGCATCTTTGTGGCCACCAAGCAAAGAAGAAGAAGGGTACATGTTTGTTCCCATACCAAGCCGTCTACCAGTCTCCTTAGCAATGGCAAGTTGGTCACCTATACATTGATAATAAGGCCTGATTTATATATCATATTAACGAAGAAAATATAAACATTTTCATAATCAGTAGGTATGATTGATTACCAGTGATCATTTTCACGTTTACACCAAGATTGAGAGCTCTGCGAATGGTCTCAGCACTGTCATGCCTTGGCGGGTCAAATAGGGACAACAATCCAACAAATTGCCATGGACCACCAGGGCTTTCTTTTGTTTGTTCAGGCACTTCCTACATATTCCAATACATCGAGTAAGTAAATCATGATCAATCATTAGAGAAAGGTGTGACCTATGAATGTGCATAAGAATGATGTTAAATGTATACCTGTCTTGCAACAGCCAAAGAACGCAACCCACGTTCAGCAAATTTATCAATCATGGCATGAACTTTTCTTTTTAAATCTTCTTTGCATCCACACAAAGTCAAAATCTGATCCAATAGTTAAAAATCAAGAGAAAGATTACACTTAGTTACCACATAAATCATGAGGCACTAATTATAGACAAAAAAGTGAAACTTACCTGTTCTGGAGCACCTTTGCTTGATCTATGCCAATTGCCACGGTCATCGATGTAAGTCAAAGCTGTTCTCTTGTCAACAGGGTTGAATGGAAAGAAATGGATTTCTCTAATTCCAGCTCGAGCCTACAGAAAAGTCATACACATCATCAAGATCAATAAAGTGGATTAAGCTAGACCATATGTTGAACTAAGGGTGGAAAAATGAGTGGAACGGGTCAATACTTAATTTCAAAATTAATATTATTCAGTATTCTTATGCATTATAATTCAATTTGGACTATATTTTGCCCGTTAGACCTGTTTTCCTTGTAAATATGATTTCATTTTACCTGCATAAAAGATAACCAGGGATAAAGAAATAGATACCTCTTTAGGATCAGCAAGGGTTCCAACAATGGCAGCATCAATAGCATCCTGGTTTTCAGTTCTTGAAGCCCTGGCAGCATAAAGCAACACCTGCTCCTTATCCACACCTTTAGCAAACACCTCTATCAAGTTTTTATCAACTGAAAGTTTGTTAAGAGTCAATGTTCCAGTCTTATCACTACAAAGGACATCCATTCCGGCCATCTCTTCAATTGCAGTCATTCTTTTTGTAATAGCACCCTGCTGTGATAGCCTATGAGATCCAATAGCCATGGTAACGGAAAGAACCGTAGGCATAGCAATTGGAATTCCACCAATAAGCAACACCAACAGATTATCAATTCCACTTCTGTACGGCCTATGCTGAATTGGGTACATGACGACTACCTCAACCAACATTCCAACAGCAATGGAGCAAATACAGAAGTTACCAATTGCTGTAAGAACTTGCTGGAAATGGCCAACTTGATTAGTGCTATCCACAAGATGTGCAGCCTTCCCAAAAAAGGTGTGAACACCAGTTGCAATAACAACAGCCTCAATTTCACCTTGCTTGCAAGTTGATCCAGAAAACACCTCATCATAAGGATTCTTGTTCACAGGAAGTGATTCCCCAGTAAGGGCAGACTGGTCAATCTTTAATGGATCCCCTTCTAGAAGACGTGCATCAGCAGGAACAATATCACCAAGTTTGATACTGATGATATCTCCCGGCACCAAAATTGCAGCGTCTTGCTCACTCCAACGACCGTCCCTCAGAACCTGCAGTAATGGAAGGTGGTTCATTATTTAAACTCATGTGGCATCTAAAGCTTGAATGCTAATGCTTCTCTTAGTAATTTGCAGTATACCTTGGTTTTAGGGGCAAGACCAGCCATAAGTGCAGCTGCAGCATTGCCAGCATTGTTTTCTTCAATGAAACTAATGGTTGAGTTGATAACAAGAAGGCAAACAATACCGACAAAGTCTTGCCAATCTGGTGGTTTTCCACCTCCATTGGCCATTACAATTGCCATAATGGCTGCAGCTTCCATGACCCATGATAGAGGATTCCACATGAACCCAAGAAACTTGAGCAATTTGCTTTCCTGGAATCAATGAAAAAGAAAATCATTACTCATTAACCATTAGCTAATAAATGGAGACCAATATTAATTTAATCACAAGTGAGCATACCTTTTTCTCCTTTAGGTTGTTAGGTCCAAATATTTGAAGTCTCGTGGCTCCCTCATCTGCACTTAGACCTTCTCGGTTACATTTCAACTGTTCAAACACCTCCTCAATTGGTACTTTTTCCTGTAGTTACGAGTAAAAAATGATAAACGAGATGAAGATCATAATTAGCAAACACATAACTAATTTAGTTATGTTAATTCGTAACCCATGGAGTAAAACTGGTATTTTGCTTTGAACTTGACCACCATAAAGGGGTGATTGGGATTCATAAAGGGATGTTTGGGATTGCTTATTTTTTTGCTTACATGCTTATTGCTTGTTTTTTTAAGTAGATAATCAATAACAAACACACTTTCAGAAACCTCTTATCTGCTTATTTTATAAGAAACAAGCATATATTTCTTTATAAACTGGTACCTACTTGCATGCCTCAATTAATTAGGTTGGATTAGATACTTAAAGTAAGATTTAGAATTTAGAATTTAGAATTTTTATTATAATTGATTAGGTAAAAACATAAAATCAAGTGCAAATAATAACTACTTACTAAGCAAAAAATAATTAATTACAGAATAATCAAATATATAAGTCACAAAGTTGCTTTATACGAGTATTATTTTATTGTTTATCATTACTTATATTCCACCACTTCATATGACTGGAATCTGGTTCCAATGATTATGACACAAAACAAAAAATCAGGAAAAGATTCTAGGTCCACTAAAAATGAGAACAAATTTATTTTGGTTTGGTACTAATATAAAAATAATCAGATATAATTATAGTGCTACCAAAGGCTTTGGTCACTTAGTACTTTTTGCTAAGCTACTTTAGTGACACATAGAAACCAGACACATCTAACATGCCTGACCATCCTTGATGGAGAAGTTTGGAATATATCAAATCTCCTCATCACAATTCATATAACACATACTTTGGATTTAGTGGGGTGGGGGAGATGTTGCCAAAAGTAGTCCTATCAACCACAGGTGAAAAATATATACTTTGGATTATCGAAACCAAGAAGTAGATTAAATTTGTCAAAAAATCAATGGATCAAGTTAACATTCATCGATATTATGTTTGATATATTAGGCTGAAACCTAAAGTCCAGGGAACTTAAATGCTTTGTATTATGGAAAAAGTAAAGTAAATTAGGCTTGTCCTGAAATAAACGGTTTGCCATTACTTAGCAAGTTAGCAAAGACGTCTTTTATATAACAAAGAATAGTAATATCATAAATACAAGATTACTACTTTGATTCCAATGGAAAGCTATTGGTTGGATTAATACATCATTAATTACAAAACATGAGTAAAGGAAACATAGCAAATTCAAATGTTTTCTTTTTTTATACTTCAAAAGCCAAAACTGTGAATTATGAAGATGATGATACGAAACAAAAACAAATGAAAAAAGAAAAAGAAAATAGGTATACACCTATTCACATGGGGGGATATGGAATATGAATATGAACAAAAAAAGAGACATGGAATGGATGGTTGAGTAACGCAAGTTGACTTTCCACTAAACTGAAAATGGGGGGACCCATATATAATTTTGCATCCACTAAAGAGAAGGCCACCTTGGCTTCTATTAGAGAAAGAAAGAAAGAAAGAAACGGGTGGGTGTCACTCACGCGCCGAATATGAAAAAGCTCCAAAAAGCCTAACCAAATAACCCACCACAAAAGCAAGGGCACATCGAGAAAATTGTGCCGCCAAATTAAAATACTAGTTGCATACATATTCGAAAGATAGACAAAAGATACAAGTAACATTGCAAAAACAAATTTTGGTAATAAATAAATAGTTAAAAAAAAATGGAAGAAATCTTTCTCCTACGAGTTTTTCACTCAAATGTGTATGACATAATCATATATTTCATGATGGCACTCCGCACTCTATATTTATTTAGGAAGAAGATTCAACCAGATATATCTTCTCTTTTTATTTTAGTCTCTATATATCCCAAACGGGTAGCTTGCTTTCAATAGCAGAAATATTATATATGTAACTAAAAATAACATGGGTTTTTGCTTTCTTTTCTTCCTGTTTTCATCTTGGAATGTAAATATAAATAAATATAAATAAATGAATAATTATTGGTTATGATCAATAAATACAAAGAAACATAGTCAGGAGTCGTTAGTCAGAGTCGTTTGACAAAATAAAAAGGCATAAAATAAGACTCTAGCAAGGGTACCACGGACATGTACCCATTAATTCAACATACACGTTCCAATCAATTATTTTAAAAGGTTGTTTCACAATCCTTTCTCTCTCTCTCTCCCTCTTGAATTCCTTAACTTGAACAAAAATTAATATGTAATAATGTAGATGTAAACTATTCCCAGTTACCAATACCAATATCATTGCTACGGATAAAAATTTTACAATAAAATCATCACTTAATATTAGACTTGTATTAATGGATAGATATAAAGAATGAGATTACATCTGTCGTGTTATAAAAGAATAATAATCTTTTAAACTCAAATGTATTTTACCCCACTCTCAAGATATTTACTAACAAGAGTTACAAGATTGTGAAGATAAAACTTTTTATGAGAACAAAAAGCTTTTGGCTCTTGAAAAAAAGAACAGTAACAAATAAAATGTCAATAAAACTATGTAATTAATAATGCATGAATTTTGATTTATAGTCAGTATTAGTCACCCTGCACATGTTTAAATTTTGATATAATAAAACAAAAGGTAAGGATTTGATCATTGCAATTTTTACACTTACAATTTGTTAAATCAACAACTTAGCCCTTACAATTACATGTAAAATTCATTGGGGAAAAAGTCATTAAAACTTTTATTTTAAAATGAAAAAAATTAAATAAAAAAAAATCTCAACAGAATATATCCAAATTTGATTCCCAACAAATATCCGATATTTTCTAAAAATATAAACGATTCATACAAACTTTATCAAAATCAAAATACGTTAACTTTTCCCTATTTTTCCTCCTTGATTTATTATTCAAACTAATTTCCAGAAATTTTTTGCACAATCTTTGACTAACAATTTTGAATACTATCAACTTCATACACTGTTGACCATTTAGTCAAAATAGATTTTAGTACATGATACAGAGAATCAATCTGTATTCACTGGATTACCATAAAACCTAAAATTCCTAATTATCATCTGCCTATTCATCTGCCTCCATTTATTTTCATAAATTATCATTAAATAATAATTAGTTAAATCAAAATTACTTCAAATCATCTTTTTATTATTATAATATAATAATAATTATTATTATATAAGCTCACAGCCTCACACAGAGAGATACGCCTTGAAAGTGATAGCAGAAGAAGGATAAAATACAGTTGTTTAGAATTAATTATAAAAATATATGAAAATTTATTTTGTCGATTAGCATGGAAACCGTACAGAAGATTGAAATCAATATTTTAATCAATTTGTAACTGATTTCAATAGAATATAAAGTAATCAGTTAATTGTTTGTTTGTGAGAAAAATAGTGTTTGTCACATGCTTCAACACACACCAGAAACTATATAAACTTACAATACACATATACATATATATAGATACAGATATATATATATATACTATGACGATTCAGCGTTAATAAACAACGATTATAAACACAAATTTAATGAAAAAAACTATAAGTAGATTCAATCAATTACTGTAGCACGTTATTAAAATCCATATATATATATATATACATAGATACAGATAGATATACACACTACGACGATTTTGCGTTAATAAACACGATTATATACACAATTTTAATCAGAAAACTGTAAGTAGTTTCAATCAATTAAAATCAATATATATATAGAGAGATATGAGTAAGGGAAGGGAAATAAATGAATATACCAGATCAACGGTCTCGTTTTTAATCTCTTCGAGACTAAGAGCTTTATCGCCACCCATGGTTGCGGCAGCAGCAGGAGCGAGTGGTTGGCGATGACGTCGAGAAATCAGAAATTAAATTTTTATATTTTTTATTGTTAATTAAATGTATATATTGGGGGAATTGGAATTGGAAAATTATTAATATAAGGTGAGAATGAGAGAGAGAGAGAATGTGAGAGAATTTGAATTAATCTCAAACAGAGCTTCTCCCCCAAACAAACAGATAGATATATATATAGATAGATATAGAATATCGAGAGTGTGAAATGGTGTGTTTGTTGTTATGAGATAGATAGAGAGAGAGGAGTAGAAGGAGTGAAATGGTATTGAGTGTCTTTATATACGCTTTTCATTCGTAGCTCCCCCCCTGTTATCACCTCCCTCCACCTTCTTTTTCTTCTCTTTTTTTCCTATCTTTCTTTCTTTTTTATTACGAGTATATTATTTTTTATTATTATTCTTTTTATAAAAATCATTTTCATTAGAAATTTTAGAATTTACAAAAAATTATTGGGAGAGAGATAATATCTTTGATTTTAGACCCGTGTCCAACACTGGACACGGGGCTTACGATATTATCAATATTAGATCTTCATACATTTAAGTCATAAAAGCTTATAATTTTGAAGATATACGATTCCAAGTGTTATACTTTACAAGTTGTAGTACAATAATCACAAGTTCGTCACTGTCATTATTAGATGAGACATATTGATGGAATTGTTTGCCGTAGCATTCCACAAGGCACATGCTACAATAATTCATTTATTATAGAATTTTTTGAAACCAGTTGTACTCATACTGTGATATTATGAAAGATAAATAAGAATTAAAATATAAACATACTTGTGATCATGTACTTGACATTCAAGTATATGTCTTTGATCATGATGTGAGCCCATAACACGAATAAGTTTATTTTCAATCACTTGTTCTATGATAATTAGATAATATTTAGGATTGTTTTCATATTCTTTGATAACAATTAGGACTCTTGATTTGAGTGACAATTGTAACTTTAAACATTAATACACAAAACTAATATATAAAAAGGGAGAAAGTTTTGTACCTTTTTTATTGAGAGATATAATGAATCTTGAATGGAGTTCATATCGATTTGGATTTAGTATTCAAGTAACCATCTGTTGTAAATCGTGTTTTGTTCTGTGATTCCTATTGTGTTTAGGATAACGATGTTGTATATCGTCATCTGTTATTGTGTTTGGGATAGGTATCTAGAGTTCATATTGTGTTTATATTAAATATTAAATTAAATATTAATATTTATAATTTATAAAAATCTAATCTAATATATTATTAAATTGGATGACATTATCAATATTGTATTGGGATACCAATGTACGACATTTATAAAAAATTATTTCAAGTTGATGACTAAAAATAAATATAAATTAAGTATTCATGGCTAAAAAGTGTAAATTATTGATGGAAAACAAAAAAGTGTAAATTAATGAGACTTTTTCTACAAATTAATATAAATACTAATATAATAATATATTTGGATAATGATTATTATGATTTTTAATTTATAGTTAATCTAAATGATGACATAAGCGAGAGTCAATTTAATGAAATTGAGCGATTTGATTGGTTAATAAGTCATTAGTTTAACTGTCTTATAATATATACTAGATTTTAGACCCGTGTCAAATACACGGGATTTACAACATTATCATTATAAGGAATAGTATATGCAAGACGAAAATATATACTAACAGGTTAAAATGTAAAACTATACTTTAAAAAAATTGAGATATGCAAATGTAAATACCGAGTGTTAAATCAAATGGTTTAAAAAAAATCATATATCGTTCTTCATCTTTTGCAATACTTCTTTGTAGCCGACATTGTTGTAGTGTTTTTTGTCTTCCCATCTTTGTCGCATATCAGCACCTTGAGACTCTTTTTCGACTTAACCGGAGAGATCGCAACATACAACTGTCCGTGTGTAAAAACTGGATGTTGTAGATACAAACCAATCAGTCGATAAAGATTGGCCTTGTTTTTTGTCATCACCGTACCCTCATAAAACCTTCTGCAATCCGTAAAGAGTAACTAAGAACAGAATTCTTACCGCTCTATGAAAAGATGCGAGACACATAACTTTCGAAAAAGTAAAAGAAAGCATAAAGTCATTTAATAGTTATATTTAATTAATAGTTGTACTTATCTAAAGTTATAACTTAGTTAATAGTTGTAGTTATCTAGAGTTTTTTTGATCGACATTTATTTTTTGTTTTAAATAACACAACTTAATTTTAATAATAAATTGAATTAAGTCACATGTTTAATTTGATAATTTAGAGAAATTGAAGGCTGTGATTGGTCAATTGTTGTTAGATGAGTTGCTTTTTAGTATATATAAAGATTAAGATTACTATATATATGAGTAGCAGCACGTGCACCAATGTCTTGAGCCACAAAGAACCTTCGGATTCGCTTTAGTAAGGTCACCGCATCCTTCTCGAGTTCCCCAAAGGAAGAGAATGAGAAGGGGAGAAACCCATATCCAATATCCACACTTAGCCTCATATTTGACACATTTACGTTGTGCAACCCCCACCCCTCTTTTTATTATTATTATTATTATTATTATTATTATTATATAAAGGGAAATTCAACTTGAACGAATAAAACTTAAACAAATCGATTATTATTATTATTATTATTATTATTATTATATTAAAAAAAACTGCTATAGTCATGATCTGTGAAAAATACCTCGAATATATTCACCAGTTATTACGTTGATATACCTAATAGTTGATATACTTCATAATTATAGGATTATGAAATAAAAATATGTAATAAATTAATTAATATAATACAAAAGTTTTATCTTATACATTTGCTTTTTCAATCGATACTTTTTTTTTTTTACTATTTTTACTTTATCTATATCTATATAATAATTAATTAATAATAAAGATATTAGCTATTGAAAGTAATCACTAAATTTCAACTCATAATTCAAACAAACGAAATTATCAAAATTCAGCGTCGAAAAAGATATCCACTAGCGTTGTCCAATGTCCTGGGTGTTCGTTTATTTAGCCGGGCTATATGCATAGCGGGTCACTAATTATATTTAGTATTTCATAATTCAACAACATTGCCAAAGAGTTATGCAAAAAAAAATATTACACTAATACAACTACTTAAAGTAGAAATTGTTATAAATGACAAATTTGGATCGGAAACCCCTTAATTAAAGAATGATGCGAATTTTTTTGGAACCATGATGGGAAGCTGCTCTCTTGGATTGTGGAGGACTTGTTGTGGACATATCATGCTCTTCATTCACGACACGATGGTGTTCATCTTTAACCCCTTATAAAGAGTATTAAATTAAGACATTAAGCATATTTTTTGTTCCAAAAATGTCCCTTTCAGCATATTTATGATTCCTAAAATGCCCCTCCACACACTACAATACTATTTAGTGTATGTATAAATATTATATTGGTTTGTTTTTGCTTTATTATATTAGTTCACTATTTTTGTTACTCTAATTTAATTAACATTGATCTTTCTATATAGTTTTAAAACAAATGACAAAATCTCATAATCTATATTTTTGACACACTCTGTAACCAATGTATTCATCCAAAACGGTAGTTATAAAATTACGCTGCAACGCACGGATACTATGCTCGTTTACATTAATAGATGTTGTGGTTGGTATGTTAATCTAGATGATTGTCATCCTTTTAAGTATGACATGTGTCTAGTTGCGGTTAGTCCCCGTTGAGATTACATCAAGTTTTTTTTTTTATACAAAATGTAAACTATATATTAAAACCAGATGCAATACATAAACAATCTACTAAGTAGCATCATTAGACATGCCCAATCTGCTGAACAAAGTAGATACAAAATTCATCAAACTAACACTCTACTACATTCAAACAAACTGAATAAAAGAAAGCCCAAGATGTCACTGCGGTGTCTCGAATGTTAACTACTAACTATTAACTCGCTGTTAAAAAAAATAAAAATTGAATGACAGCTACACGTGTCCTTTTAAAGATATCTATAACAAAATTACCATATACTAATAATTATAATAATTAGTTAAAGCTACACGTCTTTTTCCATTAATATATTAAATTTAAATTATCTCTTTCTCTAATATGAATTAGTATAGGATTGTTATATATATTTATCGAAATTTAGATATATATGTCTCTGACTCATTGGGGATTTTAGCACGTACATCATCCTTTTTGGTAGTCGACATTCCGTATAACCCAATTGCGGAATCACCACATTCAACGTTTACCACATTCAATGTTTACCGGTTCTATAAACCTTTAATTATACATATACTAGTCTTCATCCCCGTCCGATGGACGGGTAGTCTCGAAAAATATATATATATCAAAGAGAATCAAAATGATAACATGTGTTAGATGATGATTAACATGTGTTGGGTTCAAATCTTCAACATGAACCAACGTTGTCTTCTTTTCGTCTAACAAAAAATAACAAAATATATGTCATATTCTAAATTAAAAAAAGAAAGATGTAAATAGCGAGCAAAATAAATTAATGAGCAAAATAAATTTAAAAGAATAAAACCTTTTATAAAAGAAGAAGTCATGATCAACTTACAATTGACAACAAAATAAATTAAAAGACTTGAAAAATAATAATAACATAACAGTTCAATATCAAATAATGAACAAACATGAACAATACCAAAAAATAAATTAAAGTGATATAAAAAAACGTATGTTTCTTTTGTTGAGAAGTTATATGACCATATTTTTTTTTAAAGATAGAAAGGAGAGGAATGATGAAAAATGATTAATAAAAATTTATTTAGGTTGTATATATAATAACTTTTTGTGAGAGTTTTAAGAATAATATATATCTTTAAAATTTAAAAAGATTTGTTTTGATAAGAAAAGATTTATGATAGATTTTAAATATAATTATATATCTATTTTTTTTAATAAGCAAAAAAGAAAAAAAAATCTAAAAAAAGAGAGAGCTAGATTAGTTAGAAAAGAGAATTAGGCCTAAGAAGGGGGATTAGGGGTGTCAAGTGTACTCCCAACCTCCTCTTTTGAAACTTTAAAAGTAGTACTTATATCTAAATCAATCTCAAAGTTCAATGCCAATTTTTCACAAAACTTAACAGAGAATTAAATCAAATTTATGCTAAAACTGAATTTGAAAAGAAACACTCATGAAAAAATTGTGTGGAATGCATAAAAAATAAATAAAACGAAACATATGAAGATTAACTCCATATCAATATCGATTCCAGTTAACCCTTTTTTTTCAACTTCTTTTTTATTGGCAAATTCGTTACTTTTGTTTATTAATTTGTAATAATTAGTTAAATAAAAATTTGCAGTTTGAAGAAAGAAAGAAGGAAAGATGTCAGATGATGAAAGAGGTGAAGAAAAGCAGTTGGATCTTTCGATCTCCTGAAGTTGTAACTAAATACAAATTCTTACCCCTTTTACTTAGGTTATATATTTATATGTGTGTCCAAAGAAAGAAAAGAAGCCAAAAACAAATATGCAGCATGTTTAGAAAAAAGCTCAAAAACAAATATGCATATATAGTATAAACTTTTAAAAAATTATAAAAATACATACCAATTCATCAACAAAGACCATCTCGAATGTTTTGATTTTCTTTGGGTTGTTCCAATCCGAAACAGTCCATACATGCACAACATGGAGTCGTAGATGATGGTTAACATGTGTTGGGTTAAGATCTTCAAGATGAACTAACGTGGTCTTATTTTTTGTAGTTGAAGAAGAAGCCATAATGAACTTATAATGGACAACAAACTAAATTAGAAGAGATGAATAATAATAATAACATAAGAATTCAATGTCAAATAATAATGATTAAACATCAACAAAATATATATAAAAAAAACCCTTTTTGTTTGTTGAGTAAGTAGAATTTTTTTTTTTTGTTGTTGAGAATTCGTGAGGTAGTCGAAGCTTTTTGTTTGTGTTGAGAATTTGTGAGGGTTTTTTCCTAGGTTGTATATATATAATAATTTTTGGAGAGTTTTAAGGATAAAAAGATTTGTTTTTTATTTTAATAGAATAAGAATATAGGCCGACCTATAAAATTTTAATTAAAAAATATAGAAAAATAGAGGATTAATTAGGAGGGAGAATTAGGCTCAAGGAGGGGGATTAGGGGTGTCAAGTGTACCCCCAACCTCCTCTTTTAGTTATAATATAGATTTGTCATGTTTTAGTTTTATTATATGTAACATTATTTTCTTAAGTAAGTGATTATACTATAACTAAACTTATAATGTCTACTCTACCTGAATTAAGCGTGGTAGTGTAATAACAATAATAATATGATGTATCAGTTATATCCTTTTTAATTGTTTCTTTTTCTATTGTTACATCATGTTTTATCTAAGGATAATTTTATTTTGTAAGTCCCCTAGTACGGATCGTCAATAGCTTGATCCATTTATCTTGAGGTGCGGAATCCCTCACAATAACTTGGTGATCAACAAAAAGCCCCTAGATCATCTGCGGCCTCGCACATCTTCTTCGGGCTAGCGGAACAACCTTTGACGACTATAACCTGCAATACCTGCTTGATATTTCGACAAATGTTCAACCCTAAACTCTGTTAGGGTTCGCTTTATATAGGTAACACCTGACATGGGCTTCAGCACATCGGCCTCGTAAACCCAGCCCAGCCCGTCACTAATGCGAGGTCGCATTCTGTGATTGGCCTCGTATTTGTCCCTGCAAATACGGGGTCGTATTACCTATATGACTAACCTCGTATTTAACCCTGTAAATACGGGGTCGCATTTCATCTGTATGAATTGCGAGCTCGCAATTCATACTTAGCAGATTTACTATACATTCAATACTTAAACTTAATCTAGTATTCTATGCATAATACTAAGTTCATTAATGACAATCACATTACAAAGACATAAAACAATATAAGCCCAAACAATCTAGACTGCTATTGACATAGACGTGCACTTACAGACTCCCCCTTGGCAATAGCTTCTAGACATTAACATACATATGTCTTCGTCTTGTGTTTGTCATTAATCTACTTCCTCTGCTTTTTCTTCTTGCTCCTGCTCTGCTCCTTCTCAGTCTCAATCTCAGTCTCGAAATCAGAATCTGACTCTGACTCTGAAGGAATATGAGGTAACCCTAACCGTTCTTTCTCTTGATCCCTCGAAGATCCTGGATCATAATAATAATCTGCAATCTCTGCTCTAGCTCTCATATGAGCTTGTGGATCATAGCCCAATCACTTCTCCAGTCTATGCACAATAATTGGATGCAAATCTGACTCGGTAGAAGTATTATTGGTAGAGTCGGTTTTGGTAGACTCACTTTCCTGAGCACTAGCAATATCATCATCAAGAGCAATATGTAACACCCCAACATGGCGGAATCATGGGATATCACTTAGAAAAGCACAGCACGACATGGAAATTATGTAGAGTCAAACTATATGAAAACATAGGATTGAAACAATCCTTAAACTCACTCAAATGTATACAATAATCAACATCTATCAAAGATACACACTCAATCAATATTAAATGGAAATGTTTAAATGATAGTAGTTGATCCTAAGCGGAACCCGTTAAAGGGAAATAAGGATCACGGATCCAGAAAGTCCAAAGCAAGTCCAATCTTAGCAATGCAAGCACATAATTATCCATTTTGTCTATGATTAACCTGATTACCTGAAAAGTGTACTAAAATACGTCAACATAAAGTTGGTGAGTTCGTAGGGACAAGTAACAAGGAATAACCGTATCGGATACAACCGTTAACAATAAGTGAGGATTAGGAGAACTAATCACATCCAAGGAAAACCTATAAGGTTTCACATTATCACAATTCAATACAAGTCAACGTTCAATAATAACGATTCCATATAACGTTCAACAACGTTCCATAACAATCAATAACGATCAACAACGATGCGGCTTACATAGTTAATAATTAACAATGCGCTAACGGTGCGGACTTATATAATAAATAATGCGCTAACGGTGCGACTTACATCGTAAACAATGCGCTAACGGTGCGACTTATATAATGAATAATGCGCTAACGGTGCGACTTACATCGTAAACAATGCGCTAACGGTGCGACTTATATAATGAATAATGCGCTAACGGTGCGACTTACATCGTAAACAATGCGCTAACGGTGCGACTTACATCGTAAACAATGCGCTAACGGTGCGACTTACATCGTAAACAATGCGCTAACGGTGCGACTTATATAATGAATAATGCGCTAACGGTGCGACTTACATCGTAAACAATGCGCTAACGGTGCGACTTACATCGTAAACAATGCGCTAACGGTGCGACTTACATCGTAAACAATGCGCTAACGGTGCGACTTATATAATGAATAATGCGCTAACGGTGCGACTTATATAATGAATAATGCGCTAACGGTGCGACTTATATAATGAATAATGCGCTAACGGTGCGACTTACATCGTAAACAATGCGCTAACGGTGCGACTTACATCGTAAACAATGCGCTAACGGTGCGACTTATATAATGAATAATGCGCTAACGGTGCGACTTACATCGTAAACAATGCGCTAACGGTGCGACTTATATAATGAATAATGCGCTAACGGTGCGACTTATATAATGAATAATGCGCTAACGGTGCGACTTACATCGTAAACAATGCGCTAACGGTGCGACTTACATCGTAAACAATGCGCTAACGGTGCGACTTACATCGTAAACAATGCGCTAACGGTGCGACTTACATCGTAAACAATGCGCTAACGGTGCGACTTACATCGTAAACAATGCGCTAACGGTGCGACTTACATCGTAAACAATGCGCTAACGGTGCGACTTACATCGTAAACAATGCGCTAACGGTGCGACTTATATAATGAATAATGCGCTAACGGTGCGACTTATATAATGAATAATGCGCTAACGGTGCGACTTACATCGTAAACAATGCGCTAACGGTGCGACTTACATCGTAAACAATGCGCTAACGGTGCGACTTACATCGTAAACAATGCGCTAACGGTGCGACTTATATAATGAATAATGCGCTAACGGTGCGACTTACATCGTAAACAATGCGCTAACGGTGCGACTTATATAATGAATAATGCGCTAACGGTGCGACTTATATAATGAATAATGCGCTAACGGTGCGACTTACATCGTAAACAATGCGCTAACGGTGCGACTTATATAATGAATAATGCGCTAACGGTGCGACTTACATCGTAAACAATGCGCTAACGGTGCGACTTACATCGTAAACAATGCGCTAACGGTGCGACTTATATAATGAATAATGCGCTAACGGTGCGACTTACATCGTAAACAATGCGCTAACGGTGCGACTTACATCGTAAACAATGCGCTAACGGTGCGACTTACATCGTAAACAATGCGCTAACGGTGCGACTTACATCGTAAACAATGCGCTAACGGTGCGACTTATATAATGAATAATGCGCTAACGGTGCGACTTATATAATGAATAATGCGCTAACGGTGCGACTTACATCGTAAACAATGCGCTAACGGTGCGACTTACATCGTAAACAATGCGCTAACGGTGCGACTTATATAATGAATAATGCGCTAACGGTGCGACTTATATAATGAATAATGCGCTAACGGTGCGACTTATATAATGAATAATGCGCTAACGGTGCGACTTACATCGTAAACAATGCGCTAACGGTGCGACTTACATCGTAAACAATGCGCTAACGGTGCGACTTACATCGTAAACAATGCGCTAACGGTGCGACTTATATAATGAATAATGCGCTAACGGTGCGACTTATATAATGAATAATGCGCTAACGGTGCGACTTATATAATGAATAATGCGCTAACGGTGCGACTTATATAATGAATAATGCGCTAACGGTGCGACTTATATAATGAATAATGCGCTAACGGTGCGACTTACATCGTAAACAATGCGCTAACGGTGCGACTTACATCGTAAACAATGCGCTAACGGTGCGACTTATATAATGAATAATGCGCTAACGGTGCGACTTATATAATGAATAATGCGCTAACGGTGCGACTTACATCGTAAACAATGCGCTAACGGTGCGACTTACATCGTAAACAATGCGCTAACGGTGCGACTTATATAATGAATAATGCGCTAACGGTGCGACTTATATAATGAATAATGCGCTAACGGTGCGACTTATATAATGAATAATGCGCTAACGGTGCGACTTATATAATGAATAATGCGCTAACGGTGCGACTTATATAATGAATAATGCGCTAACGGTGCGACTTACATCGTAAACAATGCGCTAACGGTGCGACTTATATAATGAATAATGCGCTAACGGTGCGACTTATATAATGAATAATGCGCTAACGGTGCGACTTACATCGTAAACAATGCGCTAACGGTGCGACTTATATAATGAATAATGCGCTAACGGTGCGACTTATATAATGAATAATGCGCTAACGGTGCGACTTATATAATGAATAATGCGCTAACGGTGCGACTTATATAATGAATAATGCGCTAACGGTGCGACTTACATCGTAAACAATGCGCTAACGGTGCGACTTATATAATGAATAATGCGCTAACGGTGCGACTTACATCGTAAACAATGCGCTAACGGTGCGACTTATATAATGAATAATGCGCTAACGGTGCGACTTACATCGTAAACAATGCGCTAACGGTGCGACTTATATAATGAATAATGCGCTAACGGTGCGACTTATATAATGAATAATGCGCTAACGGTGCGACTTATATAATGAATAATGCGCTAACGGTGCGACTTATATAATGAATAATGCGCTAACGGTGCGACTTACATCGTAAACAATGCGCTAACGGTGCGACTTACATCGTAAACAATGCGCTAACGGTGCGACTTACATCGTAAACAATGCGCTAACGGTGCGACTTACATCGTAAACAATGCCTAACGAGTTATGATTTTTACAAAAACAAACCTGTAGCCTCGTCAGAAATCAGACCAGTTATGAAAATCGTCGTTTTTGGCACTTTTTTGAGCAAAACCAGAAGAAGCTTTGTTCTTATCAAATTTTACTGACACTTGGACCTTTCCAAAAATATAAGATTCGTCTCCTAATTCGTCCAGATGAATCTTTTATGATGTTTGCAAGATGACTGAAAATTTCAGTCCTATAGAGTCCTTAAATTCAACTTGAAACTTCAAGTGATGAACCCAAGACTTTATGGACTTGATTGTTTTGTGTTATGAATGTGAAAGAAAGAGAAAAGAGCAGAGATGGATGATAGAATGATCATCAAATGCTTGCTTATATAGCCCAAGAGTTGCAACTAAGTGCCAAGAACACACACCTTGGCCATGAGGTGTTCATCATGTGTTTACAACTCATCCTTGAGTGTAATGGCTGAAACTTTGGCCTTAAAACAAACTAGAATTCAGTAGGAACATGTTCATTGCATGATTACAAGCTATAATCCAAGTCTTGGTTAGTTTGTGTGGGGTTTATGTCAAGAACACAAGCTTGACTTGACTAATTGACTTTGGTTGACTCTAAACTTTGATTCTTGATTATTATTTGTGTAATTAAGTGTAGTAACTAGTTTATATAAGTATAATTACTTTTATCTATGTGGTTATAAATCAATTACATGTATTTATATATTTATTAGTTATCTAATTCAAGTACACAATTGCATTTTACTAGTATGTACAATATATCTAGCTAGTTAATTGATTCCGAAATTAATAACACAAACAAAATATTCATGAGCGTACAACTTTTATAAATTATTATAAATCCATAATATGGATAAATCATTTCATATAATATAAAGGTTGTGTCGGTTTTTGTCCTATTAATAGAATTATCATCTAACCACCGACACTGTTCCACCGACACTGTTGGAACCGTACATTATACTTAAGGTTTCGTATATACGTTTTTCCTGTTACTACAGTTATTCAATTATCATCTATCATATAATTTCTATAACATGTACTGGGCCAATTTCATAGTCTGCTAATATGGCCCTAATTCTTGAAGTTCAAATATGACATTATAATTGGCCCAATTTACAGATAAATGTACACAATTATGTCCAAATTTCCGTTTATTGAAATAGTTAATCAAATTACATGCACAGTCAAACGGTAAAAATCATGAATGTTACATTATTCCCCAGTTAAAAGGATTTCGCCCTCGAAATCTAGATTGTATCGAATAAAATTATACTTAACTTGATTTACGTTTTATCTCAATGACAATAAATCGATATTAGAGGACATGGCATCTAAGTATCTATTCTACACATAATTAACAGAAAGATACAAAGCGCATCCCTATTTGATGCCTTCTACTCTCAACAGAGTAGGATGAACTTGTACACAATCCTCAACACGATTAGCATTTATAATTAGCATGTATAACATCCTACTTGAACTCATGAAGAACTCAATAATTTATACACATATAGTATAGACTACTTACACATCTATGGTATAGATGATCTGTCCGTACACAGGTAAGTCTGATTAAAACGCTATACAAAATTCAAATTCACTTTATCTTCCATATTTGACCGTTAGAAACGGCTCCTTTTTAGACTATATAATAATACCTTAGCATACTTTTCTCCATGCCATATCAACTTAACATTTTCCTTCCTTCAGAATCTAACCAAAACCCGAAACCTAATATCGAAAATGTTGAATCCTTTCCTAATCGTAATCTACATTATTATCATAGTGTGGTTAATTACTGTGGCTCAACTTCCATTGGATGAGGCTATTCAGTGGTTAGTCGCGTTCGTTCTTGGCGTGGTTCCCTTACTGTTTGTCACCACCTGGGTTTCTTTGTATGGTTTTTAAATATGTTGTATCCCTAATTGTTGTATTTCTGCTTAAATAATGTAACAAGTTTTACTTGTATTGTACGAATAATGAAATACAACTTTCTTCGCTCTCTTTTGGGGATTGTTGTCGATTAGAAATTCCCAGTTAAAAGGATTTCGCCCTCGAAATCTAGATTGTATCGAATAAAATTATACTTAACTTGATTTACGTTTTATCTCAATGACAATAAATCGATATTAGAGGACATGGCATCTAAGTATCTATTCTACACATAATTAACAGAAAGATACAAAGCGCATCCCTATTTGATGCCTTCTACTCTCAACAGAGTAGGATGAACTTGTACACAATCCTCAACACGATTAGCATTTATAATTAGCATGTATAACATCCTACTTGAACTCATGAAGAACTCAATAATTTATACACATATAGTATAGACTACTTACACATCTATGGTATAGATGATCTGTCCGTACACAGGTAAGTCTGATTAAAACGCTATACAAAATTCAAATTCACTTTATCTTCCATATTTGACCGTTAGAAACGGCTCCTTTTTAGACTATATAATAATACCTTAGCATACTTTTCTCCATGCCATATCAACTTAACATTTTCCTTCCTTCAGAATCTAACCAAAACCCGAAACCTAATATCGAAAATGTTGAATCCTTTCCTAATCGTAATCTACATTATTATCATAGTGTGGTTAATTACTGTGGCTCAACTTCCATTGGATGAGGCTATTCAGTGGTTAGTCGCGTTCGTTCTTGGCGTGGTTCCCTTACTGTTTGTCACCACCTGGGTTTCTTTGTATGGTTTTTAAATATGTTGTATCCCTAATTGTTGTATTTCTGCTTAAATAATGTAACAAGTTTTACTTGTATTGTACGAATAATGAAATACAACTTTCTTCGCTCTCTTTTGGGGATTGTTGTCGATTAGGGAAATTCCCAGTTAAAAGAATTTCCCATATTTGTCTTGATAGATTTTTTTTTATACCAAGTTCATTTGTGTATTTTAATCGTTGATCGCCCATCATAATTTTAGCCTTTCAAATAATTCTTATTTTCAAATTTGAAGTTCTTTTACCAAGACACTACTGTTATCCAGTTGGAAAAAGTCGACATATTTTTTTTTTTTTGATAACATTTGTCTCATATTCTTAAATTCAATCATTAAAGGCGATCCACGGGTCAAAGAAACAAATATTACCTGGATTACTCCTGAAACAACAGTTTGGATCAAAAATTCATCTAGGGTTCAAAAAGATGAATTTGCAATTGACATGGTTCTTGAAAAAGAAGCAGTGAAGAAAAATAGTGATGTGTGGAAGACGGTCTATTCATTAAGCTATTAATTTAGTTGAGGATTTTCTCGACATAGCATACGCTTTTGAGTAAACTGTTCAGCTCCTTTCAACCTTGGTTAAAGGGATGATAAAGTTTAGAAATTTAATTAAAAAATATATATATATAATTCGGTAGTTACTAATTACAGTAGCAATGATTAAAATTTCTGTAGTTTATTAGTATATGTATATATATATATATATATATATATATATATATATATATATATATATATATATATATATATATATATATATATATATATATATATATATATATATATATATATATATATATATATATATATATATATATATATATATATATATATATATATATATATATATATATATATATATATATATATATATATATATATATATATATATATATATATATATATATATATACTCACACATTTATTGCACTTGAACATTCAATCGAGCTTTTGTCAAAACAAATTGAACAACTTAATAGTACTATAGTATCACTTGCTACTGAACAAACCACCTCGTTTAAGTCTCTTACTTCCCAAATTGACCAAATACACTATAGCACTCCTTTTCACCTAGCAGCTGATAGAGCACTATTGAGAAAATCTATCGATAAACAAACAAAACTTGAAGCAGAAATTAGAGAAATTAAAGGGTTGTTGTATCAACTTGCCGATTTCTCACAATCCGAAGAAGTTGAAGCAACAGTTGACCCAACTGTTTTCAAGGGAAAGAGACCTATGTCATCACCTTTTCCTATTATATTTCATGAAAATTTTGAAACACTCCGAAGTAGTTCTCAAGATGTGATCCTCAAAGAGATTATAGAACGTCAAAAAATACAAACGATGGAGGAAGAGGCTTCTCTGAAGTTAGCTAAGGAACTACTGCTTACAGAAGCAGGAGAAACAGGTTCTGAGGTGCAAACACCAGCAAGTCAACATGTCAACATATTAGAACTTGCTAGTAAAAGAGAAGCTGAGTGGTATGCCAAAATGGCTAAAGGTGAAGTAAGTCTAAGGAAATATCTACAGGAAACTATGGGAGAAGAAGACACTACTCTTAGAGGCGACGAAAGTAGCACTCCTCTACTTTCTCAAAGACCCATGAAAAGACTAAGAACTGTTGGCGCCTCATCATCCGCTCCCGATATGCTTCCACCAGCTGACGATGATGCCTTGTTAAATCTTCAGCTTCCAAAGGGCATAGTGTTTGTGGAAGGAAGGGTCTTAAGTAGGCCTGCTGGGATCTTCTATACTTCAGAGGATGGGGATGAGAAGTTCTTTCGTTTAAGCGAGATCGATAAGGCTTCTACTCATTTCTTAACAAACATTTGGAAGATTTGTTCCAAGGATCCCAGTAATACCAACTTCTTAAGGCAGATTGAGCAAGAGTTAGCCAAGCCACACCGAGCCACTTAGTCCAGTGTATGTTCCAATTGAGAACGAATGTATTATTAATGTTTGTAATATTGGCTTGCTATGTTCGATCAAATAAAATTCCTACTTTTGTTCAAGTTTATATTTTATTCAATTTTATAAATTATAACATTTTTTTTTCATATGCACGACGATTCTCTCACGACACTTACTCAAACTATTCCCCAGTTAAAAGTTCTAGCAACATTTTTAACTTAATAATCGACTTCATGCTCATTAGTTTCTCTATTTTAGAGAACACTCCTACATCTCTTCCGTTCAACTTCTCCAAGTTTAATTACTTAAACAGCTTGTAGTTAAATCTTCTCATTTGTTTTCCCTTCCTCGAGAAATTTTGTTTAGGAAAGAAAATTCATATGAATTTACAATATATGCGTGAATTAAGGAATTTGTTGTACATATGCTTATATTTAATCATAAGAGAACTTTCACAATACTAGGCATTTAGCGCGGTTGGCTAAATGCGCGAAAGGGTGTGGCCTAGACCCAGGTTCGATCCCGGGGACGGCCGATTTCACCATTTTTATTTTTTATTTCTTTATTGCATCCAATTACTATTGCGACTTATATATATAGATTGTGTAATATATATTCATACCAAAGTTATCGCATTCCAATTACCCGCTCTACTCCTGTACATAATCAGTACCCTATTATTGGTCTCGTTAAATTATTCTGATAAAGTTATTCAACTTTATTTCATTCAATTCTAGATATAGATATAATAACGCTACATTATTGGCTTTATTGGCGAGGAGTTATTCCTTGTCGGCCATTTCGACAATTATTGTCATCTGACATCATTGCTTACGTTATATAAGCGAATAGTACCTCACAGTAAAATCATGTATTCTCACCTTAAAGTACAAGATCATTTAAGAATGAAATCTACAGAACTTTATTCGTGCTTATAGTTATAACCTCCTACGATCATCCTGTTTGCTCTTATTCTAGTCATTTCTTTGAACACATTCATTAAATTACCAACTCAAACTTCATGTTCGTAAAAATGCCTCTTAACACACTAGGTCTCCTAATATTTCATAGTATCTCACTTTAATTGAACATTATAGTCTCTAAAAATCTTAGCTCATTCTATCAGTCAATCGTAACTATAAGTTTGAACTTAGTCTATAGTTCATAATAAATCATTGGTCTACAATTATAGATTATAAGTATCTAAGACCTTAATAAGCATGTATTCTAGATCTTATTCTCATACTGTTATTCCAACAATGACTGATAATTGTAGACAATTATAAGTAATATAGCTTAGACATGGGCCATCCGGTAATGCTTATAATATAAGGCATACCATTGGCCAGCCCATCTCATTACCAACCCGTTCAAAATACCCTATGCCTGTACTACCATTATTAACATAAAATTCAAGTCCACACAATTTACACTTGAATATCAAAATTGACCTTCAAGTAATACACAATTTCCACATCAAGTCCTTATAAATCATTGCATGAATATAGTTATCTCTACAGGGATATTATCATGGCAATAATCTAAGGCTTCAGCAATCGTACAATTTACAATCAACAATACAATCACGAAAACATTCAACACTATATAAATAAAAGGGTCAAGTCATAACAAGGTGGGTAAAGCATAGTCCGAATTTTAACTTCAACATTCGACACATTAAAAGTGTTTGTATACAAGGTGTACCATCGGCTAACCCTCCACACCGTTAATATATTGAATGGATGTCAAAACTCGGTACCGATATGTTCTCTAAGTATTGGTCGGGTATGTATACAGGGTGTACCAGCGGCTAACCCTCCACCTAACCAACACTCATTAAACATATTGGGTTAACTACTATACTTTATCCACGAGGCGCAATCCATGAGATCATTAACTTTATATGACATAGGATAACCATAGATTTGTTGATCAGGCGCCTCTAGGGTTATCGAATGTTATACTCCATTAATGCCATCATTTCATTTTGCTGGGGGACAAATAATAAATGCATCCAAGATTCCACACACATCAACGTTTATCACAACAATTCCACAATTCACGGTGTATCCCGACACTATCATATACGTCCATCAAGTTGTCATATAACAATCAAGTCATCAAATCATAAGTAACCTACGAACTCCGTTTAAACCATTTTTATGCATCATACAGTTCACGTTGCACACAAAATTTCCTATCATGCATGCTAATATGAAATGTGGGTGCAATGGCTATAGACTAGGTCAATCCACCTAATTCTCTACAACCACGGCTCTGATACCATTCTGTAACACCCCAACATGGCGGAATCATGGGATATCACTTAGAAAAGCACAACACGACATGGAAATTATGTAGAGTCAAACTATATGAAAACATAGGATTGAAACAATCCTTAAACTCACTCAAATGTATACAATAATCAACATCTATCAAAGATACACACTCAATCAATATTAAATGGAAATGTTTAAACGATAGTAGTTGATCCTAAGCGTAACCCGTTAAAGGGAAATAAGGATCACGGATCCAGAAAGTCCAAAGCAAGTCCAATCTTAGCAATGCAAGCACATAATTATCCATTTTGTCTCTGATTAACCTGATTACCTGAAAAGTGTACTAAAATACGTCAACATAAAGTTGGTGAGTTCGTAGGGACAAGTAACAAGGAATAACCGTATCGGATACAACCGTTAACAATAAGTGAGGATTAGGAGAACTAATCACATCCAAGGAAAACCTATAAGGTTTCACATTATCACAATTCAATACAAGTCAACGTTCAATAATAACGATTCCATATAACGTTCAACAACGTTCCATAACAATCAATAACGATCAACAACGATGCGGCTTACATAGTTAATAATTAACAATGCGCTAACGGTGCGACTTACATCGTAAACAATGCGCTAACGGTGCGACTTATATAATAAATAATGCGCTAACGGTGCGACTTACATCGTAAACAATGCGCTAACGGTGCGACTTATATAATGAATAATGTGCTAACGGTGCGACTTACATCGTAAACAATGCGCTAACGGTGCGACTTATATAATGAATAATGCGCTAACATGTCCATATCAACAATTCAATCATACAATCAATCAAATCAACAATTAAGCAAATTGACATCTCGGTCCATATCATAACAAGTGAATCAACCAACAAATACGATGCACATACACTTCTTATAATACTACTTTAAAGGAATCATCGATGCTTATATATAGGGTCACCCGCAGCCTTCCCACCACATCTACTATTCATAAAAAGTATAATTATCTTCCATGTATGTACAACTATCTAAATCACAACAAGTATTCATAACGAAGTCAAAGTTAACCGAGCAACAAGTCAATACATTAAACAAACAATCAATTAACAAGCATGTACACTTTTCAGCCCGAATCTCAATTGAGTAGGGAGGGTTTACGAAAACTCACCTGGAAGTAAAGCAATTCCAAGTACTAGTACAAGTACTTTACTATTCTCAAAATGTACTCCCGGGTACCTAGAACAAGTATAAGATCAACTTATAAGCTACCACAAAGCCTAAGTGCAAAATAGGGAAATTTCAGCATGTTCCCAGCTTTGCGCCATCTACTAGACAACGACTTTGGGAAGTCAAGAAGACTAGATACAACAAAACTCAGTTCTAGACATTTGTTGGGAACTCAATGGCCTTTTTAAAAATGTAAGGTTTGGCTCTTGAAGAGCTTTAATGAAAGAGTTATGATTTTTACAAAAACAAACCTGTAGCCTCGTCAGAAATCAGACCAGTTCTGAAGATCGTCGTTTTAAGCACTCTTATGAGCAAAACCAGAAGAAGCTTTGTTCTTATCAAATTTTACTGACACTTGGACCTTTCCAAAAATATAAGATTCGTCTACTAATTCATCCAGATGAATCTTTTATGATGTTTGCAAGATGACTGAAAATTTCAGTCCTATAGAGTCCTTAAATTCAACTTGAAACTTCAAGTGATGAACCCAAGACTTTATGGACTTGATTGTTTTGTGTTATGAATGTGAAAGAGAGAGAAAAGAGCAGAGATGGATGATAGAATGATCATCAAATGCTTGCTTATATAGCCCAAGAGTTGCAACTAAGTGCCAAGAACACACACCTTGGCCATGAGGTGTTCATCATGTGTTTACAACTCATCCTTGAGTGTAATGGCTGAAACTTTGGCCTTAAAACAAACTAGAATTCAGTAGGAACATGTTCATTGCATGATTACAAGCTATAATCCAAGTCTTGGTTAGTTTGTGTGGGGTTTGTGTCAAGAACACAAGCTTGACTTGACTAATTGACTTTGGTTGACTCTAAACTTTGATTATTGATTATTATTTGTGTAATTAAGTGTAGTAACTAGTTTATATAAGTATAATTACTTTTATCTATGTGGTTATAAATCAATTACATGTATTTATATATTTATTAGTTATCTAATTCAAGTACACAATTGCATTTTACTAGTATGTACAATATATCTAGCTAGTTAATTGATTCCGAAATTAATAACACAAACAAAATATTCATGAGCGTACAACTTTTATAAATTATTATAAATCCATAATATGGATAAATCATTTCATATAATATAAAGGTTGTGTCGGTTTTTGTCCTATTAATGGAATTATCATCTAACCACCGACACTGTTCCACCGACACTGTTGGAACCGTACATTATACTTAAGGTTTCGTATATACGTTTTTCCTGTTACTACAGTTATTCAATTATCATCTATCATATAATTTCTATAACATGTACTGGGCCAATTTCATAGTCTGCTAATATGGCCCTAATTCTTGAAGTTCAAATATGACATTATAATTGTGTTTAATCGATCAACGTCAGCATCTTCTGTAAGGGGTTTGGTTTGAGGTGCATCAGACTCAACTACCATCTTCAACTCTGTGACAACCAGTTCTTGAGTCTGTGGAGCTTCAGAAACTGCCTTGCCAGCAACACCAGCCTGGCTAGACTCTCCTTGAGTCTCTGTTCTTAAAATAGAACTCCCTCCTAGATCTTGAGTAGCTCTGGCCGCATCAGGATCTTCATTCTGATCATCATCATGCCTTGCCTTAGCCAGCTCATCACCTCTGCAACCTAAGCTGTCTCTCTCTGCTCTAACTTTGAGATAGTTATCGATGAGATCATGCAGTTTTTCTTCGGAGATCTTGACTCCCTTCTTCAATGCATCTTCCATCCTGATAACCTTCTCATCTAGAGCCACATACTTCTTATACATACTTGGACACTACCACCTCAGCCTTGCCCAGCTTGTCTTCAAGAAATGTGTTCTTGTCACTAACAACCTTCAAATCATCAGTCAAACGAGTAATCAAACTTCTCATCTCATTCATCTGTCTCTGCAGATCACTAAGATTGGTTTCTTTACTTGTTTGAAACTGTGGCTGTGTAGTCTCAGGAACAACAACCCTTGGCACACTATCAGGCATACCAGCAGCAGCAGAAGTCTCTTGTTCCCTGACAAGTCTAGTTCTCTTTGGCATAGGCTGCTCTGGCACCCAATCTTCATCTGTTTCTCTCTCTCTTCTTCCTTGAACTGCCTCAGTAGGTTTAGGAAGCATCTTAGATCCGACTCTGATGAATGCATGAGATCTATAAGGATCTTCATCACCATCACTGCTGGAATCATCATCATAATGGATAGAAGGCTCTCTGTCTGCTTGAACATCAGCAACAGCCTTTCCTCTACCTTCAGCATTCATACCAGATCCACTAGCCTGACCCGCTCTTGACCCACTAGCTTCTACAGTACCTGACCCACTAGCTCTAGCTGCTTCAGAACCAACTGCAGCTTCAGCTACATAATCATCTATGTCCTGGTCAAGATCCACATCTACTAGGTCATCAACATTGGCATTTTACCTTTGCACTTGGGCAATGTCACCATCTGGATCAACCATCTCTTCCAATAAATCATCTACAATCTCCGGATTGGCTCCAGGTTGGTTTATCACATCATCTGCAACCTGTACAACAACTTCAGGCTCTTCTGGTGCATTTTCCCAAACTACTACATCATGTAACTGCTCAACATTCTCAGCAGCTTCATCACCCTCTGGCTGAGGCCCTTCATAAGCTGATATGACCACATCAGTTGGTGCTATGTAGTTGGCATTGATAATGGCACCAAACAATGCAACATCTGGTGCATTTGGATCATTGTGGTATCGAGACACAAACTCATCATAACCACGTCGGATGATCGAGCTCACTTGCTTCACTTCTCCTACAACAGGTAGATTTGGAAGTCGAGCATTGATTATCATCATCACGAACCGAAGATACATCAAAAACCTCCTCTTTCCTGTGGCTGTGATCTGTTTCTTCATCTCATCGAAGAAGAATTTCGAGAAACTATACGGCTTGTTAAATACCAAGCCCACCATTTGTGCTTGGCTTCCTGGTTCAACGTATCATAACCAGACTTCTTGTTGCTTAAACTAACCAGCAACACATGCGCAAGATACCTCCACCTGCCATAAAAACCCTTCTTGAACAGAGTTTTACTTGACATATCTGCAGCAAACCCCATTCTTCTGAAAGCACCTTGAATAACTTCATGTTTGAACTTGGTGAGACCTGTAGCACCACCTTCTTGTTCAACTGTGCCCAGATTAAGAATGTTAACGAGGTCAGCAGTTGTATCTGCTGCCCAGCAACTATGGTATGAAAGATATACACATCTCCTGCCTTCACGCAGTTAGCATTATTCCAGAAATCTCTGAGATAATCTAAATATATAACTGGAGAATGTGTAAGAACATGATGAATCCTTGATCTTCTGAAGAAAGCGAATATCTCATGATAATACGCAGTTCCCTCCTGATTATCATCGAAGTTCATCACATAATTATGACCTGCAATGAAATCTCTTGCCATTTCTGTAATCAATAACAAATAATTAATTACTTAAATATGACATCAAAATTCATATGCATATCATAAACAACTAAAATTATCTCGGTAATTTAGTCAAAAACATAAATTATCCCTGTAATTTATAACATAACATAAATTATCTCTGTAATTCAGTTATAGATAGATTAACTTATTTTCAAATCTTTATTAACATAAACTTTTGAAAATCTGTAAATTAACTTAAATTATCCCTGTAATTAAGTTAAAGATAAATTAACTCATTTTCAAATTTTTATAAAAATAAACTTTTGAAAATCTGTTAAGTCAAAAACACGAGGTCGTATCCCTGTACGAGGTCGTATTTCAAGGTCAAAATACGGTCAACCAAACTCTAAAATACGAGGTCGTATTTTCTAATTTGGCCACGTATTAGTCCAGGTCGTAAATCGGCATCGTATTCCGAAAGTCAAACCAGTCAAAATAAATTGACATTTACGAGGTCGCAAATCTGGGCTTGCAAACCCACTTTTACGAGTCCGTCGCACTGTTCATCTTCCCCAACGCGATTTCGCGATTTACCCAACCAAAACTGGTAAAAATTGTTTCTTTATACTCGTATTCAAACGATAAAGATACCCCAACCCTTAGTTTTACCCAGAAAACATCAAAATCGAAGAAAATATGGAAACCTAATTCGAAAATTTTGAAACCCTTTTTCTTGATTTTCTTGTTGCATGGTTAACTACTGGACGATTAGATAGTATACCTAGATTCGGTTTTTCACGGTGATGACGAATATATCAACCAAAAACACTTGATCTAATTGTATATATCAAATCTAATACGGGGTAGCAAAGTAGTATTTCGGGGTCGTAATACTCTAATTTTGATATTTAATATGTGAGGTCGTGTTTGGGTAAATTTGGTTTATATACCCACTTGACCCGAATGGGTCTGGGTCAACCCGGCCCAATTACGAAGTCGTATCTGCACAAGGCCCAATCGACCAATTACGAGGTCGTATTTCAAGGTCAAAATACGGTCAACCAAACTCTAAAATACGAGGTCGTATTTCAAGGTCAAAATACGGTCAACCAAACTCTAAAATACGAGGTCGTATTTCAAGGTCAAAATACGGTCAACCAAACTCTAAAATACGAGGTCGTATTTTCCAATTTGGCCACGTATTAGTCCAGGTCGTAAATCGGCATCGTATTCCGAAAGTCAAACCAGTCAAAATAAATTGACATTTACGAGGTCGTATTTCAAGGTCAAAATACGGTCAACCAAACTCTAAAATACGAGGTCGTATTTCAAGGTCAAAATACGGTCAACCAAACTCGACCAATTACGAGGTCGTATTCTACCTCTTACTAATTACGAGGTCGTAATCAACTCCTGCACACTTTAAAATCAAAATTTCGTCAAAGTTTCTGAATAATTGATCAGCGATTACCACGAACTTCCTGGAAATATGAAAATTTAAAAGATCAAACCTATAGACTTCCAATTTTCATCTTTTCCTCGATCTTCGTCTTAACCTGAAAAGTTAATAAACTTACACAAAATTCTTTAACTTTTCAACAATCAATCTTTCCAAAACTATCTCGAATTTAGCTTTCCCGAATCTGTACCACTTGCAACAATTCTTATATCTAACCAGTTATAAAATTGATTCTTCATTCTTATACCTCCCCCTCAATTTTATGACTAGGAAGTATAACGATGACTAATCATTATAACAACCATCATTCTTATGTACTCCCCCTCAATTTATGACTGGGATACATAACTATGATAGAACAAAATATTGACTAAATACTTCATATTCTTATGAAAACACAATTGACTAGGTACTCCTCCTCAATTTATAACATGTTTTCTTAACTATATGACCTAAATAATCAATGCTTAAGCCTTTCACATTCATATATGTTTCTATATCTAAGGTAACAAAGACCTTTCATATTCAAACAGTATATCTATGTCTAAGGCATAAAATATTAACTATGTAGCCTTTCTCATTCAAACATGACATTTTTATGTCTAAGGCACGATATAGTCAATAACCTTTAATATTCACTTAACGTCTATGACTAAGATTTTCTTAATCTTCTTTATTCACATTAAGTCTATATCTAAGGATTTATTTAACCTTCTACATTCACATTATGTCTATGTCTAAGATTTTAATAATTTTCTACATTCACTTAATGTCTATATCTAAGGTTTTACTAACATAGTTGATAATCTTTCATATTAAAATAAAATTATTTCTATATCTAAGATCTTCAACTAATAATGACCTTGCTATCAACATCTATAATTACAATATAAATAATAAAAACCTGATGTACTTAGCATTGTCTTGAATATTCCAGTCTTTTGCTTAAAAACCCTTCCTTTGGATTGACTTCTCTGCAAATATACTGAAAAACAATTTCGAGACAACAAAATATAATTGCCATACCCGAAACTTTGATCCTCTGAAACTTCAGATTTGAGAAGCAAACTTCAAACTCTCTGTATCGTCATAAAAATCAACTAATGCACCATAGCTTGTTGTAGTTCTACCCCTCAACGATAAATCTCTCTGAATTAAGCATATCCCGAGTCCCTGCTCGCCTTGCCTAACCGACATATAATAGAGAGGTAAAATTTACAACAATCTATCCTGAACGAGTTGACTCCCATAAAAACCAGAAACTTTGAACCTTGAATCACAAACTTCAGGAACATGGAACCTGTTTCAAAAGCAACTCTTTGTTTCCAAAAATGTTTCTTCTGATTATGATCAACATCTTCAGACAACATATAAAATACAGCGCATGTCATGCATTCCCTGCACAAAAAGCTGTTAACAAAACACATAAACGAGATAAAAATGATAATGTTATTCTTCATTATTTCATCACTATAATATATGATAGTAACGACTTAATCTAGAACTACATTCTTCATTTTCTTCTCCAAATTTGTTATTCTTCACTATCATAAGTCATAAACATATGACATTATCTTAGTCTAGAACTACAAATCTTCAAGAACTTGAACCAAACTTCTTATAATCAAGATTTTAAGGTTCAAAAGTAAGAATCTTAAGATCCCTGTCTTATCATTCTACCGATTATTTATCTAGAATCTTAAGATCTCTGTCTTATCATTCTACGGATACTTATCACACATTTAGAATCTTAAGATCTCGGTCTTATCATTCTATGGATAACCTAATCTAAGGTCTTCCAACTAAATATCTTTCATTATACAAACTTATATAGATTCCGTTTCTAAAGTCACTTGTCTTTAACTCTGTAAAAACATCTAATTGAAACCTAATCTCTTATATTTTTGCAAACGAAATATGATAATGCAAAATCCTAAAACCATATGAAATACTCTTATGATTGCCTCATCAAACTAGTATTCATCTTAGTTAAACAATTATAAATACTCCTATGATAGCTACATCAAACTAGTATTTATCTTTGTTACGGATATATTTGCATGATCCATATCTTGCTTCCATGGTGAGATCTTGCTTGACAACCTACAAAAACGAATATATGTCCGCTGTCCTGCACATCTCAACAAACACATCAAATCTTCTCAAAGTAATAACATATACTCTGAAGAAATGAATAAAAAACAAGATAAAATGAATATACTTAACAGTCTATTATTAACCTAAGTCATATTAAGGTCTATAATTCACTGTTGAGCACTTTCAATCTTCGCACATAACATATCAAAATTATTTAGAATCTCTGCTCCAAATCTTTTTGATTCAAAAATCTTTCAAAGATTAAATTCAAAACTATGAACAACTCTGTGTCCATTCTAATGAAAATCTTCTTTCTAAGATATAAAATGATTCTTTTAAAGATAAAATTCAAAACTATGAACATCTCTATGTTCATTCTTAAGAAAATCTTCTTTCTAAGAATCAATGCAAAGGCATTAACTCAATATCTGTTTATTGAAATCAACAACTCTGTGTTCTTTTCCTTAAACCTATATTCTGTTAATGTGACAAACTTTCTTTTAGCTTTTGATCACAACACTATTGCTTAACTACCCTACTCGTTTATTCAGTGTTCCATAAGAACGTAGTTGAGTCCTCTTGGAAACTAGATTCTATTCTGACTATATCTCTCGTGCAATAGGAACTTTTATTTTACAACAACAACAATAAAAAAAAAAAATAACAATTTAAACAATTCACGAAAAACATAACACACACACACATACACTAAACATAAACGAATATAATAGTTACAAGAGCTAAAGTTACTGCTGATTAGATCAGATTAGCATGTTACATAAGCCTACTAGCGAGAAATAATTCTCTTATTATTAGTTATGAACAGTGATCCAAAAACGATTACCAATATGTTTGTCCTGTTAAACACTCAGTACTTCCAGTCTCCTTTTTAGTTTGTGACACTTTCGACATACCCTGGCCAAGGACAGTCACCATGTAACCCGAGTAGCCTAATATGTCACTTAATCATGTTTGCGAACTTATGTGCCCATATTCAGATACACTCTCACAATCGACACAAGCACTAAAATTAAGACATTTGGTGAATAAAGTGAGAAAGTCTTTAAGAATCAAGTCAGCGGTGACAGGTCGGTGATTCCTCATGCGCAAAGCGACTTAACTTGACTCACGTACGGAAATATACTCAACATTGCATAATGCCAAGTACTTGCATATTTGTGACATTATTTTTAAGCACTTATGAAAACCCATGACTTTCGATGAGACCCGTGTAGCGAACTTTCTGACAACCTATCCCAAGTTGGAAGCTTTAGGTAGGCTAGGTATACAAAGACACCCCAAGGACTTACTTGTTCGAATCTCAAAGGCCACATTAGCTTCATATTTTCAACAGATTTAGTTTTATTTAGATATTTGCATATCTTGTCACAAATATACATCCGAAAAAGCAATACATACACATGTATGTACCCGAGACCTTATATATAAAGACCAAATATACATAATTACAGTGCAAGATCTTTCATAAGATTTAAAAGACTTGTCTATTTTAAGAACAAGTATTCTTAGCCATATATCTGAATACGTTTCCCATAAGAACATTGTATACATTTAAATTCAGATTATAAGGAAACCTTGGTACTTTGTGCCTATCGATACATCATATAATGGTATCACTGAACTGAGCATTTTAAAGTACAATTAAGTAGGCTTAAAAGCTAAAGTATCGTCACATCTAATCGTCTTGATGCAGTGACCTTACTCCTTTTATTATTTTCTTTTTCTTTTCTGATTTTTCTGATTTTTATTTTGTTTTTATGACACTATATGACACACATACATTACGACACAAACACTGACTCATTTTACAAAGTTCCTTTTGAGACACACTATCACTATAGATTTCTCATTCCAATCAATTGGACTAACAACTCGAAACGAGTTTGATCGAAAGCCTTAGTGAACAGATCAGCTAAATTAAAGTCACTTGGCACCTTTTCTAGGACTATTAATTTCTTTTCAGCACAATCACGTATAAAATGAAACCTTATGTCTATGTGCTTAGTCCTACTGTGCTTAACAGGATTATTAGTTATAGATATGGTGGATTAACAGTCTGTCTTTATGAGAGTACAAAGGAAAACCTAACCGTGATAGCCAGAGCCGGTGAATGAGTATTCACTTACTGTTATGTAATCCGATCTCTCCCCTAAGACAACCATCCACTGATGTCTACTTCCTCAAGAACACCAATTTCTTCATCCCTGTGATTAAACTAGTGCACTTCTGGAACTAACATATAGCATAACCAATAACAAAAATAACAAAACATAAAACATGAAAATCTGTACTATAGATCATCATCTAAACATGATCTTCTATAGTACTCTGTCTATTACATGAACAATAATAGATATACAAAACAGACATAGGATCCTTTAACAGAAATAAACTCCATTAATAATCCCTTATCCTCCATAATGTGCATGGAGCTTCAGCTATTGACAAACCATAAACCTGCGGTCTTCCTTAGCAGCTCCTGCACATTCAAAAACAATTAGTTTTTCAAAGGACCCTTAGCCTTATTGGTTTTGGGTCTTTCATTCTCTTCATCAGATACCATGTCAGCCCAAGATTCACCAGTAGGCACCCAAACCTTAGTTGATTTAACAGTTGAGCTGTCAGCAGGCCTTCTGCCAGGTGAAATTCGTGAATTTCTTCCAGCACTAAGCCTACGACTGGGGGAACCACTGGATCTCCTTTGATCAAAACCCTTAGAATTCTTTTGAAATCTTGACATTTTCTCAGGAGATGATGAAGACATTCTCCTAGGACTATGTCGCTGAAATAAAGAACTAGAATTCGATTTAGCTTCAGCCATTAATCTTTCATAGTAAGCACTATTGGGTTTATCTCTCAATTAACTAGACTGATTCGAACTACTAGAACCTTTTCGAGATGAGACATTTTTAGGCTTATTACTAATTGTCTTGGCTCTATTCTCAATCTCCTTTTGTAAGACACTTCTAGATTGTACAGACTTATCTCTAGGTGAGATACTTCTAGACTTCTCAGATATGTCTTTTTCAAATTCTCTAAATCTTAAGTAGTTCTTAACAGCTAGACTATCAGGATTTCTCTCAGCATATTCCTCATAATATTTATTCTTGTAATCTTTCATGGACATGCTGTGCACAGACCTACTGTTTTCACTAGAATCCTTACCATCTCTAGATTTTTCAGGTGACACCTTAGATTTATTCTTCTTATAAGGACAACAGCTTGACACGTGACCTACCTCACGACACTTAAAGCATGACCTTTTAGAAGCCTTCTTCGATAAATCACCATGAATAATCTCAGGCACTGGAACCCCATGACCTCTTAGTTCATTTATATGCTCAAGGGCTGCATAAGCCTCTTCCCAAGAAGTCGGAGCTTGTATGGGGGGTGCATATCGTTTCACAGTTTGAATCTTTGGATCAATGGATAACATTTCTTTAATTTTCCTTTCAGAAAATTGTTCAGGTGTTTCAGATTGAACACTCAAACCTTCTGCATTAATTGTAGAAGTTTGAACAAAACCTTTCTTGAAAATTGTATCCTTGAAGTTCTTGCTTTCAACAGGTTTTGGCAAATGTTCAGATTTTACGGGTTCATCAAGACTCCATATTTGATCAATATTTTTAGGATATTTACCATTTAAATCTGACTCCTTTGCTGAAAACACTTTATCATTACCTTTCAAAGTAAAGTAGACAACTGTTTCCATTTCAACTTCTTTTTCAATTTCTTTTAGTTTATTATCCACTGTCCGTTTGGCTTCACTTGGGTCTGAGTGAGCCAAAGATTCACTAGTCTTGTTCCCAGATCCCTCTGACTTAGACATCTTAGGGATAGGAACATCACTAGTTTTGGTCTCCGAAGGGGTAGTCTTGGGTACATGTTCAGAACTAGATTTTGTAGATTCTTCTAAAGTAAGCTTCTGAAAACTGTCATAATTGTGACTAAAAGGTGGCGGAACTGCATTATATTTCTGAACAAGACTAGGTTGTTCACCTTTAAGTTTTGCATCTCTAAGGTGACCCATCATAGTTCCTATGTCTCTCATTTTATTTAGTTTGCCACTTAGTTCAACAATCTGTACCCTAGAATATGCTAAATCTTTGTCCTTTTTAGCACTTTCTTTCACTACCCTTTCTAAGTCCTCTTCTAGCATTTGTTTTCTGCCTTTTAACTGAGCATATTCTACCCTAAGTGACTCAAATCTATCTTCTTCAAATTTAATCCGATTAAGATATTCTTTGGCATGTCCCTTAAATACCATGACATCAGTAGATAACTTACTTCTATCACTAGTGGCATCATTTAAAAGAGTCTTGGTAGAATCAAGTTCCTTTCTAAGGACAGTTACTTCGCTAGACAAACCTATGCTTCTTTTACAAACAGAAATAAGTGAATGTAAAGAATGACTTACCTGTTGTTCTGGTGCTTCAAGATTTGCCATAAACTTCACAAGCTCTTCTGTACTAAGATCATCAGGTATCTCAATCTTTACATCCTTATCCTTTTTCTCAGTTTTCACAATTTCAATGGCTTCAGTGAAAACTTCCTCATTCTCAGCTCTTACTGGTTCTGACGGTTCAGATTCCTCTTCTACCTTCTGATGAAAACTATCATGATCATCCGTGCTGGCATATAGTGTATAGTCGAATGAATTATCAACAAGATCATCCATTCCTCCATCAAAGTCATGAATTTCTGCCAAGAATGCATGATTCTGATCATCGGTACTAGTGGAACTCCAAATATATGTACCATCAGATTGAACACTCAAACCTTCTGCATTAATTGTAGAAGTTTGAACAAAACCTTTCTTGAAAATTGTATCCTTGAAGTTCTTGCTTTCAACAGGTTTTGGCAAATGTTCAGATTTTACGGGTTCATCAAGACTCCATATTTGATCAATATTTTTAGGATATTTACCATTTAAATCTGACTCCTTTGCTGAAAACACTTTATCATTACCTTTCAAAGTAAAGTAGACAACTGTTTCCATTTCAACTTCTTTTTCAATTTCTTTTAGTTTATTATCCACTGTCCGTTTGGCTTCACTTGGGTCTGAGTGAGCCAAAGATTCACTAGTCTTGTTCCCAGATCCCTCTGACTTAGACATCTTAGGGATAGGAACATCACTAGTTTTGGTCTCCGAAGGGGTAGTCTTGGGTACATGTTCAGAACTAGATTTTGTAGATTCTTCTAAAGTAAGCTTCTGAAAACTGTCATAATTGTGACTAAAAGGTGGCGGAACTGCATTATATTTCTGAACAAGACTAGGTTGTTCACCTTTAAGTTTTGCATCTCTAAGGTGACCCATCATAGTTCCTATGTCTCTCATTTTATTTAGTTTGCCACTTAGTTCAACAATCTGTACCCTAGAATATGCTAAATCTTTGTCCTTTTTAGCACTTTCTTTCACTACCCTTTCTAAGTCCTCTTCTAGCATTTGTTTTCTGCCTTTTAACTGAGCATATTCTACCCTAAGTGACTCAAATCTATCTTCTTCAAATTTAATCCGATTAAGATATTCTTTGGCATGTCCCTTAAATACCATGACATCAGTAGATAACTTACTTCTATCACTAGTGGCATCATTTAAAAGAGTCTTGGTAGAATCAAGTTCCTTTCTAAGGACAGTTACTTCGCTAGACAAACCTATGCTTCTTTTACAAACAGAAATAAGTGAATGTAAAGAAAGACTTACCTGTTGTTCTGGTGCTTCAAGATTTGCCATAAACTTCACAAGCTCTTCTGTACTAAGATCATCAGGTATCTCAATCTTTACATCCTTATCCTTTTTCTCAGTTTTCACAATTTCAATGGCTTCAGTGAAAACTTCCTCATTCTCAGCTCTTACTGGTTCTGACGGTTCAGATTCCTCTTCTACCTTCTGATGAAAACTATCATGATCATCCGTGCTGGCATATAGTGTATAGTCGAATGAATTATCAACAAGATCATCCATTCCTCCATCAAAGTCATGAATTTCTGCCAAGAATGCATGATTCTGATCATCGGTACTAGTGGAACTCCAAATATATGTACCATCAGATTGAACAACTAAGGCTCTTGAGTTGTCTGCTTCTCCTGAGCTTCGGTTCCCAGTATTAGCATACTGATGTCCTGAATTCTGACTCACTATAGAACCACTTTGATTGAAGTTCTGACGGCCTATAGCTGAATTGTTATCCCGTCTTGGCCTCTGACATTCTCTTGCAAAATGTCCAAAACCATCACAGTTATAACACTTCACCTTGGTCTTGTCAAACCCTACTTTGCCATTCACAACTTTCCTTCCGGTTCTATCTGTGAAACACTGAACTCTCAATGTTAACATAGCTAATTGCCAGTTCAGATCCATTTCTTCCAAATCGTCTGAATCAACTTGCTTGTAATCCTCCTTAACCAATTCGGGATCAGTTAGTTTTCCTCCAATTAACTTTTCATGAGCAGACACAAATGAAGCGAGCATGCCCAATTGTCCTTCAGCGGATCTTATGCTCATCGGCATCCCTATGTAACTCGAACTTGGAGAATTACTATTCTGAACCCCATTATGCACTATCATGGCCGATTCTGGAGAAGTTACATACATTAAGTTGCTATCAGAATCCGTTGACATCTTCATCTTGTCCTCATCTCCACTATAGAAGGCAGTAATCCCTCCATTTGAAGATTTTACAGAAGGAACGCTTGATTTGCTATGATAGAGTTCAGGACGCTGAACAAAATCACTGCTACCTGCTTCCTTCGACTTTCGTTTCATGTCTTGACCTCTCAGCTTTCGAATAATCTGATCCAAAGTCCATGTGCTGAATTCGGGATTTTGTTGGATTGAAGTTATAAACCCTTCCCACTTAACTGGAAGTGCTTCCAACAACTTCTCGATCACATCTTCTGGATCAGGTTTGTACCCAAAATATGCAAGCTCAACCAGCAGATGACTGTAACGAATTAAAATCTCATCAAGAGGTTCATCTTTGAAGCTAGTAAAGACATAATACTGCTTCTTCAGCAAATCCTTCCTTCTCTTCTTGAGATTATCATCACCTTCACAATGCTCTTTGAGTGCATCCCATAAGCCTTTTGCACTATCATACATTTCAAACAAGTGCAAGAATTCTCCTTGGAGAGCCATTCGGAGTGATCCTAAAGCTTTACTTTCTGCTTCGTAATCTTTCTTTTGATCAACAGTCATTTGCTCATACGAAGCTGCTTTTCCACCACCTGAACCAGTAGGTTCTTTGTCATTTTGCACAGTGGGATGAACATAACCATTAACAATACATATCCACATCCTCACATCCATTAACCTGCAATATGACTCGAATCTGCCCTTCCAACTAAAATATCTATCAAGGCTTATCAACTTGGGCGGTGAGTTGGCCTTTCCGGTTTCGTGATCCATCAAAATTAGTTGATTCAGCAAAGATTGATAATTTGCGGGTAATTGAGACGTCATTTTCTCCGAGCTTGCAAAATTCACGAACTGTTTATAAAAACGAGGTCGTAAAAGTTCACGAGGTCGTTAAGAAAAACGAGGTCGCAATTAACTACTCGAGGTCGTAATTGAACTGGCGAGGTCTTAAAGAGCTCACGAGGTCGCAAACGAAAAATTGAACTGACGAGGTCGTAATTAGCTACCCAGGTCGCAATACGAGCTGGATGAGGTAATACGAGCCCGTGAGGTCGCAACAGCTGCTGGAATCCTTAGATATCTTCAATTCGAAACCCTAAACACCAACAAAAACACCTTCGACTGCTGCAAACACAAATAGAGGTCACAAACAGGATTTTCGGTCGTAAACTCGTGAAAGAATCACGTCTAAACGACCCTAAATCAATATTGTCTATCACCAACAAGCTATAACCTTCCGGTTGTTAAACCAAGAGGCTCTGATACCAATTCTAAGTCCCCTGGTATGGATCGTCAATAGCTTGATCCAGTTATCTTGAGGTGCGGAATCCCTCACAATAACTTGGTGATCAACAAAAAGCCCCTAGATCATCTGCGGCCTCGCAGATCTTCTTCGGGCTAGCGGAACAACCTTTGACGACTATAACCTGCAATACCTGCTTGATATTTCGACAAATGTTCAACCCTAAACTCTGTTAGGGTTCGCTTTATATAGGTAACACCCGACATGGGCTTCAGCACATCGGCCTCGTAAACCCAGCCCAGCCCGTCACTAATGCGAGGTCGCATTCTGTGATTGGCCTCGTATTTGTCCCTGCAAATACGGGGTCGTATTACCTATATGACTAACCTCGTATTTAACCCTGTAAATACGGGGTCGCATTTCATTTGTATGAATTGCGAGCTCGCAATTCATACTTAGCAGATTTACTATACATTCAATACTTAAACTTAATCTAGTATTCTATGCATAATACTAAGTTCATTAATGACAATCACATTACAAAGACATATAACAATATAAGCCCAAACAATCTAGACTGCTATTGACATAGTCGTGCACTTACATATTTATTTTAAGTAGTCTGTCATCTAGATACATACAATGACAACTTCTAATCTTTTGGTATGGTATATTAATATTAATATTAATATCATCTAAAGTCATTAATCCTACTATTCATATGCAGATAATAGGAATATTGAAAACACTTTTTTTTAAATCAAATTTATTGAAACCATAATAGTTGAGTTTATTTTAACTGATTAATGAAATAAAACACAATTGGAAACTGTTAATTCTGCTAATTTTAATATGCATAATTATATGAATAATTAGATCAATCCGTGCATCAGCACGGGTATTAGTACTAGTATATATATAAACGAATACTCATCCGTATAGTCATTTATCAAAATTGGATGGTTAGATAACTATAACTTCAAAAGGTGTATCTTAAAATAAAATTGTTTTCGTCAAACACAAATTTCAATGATTTTGGGAATTTTTGAAAGTGAAGTCGTCACTTAAATTAATAAAAGATTGATGACCGTTTGTGTGATCATATAGAGCTCCTAAAAGAAACTGTCAATGCGTATTTTATGGACTTAGGATCCAGCTAGCTGGGTCTTTCACATGACAATCGATCTCGTATACATTTAGGATAATATTTGTAACGTATGCATACATGACCGACCTCACTTGCCTACACCTTATTCTTGTGACTACAAGTCTACAACTACAAGTATAAAATATATACGTACAAGATATACATCGGTCAATAAAAAATAATTGGGTATCGTGATCTTAAAGTTTTTTAATTCATGACTCTAGAGGGTTTTTTTTTCGAATGAGCTTTTGGAGGGTGGGTATCTTTGGAAGTGGTGGCACCAAGGTGGTGTATGGAGGGGTGTTCAATTCACCCTTCCCAATTGGGTAGGAATGTGGGATACCGTTTAAAAATAAATATGCGTGATTCGAGTAAGTACATCAAATAACATCTTAAAGTAACCATTAAAAAAATAAACATCCGCAAGTCATTTTTGTATACAACTTTTTTTCCATACATTAAAGGTACAAAAATGTTACTTTTTTTAACGGCTTATAAGTAAAAAATGTTTTATGTGCAATGCGTATCAATGAGTATAAATCTGTTATACTGATGATGTATCAATAAGTATAAGTGAAAAAATGCATGTAATTTTGTTTAAGGAGAAAAATTTGTATGTAAATATCAATATATCATCTCTCTTGTTAAGTTGACAAAGTCACAAAACATTTTTTTTTAATGTAAACCGATGAAGCTAATGTATTAAACATGTAAAACTTTTAAGACCTCATGTTTTTCATACCCTATACACATCTCTTATATTAGTAAAATAAAATTGTTTTCATAAGATATTTTTAAAAAAAAACAATCTATCAGTCTTTTTAGAACGAAATGTGTTAGATATTAATAATTCGAACTTAACAATGACATCCAAGGTGAGCAGTATGCTGAAAGTTGAAAACCACACACTCCTGCAGAATAAGAGTGATGAAACACGTGTCCACACGCTTAAGAGGTAAATGCCCGAAACCATGAGGAATCAAGATTCAATCCCAGATCTCCAAACCAACCTCCTCTCCCACAATTGCTTTTTAAAATTCATGACATCATAAGATGTTTTGTGTTTCAATTTTTTTTAATATTAATATTTCATCTTCTTAGTATCTCATTCTTTTTTCAACCTCAAACTTTTTTTCTATTTTATTACACAAACGCTTATTGATTTAAAAACGGTGAGGTTTTTTTTATAATCTTTGTTCATGTTGCTTCATTCTTATTATATAATTTTATTTAAATACAGACTCGGTTCGTTGTTATGAATAGTAAGAAAAAAAATGTTATTGTTGGCTATAAATCTTTTAATCTGGGTAGTTTTTTCATTGTGTGTTTTTTTTTATTTAAAATTTTAAAAACTTTATTTGGGTTCTGTGTGATTTTAATCTGGTTTAATGATTCTAAGACTCACTTGTTAGATTTAAAGGTTAATATTTTCTCATGTCACTTACTAGATTTGAAGATTTATATTTCTAATGTGTATATAATATTTACACATTTTTTTCTTCAAAATATAATAAAAGATGGATAGTCTCATAGAGGTGGCAACGACAACCCATTACTCATTATTAGGTCTATACGAGTTACACACGAACTCACGAATCAAGTAAATATTAACAAAAGTTTTATTAAATCGATTAGCTTGTATAGTCATATACAAGAAAATCCTATAATCTTAGTCTCCCATTTATTCCTTATTGCAATTATCTTTTTTTGCTAATGAGGTTGATAGTCTTTTGATAAGGTGTTTGATCTTGAATGTATTTATCTGGATTCAAGTCTCACTCTCACTTTCCACATTTATGAGAGTCGATTTATAAGAGATTTTTCAAAAGTCTTGTGTTACATACCCATCATTCGTATAATGTAGGAATAGAAGTACAATAATATGCCGGTAAAAAAAGTTATCTTTCTATTTATTTATTTTTTCGAACATTCAGTCGGTATACAATATCAGATAAACCTCACCGTTATCTTTATATTTAAACTAGAACTAGAAAACTCAATTAATGATAACATATGACGTGTCACTTGTCGCAAAGAAAGTTTATGTTAACAAAAAGACCATCTCATGAATGATTTTAGTATCCTGAGATAATAGATGAGTTAATTAAGGTCAAATTTGTTTTTCTTTTTGTTGTCCATCGACTAAGTTACTATTTCTTACAAAATGATTTCAATTTCAAAAGAAACCAATGTTGAAAAATCTATTTTTTTATTCCCGAAAGAATTTTATTTACATCAAAATTTGAATTCAAGACTTTTGAGTCTCACTTCCAACATAATAAACATAAAAGGGAAAAGTGAATATGGGGTTGTTCCCTATCTAAGCTTAGATAGGGAACCCCTCACACACAAATATTTTAATAGTATTTGTAATTTAAACAAATAATGGGGCCCCCATGATATTTATGGATTAAAAAAAAAATTGTGAGGGGTTCCCCATCTAAATTTAGATGGGGGACAACCACATATTCACTTCCCCCAACATAAAAATGTATTATAAGTGTGTCCAAATTACTTTTATTGTTTATTCTTTTTTGGCCTAATCTAAGAAATGTATAGTAGTATCCCTCATAAAGTAATAGAGTCACAAATTCTCAAGCTACAATCATTAATTTGAGAAAATAAAAAGTCAAATTCTTTTATCCATTGAGGCGAAGTCCAAACTGTAGACGGACGATGACCCATCGATCGGTTGCATGGTTCCTTGAGATGATCACCTTTATTGACACACGCCGTCCAATATGCGGTTATTTATGGGTCCGTCTTAATAACAATGAAGGGCTCCTAACCCCTATTACATATGAGCCATTACTTACCTTGGACCATACCCAGTCACCTCTAAAGGTCTTCTTTAGCTACAACTTATCTCTTCATTTCATTTTCATTTTAAAATTAGATCACTTGTATATATCCGTACCTTATCGAAACTTAAGTTACATAATTACATATATCATCAAAACATGTTTTAAGAGTATTATATTTATGCCTTGAAAAGTTATATATTAAATGAAAAATGATTAATATGCCCTAATTTCATTAAGAATTTATGTAATTTTCCAACTTTAAGTAAAGATATATGCAATGCTCCCTCAAAATTATACCACGTTGTTTTGAAACAGAGACATTTGATTATAGAAAAGAAAAAAGATAAATTGATTTAACTATTGGTCCAAAAAACCTTAAAAAATTGACATGTGGAATACATTAAGTTTATTATTCTAATATTATTCATTGATTTTTTCAAATGATGGTTAGGTTGCTTTTTAGATTAATAACGAGTTTGAGTAATTTATCATTCATCAATAAAAAATGTTGTTCCTACGAATAACTTATAAAACTCATTGTATTCTTAATGAAATACTCAATATAATTAATTTCAACAAAGTTTTTTTTTTTGGGGGATTAATCACTGGAAGACCAATGTACTTTTCCTTTTGTACATGGTTGCCCAATAAACTAGAATATTGATGTGTATCACCCACAAACTTGTAAACTTTGTACATGGTTGACCAAAACGACCTGTTATAACCGGTTACACTTTATTGAGCTGACGTGTCAACTTAGCTGGTCATGACGTGGCATCTTACATGTTAATTGTATTTTTTCTTTTGTACATTATACATGATTGACCAAAACTTTTTATTATTATTTAAATTAATTATATGGATATTAGGTGTATATCATACTGATGACATGGATCCTAATAAACTAACCTTCTTCACCAAATACAGACGTGGTCTCGTGTTTTTTAAATCAAAAAACTAATAGATGAAATAGACGTGGCTGGCTGTTTTATACCGGTGATGAAACAAACGGCGGGATGAAACAGCCAACCACTTCTGTTTCATCTTGTGGTTGTTGAGTTAATAAAGATGAGACCACGCCTGTATTTGGTGAAAAATGTTGGATTTATTAGAATCTATGTCATCAGTATAATACAAACTAAATATCCATATTGTTAATGTTAATAATAAGAAAAACATTTTCACCATTTCTACCGGCTATAACCGTGTTTTTGGTCAACCATGTACAAAATTTACAAGTTTGTGGGTGATACACATCAATAAAAAAGTAAATTGCGCAACCATGTACAAAAAAAAATACATTTAACAGTTAAACTGCTACGTCATGACCAGCTAAGATGCCATATCAGCACAATAGAGTGTAACCGGTTATAACAGGTCGTTTTGGTCAACCATATACAAAGTTTACAAGTTTGTGGGTGATACACATCAATATTCTAGTTTATTGGGCAACCATGTACAAAAGGAAAAGTACATTGGTCTTCCAGTGATTAATCTTTTTTTTTTTATAACAAAAGCCAATATGTATCGTTAATTCGTAATTGAGTAGGCATCCTCCTTTGTTCAGGTTATATCTTTAATAGATAGAGTGGAGAGGCGATTAACTTGATGAGTTGAATCTTTGTGAATCTTCCTTAATTTTTTTTTTAACGATAAATTTTATTAAATTAACTCAACAGCTACAAGATAACATCCCAAATTATTGATTAAACATATATTAATACCAAATTTTGAATCTAGAACTTAATTATGAGAAAGCCTCTCACTTCCTTTCGAAATCAATAAACTAAGAACTCATTGATATCTGATTCTTTACCTTTTGTTTTTACAGTATTTTTATAAACTTCACCTAGTTTATTTGATCCAACTAAAAGAATGCTGCCAAAACAGAATTTTTAAACCCGGGTTTAAGTTCTTCTTATACCTACGAAAACAATGGCACAGGGTATCCCCACCAGGAACAGGGCAACCCCACCAGGGTATTAGCGGCGACGTCGCCGCTAATGGTGGGGCCCCGACAACTTTGGAACCATGACTGACTACGCTTGTTCCCGGGGTGCCACGTGTGCACTTATTAGCGGCGACGTCGCCGCTAATAAGTGACACGTGGCACCCCGGGAACAAGCGTAGAACCATGACTGCCAAGGTGCCACGCGGTGCCACGTGGCTCGTATTAGCGGCGACGTCGCCGCTAATACGAGCTACGTGGCACCGCGTGGCACCTCGGCGAATTTTGGAGGTTTACCACGATCTTAACATTTGGTATATATATTCTCTGTTGGTATATATATTCTCTGTTGGTATATATATTCTCTATTTCGGTTTTAAACTACAGGCTACCCTTCTTTTGCACTTTGGATTTCAAACTGCATATATTTTTCTTTCACACTATTGTTTTCAAAGCTGCTCGCACAGGTATATTTCGGACGATACATATATAAATATATTATGAATATAGAAATATATATATAGTATGGATATCATCAATAGTTAATGAACTAGATGTTTACTTGTTTACTTGAATTGTTTAAGATGGATAGTTTTGAGGATATTTGGGCAGACCCAGAAAACGTACGTATTGAAGTGCCCGATGATGAGTTTGAGTCACCTGATGCAGACGGTCAATTTGACTGCGAACCTAGAGACTTAGAAACCGAGGAGGTGTTCGCTTCCGTCGAAGAATTGACGGAGTGGGCCAAAAGAACAGCACTGGAGTTGGGTTATGTTTTAGTCACACGGCGGTCGAACAAAAATTCGATAAAGGTGGTCAATAAGGTGACACTAATATGTCACCACGGTGGACCACGCGATAAAAGGTTAACTGGGCCACCCAAACGGTCCAACAAGATAGGGTGTCCCTTTACTTTGGAAGGCCGCCCCGGGTATGATGGTGGTTGGAGGGTAACTGTCAAGGACTGGAAACACAATCATGATCCAGCTACCGATCTGCAGGGGAATGCATACGCGAGACGGATGACGGAAGAAGAAAAGCAATATGTGGGAAACCTATCGGATCGCGGTATGTTCCCACGCCAGATCCTGGTTAACCTGAAAAATGAATTTCCAGGAAACCTGACTCGAAGAGGAGACATTACCAACTTTCTGAAATCGAGACGGAGGGCGGGCCATGCAGGACATACTCCAATGCAGGTACAAACATCATATTAGTGATTACGTACTCCGTTGTTGGAAGTGACTTATTTACCATATCTTGTTCACCTGTCGCAGGTTATGTTCTCACTGCTGCAAGAGAAAAACTACTTTTACCAGTTTACTACAAATAGTAAAAATGGACGGTTGGAGAATCTCTTTTTCATGCATCCAACATCAATGACCCTATGGCGCACATTTCCCTGGGTTATTGAAATAGACTCCACGTACAAAACCAACGTGTACAACATGCCGCTTGTTGAGATTGTCGGCGTCACTTCAACGGGCCGGACCTTCAGTTTAGCATATGCTTTTATCGTAAACGAGCAGGAGGCGAATTATAAATGGGTGTTACAATGTCTGAAGTCCACCCTTGTTGAAGGCTTTACCGTTCGTGTGGTTTTAACTGACAGGGAGCTGGCCCTTATGAGAGCATTGAAGGTTGTTATGCCGCAAGCGAAACACCTGTTGTGTAGGTACCACATATGGCAAAACATAACCAAACACTGTGAACCGGCATTGCGGGTGAAGAAAGATGTTAACATTGAAAGGCTTAACGTGTGGTGGAAAAGAGTCTATGAATCTCGGACTCTTGACGAGTTTAAATCATACGAGAAGGAGTTAAAGAAAAAATTGGGAGCTTATCCAGGTGTCTACAAGTACCTCAACGATAATTGGTTGTCCCCGTACCGAGAGCAGTTTGTGTCATGTTGGGTCGATGAACATCTCAACTATCAGAACCACACCACAAACAGAGTCGAGGCTGAGCACCACCATCTGAAGGAAGAGCTGAAGGGGAAATGTACATTTACTAGAATCCTGCAATGTGTTGATTCTGTCATTATCGGTCAAGATACTGAAATAAGGGGCCAACTGGGGTATAGCAAGGGAACCCGGTTGGGTAAACATAATTACAACTGTATGAAGGCCCTGCTGGGAACGGTTTCACATAAAGCTTTGGACATCATGGTTGATGAAATCGTTCGCTTAGACAAACAACTGAAAAAACATGTGAAAAAGTGCGGGTGCAAGGTTCGGTATAGTTGTGGGCTACCATGTGCCTGCAAGATTGCCGAGTATATGCACCGTGGTTAGTATGTTTTAATACAATTTTTTTTAATCATACCTACATAATGTCGTATACTTATTGATATAAAAAAATGCAGAGACTCGTATTCAGCCGAATGTGATAGACCCGTTTTGGAGAAAGCTTGACTTATCACCATCGACATCCCTAAAAGACAAAGACGATATAGAAGCTGTCCATGAAGTCGTAGGTGATCTTACGACATTCTTGGTGGAGCAACCCAAGGCCCAACGGAAACATTGGTTGTCGAAGATAAAGGACATGTTTAAGCCGGGTAACTCACAACTGAAAGATCCCATTGTTCAGAAGAGCACACGCGGTAGACCGGTCGGGTCGAAACAAAAGCCGCCAAAGGTAGACCAAACACATCATAAGCTTAATTAGTGATTTAAGAATAATTATAAAAGTAAGTGATTTTAAGTAATTCTTTTATATTAATGGTCTAGGTGCCCGATCTTAACAAAAAGCCACCTGGGGTTCGGAAATGCAAGTCCAGTCGCCCGAGGACTGAAGAGGTGCCCGATCTGAACAGGTCGCCACCTGTGCAGCCCGCCAGACAAAGTGAGTACGCGCCCACCAAATCACGGTTTGATGACCCGCAGGGTGCGCGACACAGTATGTACGAGCCGTCCCAATCATGTCGTCTCCCCGAGACACGAAACTTATTCGGGGAGCCGTCCCAATCCGAGTGGGTCAAGGAGAATCCAGACTTTTTCGGAAACCTCAACTCATATCCAGGTCTTGAGAATATATATAAATATATATAACTTATATAAAGATATAAATATATATAACTTATGATAATAATACTAGAATTAACCAAAAATAAAGAATATATATAAATATATATAACTTATGATAATAATACTAGAATTAACCAAAAATAAAGAATATATATAAATATATATAACTTATGATAATAATACTAGAATTAACCAAAAATAAAGAATATATATAAATATATATAACTTATATAAAGATATAAATATATATAACAAATTTGTTTTCCATAAGTACATAATACATATTAAAAAAGTTCAGATATAAATATATATAACTTATGATAATAATACTAGAATTAACCAAAAATAAAGAATATATATAAATATATATAACTTATATAAAGATATAAATATATATAACAAATTTGTTTTCCATAATGTACATAATATAGAATAACTATAAAGATATAAAAATTAAAAAAGTTCAGATATAAATATATATAACTTATGATAATAATACTAGAATTAACCAAAAATAAAGAATATATATAAATATATATAACTTATATAAAGATATAAATATATATAATTAAAAGATATAAATATATATAACTTATGATAATAATACTAGAATTAACCAAAAATAAAGAATATATATAAATATATATAACTTATGATAATAATACTAGAATTAACCAAAAATAAAGAATATATATAAATATATATAACTTATATAAAGATATAAATATATATAACAAATTTGTTTTCCATAATGTACATAATACATAGAAAACTATAAAGATATGGAAAAATTAAAAAAGTTCAGATATAAATATATATAACTTATGATAATAATACTAGAATTAACCAAAAATAAAGAATATATATAAATATATATAACTTATATAAAGATATAAATATATATAATTAAAAAGATATAAATATATATAACTTATGATAATAATACTAGAATTAACCAAAAATAAAGAATATATATAAATATATATAACTTATGATAATAATACTAGAATTAACCAAAAATAAAGAATATATATAAATATATATAACTTATATAAAGATATAAATATATATAACAAATTTGTTTTCCATAATGATATAATATAAAACTTAATAAAGATATAAATATATATAACTTATATAAAATATAAATATATATAACTTATATAAAGATATAAATATATATAACTTATATAAAATATAAATTAACAAAAATAAAGATATAAAATATATAATAAAAGTTCAGATATAAATATATATAACTTATGATAATAATACTAGAATTAACCAAAAATAAAGAATATATATAAATATATATAACTTATATAAAGATATAAATATATATAATTAAAAGATATAAATATATATAACTTATGATAATAATACTAGAATTAACCAAAAATAAAGAATATATATAAATATATATAACTTATGATAATAATACTAGAATTAACCAAAAATAAAGAATATATATAAATATATATAACTTATATAAAGATATAAATATATATAACAAATTTGTTTTCCATAATGTACATAATACATAGAAAACTTCAAAATATAAACTAATCAGTATCACTATCACTATCACTACCCAAGCGATGTGTGGGTAATGAGGCGGAACTAGACCCGGCCATGTCCCAAGGGCTCGCAGGGTTGAAGAATTGATCCACGTTAAAGGGCGGCGACTGAGGAGGGTCATCTATATGCGGGAGCTCGACATTCAGTCCTCGTGTTCCTCTAACCAAACGCCCAACCCCGCGGGTATGTCCCGACCGGAGCCCCAAAGCATCCAAAAATGTCTGAGTCGGCGGGGTGTTGGGCTGTTGGGAAAGTGCCTGGTGGGATTCAACAAGCCGGTCCTGTACCACATTAAATCATAAACAAATAAATAAGTTAGTTATAATTAATATAAATTTACAAAAAATACAAATTTAAGTGTTGTGACAGAACTTACATAAATGGGAGGAGCTCTTGCCTGCACCGTCCCATCGTGTAATGTGTGGGCCCGCAAAAAGAACTCAGGCGGGGGCTCACGTTGCCCCTGATTACTACGCTGTATATACGTTAATAAAAGTTATATATATGTATGTGTATCTCTCTCTCTATATATATATATACATATGTGGATATAAAACGTAAAAATAATAACTTACAGCGTATTCATATTCACGCTGAGCGTATGACTGGCGACCGTGAGTACTGACAAGATTATCTTGTCCATGCCTGTTATTCGCGTTTCTTTGGGCAACAAGCATCCGGTGCTCCCTGGTCCAGTAATGCAGTAGATCCCTCCAGACATCTTGAGGCATTCCATGCGGCGGAACACCTTCGAATTCGCCGAGTCTATCTAACCCACCCCTGTCGCTAAACCATTTCCCCTTGAATTTTGATTTTTTATCCCTGTAGTTCTTTAGGGCATCTTGACGAATCATGTTTTCAATGGCGACCCGTAAGGGGTGACCGTCTTCGTTATTTAGATACGGGTCCAAGTAGAACCGTCTCTGCAATTTTGTAGTAATAGTCAGCATTTACCCTAATTTTGTAATGACGTATTTAAATTGTAAAATAAAATGTTTTAAACCTGGAGCCAGGGAATAAGTCCATCCCTGATGTGTGGGGGCACCTGATCCCACGAGTCGTAAGTATGCGGGACGGTAGCGACATATGTCCCCAAATAGCTCTTGTACCATTTGGAGGTGTCACCGATAGTCTGCCACCTGCTTTCAGCGGTATCAAGTCTAAGAGTTATACGTCGTCCAGACTTCTGAAACTCCCGCTCCAGTTCCTTGTTAGCAGCGACAGCTCTCCCTGAGCTATTCCCTGCAAAGCAAAATTAAAGAATAAATATATAACATTTATTAAAAATAATAACAACAATACAAAAGTTAACGAGTGTTAGTAAACATACAAAGAAAACGTCGGAAAAGTGGGTCGCCGGAAATGTCGCCGCTAATGCTAGTCGCCGCTAATAGTCTTTGGTGGGGGTACCCTTTTTGCCCCGGTGGTGTTACGCGCCCGAAAACAATATGCATGATTACCGGATCGATTTGGCTTATTGAGTTACAAGACGTTAGGGAAGCTTCTAATTAAAGCAACTTTTTTATGTGGAGACTTCCGTACGTCATGTACGGCATATAAAGCATATATTCCCCCTGCATCTTTCTTATCGTGGCCCAACTCCCATGGCCAAACAAACTTTTTCTTTTTTTAACCGGAGGTGCGATTTTGGTTTCTATACTATGATCGTCTGGAAGGGAGCCGCGTTTATAAAGAAATTTTGGTTCACTATTAGCGGCGACGTCGCCGCTAATAGTCTTTGGTGGGGGTACCCTTTTTGCCCCGGTGGTGTTACGCGCCCGAAAACAATATGCATGATTACCGGATCGATTTGGCTTATTGAGTTACAAGACGTTAGGGAAGCTTCTAATTAAAGCAACTTTTTTATGTGGAGACTTCCGTACGTCATGTACGGCATATAAAGCATATATTCCCCCTGCATCTTTCTTATCGTGGCCCAACTCCCATGGCCAAACAAACTTTTTCTTTTTTTAACCGGAGGTGCGATTTTGGTTTCTATACTATGATCGTCTGGAAGGGAGCCGCGTTTATAAAGAAATTTTGGTTCACTATTAGCGGCGACGTCGCCGCTAATGTCGCCGCTAATAGTCTTTGGTGGGGGTACCCTTTTTGCCCCGGTGGTGTTACGCGCCCGAAAACAATATGCATGATTACCGGATCGATTTGGCTTATTGAGTTACAAGACGTTAGGGAAGCTTCTAATTAAAGCAACTTTTTTATGTGGAGACTTCCGTACGTCATGTACGGCATATAAAGCATATATTCCCCCTGCATCTTTCTTATCGTGGCCCAACTCCCATGGCCAAACAAACTTTTTCTTTTTTTAACCGGAGGTGCGATTTTGGTTTCTATACTATGATCGTCTGGAAGGGAGCCGCGTTTATAAAGAAATTTTGGTTCACTATTAGCGGCGACGTCGCCGCTAATAGTGTGGGGTCCACGCGCGAAAATCAATCGTTGACCGCTTCATTGTGTCAGTGGGGCCCCCACTATTAGCGGCGACGTCGCCGCTAATAGTCTTTGGTGGGGGTACCCTTTTTGCCCCGGTGGTGTTACGCGCCCCGAAAACAATATGCATGATTACCGGATCGATTTGGCTTATTGAGTTACAAGACGTTAGGGAAGCTTCTAATTAAAGCAACTTTTTTATGTGGAGACTTCCGTACGTCATGTACGGCATATAAAGCATATATTCCCCCTGCATCTTTCTTATCGTGGCCCAACTCCCATGGCCAAACAAACTTTTTCTTTTTTTTCTTTAAGGGCTATTTTATTGAACACCAAAAATAACATACCAATATAGAAAAAACACCAACATATATCTACATTACAAATACGATATTTAGAAAAAATGAAACAACTCCAACTTGCCCAAGTCACAGTGACTTTCTTCGCACGATTTTTGATCCAAAGGAACCCCATAGATTGGATATCTTCGAATACCCGTTGGCTCGACCAAGCCTTACCATGAAATACCAACTCATTCCTTGCTTTTCCAAATACACCAACAAGCTAGCTTTTATGATTGCCTGGATCATCTTCTTGCCCATATCCCCCAAGTTAGACACTAGGTGAAATTTGGCCAAACAACCTACCAGCACTTTTAAATTTCACTCTATATTTTTTTTCTACAAACAAATTGACGATTTCAAAAAATTCCTTTTTTAGTTGCCACCACGATTTCCCTAATGTCATCTTTTAACTGGGATGACGAAAAGCAAATAGAGTGATTGGATCGCCCCAGTTGAGTATGAGTCGCCCGGATCGTTTGAACTGAGTCTGGGTTACACCCCTATTGAAGAGTGACACTAAAAAACTCTTTTTTAATTATATCAAGATATGTCAGTCATTGAATGTTTTAATCGTGTTTTAATTATATGGTATGCCTGAAGTAGAATATTTTCTTACCATTTTTATAAATGATTTATTTATTTCCCAAAATGATAAAACATGGACATAAAATATTATTACGACATTTCTTATACTAACATAAATTTATATAGTGGTATTTAATTGTTCTTTCAAATTACCCAATTGTGTAGCATATTTTAGTCGAATTGGGGATATATGGTCACCGTAAGGTGAATGTTTTGGTGGTGTTTTTCATAGTTTGGTCCTTATTTATGTGGTCTATGTGAGAACAATTTGGTTATCACTAACAATACTATATGGGTTGATAATTAAAGTGGTTTCTATTCCTTTTTTGTTTAATATTAGAGCTTATATCAATCGAGGCTCAATATATGGCGACGCTGCGACGGGGCAAACAATCCACTCTCGGGTAAAGTATAAAATTTCATGATTTGGTTAAAATAAATAAATCACTCTGTTTATGCGTGTTTTTTTTCTTCCCTTTTTATATATCATATGCGATTTTTATATATCACAAGTAAATATATATGGGATTGGATATTGTGAGGAGGGGTTATTTGAGAACTCTTAAAAAAAAAAGAACTCAAGAACTCATCTACACCCTTGGATCAAAAAAATGGATGGACCAGATTAAAAATAAAAAAAACCTCTCAACACTAGAGGGGTACTTTTGTCAACTCCTTCTTTTTTTCTCTCTCTTACTTTATTAAATTAATACAATTCTATCTAATTCACTAAAAAACTTTTAACTTACAAACCGTAAATCGTTAGACGAAAAGAAAAGCATGGGTAGTCTTAGAATTTCGTCCTTTTTCATTAGAGATGCAATTCGACATACTTTTGACGACTTTTTAAATTTCTTTTTTTTTCATCACGTTCATCTTACACATGTGTAAGTTATTATTCTTTGATGACCTACACATGTGTAGGATGAACCTTTTAGTGGTTTCCACTTATCCTACACATGTGTAGGATGAACCTTTTAGTGGTTTTCATTTGTACTACACATGTGTAGGATGAACCTTTAAGTGGTTTCCATTTGTCCTACACATGTGTAGGATGAACCTTTTAGTGGTTTCCACTTGTCCTACACATGTGTAGGATGAACCTTTTAGTGGTTTCTACTTTCCCTACACATGTGTAGGATGAACCTTTTAGTGGTTTCCACTTGTCCTACACATTTGTAGGATGAACCTTTTAGTGGTTTCCACTTGTCATACACATGTGTAGAATGAACCTTTTAGTGGTTTCCTACAACTTCAAAACCTAAACCCTACAACTTCAAAACTTTTAGTGGTTTCCTAACGGCTAACCCTACAACTTCAAACCCTAAACCCTAAAGCATACCGTATACATCCGTCCCCCTACTACATCCCGCTCTAGGGTTTAGGGTTTGAAGGTCGAGGGTTAGCCGGCTTCAAACCCTAAACCCTATAGTGGGAACCCTCATCCTTTTTAGGTTTTTAGGGTTTAGCATTTAGGGTTTTAGAATGTGTCCTCATCATTTTTGAACTTTATAAGTAACTTACCATGTGTAGGTTGTACTTACCCATGTGTAGGTTGTACTTACCCATGTGTAGGTTGTACTTACCCATGTGTAGGTTGTACTTACCCATGTGTAGGTTGTACTTACCCATGTGTAGGTTGTACTTACCCATGTGTAGGTTGTACTTACCCATGTGTAGGTTGTACTTACCCATGTGTAGGTTGTACTTACCCATGTGTAGGTTGTACTTACCCATGTGTAGGTTGTACTTACCCATGTGTAGGTTGTACTTACCCATGTGTAGGTTGTACTTACCCATGTGTAGGTTGTACTTACCCATGTGTAGGTTGTACTTACCCATGTGTAGGTTGTACTTACCCATGTGTAGGTTGTACTTACCCATGTGTAGGTTGTACTTACACATATGTAGGATGAACCTTTTAGTGGTTTCCACTTGTCCTACACATTTGTAGGATGAACCTTTTAGTGGTTTCCACTTGTCCTACACATTTGTAGGATGAACCTTTTAGTGGTTTCCACTTGTCATACACATGTGTAGGATGAACCTTTTAGTGGTTTCCTACAACTTCAAACCCTAAACCCTACAACTTCAAACCTTTTAGGTTTTTAGGGTTTAGGGTTTGAAGTTGTAAGGTTAGCCGTGGCTAACCCTACAACTTCAAACCCTAAACCCTAAAGCGCGGGCCGAAGGGCCCCGTAATCACACTCCCCCCTCGAATTAGCATTTAGCCCCCCAGGGTTTAGATTTTAAGGTTTAAGAATGTAGCTTTTCCCTCGGATTAGCAATTAAGCTTTAGGGTTTAGGGTTTAGCATTTAGGGTTTTAGAATGTGTCCTCATCATTTTTGAACTTTATAAGTAACTTACCCATGTGTAGGTTGTACTTACCCATGTGTAGGTTGTACTTACCCATGGGCAGGTTATACAACTCACCAGTTCCAGGTCTTTCCTACACATGTGTAGGATGAACGTGATGGAAAAAAAAACGAAATTTAAAAAGTCTTCAAAAGTATATCGAATTGCATCTCTAATGAAAGAGGACGAAATTTCAAGACTACCCATGCTTTTTTTTCCGTCTAACGATGTATGGTTTGTGAGATAAAAGATTTTTAATGAATTAGATATTTTTTAATTTAATAAGAGGAGAGAGAAAGAGAGATAGCTGGACAAGTTTTTTCATAATGACAATCATGCCCTTCCTGATCTTGATGAATGAAGGGCTAAGATTGGTTCTCGCGTTCTTTTTTTTTAGTGGTTCTCAAAATAACTCACCCCTGGATATTGTAAAACAAGTATTAAAGTAAAACAAATAAGACAAGATCTTGACTCTTAGATCATGGTTAAATTGATGCACGAAGATTCACGAAGCAATTGATACACGATGATTTTCATGATGCACGTGATTTTCAGTGAAAAGAAACCTATTGTTTTATTTATTTTACTTTAATACTTGTTTTATTTTACCTAAAACTAATATATTAATATTATACATTGAAAGGGGCCCTTAGCTATAGTAGAGTTTGATTTTTTTTTCTTTTGTTCTGACCACATAGTTTTTTGTATTTTGATTTTGGTCACATGTTTTAAGTACCTTTTACATTTTTGTCACAAACTTTTGATTTTTTACCTTCTGCCCCCTATTCTTTCTTTTTTTCACATAGCTTTTGGCTTTTTTTTCATTTAAGTACCACATATTTTGGTCTTTTTTTTGTATTACTATTCAACAGTCTTACGAAATTTTAATGCACCAAAATAATTTATACTGACAGCTCTAAGGACCGCCATTAACAAAACTCTTTTTGATATCCCTGGTCAACGTTCGGGTAATCACCAGCTTACGACCATAACTACCTATAAGAATGTCTGTTTGATTTTTTGTTTTTACCTTTATCCTTTTTGTGAACTTTTCTCTAACATATACCTTTCATTTGTTCTTGAGTTAATTACTTTTTTCGTCCCTGTGGTTTGTACCAACTTTCATGTATCATCCCTGAGTACACGAAATTACGCGTTTCATCCTTGAGTATGGAATTCCGTTAACATATTTGGCCCACGACCCAAACGGACGTTAAAAAAGGGGTGACATGACTGGCACACCGAGGGTATAATGGTCATTTCAAACTTATAGGACCAAAAGTGTAATTAACCATCATAATCTTCTTCTTCATCAACACCACCCACCTGACAATAAATCTTAATAACAAAAATCAAAAATAATAATTCCAATCCATAAACAAATTAACTCAATCATGAGTCAACCCAAATCTGAAAACTTAGAAATCTTAAATCTAGAAACCTTGTAATAACTCTTGTAATATATGTATCTGTATCTATCAAATTAACTCAATCATGAGTCAACCCAAAATGTAATTAACTCTGGTAATATATGTATCTGTATCTATCAAATTAACTCAATCATGAGTCAACCCAAAATGTAATTAACTCTGGTAATTTATGTATCTGTATCTATCAAATACTCGTATGTTTGTATCTATTTCTCTCTATCTTTAAAACTCCATCCCTTCCATTTATCACCACCTCACTACCACTCCAACCACCAACACTGCCACACACATTAAACTATAACCATTAAATCATGAAAAAAATCATAAAAAGTGAACTCCTCACACATATACTGTAACACCCCAAGCCGAGGCTCGAAATATCACGGAAATCATATAGCACAAGGTGGAATTACAATAGAACAAGAACTAAATGCAAATAAAGATTCCGTGAATCCATTACAAAACGAACAAGTACCAAAATACATAAGGAGCAAATAGCCATCAAAGTCTACAAAAGAACATCTCAAAGATGGCAAATCGATCCTAAGTATAATGCAAAAGAGAAGGTCAATGAATCCTTGATTCATAAAGTCCAAGCCCGGGTTGACAGCAAGCAAGCAACTAAACTCCACGTCCGGGGAGAACCTGGTTACCTGAAAAGTGTACTAAGCATAGTCAACACAAGGTTGGTGAGTTCGTAGTAATGGTCCATAAAGAACCAGCGTCAATAATCACAATATACGAGTAGAGGCTAGACATGACTTACAGCGAGCCTCTAAGTAACACAATAACGTCCCACGACAAGATTACACAAGACAAGTAAATGCGTAATATGAATGCACAAATGAAGTACGTAACAATGCAAGTGCCGAATGCATAAATAAGCCAACATGCCTATCCTATGCGTGAACTCAGGTCACCTATGAAACGATACCCTTCTGTCATCACAATGAACAAGGCTGTATCTCAAAAACATCGAGATATATATGTCTATATACTCGGGATCAAGATCTACATCCATCAGATGGGTGTATACATCTATACACCAGGATGTCGGCAATCCCCTGCCGAGGGATCATCAACAATGTATGCATACTTACCATCAATCATAAATGCATCATTCACAATCGTCTGTCATGAACCAACAATCGATATTCGCCAAACATGAGCCAACAATCAATATTAACATCAATTCTATACGTACATACACTTAAGAGGATTCTACTTTCTTCAGGTCCCAGATGCTTATATATAGGGTCACCCGCAGCCTTCCCACCACATCTAAAACCCAATGAAAGCATAACCGACTTCTATGTATGTACGTCTATCCTAATATTAATGAAATACTTAACAAACGTAAACCAAAACAATCAAACGTGATGACCGTCTCAACAATCCAACATTTAAACCAAATCAATCAATCAATCAATCAACAACGTAAGTAAACACGCAAGTTTACACTTTTCAGCCCGAATCTCAAGCGAGTAGGGAGATACGAAACTCACCTTGATTGGCTAAGAAAAGCTAAGATTGATATAGAGTCAAGTTATTGCCGTACAATGTTCACTTCACGTCCAACACCTAAATATCGAACATATACATTCACATCAACATTCATAAACACGTATACATGACTTATCAATTTCACGGCAAAACCCTAATTAGTTTCCAAAGTGGTTCTCGACGTTAAGTGACTTCTAAAACTCTTAATCATTGTTAAATAAGTTAAGAAGTGATTTAGAACGATGCTCGAAGCGTTATTAGGGTTCTGGAAGTCAAACTAGGTCAAACAGGAAATCCAGCAACAAAGGGGGCGTAACCTACGCCCTAAACTGGCGTAGGTTACGGTGGTTCAAAACCACCAGGCGTAAGCTACGGTCAAAAGGGGCGTAAGGTACGGTGCCCTACAAATGAAGGTTTTGGCGTCTGGAGTGGCGTAAACAGGAGGATTTTGGTGTAAGGTCCAATTTGAAGATAGGGGTAAGCGTAAGCTACGGTCAAAAGGGGCGTAAGGTACGGTGCCCTACAAATGAAGGTTTTGGCGTCTGGAGTGGCGTAAACAGGAGGATTTTGGTGTAAGGTCCAATTTGAAGATAGGGGTAAGCGTAAGCTACGGTCAAAAGGGGCGTAAGGTACGGTGCCCTACAAATGAAGGTTTTGGCGTCTGGAGTGGCGTAAACAGGAGGATTTTGGTGTAAGGTCCAATTTGAAGATAGGGGTAAGCGTAAGCTACGGCCAAAAGGGGCGTAAGGTACGGTGCCCTACAAATGAAGGTTTTGGCGTCTGGAGTGGCGTAAACAGGAGGATTTTGGTGTAAGGTCCAATTTGAAGATAGGGGTAAGCGTAAGCTACGGCCAAAAGGGGCGTAAGGTACGGTGCCCTACAAATGAAGGTTTTGGCGTCTGGAGTGGCGTAAACAGGAGGATTTTGGTGTAAGGTCCAATTTGAAGATAGGGGTAAGCGTAAGCTACGGCCAAAAGGGGCGTAAGGTACGGTGCCCTACAAATGAAGGTTTTGGCGTCTGGAGTGGCGTAAACAGGAGGATTTTGGTGTAAGGTCCAATTTGAAGATAGGGGTAAGCGTAAGCTACGGCCAAAAGGGGCGTAAGGTACGGTGCCCTACAAATGAAGGTTTTGGCGTCTGGAGTGGCGTAAACAGGAGGATTTTGGTGTAAGGTCCAATTTGAAGATAGGGGTAAGCGTAAGCTACGGCCAAAAGGGGCGTAAGGTACGGTGCCCTACAAATGAAGGTTTTGGCGTCTGGAGTGGCGTAAACAGGAGGATTTTGGTGTAAGGTCCAATTTGAAGATAGGGGTAAGCGTAAGCTACGGCCAAAGGGGCGTAAGGTACGGTGCCCTACAAATGAAGGTTTTGGCGTCTGGAGTGGCGTAAACAGGAGGATTTTGGTGTAAGGTCCAATTTGAAGATAGGGGTAAGCGTAAGCTACGGCCAAAGGGGCGTAAGGTACGGTGCCCTACAAATGAAGGTTTTGGCGTCTGGAGTGGCGTAAACAGGAGGATTTTGGTGTAAGGTCCAATTTGAAGATAGGGGTAAGCGTAAGCTACGGCCAAATGGGCGTAAGCTACGGTGCCCTACAAATGAAGGTTTTGGCGTCTGGAGTGGCGTAAACAGGAGGATTTTGGTGTAAGGTCCAATTTGAAGATAGGGGTAAGCGTAAGCTACGGCCAAAAGGGGCGTAAGGTACGGTGCCCTACAAATGAAGGTTTTGGCGTCTGGAGTGGCGTAAACAGGAGGATTTTGGTGTAAGGTCCAATTTGAAGATAGGGGTAAGCGTAAGCTACGGTCAAAAGGGGCGTAAGGTACGGTGCCCTACAAATGAAGGTTTTGGCGTCTGGAGTGGCGTAAACAGGAGGATTTTGGTGTAAGGTCCAATTTGAAGATAGGGGTAAGCGTAAGCTACGGTCAAAAGGGGCGTAAGGTACGGTGCCCTACAAATGAAGGTTTTGGCGTCTGGAGTGGCGTAAACAGGAGGATTTTGGTGTAAGGTCCAATTTGAAGATAGGGGTAAGCGTAAGCTACGGTCAAAAGGGGCGTAAGGTACGGTGCCCTACAAATGAAGGTTTTGGCGTCTGGAGTGGCGTAAACAGGAGGATTTTGGTGTAAGGTCCAATTTGAAGATAGGGGTAAGCGTAAGCTACGGTCAAAAGGGGCGTAAGGTACGGTGCCCTACAAATGAAGGTTTTGGCGTCTGGAGTGGCGTAAACAGGAGGATTTTGGTGTAAGGTCCAATTTGAAGATAGGGGTAAGCGTAAGCTACGGTCAAAAGGGGCGTAAGGTACGGTGCCCTACAAATGAAGGTTTTGGCGTCTGGAGTGGCGTAAACAGGAGGATTTTGGTGTAAGGTCCAATTTGAAGATAGGGGTAAGCGTAAGCTACGGCCAAATGGGCGTAACTGGGTCAAATGTGGCTGGTGGGTCATGGACTACCCACGGGCCGACCCGTTTCTCTTCTCTAGCCAATTTGCAATAGTTACACATTTAAACACCGGTCAAAACATATTATCGACCCGAATATAACACATTGCCATTTAATTCACAAAACGACCCAACTAATTCATTAACTTAAATTGTTAGTCAAATTACACATAAAGTCAACGGGTCAAAATTCACGGATGTTACATTATTCCCCCGTTGAAAGAATTTCGTCCCGAAATTCGACAAAACACTAATTATTAAATAAATGCGGGTACTTAGACTTCATATGGTCTTCTCTCTCCCAAGTGAACTCGGCTCCACGTCTAGCGTTCCATCTTACCTTCATAATGGTGTAGCGCTTCTTCTTGAGTTTCTTTTCTTGACGGTCCAAGATCTCTACCGGCTCTTCAACAAAGTTCAAATTCAAATCAACCCTAATTTCGTCCATAGGCACATGATGTGTAGGATCCGCCAAACACTTGCGCAAGTTACAAATATGAAATACATCATGCACACCGTTAAGCTCTTGAGGCAATTCTAGCCGATAAGCAACTTTTCCAACCCGTTCAAGAATCTTGAAAGGACCAATATACCTTGGTGCAAGTTTTCCCCGCTTCACAAAACGTACGACGCCTTTCCAAGGTGACACTTTCAAAAGTACCAAATCACCAACTTCAAACTCCAACGGTCTCCGCCTCACATCGGCATACTTCTTTTGACGTTCACGGGCCAATTACAACTTCTCCTTAATTTGAGATATTACCTTCGTCGTTTCAACCACAATTTCTGGCCCGATAAGTTGACTCTCTCCAATTTTCGCCCAAGCTAGAGGAGAACGACATATCCTACCATACAATGCTTTAAAGGGCGCCATTTGAATGGTAGCATGATAACTATTGTTGTATGAAAACTCAACTAGCGGCAAATGGTCTTCCCAACTCCCACCAAAATCAATTGCACAAGCCCTCAACATGTCTTCCAGTGTCTGAATGGTTCTCTCGGTTTGCCCATCCGTTTGAGGATGAAATGCCGTGCTCATGTCGAGTCGGGTACCCATTGCTTTTTGGAAAGCTTCCCAAAAGTTTGATTTGAAACGGGCATCTCTATCAGAAATGATAGAAATCGGCACTCCATGCTTAGATATTACTTCCTTGATGTACAAACGAGCCAATGTGTCAAATTTATCGGTTTCACGAATGGCTAAAAAGTGAGCCGACTTCGTTAACCGATCTACTATCACCCAAATCGTGTCACGACCGCTTCTCGTCTTCGGTAGTTTAGTAATGAAGTCCATTGAAATATGTTCCCACTTCCATTCGGGCATCACCGGTTGCACCAACAATCCGGGTGGCTTCTTGTGATTGGCCTTGACTTGTAAGCAAGTAAGACACTCACTCACATACTTAGCCACATCACGCTTCATGCCCGGCCACCAATACAAGTTTTTCAAGTCAAAGTACATCTTATCCGACCCGGGATGGACCGAATAAGGCGATTGATGAGCTTCAGTCATAATAAGTGTTCTTAAGTCTCCGAAAATAGGAACCCAAAGTCTTTCAACCATGTATAGTCCATTATCATTCTTTCGGTCGAATTGTTGTTCCATGCCATCTAGGTTTTCGTCTCCAAAGTTTTCCGGTAGGGTGGCTTGAACTTGGGCTTCAATGATCCGGTCACGAATATTTGGCCTCACCGTGAGGCTCATAGCTCTAGCCCGTCTCGGCTTTACTCTCTCCTTTCTACTCAAGGCATCGGCTACTACATTTGCCTTGCCCGGATGATAATGGATGTCACAGTCATAATCACTAAATAGCTCAAGCCAACGCCTTTGCCTCATATTCAATTCACTTTGGTTAAAGATGTGTTGAAGACTTTTGTGATCGGTATAAATCACACATTTGGTGCCGTAGAGATAATGTCTCCAACACTTCAAAGCAAACACAACCGCTCCCAATTCCAAATCATGTGTCGGGTAGTTCTTCTCATGCACCTTCAATTGTCGAGAGGCATAAGCAATGACTTTACTCCTTTGCATAAGAACGCAACCCAACCCTTGCCCCGAGGCGTCACAATAAACAACAAAATCTTCAATTCCATCCAGTAGCGTCAAAATAGGAGCATCACATAGCATATCTTTAAGAGTTTGGAAGGCGTTTTCTTGTCTTTCGCCCCATTCAAAGTTTCTCTCCTTTTGAGTCAAGAGAGTGAGTGGTTGTGCAATACGGGAGAAATTTTCAATAAATCTTCTATAGTACCCAGCCAATCCAAGGAATTGACGGATCTCGGATGGCGTTTCGGGTCTTCTCCAATTCTTGACCGCTTCAATTTTGCTTGGGTCCACGTGAATACCATCCTTGCTCACTACGTGACCAAGGAAGTGAACCTCTTCCAACCAAAACTCACACTTGGAGAATTTAGCATACAATTTCTCTTTCCTTAGTAGTTCAAGCACCTCACGCAAGTGCTCAACATGCTCCTCCTTCGTCTTCGAGTGTGAGTCCCAAATATATAGATGAATAACAAACCCGACTGGCAAGTACAACTGATCTTGATGGACAAGTTCAGTTTACGATCCAGATATGGATAACAAGAAACAATTGACTATATATAAAATGCAAGAACAAATGGCAGAAACTATATAAGGATATATATAAATATAATCAAGTATGTAGCATTGAGACACGTTGTTTTCTTTTCAATGTATTTGATTTATTGATGTATAAACAAATACAAGGATTGTTGCGGAACAAAGATAAACACCCAAGTGTAAGTATCTAAACAATCCTGAAATACAAGTGATCTAATTAACTTGGAAATACTCGTAAGTTTACTTAGAGTATATCTCACAAGTTGCAATGCTAAAGTTTCAAGCTATTTGCAAGTTGTGAGAAGACTTTTTATTTATAGACCAAGTCCATGATGATGTGGACAAGATCGTACAAATGTGGTTGTGAGCATTTAAGGAATTAAACCATAATTCCTTACATGCTGCACTTGGAAGAGTATATAAGTCACTTGATGTGACTTATAGTACTAGGTTCCAAGCCTATACTTTGTACCTTTTGTTAATAGATAAATCTATTAACCGGATAAAGGTGTAAAGTAAAAGTCTTCCTCGTAATCAGTGTAAAGTGTTGTAAATACTTTACACTGAGATGCTTCAGTCTTGATCTGGTAGAATTACTCTTTTGCTCGCTTCTGAGATGATTCTCTTCTTCATACTTCAGTCTTTGACTTCAGAATGAATGCTTCAGATTTATCTCGATCTGAACTGAAGTGAAGCTTCAGTGAAGGAATTCTGAGACATCTCAGAATTCTGTACAAATGTCTTCACTAAACTTCAAGCTATTTCTGAACAAATTATACTTGGTCGATTTTCGACCTAACAAATTCCCCCTATTTGTTCTGAAATAGTGCATGCATCTCAGACTTCTATCTATACATGTTTGTAAGTCTGAAATGCAAGTTTTTTTGTTTAAGTTGTAAAAATTTTCTTAAGTACATCTTATAGATCATTGATGTCTCAGAATTTTACTTTGTGTTTTTCTAACTTAAACCTATCATCTACTTATTGATTACAAAATGCAACATATATATACAAACTGAAATGATAGTTACAAATGTAAATATTTTACAAGTACATGATAATCTGAAAAGAAAACTACTTCTTGGCAGGCCTTGAACCAGAAGGTGCCTCAGTAGGTTTTCTCTTCAGTGGAGAATGATCCTTTTTGCCAAACAATCTGCTTTCAATTTCCACCTTGGCTTGCATCTTTTGTTGTATTCTTGCTAACCATGCACCAGTCAAGGCAGATTTTAGTTTCCCCTTCAGAATCTGGATCATCTCCCTATGCTCATAAATCCCAAACTCGTGCACTGAAACCTGATGGTATTCTTCAGCTGCCCTTCCTTCTCTTTTAACAACCAAGTCAAAAAGCTTCAATCCATCAGCTTTTGTTACTTCCATATCAACTATCTTGGCTGGATGAGATCGATGCTTCATGTAATGCTCATATTGATCCCTTTCATGTTTTCTTTGAATTTCAACAGCATCATCAGACATTGGTTTGAAGGTAGAAAGATCAGCATCACGAACACTCTTTCTTGATGATCTAGGTCCAGTCACTTTGGGTTTAGAGGTTGGTCTGAGCAACTCTTTCTCAACATTCTGAACTTCGGCCAGAATTTCCTTCCTTTTTATCGCCATTTCTTTTTCTCTATTTTTCTTTAAGTCTTCAATGGACAACTTAAAGGTCAGACTTTCCAACTTTTGTTCCAGAGGAGAGTAGTTCATCCCACACTCATATTCCAGCATATCAACTATAGCCTTTTGCACTCTTGGGTCATTTTTGATTTTCTGATATCTTTCCAATGATAACCCAAGAGCTGCAGCATCTATGTGATCAAGGGTCCCCATCTTTAGATGTTGTTCCCTTTCTCTTTCTTTGTTCTCCCTCCACATAATGAATTGGTTAGAAACCTGCTTTTGCAATGTTTCCAACTTCTTACTATCAGCTTCAAGATTATGTAAGGGATAACCTTGCTCGTCTACATTTTCACCAACAACGATTCCAGAACCCTTAGCACTTTTCTTTGGTTCTTCTTCTTGAACCTTGCCTTTTCCCTTATCCTTTTTCTGAAGTTGTTCCCCCTGAACTGAGGCACTACCAGAGGGTACCTCAGTTTGCTTCTTGGTTGCTTCAATTATCTCTTGAGTACTAGCAAGCAAACCAATAGGCACACCACTTCCCCCTTTGGGAATCTCTGAAGGCAATCTAGCATAAAGATCAACAGTAGATTTAATTGCCTTCAGTGGTTCCCAACTTTGTTGTTCTAGGCACTCACAAATACCTTTTGCCATTGTAGCAAACTGAGCCTTTAGTCTGAATGAAGAACTAAGGTTCAGTGCTTCTTTATCTTTCAAGTCCTTCAACATCTTTCTATCTTCTTCAGTGAAAGAAGTAGGGGGAGGAGGAGCAGTAACAGCTTCTTTCTTTAGAAGAGTTAGAATTTCTTCTAACTGTTTTGACTGATTCTGAACTGAACCTTCAAGCTTGGAAACTGTATCTTTTACTTCATTTACAGCCTTTTCCACCTTGTCATTTGTGTCTTTGGTCAGTTCAGCAATCATCATTCTAACCTCTTCACCAACTTTCTGACAGACAGAATCTGAAATCTGAGCAGCTAGATTCTGAGATAGCTCAGACTTCAGATCTTTCACAATACCAGCACTAATAGAAGTCCCAAGTTCTTTCTCATTAACACTTGGCTTCTGAACCAACTCACGAACTTCATTTCCAACTACCATAAACTCTTGCTTCAACAACTCAACACTAGATGTCAAGTTCGCAACCACCGAAGCTTGCACATCTCTCTTTGTCAACCTGAAGGCTTCTCTGATTGCAGAGCTCACCTTGTTGCAAGTCATCACCAGCTCATTTAGCTTCCCAACCACTAGTCCTTCATTACCAGCAACTTTGGTCAACTCAGTTCCAAGGAACATCTGAGCACCTTTCATATCAGCCAAGGAACTAGTGTTGGCAGTTAGAGATTTGGTTAAGTCCTCCACCCTTAAAATAAGGCCTTGGACTTCGGTTTGTGTTTTCTCTAACTGTGCTTCTATATTCAAAGGAGGTGGGGGTTGTGTAGAAGCAGGAGCCACAAATGGTAAACTTCCAAGCCCTTTAAGTACTTTGTTCATTTGAATGTCAGTTGGACTCTCAGATTCTGTCTCAGAATCCAAGTCCTTCTCTGAAGGGGCATCATAGTTGATTGGTGGTGGTATGTTGTGAATTTGGGGGTGTAGAAATTGAAGTGATGGAGTGAAAGATGGATCGGTTACATATGCGGGAGTGGTACCTGGTGGAAAGATTGGATTTTGGTGAGATGGTGGTGGTGGAACATAAGGCTCATTTGCTTGTTCTGGTTGGATTTCTGGGGGAGGAGGAGGGGCGTTTGCGAGGATGGGGGCTGGCTCAGAATCAGATAGATTCGCCTCCAATAGTTCCTCGTCAAACTCAAAGTCAGCAAGAGAATCAAGATTCTCCTGAGGTAGCTCATCGTCATCCCAGAAAGCATTCACTTTTACAATCTGGTCAGATATGCCCTGGTTTGGGTCACTAGTACCCTCACCAGATTCTGGTTCAACATCTGCAGAAGCAGGTGCATCGTCACCAGATTCTGGTTCAACATCTGCAGAAGCAGGTGCATCGTCACCAGATTCAACGATTTGTGCAATCGTAGGTACACTAACGGGTCCCACATTCTTTTGTGGCCCACTTAGTGACCTTTCTGGACCAGCTAGTGTGGCTGAAACAGTTTTAGTAAATACCTGAAGCATAGCAGAGGAGAGTTCAGGCTCATCTTCAGTAATGGTTGCCTTTGAGAAATCTCTGCCATATTCAGGTACAGAAGCTTCAGGTCCAGCTTGATTATAAGCTTCTCCAAGGATATCCATAAAACACAAGCTTAAAAATCTTGGGAAAGCAATATGCAGACTTCTCTTTCCTTTTAACTTTGTAATCAACTGAGCAAAGAGAATCTCAGCGAAATCTGCTTGCATCCCATTCCAAATGTAATACCCCATCTCAACTTGGGGTAATGAAAGTTGGTCCAACCCTCCATGGTTGCCACCAAGACTCTCCACAATCTGGGTCCAGAAGAACCTCCAGCAATTGCCAAAACCAGACATGAAAATGTGTCCAGAGGTCTTCAAATTACCATCAGCATCCTCCATATCACCATGACCAGTGGCGACTAGAACCTCCCTGAAATTGACTCCTTTGAGTCTTTTAGCAAACACCTGGGAGGTTCGAGGTAGTTCAGATGAAGGGAATTTCTGAACCCCTCAAGAGTGATGACACACTTCTTGGTGCCCTCATTTAGAGTGAAGGAGATGGATTGCTCATCTTTATTCACCACAGCAGTGTACCAGAATTCAAGCAAGTATCGATGATACAATGCTTGAGGATTTGCGGTCAACGCATAATGGAAAGGGGACTGCTCCCAAAAATTGTTGATTCTTCCCATTAAGGTTTCGGACTTCACATTCAATTGAGCCAAAAAGTTGCTCATGTTGAATCGGATTTGAGAAGGTGTGAAGTTCTTTGGCCATGTGGCAGATGTTTTCACATCACTCGATGGAGTATATTCAAAATTTATGAGTGATTTGTGTGAAGAAGAAGATGATGATTTAGACATTTTAAGAATTGAAAAATGAAAGTGAAAGGAATATGAAGAGTTAAGGAATTTTGAGAGTAAATATGAGAGAGATTGATGATTGGGAAGTAAATGAAAGAATGAGAAGGAATTGTGAATTTAAGATGGAATACAACGTGATTTTCCAACTAAAAACAATTAAAAATAATTTTTGAATTTCAAAACCCAAGACTCATAAAATATTTTATATTCGAAAATGGTTTTGATTGGGTTTGAGATCCTAAAATGATTTCTGGGGTCAAATCAGCATTAAATGCAAAGCCGTTTGAGTGACCCCACCCTGCAACATTTTTCAGAAAAAGTACTCATTTCTTTTTCTTTTTTTTTTTTTTTTTTTTTTTTTTTTTTTTTTTTTTTTTTTTTTTTTTTTTTTTTTTTTTTTTTTTTTATTCTTCACGATAATTTTTTTTTTTTTTTTTTTTTTTTTTTTTTTTTTTTTTTTTTTTTTTTTTTTTTTTTTTTTTTTTTTTTTTCCCTTACTAACTAACTTTTTTTTTTTTTTTTTTTTTTTTTTTTTTTTTTTTTTTTTTTTTTTTTTTTTTTTTTTTTTTTTTTTTTTTTTTTTTTTTTTTTTTTTTTTTTTTTTTTTTTTTTTTTTTTTTTTTTTTTTTTTTTTTTTTTTTTTTTTTTTTTTTTTTTTTTTTTTTTTTTTTTTTTTTTTTTTTTTTTTTTTTTTTTTTTTTTTTTTTTTTTTTTTTTTTTTTTTTTTTTTTTTTTTTTTTTTTTTTTTTTTTTTTTTTTTTTTTTTTTTTTTTTTTTTTTTTTTTTTTTTTTTTTTTTTTTTTTTTTTTTTTTTTTTTTTTTTTTTTTTTTTTTTTTTTTTTTTTTTTTTTTTTTTTTTTTTTTTTTTTTTTTTTTTTTTTTTTTTTTTTTTTTTTTTTTTTTTTTTTTTTTTTTTTTTTTTTTTTTTTTTTTTTTTTTTTTTTTTTTTTTTTTTTTTTTTTTTTTTTTTTTTTTTTTTTTTTTTTTTTTTTTTTTTTTTTTTTTTTTTTTTTTTTTTTTTTTTTTTTTTTTTTTTTTTTTTTTTTTTTTTTTTTTTTTTTTTTTTTTTTTTTTTTTTTTTTTTTTTTTTTTTTTTTTTTTTTTTTTTTTTTTTTTTTTTTTTTTTTTTTTTTTTTTTTTTTTTTTTTTTTTTTTTTTTTTTTTTTTTTTTTTTTTTTTTTTTTTTTTTTTTTTTTTTTTTTTTTTTTTTTTTTTTTTTTTTTTTTTTTTTTTTTTTTTTTTTTTTTTTTTTTTTTTTTTTTTTTTTTTTTTTTTTTTTTTTTTTTTTTTTTTTTTTTTTTTTTTTTTTTTTTTTTTTTTTTTTTTTTTTTTTTTTTTTTTTTTTTTTTTTTTTTTTTTTTTTTTTTTTTTTTTTTTTTTTTTTTTTTTTTTTTTTTTTTTTTTTTTTTTTTTTTTTTTTTTTTTTTTTTTTTTTTTTTTTTTTTTTTTTTTTTTTTTTTTTTTTTTTTTTTTTTTTTTTTTTTTTTTTTTTTTTTTTTTTTTTTTTTTTTTTTTTTTTTTTTTTTTTTTTTTTTTTTTTTTTTTTTTTTTTTTTTTTTTTTTTTTTTTTTTTTTTTTTTTTTTTTTTTTTTTTTTTTTTTTTTTTTTTTTTTTTTTTTTTTTTTTTTTTTTTTTTTTTTTTTTTTTTTTTTTTTTTTTTTTTTTTTTTTTTTTTTTTTTTTTTTTTTTTTTTTTTTTTTTTTTTTTTTTTTTTTTTTTTTTTTTTTTTTTTTTTTTTTTTTTTTTTTTTTTTTTTTTTTTTTTTTTTTTTTTTTTTTTTTTTTTTTTTTTTTTTTTTTTTTTTTTTTTTTTTTTTTTTTTTTTTTTTTTTTTTTTTTTTTTTTTTTTTTTTTTTTTTTTTTTTTTTTTTTTTTTTTTTTTTTTTTTTTTTTTTTTTTTTTTTTTTTTTTTTTTTTTTTTTTTTTTTTTTTTTTTTTTTTTTTTTTTTTTTTTTTTTTTTTTTTTTTTTTTTTTTTTTTTTTTTTTTTTTTTTTTTTTTTTTTTTTTTTTTTTTTTTTTTTTTTTTTTTTTTTTTTTTTTTTTTTTTTTTTTTTTTTTTTTTTTTTTTTTTTTTTTTTTTTTTTTTTTTTTTTTTTTTTTTTTTTTTTTTTTTTTTTTTTTTTTTTTTTTTTTTTTTTTTTTTTTTTTTTTTTTTTTTTTTTTTTTTTTTTTTTTTTTTTTTTTTTTTTTTTTTTTTTTTTTTTTTTTTTTTTTGTCACTGAGGCGTTCATAACAAGATTACCAGTCTAAGGATTTAACATACCCAACTCACTGACTAGATGTTTAAAGGTTTTGACATCTAAAGGTTTTGTGAAGATGTCAGCGAGTTGCTTATCAGTGGGAATAAAGTGCAATTCAATATCTCCTTTCAGAATATGATCACGAATGAAATGATACCTGAGGTCGATGTGCTTGGTTTTCGAGTGCATCACAGGATTGTGAGATATGGCAATGGCACTAGTGTTATCACAAAAGATTGGAGTCTTTGTGTAAGTAACACCATAATCAGTCAGCTGGTTTTTCATCCATAGAATCTGAGCACAACAACTTGCTGCAGAAATGTACTCAGCTTCTGCAGTTGATAGTGATACTGCAGTCTGCTTCTTACTAGTCCAGCTTACTAATTTGCCACCAAGGAAATGACACCCACCAGTGGTACTTTTCCTGTCTATCTTGCAACCTGCATGATCAGAATCTGAATAACCCATTAGATCTAGACTAGAGCCTTTGGGATACCAAAGACCCAGTCTGGGGACACCTTTAAGGTATCTGAAGATCCTTTTAACAGCATTTGCATGTGCTTCTCTGGGATCAGACTGAAATCTAGCACAAAGGCATGTTGCAAACATTATGTCTGGTCTACTTGCAGTTAAATACATCAGTGAACCAACCATACCACGATATTTTGTATGGTCCACTGGTTTTCCATGTGGATCAGAATCCAAAGTTAATGGAGCAGAAATAGGAGTATCTTTTGATGAGACTGAATCAAATTGATATTTCTTTAGTAAATCTCTGACATATTTTTCTTGGTTTATGAAAATACCATCTTCAGTTTGTTTTACTTGAAGTCCCAGAAAATATGTCAGTTCACCCATCATACTCATTTCATACTCAGAAGACATGATTTTAGAAAAATTTTCACACATCTTCTCATTTGTAGAACCAAACACAATATCATCAACATAAATTTGTACTAAAAGGATATCACTTTTATCATGTAAAATGAACAAAGTGTTATCAATTGCACCACGTTTAAAACCATTTTTAAGAAGATGTTTAGTAAGAGTATCATACCAGGCTCTGGGTGCTTGTCTCAGACCATATAAGGCTTTGTTCAGTCTGTACACCCAATGTGGTTTTTCTTCATTGATGAACCCTGGTGGTTGATACACATAAACGACTTCTTCTAGTTCTCCATTCAGGAATGCACTTTTGACATCCATTTGATAGACTTTAAATTGATGATGAGCTGCAAAAGCTAAGAATATTCTGATAGCTTCAAGTCTGGCAACTGGTGCAAAAGTTTCATCAAAATCTATTCCCTCTTCTTGTGCATATCCTTTTGCAACAAGTCTTGCTTTGTTTCTGATGATATGACCATCTTCATCCATCTTGTTTCTGAAGACCCATCTTGTCCCAATTGGTTCCTTCTTCAGGTTACTGGGACAAGGAACGAGTTCCCATACATCGTTTCTTTTAAACTGGTTGAGCTCATCTTGCATGGCTTCAACCCAGCTTGGGTCTTTCATAGCCTCGTCAATCTTCTTGGGTTCAATAAGAGATAAGAAACTGACGTTTAAGCATTGATCGCTTGTGGCTCTTCTGGTCTGAACCCCACTAGTGGAATTCCCAATGATTTGCTCGATAGGATGTGCTTTAGTCCACTTAGTGTATTGACCAGGATGAATAATGATATCAGTGCAAGAACTTCTCTGAGTAACTTCAGGAGGAGCTTCAGAAAATACATCTGCAGCTCCTTCTTCTTCCTGCAGATCATGACTTGCATCATGAAATTCTTCAGATTGAGGTTGCTCAGTGGAGCCTGATATCAGAGGAGAAGCAGCATGTACATCTGATCCAATAGTCAGTTCAGAAGGTAGTTTGAAACTGACTGGAGGATAAAATGGAATGTTGCTAGGCTTTTTTATTGTTGGTTCTGAACGGAGATGTTCAGAAGCAGGTTCAGGTGACTGATCAGTTTCAGCAATAGGATCAGAATCACCAAAACTTATTGGACTTTCTGAGGGTGGTACAGGAATGGAATTTTTAAAGATTGCAGAATTTGATTCATCAAAGGTAACATGAATTGACTCATCAACCTTTTCAAGTCTCTTGTTAAAGACTCTAAAGGCTTTGCGATTTGATGAATATCCTAGGAAGTATCCTTCATCAGCTTTTGCGTCAAATTTTCCAAGCTGACTAGAATCATTCAGAATGTATACTGGACACCCAAATACATGGAAGTATCCAATATTAGGCTTTCTATTTCTGAGTACTTCGTAGGAGGTCTTCTTGTGTCTTTTGACGTAGATAGATCTGTTCTGAGTGTAGCATGCAGTTGCAACAGCTTCAGCCCAGAAATTCTTGGGAAGACCAGATTCATTCAACATACTTCTAGCAGCTTCAATCAGCGTACGATTCTTTCTTTCTACAACACCATTCTGCTCTGGTGTGTGGGCTGAGGAGAAGTTCTGAGATATGCCAGTTTCAGTGCAGAAGGACTCCAGAGTGGCATTTCTGAATTCAGTGCCATTGTCACTTCTGAGCTGACAAACTTTTCGCTTGTATTTGAGCTCAATTTGTTTGATGAGAGCAATGATTTCAGCAGCAGCTTCACTTTTGGACCTGAGGAAAATCACCCAGCAGTATCTTGAATATTCATCAACTATAACAAGGGTGTATTTCTTTCCTGCTCTGGTCTGAACATTCACTGGTCCAAAAAGGTCCATGTGAAGCATATGAAGAGGTTCAGTAATACTAAAGCTTTGCTTTGTCTTGAATGAAGCTCTTTTCTGCTTACCCATTTCACAACCTGGACATGGCTTGTCTTTGTTGAAAGACATAGAGGGTATCCCATCAACAAGTTGTTTTCTTGACAACTTATTAATGTTCTTGAAGTTCAGATGGGATAGTCTCTTGTGCCACAACCAATTTGTGTCTTCATCTGCCTTTGAGTAGAAACATTGTTCAGAGGTAGAAGGATTCATATCAATGACATAAATGTTTCCCTTTCTTGGTGCAATCAGTACCACCTTTCCATCTCTGTTGAATATGGTGCCTTGTGAAATATCAAATAAAACCTTGAAGCCATCATCACATAGTTGACTGACACTGATCAGGTTATATTTCAAACCGTTCACATATGCAACACGTGTGAATTTGACTTGACCATTATTCACCACACCATATCCCTCAGTTTTTCCATTACCATCATTTCCAAAAACTATTGAGGGCCCCTCTTGCACCCTATATTCCTCTAGCAGGGTCTGATAACCAGTCATGGTTCGGCCAGCAGCACTGTCCAGAAACCATATGTTCTTCTTTCGGTCTCCTGCACACAATCAAAGATTAGTTCTTTTTGGGAACCCATCTTTGGATGGGTTCACTAGACTCTCCCTTAGCAGTCTCAGATTTCTTTGGTTTATGAGGAACAGAAGGGTCAAATGGGATTTCAGTCATTATCTCAGATGACACAAAAGTAGTTGGTTTGATGGATTTTTCAACCTTTTTCTTTTCAGATTTCTACTTGGTTTGCTTAGAAAAAGGTTTTGCATTTTGTTTAGGTTGAAGAGGAGTGGTTTCAACATTTTTTAAACGTGCATTACAACTCTGCACTTGTCTAGCCAATAGTTGAAATTGACTTTCTAACCTTAACAAAATAGATTCTTCATTAGACACCTGAGCCTTACCAGAATCTGAGGTAGAAGGATCAGTGGGGGAGATATTTTTCTTCTTCTTTTGGCCTTTAGAGACCTTAGATGAAGTCTGAGGGGATGGCTTTTTGGTTTTAGCCTTCTTTTCTGAAACAGTTGTCTGAGCTGTTTCAGATTTACCCTCAGATTATTCCTGGACTCTATCAGTCACAGTTTTCTGTTTGCCAACTTTAGGAAAAATAATTTCAGGTTTCATTTCCTTTGGAAGTGCATCTAAATCAGTGATTATAGATGCCATGTGAAGATCACCAGATTCATATGCTGTTTTTTGATTTGCAAAAGTATTTTTTATTGCAGCATCTGGTTTTGGTGCACTCATCCAAGATTTAATTATTTTCTGTTCTTTTTCAAGGATGGTTTTTAACTCTTCTTTTTCCAACTCTAAAGTGGCAACCATAGACTGATAACTTTTTAGGGCCAAATGAACATCTTTCAGTTCTTTTAGTCTGGCCTGACTGGCGTTCAGTTCAGAGGCATTGTTTTCAAACATTTTTAGGCTTTCTGAACGCACTGTCTCAACAAAGGAGATGTCAGCCTCTAAAAGAACCAAAAGGTCCAGTTTGTGTTCCTCATTTTCTTCATAGCCAAAATTACTGACCTTTTTCATCACTATATCCACCCAGCGACCAGATTCAACATCGGTTTTGACCAAATGACCTTGATCTTCTTGTGCCATGAAACACATGTCCCTAACTTCCTCCTCATCATCAGATGATTCATCAGAGTCTTCCCACTTTTCAGTTTTGGCAATCATACAACTGTTGCTTGAGTTGTCTTGTGCCAAAAGAGCCATATGTGCCTTCAACTTCTTGTATTTGGCCTTATAGCTGTCATCAGACTTCTGAAAGATTATTTGGAAAGTGTACGTGAACATTGTGTGATGGTATATTGTTGTTGATGAGAGGGGGTGGGGTAGCATTATTAGGGTCAGGTCGTTCTTGTTCAAAGTCAGCCATCTATGCAGATCAAAGGTTAATGAATTGATAAAATTCAACCTTGTGGCTCTGATACCAATTGTGAGTCCCAAATATATAGATGAATAACAAACCCGACTGGCAAGTACAACTGATCTTGATGGACAAGTTCAGTTTACGATCCAGATATGGATAACAAGAAACAATTGACTAGATATAAAATGCAAGAACAAATGGCAGAAACTATATAAGGATATATATAAATATAATCAAGTATGTAGCATTGAGACACGTTGTTTTCTTTTCAATGTATTTGATTTATTGATGTATAAACAAATACAAGGATTGTTGCGGAACAAAGATAAACACCCAAGTGTAAGTATCTAAACAATCCTGAAATACAAGTGATCTAATTAACTTGGAAATACTCGTAAGTTTACTTAGAGTATATCTCACAAGTTGCAATGCTAAAGTTTCAAGCTATTTGCAAGTTGTGAGAAGACTTTGTATTTATAGACCAAGTCCATGATGATGTGGACAAGATCGTACAAATGTGGTTGTGAGCATTTAAGGAATTAAACCATAATTCCTTACATGCTGCACTTGGAAGAGTATATAAGTCACTTGATGTGACTTATAGTACTAGGTTCCAAGCCTATACTTTGTACCTTTTGTTAATAGATAAATCTATTAACCGGATAAAGGTGTAAAGTAAAAGTCTTCCTCGTAATCAGTGTAAAGTGTTGTAAATACTTTACACTGAGATGCTTCAGTCTTGATCTGGTAGAATCACTCTTTTGCTCGCTTCTGAGATGATTCTCTTCTTCATACTTCAGTCTTTGACTTCAGAATGAATGCTTCAGATTTATCTCGATCTGAACTGAAGTGAAGCTTCAGTGAAGGAATTCTGAGACACCTCAGAATTCTGTACAAATGTCTTCACTAAACTTCAAGCTATTTCTGAACAAATTATACTTGGTCGATTTCCGACCTAACAACAAATTTATGTGTGGTATGCCAAGATATGTTATGAAGTTACTGTAACACCCGTTTCGTAAAAATATGGATTTCCAAAAACTTTTGCCTAACGGCATCAATTATGCGGAAACGATTTATTAAAAACTCTCAACAAGAAGTTGAT
>CM067172.1:22558502-22591598 GCA_034093135.1 Erigeron breviscapus | reverse complement strand
TCTGTGACTTTTCATATTAGGTGTTCAGTATTATTTTGCCAACTATTTGATAGATCATGTAATTTACTAAATACTATTCAAAAGAAAACGTAATTCACTACTTTTAATCTGATTTCAATTCTAAATCTAGTTTTTGTAAGATTTTACCCAATCCATCAAAGTTTCTAGAGGTGTTTGGGATCCTTCGCATTAAGTGAGTACATATTACTATAACCCTATTCATTGAGATGATTTTTTTTTCTAATGTGTGGCACATGATATGAATTAAACAATCCACTCCAATTTCTATATATACAACACAACTAATAGCTTTTAATTTTCCCTTATTTCACCAACTCCCTATTGTACCCTTTCTTAAAATAGGCTAATTATGTCATTCAATTTCATTAAAAGGAATTAACATGAACACGTTCCATTATTCGATATTTCGATGTTTCGCAGAATGTTTAATATATATGACTTCAACATCACATATTAACTTGCAAAATAGATCAAAGTTAAATTCCAAAAAAAAAGCTAAACTAATTAACAAATTAAAATTCAAGTGAACACGGGATTTAAATCCTGATTCTCTAACATGATTTTCTTTTTCTTCATAGCTCGTATTGATTTAACATCTTCGTTTCCAGGTACTTTTCATTCCGAAACAGTGGTAGCATTATGACCAACACATTTTGTTGGTATGTGATCACGTTATAATAAACGCATGTCCGGAAATAATTTAAGCCTACGGGGTCACACGAAATGACATGGTAACTCTATATTATTAATTAGTATATTAAAGTAATATATTAATTAATATAATCACAATTAATTAATTAAAGGTTTAATTAATTAAAGAGGAGGTGTTGGAGTGAAATAAGGAATTAGTGTTGTTTCTTTATTCCACAAAGGGGAGGGCCGAAAATTCCAAGGCCTTTAGGCTTTGGGATTACTTGTCCATCAAGTTTAAAACCCTCCTAATTAAGCCTATAAATAGAGACCTAGGCTTAAAGGTTTTCACACACATTCACAATACAATCAATTGTGAAAAACCTCTCTCTCTCTCTCTCTCTTAGTTCGGCCGAAACCCTCCCTCCATAGGGTTTTCGGTTTGGTTTTTAGGCAAGAAAAAGGGTTTTCGGTTTTGCTTAGGGTTTCAAATTAAAGGGTATAAACAAAGGGTTGTTTGGATCGTGATTCGGGTACTAGCATACGGTATAGGGGTGTCTAGTGTGCGATCGTAGAGGGGTTTTACTTTAAACCCTAACTAATAATAATAATCTTATTATTAATTTTATTTGAAGCTTTGCGCAAAGGTACACGTTTCGATTCTCTCTTTGTTAATTAATATGATTGCATATTTGTTTCCTTTCCGCTACGTACTCGTGAATTGTTATATGTTTATGTGCTCATATTCTAACAGTGGTATCACGAGCCACATATGTGATCTATTAGTTACAAAGATCAAAACTTGAAGGGGGGTTAAGGGTTGGTTGTTTTTTAATTAATTGTTAAATAATTAAAAGTTTTTCTTATTTTTTATTAATTAAAATCGTTTTTAATTAAATAAACTAGGGTTTGGTTTAATTAATTTAACCTAATTCAATGGTGGATTGAAACTCTGAAGCAAGTTTTGAGTTTGTGAATTGACATGTTTATTTGATATAAATTGCATGTTGTGTATCTTTATTATTTAAAGTTGTTAAATAAAAGGTAAAATCACAAGGAATTCATGCAAAAATTACTTGTGATTGTTACTATTATATAGAGATATAAATAGCAAAGCATGATAGTCCAATAATTAGGGTTTATTGTGTGACTATGTGAATTTTTCGTGTGATTTTTCTGCTATGCGACAGTTCACTAAAAAATTCATATCTTTTAATCTGTAATGAGTTAGAAGTTAATTTTTGGACTGTAGATAGTCGACACATAGGGATACAACTTTGTAGTTCTGGTCGAAAGCTGAATCGGACCAGAAACAGGTCTAAACTGGTCGTCAAGATACTGGAAATTTTGAGTCAGCATGTTTATGTGTTATTACTTGGTAATTAATTGTTTAAAGGCTTACGCAATCATGGTGACTTGATGTATGTGGTCCTCTTCTTCGGAAGAGGGAGCCGGGTTTAAACATATGCATGAACCATAGTGACCATGTTTAGGTGGCCCACCTTAACTTGTTACATGATTAAGTAGTTTGGTAATTAGTAAGTTTATTAATTTTTGCTTGTTTATAGAGAGGTATAAAGGTGATGCAAAATTGTTTTCTTGGAAAAATATAAACTTGACTAAGAACTATTGAAATAGAGATTTCATTAATAAAATTTGAGTCTTACAACCTTGAGATACACCGGCTCACCCATTTGAACAAACTCTAAGAGAGGTATAAGTCGGAGTGCGTTAGCCTTCTAAAAGGGCGGGTTTTTAATTGCGTCCATCGCAAACCTTTGCCCTTGCGCTTCTTTATGCGTTCAAATGGAGCTACCGAGCTCTCTTGTGTTGTTAAGACTATACAAATGATTTTATTAAATATTATGTTATGAAGATTTGCATGAGTCTTCATACATAAACTTTTGATTCACATCAAATGCATTACCCGTTTAAAGTTAAGTCATTGCCACCCACTTTGCTAAGAACACTTGCCAATGCTTTTCGCTCCTACGTGAGACCGTAGGCGAATTGTATCTCTTCAAGGTAGATTACCACTCCGTTGTGAGACCAACGGTGGACTATTTACATGTTCTTAATTGGGCGACTTAAAACGAGTTAAGAGGTGAGATCCTTGACCCGTGGCATAAGATGGGACAAAACATGTTTACAAAACACTTAACACCCCTTTAAAGTGTTGTTGTAAGTCCCATATCTCTAGGAATTGCATGAATGCAATTATTGATCGTCGATTACCTTTTGAGTACCGTCGTTTCTAGCTGATCAACAAATGAAATGATTGTATGTCAATTGGATCCTAGCCTTAATGAAAGTAATTGTTAGATGAATTTAACAAAGGTAAATTACATTTCTTAAGGAGTATTATCGAAAATACCGATAATTGAACTTTTGTCTGTTTTGTAGATGGCAACAACGAATCCTTCTCAAAACATACACCAATCGGCTTTTAGGTCGATGCTAGAAAGGGAAAAAATTTCTGGACCAAACTTCAATGACTGGTTTCGTCAGCTAAGAATAGTTCTAAGAGCGGAGAAGAAATATCAAGTCCTTGAAGAGCAGAGACCCGTTGTTCCGGGAGCCAATGCTACAACTGAAGAATTGGCTGAATATGCTGCTGCGTATGATAGACACAATGAGGTTGCTTGTTTGATGCTTGGAAGCATGAATGTTGAGCTTCAAAAGCAATTTGAGAATTCATTTCCATGCGATATGCTCAACGAACTCAAGTCTTTGTACGAAAAGCAAGCCGGAGTGGAGTTGTTCGACCTAGTTGATCAACTTCATGACTTGCGACACGAGCAAGGAACACCGGTTAGTCCTCATATACTCAAGATGAAGAGGTATTTTGAGCAATTGGAAAGGTTGAATTATGCTTATCCTCAGCCTATTGCTATTGGCATGATTCTCAAGTCTTTGTCTAAGGATTTTGAGGAATTTGTGCGCAATTACAATATGCATAGCATGAATAAGACCATTGCTGAACTTCATGCCATGGAGAATGAGTATGAAAAAAAGCTTCCAAAGAAATCTGCTACACCCCATGTAACACCCCGAGCTAGGCTCGAAATATTACCGAAAAGATATAGCGTATGCATGGAATTATCGTAAAATAAGTCTAAATGAATAAAAGGGATCCGGTGAATCCAACCTCAATATAAAGTACAAATGCACAATCAAAAGATGGTTATCGATCTTAAGCATAAAGTAAAGCAATGGGCGAATGAATCCTTGATCCACAAAAGTCCAAGCCCGAGTCCAACATAAGTATCAATCAAACTTCACATCCAAGAATTTCTTGATTACCTGAAAAGTGTACTAAACAAAGTCAACACTAGGTTGGTGAGTTCGTAGTAATGGATCACAAGGAACCATCGACAACAATCACAATATGTATAAGGAAAAGTAAGTAATGTCTTACAGGTAGCCTTTATAAGGCGCAAAGTCAAGCAAGATAGGTAAACCGATAGTAAACCTCGTCACATAACAAGCCAATAGTTTATCAACAATGATGAGGAATGCGTGTCACAATTATGCATAAGTAATATCAACATCAATGAGTATGCGAAACAATAAGGATGCATAAAGTATATGTGCATGCGACATGATCAAGCAATGCATGAGTGTATATCATGTGTCTCTCAACAATCGTCAAAAGTGCACCAGACCCCGGGGAGCGAACGTTCTCGCACACGTTTCCCATACAAAAGGGGTGCCTACGTTCACGCTCACGTTTCCCATTAGCTTGGGGTGTGCGTACGTCTCATCAATAACCAATATGACAGAACAAAATCATCAACAGTGCACCAGTCCCCGGGGAGCGAACGTTCTCGCACACGTTTCCCATACAAAAGGGGTGCGTACGTTACCGCTCACGTTTCCCATTAGCTTGGGGTGTGCGTACCTCTCATCAACAACCACATCGATACAAATGCGTGTTTACCTCAATCACAATCCATCAATCAACAATAAATCAAAAACTATCCATAAATCAACAATAATCAAAACTATCCATCAATCAACAATAAATCAAAAACTATCCATCAATCAACAATCAATCAAAACTATCCATCAATCAACAATAAATCAAAAACTATCCATCAATCAACAATAAATCAAAACTATCCATCAATCAACAATAAATCAAAACTATCCATCAATCAACAATAAATCAAAACTATCCATCAATCAAACAATAAATCAAAACTATCCATCAATCAACAATAAATCAAAACTATCCATCAATCAACAATAAATCAAAACTATCCATCAATCAACAATAAATCAAAACTATCCATCAATCAACAATAAATCAAAACTATCCATCAATCAACAATAAATCAAAACTATCCATCAATCAACAATAAATCAAAAACTATCCATAAATCAAACAATCAATCAAAACTATCCATCAATCAACAATAAATCAAAACTATCCATCAATCAATCAAACAATAAGTCGTCAATCAAATTAACCAAACAATCAAACAAGCACGTATGTGTACACTTTTCAGCCCGAATCTCAATTGATTAGGGAGCTACGGAACTCACATGTGACGAGCAATGACAAGCCCAAGATGAAAGGAAGTAGAACCGACATCCACGATAGCCGAAACATATCATACACGTATCACATTAATCCTAAGCATATCAAGAGGTGAGGTCCAATCAATATTGACCTAATATTACTATAAAAGCTTTATTATGTCCATTTTATAAGGCTTTGATCCAACCGAGGTGAAATCATTACATTTTGTTTCACAATGACAAGTCGGGACATGACCACTGTTGCTTAATAAAAACTTTTGAATTGTTCAAACTAAGTTTTGGACTCAGAGGCATATACCATTAGAAAGTAGACTCAATTACGCATCCGTTTCCGCTGGAATCGTCAAAAACGGACTTATGGTTTAAAAGTTATTGACGTTTGAAAATGACTTTCCTGCAATGTATCACGGCGCGATAAATCGACTAGACGGCGAGATATATTGACTTCGCGGCGTGATATTTTGATATCGAGGAGCAATATTTTCACCTGAACACCATTTTTTGAGTTTGGGCAAGCCTCACGACGCGACATACCACCCTCGCGACGCGATATGCTTCAGAATGCAGAAAAACGCGTTTTTGACCTCAAATCGACCCACCAAACGTCAAAATCAAAGCTTCAAACTTTAACACAACATATTACAAGTATGAAAAAGTGTAAAAATCAACTCTTAAACAAGACCCACTTCCTAAATCTCAAGATCTAAACCAAAACCCGTTTTTAAGCAAAAACAACCATTTTACACTCGAATCAACCGCAAATCGCCTAGATCTATAACAAGGAAGTATTCTACTAGTTAAGGGGAACATTTTGAGCTAAAGATCACTTACCAGTTTGTCCCGAAGCTCGAAATCCGGTTTTGGAGCTCTTGAGGATGAAGAACATTCACATAACCCAAAAATCTTGAAGTTTTGCAAGAGATTATTATTATACAATGATTAATTAACAATTTGATGTCACAAAACCCTTAATTTTCGGATCCAAGAAGAAGAAGGAAGAAAATGGTGTTTGTGTGTGTGTTCTTGTGTTTTAGAGAGAAAAAGAAAGAGTGTGTGTTTTTGTGTGTGAAGAGATAAGGGAGACATGAGAGGTGGGGATGGATTTTGTTCCCCTCTTGCACTCTCGCAACTAGTTCTGGTTTCTCCTGAGAAATGATTCGTTTCGTTAAGACTTCTAACACGAGACTCGTTCAAATTGTTCGTTGACAAAATCAAACATATTTTGGAATTACGCTTCTAATGACTATTCACATGCTTACCTTTTCATTACAAAAGTTTATTTACTTCAATTTAACTAATTTTTGTTTTACGAGTTTGCTAGCATTGACCGGTCAAAGTGACGGGTGTTACGCCCCAAGTTCTCATGATCAAGGGGGGAAAGATCCAGAAAGGGAAACAACCGAAGGGAAAGGGCAAGAAAGAAGGTAAAGGAAAGCAAGTTGCTACTCCTAAACCTAAGAAGACCCCTCCGGCGAAAAAAGAACTTCCTGCTAAGGACCAAGCTTGTTATCACTGTAATGAAGTAGGACATTGGAAGCGGAATTATTCTAAGTATCTAGCTGAGTTGAAGAAGAAGCAGACTGGTTCGGCCAGTACTTCGGGTATCTTCACAATTGAATTATATTCATTTTCTAAGCGTAATTCATGGGTTTACGACACCGGGTGTGGTACTCATATCTGTAATTCATTACAGGGGATTAGAAGGAGAAAGAAACTGAAGCCAGGATCTTTACAACTGTTCATGGGAAATGGCCTACCGGCAGCTGTAGAAGAAATAGAAGAATATCATTTGGTTTTACCTAGTGGTTTAGTAATTGTTTTAGACAATTGTCATTATGCACCTTCTATTACTAGAGGTGTCATTTCAGTTTCTTTGTTGAAAAACAACGGATTCATTAATGTTTTTAATGATAATGGTATTTCAGTTTCTCGAAATAATGTTCATTATTTTAATGCTATTGCTTGGGATGGTATTTATGAAATTGATATGCATGGTTGTGATTCAAAGGATAATTCAATGTATAATGTTAGCAAACGAGTCAAGCCCAATTTGGACTCGACTTATCTTTGGCATTGTCGTCTTGCACATGTTGGTAACAAACGCATTGAAAGACTTCAAAGGGATGGAATCTTACAAAAATTGATGAATCATTTGATAAATGCGTATCTTGTGTTTTCGGCAAAATGACAAGAAAACCGGAGAGGGCTAAAGAGCTACTTGGACTAATACATACGGATGTATGTGGCCCATTTAGACATGTGTCAAGGAGAGGTGCTAGCTATTTCGTCACTTTTACGGATGATTTCAGTCGTTATGGTTATGTTTATTTGATTAAGCATAAACATGAAATGTTTGAAACATTCAAGGAATTTAAAAGTGAAGTAGAGAATCAACTCGGTAGAACCATCAAGATTCTTCGTTCGGATCGCGGTGGTGAATACTTAAGCCAAGAGTTTAAAGATTATCTTAAAGCTTATGGGATAGTTCAACAGCTTACTCCTCCATATACTCCTCAACATAATGGTGTTTCGGAGAGGAGGAATCGAACGTTGTTAGAAATGGTTCGATCAATGATGAATCATGCAACTTTTCCTTTTTCGTTTTGGGATTATGCCCTCGAGACTGTTGTTCGCATTCTCAATATGGTTCCAACCAAGAAGGTTGACAAGACACTGCATGAATTGTGGCATGGGAGTGTTCCCAAATTGTCTTACTTAAAGGTCTGGGGATGTGAGGCACTTGTGAAACGAGATACGCCTGACAAACTTGACTCTAGATCTGTTAAGTGCATCTTTGTAGGATACCCAAAGGAAACAATGGGTTACTATTTCTACTTTCCTACGGAAAACACTGTCAAGGTACATCGATTTGCTGAGTTCCTTGAAAGGAAACTCATATCTCAAGAAGACAGTGGGAGGATTGTTGAACTTGATGAGGCTCAAGAAGATGTGTCAACTTCTGAAAATACTAGCAATCTTCAACTTGGGGGGGGGGAATGTTCAAAGAGATGAATCTCTAGATGAACTTCAAGTTGAAGATGAAGCGATTCCACTTCGTAGGTCCTCAAGGACAATACGTGCTCGTGAAAGATTAAATCTTATGGTTGAATCTGAAGAACACGTATTAGGAGATTTAAATGAACCTCCTAATTTCAAAGTTGCATTGTCAGATCCGGAATCTGACAAATGGCTTGAAGCTGCGAATGTGGAAATGAAATCCATGAAAGATAATCAAGTCTGGAGCTTGATTGATCTTCCACCTAATGGCAGAACCGTTGGGTGTAAATGGATCTTCAAGAAGAAGACCGACATGGATGGAAATGTACACACCTATAAAGCTCGTCTTGTGGCAAAAGGTTATACTCAACTTTATGGAGTTGATTATGAGGAAACCTTTTCTCCAGTTGTGGACATTAGAGCTATTAGGATCATCTTAGCCATAGCAGCGTACTATGACTTTGAGATATGACAAATGGATGTCAAAACCGCTTTCTTAAATGGTTTTCTAGACGAGGAAGTCTATATGGTACAACCGGAAGATTTTGTCGATCCAAAGCATCCCGACAAAGTGTGCAAACTTTAAAGGTCCGTTTATGGGTTGAAACAAGCATCAAGGAATTGGAATAAAAGGTTTGATGAGGAGATCAAAAAGTTTGGTTTTGCTCAAAATCCTGATGAGCCATGTGTATATCGCAAAGCTAGTGGGAGTAATGTTATTTTCCTTGTCTTGTATGTAGATGACATATTGATAATAGGAAATTACATTCCAATGTTGAAGGATGTTAAATCTCATCTTGGAAAGTGTTTCGCTATGAAAGACTTGGGTGAAGCGGCATTTATACTTGGAATCAAGATCTATAGAGATAGAAGTAAATGGTTGATTGAATTAAGTCAAAGTGCATATATAGATAAGATCTTGAGGAGGTTCAAGATGGAGAATTCTAAAAGAGGTTTTATACCGATGCAAGAAGGACTTAATTTATCTAGCAAGAATGGTGCTTCTACACCTAAAGAGGTGGAGCGTATGAAAAGAATTCCTTATGCTTCGGCTGTGGGATCTATCATGTATGCGGTAAGATGCACTAGACCTGATGTTGCGTTCGCGCAAAATATTGTTAGCCGCTATCAGCAAAATCCTGGAGAGGATCATTGGACTGCTGTAAAGAATATTCTTAAGTACATGCGTGCTACTAAAGAATTGTTTTTGGTGTATGGAGGAAATCCCGATGCAGAGCTGAAAGTAACTGGATACTGTGATGCTGGATTTCAGACTGATAGAGATGATAAAAAATCTCAGTCAGGATATGTCTTCGTTTTAAATGGAGGTGCAGTAGATTGGAAGAGCAAGAAACAATCTACCGTTGCTATGTCTGCTACAGAGTCTGAGTATATAGCTGCTTCGGATGCAGCCATGGAAGCTGTCTGGATCAGAAAGTTTATTTCTGGGGTTGACGTGATGCCCTCAAATAACACACCTATGGATCAGTATTGTGATAAATCGGGAGCAATTGTCAATGCCAATGAACCTGGAGTTCAAAAAGGTGCCAGACATTACCAGAGAAGATATCACTATGTTCGTGAGTAAATCGAATCGCGTGAAATCAAATTACTCAAAGTTCACATAGATTGTAACTTAGCGGATCCTTTTACAAAGGCATTGTCAAAAGGAAAGCTCAATAAGCATGCCGAGGGCATAGGTCTTAGATTTTGCTAGTTATATCATGTAAATCTGTGATTGGTATTTGGATAATGGGATGTTAAACGATTGTTATTTTAATAAATCAATTTTTATACTTGGTATAAGTGGTTTCATTTTTATAATAATTGTATCCTATATTTGCATGTTTGGATCCATGAATATTTTGAAATATTCTAAACGTCCATTGTCGATTAACTATATGAGAATATATTTAAACTAAGGCAAATGTGAGAGATTGGTGAAAATATTTAAGGGAATATTTTGAAGATGGTCATACTAAACTCACATGGTATTCAAAGAAATGAATATCGGACTTACGCCACTTAACGAATTGTCATTTTATGGATCGGCGTCATTAAATGAAATTCGTGAAATGGATACTTTATTTATCCTTAGACTTGAGATACAAGTAGGTTATGCATGTGTGGATTGCATTTTCTTGATGTAGTTCTAACTGTCTTGAACAAGGTAGTAATAAAGGGTTATTTTCAGAAATGTAGAGAAAACGACATGACTAGACACTTGTAGTCAATATAGGATTTGTTCCTTCAATTTGCAAGTGAAGTATGATACCATTTGGCGCCCTCATTGATTAATTAAAATGTTTGTATGGCCATACCCAAATGAACTCAAGAGGAGGTCTTGATTAATTTGGTAATTTTGATTAATTGTAGAAATGAGAAACAGAATCGTTAAATTATGAAATGACATTGATCCATATTCATAATTAACAAGGGTATCTGAAACAAAGGGATATTAAAGACTAAATCATTTCAAATGATGGCTTTAAGAAACTATACTTAAATATTTCCGGGAGCATTGGCGTGTTGCTAGACGCTAACCAATGTTATTGCCTTTATAATAACATGCTCAAGTGGGAGCTGTTGGTATGTGATCACGTTATAATAAACGCATGTCCGGAAATAATTTAAGCCTACGGGGTCACACGAAATGACACGGTAACTCTATATTATTAATTAGTATATTAAAGTAATATATTAATTAAAATATAATCACGAATTAATTAATTAAAGGTTTAATTAATTAAAGAGGAGGTGTTGGAGTGAAATAAGGAATTAGTGTTGTTTCCTTATTCCACAAAGGGGAGGGCCGAAAATTCCAAGACCTTTAGGCTTTGGGATTACTTGTCCATCAAGTTTAAAACCCTCCTAATTAAGCCTATAAATAGAGACCTAGGCTTAAAGGTTTTCACACACATTCACAATACAATCAATTGTGAAAAACCTCTCTCTCTCTCTCTCTCTTAGTTCGGCCGAAACCCTCCCTCCATAGGGTTTTCGGTTTTTAGGCAAGAAAAAGGGTTTTCGGTTTTGCTTAGGGTTTCAAATTAAAGGGTATAAACAAAGGGTTGTTTGAATCGTGATTCGGGTACTGACATACGTTATAGGGGTGTCTAGTGTACGAACATAGAGGGGTTTTACTTTAAACCCTAACTAATAATAATAATCTTATTATTAATTTTATTTGAAGCTTTGCGCAAAGGTACACGTTTCGATTCTCTCATTGTTAATTAATATGATTGCATATTTGTTTCCTTTCCGCTGCGTACTCGTAAATTGTTATATGTTTATGTGCTCATATTCTAACATGTGAGACCCAAAATTTAAAACATTAACTATTTATTTTATTTATATGAATACTTTAGATAAAAGCCTTTTGTTGGAACTTTTAATGATAAAATATGAGGTATTAATTGCCAACAAATATTAGTTAGAGGGTGTTAGTAAATAATGTAGAAAGTTAGATTATAACTAAAGGAGGAGAGTCGGTTCCTGTGAAAACCGAATACGAGCCAAACTCTCAATATATAAATATATACGTATATATATGAAAAGGCTCTTTTAAGAACTATTTTAAATGGAAGAACCATGAGAACCATTTTGTTAGTAAGAATACACGAGGCAGTCTTGTAATTCAATAATAATACCATTAAACATAAGAATACGTTTAGCTCTAAATTCATTCCATGAATTTCTCAATATCAGTTACAAAGAGGGAGGGAAACATGAATATCCTCAATAAAACTTCACGTTAAAAATGCATCCTCAATTCTTCACGTTCCACAATCTGTATCATGTTTTTCTCTCACACAACCTTCATATCAAGACTCAAAAATAATAACTAGTTTTAAACTCTTTTTGTTCATGCGTATGTCCTGCATCGTCACACTCACCTTTGTCTCCCACTCTTTAAAATCATCATTATCTCGAAATTTTTCAAGCGCCTCTTTTAGTGTCTTTCAAATAGTCCTTGTTGCAACTCATCAGTTTAAACAAGTTATTTATCTTGTATACATATCCCTATTAATAGCAATATAGAATCATCAAATTGTATGTCATTCCCATTAAAATCAGTAGACCAAATCAATTATTAACAACTTATGTTTAAACTCACACACTTGTTCACTGAATACAAATATTCACATACGAACACCCACATAGTACCATATGTGACAACTCGTAATTAATTAGTAACGGGTTAGTCTTAATCTCATTCATTATCATAATCTCGTCTAATTTAGACGGTCTTTGACGTGGAAATTATTAGACTTTTGGGACTTTGACTTAGTCAAATTTGACGTGTCCTGATGACGTAGACTATTAGCTATCTAGACGAATGCCGAGTCTTAAATATAACTTTAAATAAATATTTAAAGGTTATGTCTTGTACAAAATAAATAGACTGTCTAGACTTAATATTTCAAAGTTGACTTTGACGGAATTTTATTGACTTGTCTTAATTTAAATAACACGAGGGAAAATACCTTTACTTTAAATTATAACCTTTTAGTCATACGGTATTTAATCGTAAGTATTTTATCAAATTAGGGGTATTAAAAATATCTAAATTTAGGCCACATGGCTGTTTGACTTGTTTGTGGTGAGAAAAAGAACAACAAACACCCCTACCCCTGCCCCTTTTCTTTTTGATCTGCGACACACACACACACAAGAACACACAAAAACCTCCTTTCTCTTTTTGATCGGTTTCAACAAAGTAATCAAAGGGAAAAATACTTCTAATTGCTACAATAATAATCATCTTACAAGAATTAATCCAAGCATCATCATCTTCATATTCTTTCATTTCTTTTCAAGATCATCTTTTGGTAAGTAAGTTTTTCTCTAAACTTTTAATTTGTCTAAATTCAATCTTATGGTTAGTTTCTATTTATTTAGATTGAACTTACTAGCATAAAAGATTTAAAGAGTTATTATATAGTCTTTTGAATGAAATTATGGTTAGAAGTAAGTATTTGAGATCAAAAGTGTTGGAATTGTTTTTGGCTAGCAAAATGGATTGTTTCCAAAGTCTTTAGACATGTTTATACTAGTTATAATGAAAAGAGTTGATTAGAAAATGGTTTGGTTTGCGGAAAATGGTCAAAAACTGCATTTTCTTGCTGAAAAACTGAAACTTTAGGCTGCCAGTACCTTGACTGCGGCGCAGTGAGCCATGCACACTCTCACTGCGGCGCAGTGAGATTTCTCGAAAAAAAAATGCTTTCTTTGCCCGACCTTGACTGCGGCGCAGTGGGGTGAAACTTTTCCCACTGCGGCGCAATGGTAAGTTGCTGAAATCTTTGATTCTTCCTCATAAACAGCTCTTGAGCACTAGGATTAATATCTTGGCTAAATTTCGTCATAGAATGCACCAAATGAACACGAGTTTTGACCTGTATGACATTTCTAGTTTTTGACAACTTGAACGTCTGGACTTGGTGAATATCGAATGGTATTTTAGACTACCTTATAATGACTATGTCATTGATATTACCAACTAAAGCTAAATAAAACGAAAGTTTAAATCACGTTCTCGGTTAAGGCATTCTAGGGTCTATAGCTAAGTAGTTGTACGTAGGATACTTGTCGTCGTGAGATTTGATCCTCACCATTCGTGCTCATATCCTAGGTTTTGGATAGACGTGGAGACTAGACTGCTCATATTCTCGGACTACTCATACTTTTAGCTCTTTGATTTGCTAAGGTGAGTTTATGGCGCCCTTTTTACCTTTTACTTTGGGCCTGAAAAGCATGTACTGTATACACGAATACTTTATAAATGATTTGTCTTTGTCTATGCCATGAGATTTGGTAAATTAAATCATTTGTCTTATGTCTTGCCATGTTGACGGCTGCCTGAAAATGTGTATACATGTCTTATGAAATATTGAACTAAATGACTTTGACTTGCCATGTTGTCGGCTGACTAAATTGTTTCTTTGTGTTTGACGAACTAAAATGTTTCCCCTATGTAGTTATAGCCATTATGAGATCCTACTGGTTGTCTTGTCAGATTTAGCGCCTGACTGTCTTGGTTATGGTCCGCACCCCATATTAGACGGGAAATCATGTGCGAGACATATTGAAAATATGGTGTCGGATATGTGATCCCGGCTGTCTTGTTACAATGTTGTCGGATATGTGATCTCGACTGTCTTGTCTAAATAACTACATGTCATTGTGTGCTCCAAATGACGACTAGACTTGGTCAAACACACTGTAAACTCACCAACTATTTCGATAGTTGATCCTCTCAAATTTCATGCTTTTCTGGATCTTCTATGGCATTATAGGGCCATTCTTTTGACATTGGACGTACAATTAGCTTCAGACTTTGAGGACTCTCATGTTATTAGCTTTAATTGTATTAGACTGTCCAAATTTATTGAACTCGTATTCAGTGGGCCCAGTTCCAAATAAGGATGACTTGTATCCGTCTTTTGGGGTCCACATTTGAACGATTGTACTTGTATTGAACTTGTATTGGCATTAATGGATGTAATCTCTATTTACCTTTCGGTTAGTACACAATTATTTGTTAACCTTGTATTTCCGCTACAACGGGGTGTGACACCATATGAACAAGATCATTTTTACTTCCCCAAAACAAAAACATATGAACAACCACATTGTGCCATACGAACAAGTAAATATAAACACATATGAACAACTATAAACTCCCACATATGAACATGGTTTCCCGATCAAATTTGATGAACAAACACATATATTCACATATGAACACCCACATCGTACCATATGAACAAGCAAATATACACACATGAACAAGTACCGAGTCACATATGAACATCGAGTCACATTTGATGAACAAATACATATATTCACATATGAACACCCACATTATACCATATGAACAAGATCATTTGAACAACTGTAAGTTTAAGTGTTAACTGGGTCTTATCAACAACTATAAGCTGCAAATCTTGTGCTTCATCTAAAGTTAAATCCATCTGTTTTCATCCTCCTTGTTGACCACCGATATAACCCCTTTTTTAATCGCACTTCTCAAAGCTAAAAAATAAATTAGAACCTAAATTAGAACCTGATTCAGTCATGTGAATCGATGCACCTTTCTTTGGATTCGGGCTTTGAGAAAATTAGTTGAGAGTTGAGTTGCTATTATTATTATACATGCTTGATTTTCGATTTTGTTCATGGATTCCGATTAATGATGACTGTGGATTAAGAGTGATAACAACAGGAGCTCAAATAACGGGATTAATTGGCTGAAATTAATTAATTAAATATTTTTGTTCCACCATTTATAAATACCCAATTATACCCTTCCACACGTTCCATCAGTTTATTACTTACAATGTTATTACGAAAATGCCATTATTACTTTCAACCATTGATTAATTTAATCTAATGCTCACAAATGGTTCTTATGGTTCTTCCATTTAAATTGGTTCTCATTTGAACCCATCCCTATATATATATATATGTATATTATATTATATTATACATATACCGTACGTACTATTCCCTTGACATATATCTTATAAAAATAACAAGAATTGGTAAACCGGGCCTTGCCCCGGGAGAAATAACGATACGTGTATTTACAACTTTGTAAAAGTAAACTACATTTAAGTTTCTAAAAAAATGTTGGAGTAATGTCAAAAAAACCAAAAAGTTAAGTGGTAAAAATAAGAAAATTTAAAATTATACTATCGTGTCCCGGGCGTAAAATAAAACTCTCGCGATAAAAGTTAAAAAACATTAACCTCATTCAAATTAGTAAATCAAAAAACAACAAAAAAACTACATAAACAGTACTGCTACAGTACTCACAATGCTTTGAGGGGGTTGTACAGGGTAAAAAGTATAATTATTTTAGTTACGTGTCTAATGTCCGGGGTAAAAAGTATAATTATTTTTCTTATATAAAAAACCTAAAATTATTAAAAATTTAAGTAATAAACAAAGTTGAAAACCATTTAAAATTTTTTGCTACAGTACCGTCTCGCTACAGTACCCCCCGAGTCACACCTACCGAGTCACTGCTACAGTAGCTGAGTTGCTACAGTCACCTCGTTACTGTAGCTAACACTCACAACCCTTTGTCCTAAATTGTTATATTATAATAATACCTAGAGAAAAGTCTAAGAGTACGGCGGCAGCAAGGGGTTAAGTGCAAGCTCTGTTCTTTCGAATTTCATAGTAGCATTCCTGTTCGAGTTACGGTTTCGTTAAGGTAACACCTTCTCGTTGCTAGAATTTGTACTATTATCGTAACGTTAGAATCATAGCTAGGATACCTTACAGTCGATTGGTTGAGCTAAGTTTTTACGTGTCAGTTATCGGTTTTGCGGTTTCGTAACTTACATGTACATAGTTGTGTTTTAATCAAAAAAGCTATTGGGTCGTACAGTAATGATGCATAAGTTTCATGTCAAGATATTAATAGATATAGCATGATAATTAAGGTCATGATGAATACTTAGATTTGTTAAAACTCGAAGCTAGTGCGTGCAGGTTAGTAATGGCTACGTACGCATTAAGCTCGAATGAAGGAGATGCATGGTGATTATTAATTTTGCAAAAACGATAGTAAATCGGCTTTCAGTAAACAAACTCCATGCTGCCACTTGCTGTTAGATTATAATGATTTTAATAATGAAGTATATGTAGTAATCTTTTATTTAAATGGCTGTTTTGAATACTTAAGTTAATAATTTATTTTCATATTTAAGTAGTAACTTATATTTTGGTATATGATGCTTGATGATCAGATTTTAAGATATATGGTCTAGTTTTATTAGTTTAACAAGCATTTCTACCCGGGCGTTGCCTCGGGAGAAAAACAAAACTCTCGTGATAAAAGTTAAAAAACATTAAGCTGAAAACCAAATTTTCGTGCCAAAAGTTAAGAAACTTTGGTGGATAAAGTTAAAAAACTCGAAGTTATGCGAAAAAAAGTAGCTAAGATGAAACTCTGGCGGCAAAAGTTTTAGACTTTTAGTTAGCTGTCTAATTACGGAGGCAAAAAGTATAAATTTTTTTCTTTTTTTAAATAGTTTTTGTAGAAAAGGGGGAAAAAATTAGAGAAAAAAAAAGAGCAAAAAAAAAAAAAAACAAAAAACAGAAGAAAAAGACAAAATAAGTCGGTACTGTTCATGGCTCGAGCCGCTGAGCCGAGCCGGTTACTATTCCTAAGCCAAACCTTAATTGTTATATATATATAATTAGGTGATGTTAAAGTATGGTTTTCTTTATACGTAAGTGTCGCTCAACCAATCAGCTATCTAGGGTCCTATGTATGTAGAAGGTAGTGTAGTTGATAAAAGTTAGTAAGGAGTTATATTATAATTTGTAGGGGTTTTGTAAAGAAGGCAGGAAAGCTAAGCAAGCGTTGTCAGGTGAGTTCATCAGATTTTCTCAAACTGTAAAGTGCAGTTATCATGCTTTTGTTTTGATTTACGGCAGTTATGAATGCATAGCATATATTATCTTATTATGAACATGCAGTTTATTTGGAAGTTTATCTGTTACCATGATATTAGCAGTTGCAGTTTATCCTTTCCGCTTAATACGAAATGGCAGTTTAATATTCTTGTCTGTAAGACAGAATGGCAGTTTAATACTCATGTCTTTTATGACTGAGTGGCAGTTTATTATTTGTTCATAATGATATGTATACTATTGCATGCTAGTCAGTTTATTTGTAGTTATTTAGTATTTCAAAGCGGCATGATATTTTTGAATGAAGTATTTTGTTATAGTTAAATTGTGAACTCACCAGCGTTAGCTGACCTAGTAGTATGTATCTCAGATTCTCATGAAAAGATAAGACGTCAAGCTTTGAAGGGAAAGGCAGTTTAGCAGATGATCAAAGACTTTATCTTATTTTAGTAATTTAAGTTATTTTTAGTTTATGTGTTTGGTTAGTTTATGATGTTTCAAGAATTTGTAAGACTTCCGCATTTAAGATTGAGTTTTTGTAAGTAGTCATTTGCCTTGGAATTTAGGCTGTGACATAACACATTTGCAAAGACTACATGATCTTACTTATTTCATTGAAAACCCATTGTATTTTGCAAAATTTTGGTAAAAGACAAATGCTTCTTCTTTACTAAGAAAACATTGACTCGCAAATGGTTTATAAAAAAAATTTATGCCTTCATAATTCTCATGACTTGCAAAACTTTCTTCTGTTGGAATTTCATTTAAATCAAATAAATGATTTTTATTCATTTTTGCAAATAAAATGTATTAAAATAAAAAACATACTAATTGATCATTTGTTGTACGTAGGAACAACAAAGCATAAACAAGCTATATAGATTTTGTGAACGAAAAAAAGATAAGGAGGGAAGTTTTAAGAGGGAAAATTTTTGTGAAAGTTTACTATGTACAAAAAGATGGGTAAATTGTTTAGACGGATAAAAAGTTCATTTTAGCCAAATTTTCGCTTGATCGAGTTAATATTAAGATGAATAGTTAAGTGTAATATATAGACTTAAATTAAGAAAGGGTAAATTAAGGATAGGTGAAAAAAAGAAAAATTAAAGGATTGGAGTGGATTGTTTAATACATATCATGTGCCAATAGGGCGGCACACACTAGAAAAACCCTAATAATAATAGGATGATGTCCGTAAATCGAAATTTTTTGGACATTTGCCTTGGTTGTGATTTTTTATTTGGTATCGATTGTTCATGTTACTCATTTCGATAATGGATGATGTCCTAAATTCATTTCGGTGGTGCGATTGATACATATACAATCACAACAATATTGGTTTTAAAGTAAATTAAGACGGGTATGCAGGAGTTTAATGAACAACTTGCTTCATCTAATCATATGTACAACCCGAATAATAAAATGGACTTAATAAAATGTATATCTAATTCACAAGCATGCGCAAATTATGAGAATCAAAATTATTCCAAGAGGATATATGAAAGTGACTTGTTATTTGTAATGATGATGTATGATTTTATATATTTTTATAAGGGCAGTGGTATGTTTAGCCACCCTTTAGGCTAGGGATGTGCGTGGTCCGGTTTGACCGGTTTTTGCTAAGAATCTCAACCAAACCAATGTAAACGGTTTAACGATTTTTCAAACCAACCTGTCCAAATTTTTATGCCAAACCAAACCAACCAAAACCAATTAACCGGTTTGGTTTGGTCCGGTTAAACGGTTATCATACTTTTGACATTCAATATATTAAAGTTTTTAGTAATACCAAATTGCAAAAATTTCACACATACTTGAATTGAAATATGAAGTGTTGAAAATAAATAAAAAACTGGAAAACAAAAAGTAGAATTAATATTTTCAACAATGCAGACAATTCGTGTATATATACTCAGGGGGAGTCATCATATTAGAAAATATAAATCATATTAATTAGCTTGGTAATTGATTGCTAAAAATTATTTAAGGATCGTATCTTTGAAAATTTAAGATAAGAATTTGTTATTTATAATTTATAATATTAATATATAATATTATATGTATATAATAAAATATACATTAATATAATTAAATGGTCCGGTTTGGTTAAACCGGTTTGATAAAAGTCTAAAACCATGAACCAAACCATAAGAGCGGTTTATGAAAAAGGCAAACCGACGGTCTAAGTTTTTGATTTCAAACCCGACCAATCCGTCCAATTACTTCGGTTTAAACGGTTTAGCCGGTTTAGACCAAACCGTGCACATCCCTACTTAGACATTTACTCCCCTCAAATCCATCCCATCAAACCTTTTATGCTATCCTACTTTACTATATTTATTTATATTTATTTATTTATAATAACTTTAATATAGGAATTAATTATATGAAATGTAAGTTTTTATTATTTAATTTATTTATTGTATAAAAACTTTAATTTTCTAAAAATACCATTGTATTTGATTTATTTTTATCTACAAAAATTGATATAAATTTTAATCATACACCGAAAATAGCATAACTTGTCAGGATATGTTGATCACTTTTTTCAAAATTTGTGACTAGACACTCGAATACGTTTATCTAGAGATCTATTTTAATCGGGTCTGTGGTATAGAGCCCTCACAGAAGAGACCACCATTTCAAATCTTTCGATAAGAAACCTTATTATTGGTTAAGTGAAAATAATATATAGTCAAATATGTTTTGAGTAGTACTTGAAATGAAACGTTTTTTTGTGTGAAACCATTCGGTGATGATTTTTTTTAACTTACTTTTGGTAAGTATAATTAGCTCATTAAGAAACTAGTTTAATTAAATGCATAAATAAATCAAAGTATGCATTAGAGCACTCCCGGGCACAAGACACTTCAATACACTCTATAAAGACCTCCTTTTAATACATTTCTTCTAATACATCCAATATATTCCAATACACTCTAATATATTTATTTTCACACTTTTAATTAAACAAAAGTAAGTACTCGCGCGTTACAGCAGTGAGATGGAGGGGGTGATAGGTCATAAAGTGTGATAGCCAAATGCCTTAACCGTACGGGTTTCGCCCTCGGATTTAAAAATTCGTCGAAAGTATATCGAATGACATCTCTAATGAAAGAGCATGAAATTTTAAGAACACCCATATAATTTTTATAATTTATCGATGTACGGTTTTTGAGATAAAAATTTTGAATGAATTGAGGAATAAATGATTTATGGAGGAGAGAGGAAAAAAATGATTGGTTGAGGTTTAAGGAGAGAGAAAAGGTATTATAGTTATTTTAGGTAAATATAAAATAGATAAGGGAACATTTTGGAAAAATAAATGTTGAAACTTAAAATTTAGACATGGAGAATTTGCTTTATAATATAGTATAGATATAGATAAAATCACAAATATATTTAATTATTGTTTTTTTATTATGTAATGTGATGCAGTGTTATTAATAAAATGTTTTTATTTAACTTTGTGTAAAAATTAAATAAATTAATAAAAAAATCTATACTCTTTTATAAAAATTATCATACCCTCCATTTTTAGAAATAGTTACACAATAGTTATATACAGAATTACTAAATTACCCTTAATAAACACCCACTATGAAATAGTTTTTATAAAATACCAAATTTGTCCTTAATGAATTAATTTACACTCTAAACCTTTATTTTAATAATAAACACTTAAACCCTTATCTTCTAAAAATTTCCACTATCATAATTACATTAACATACACTATTTGACACCGCCTGTACCATACACCACTAGACCCCACTAACGCTGTCACATTGTACCGGTACCATGTTTGTTGTGTGTTTAAGTAAATTCAAAAAAGAGAAAAAAGAAAATTCAAAAATATAAAATTCAAAAAGAAAGAAAAGAAAAAGAAAAAGAAAGTTTCAGGGGACTAGCTAAGTGGGAGAGCTATGTATGTTATCACGTGATACATCTACACATTTTCTATTACATTTTTAACTATTCTCTCTAGTAGGGCACACAGTAAAGAAAACTTCATCCAATTGCATTACCCTTTTGCTCACTGTAAGTTTTTTTATTTATGTTTCTTTAATTTCATTCTTTTCAAGATTCATATAATATATATATATATATATAGCAATTATTGCATCTGTTTTTGTTTCTGGGTTTGGTGATTTATATAGAAGAGTGTGGCATAATTTGATGATTTTTTGTATTATATAATTTTTAATTGGAACAGATTTTTTTTCCCTCTTTCTGTCTCTATTTTTTTAATTGATGCTTGTTTATTAAAAAAAATTTACTTTTCGGGCCTTTTTTTAAAAAATAAAAATAAAATTCTTATATATATTGTTATGACAAATGGTATGACTTTCTTGTTTATTTTATTATTATTATTATTATTATTATTATTATTATTATTATTATTATTATTTTTTAATATATTGTTTTGTGTTTCAAAGAGTTTGTGGGATATAAGTTCATTTTTTTAATATATTGTATTTAAGTGCATCTTTATATGGAATTTATTTACTTTTCGGTTCTTTTTTCAAAAAATAAAAATAAAATTCTTATATATATTGTTATGACAATTAATGTTAATATTGTTATTTTTATTATTATTATTATTATTATTATTTTTTAATCTAAATTTCTGGCTCCGCCCTGGTTGGTTTGTGGGATATAAGTTCATTTTTTTAATATATTGTATTTAAGTGCATCTTTACATGGAATTTATTTACTTTTCGGTTCTTTTTTCAAAAAATAAAAATAAAATTCTTATATATATTGTTATGACAAATGGTATGACTTTCTTGTTTATTATTATTATTATTATTATTTTTTAATATATTGTTTTGTGTTTCAAAATGAGTTTAACACATACCTTTAATTTTCGAGATCTCCAAATTTTAACTACCCGAATATGCTAAGATCCTAGAAATTTAGTACGATGAAGCTATGATTTACTATGAATGAGATTTGTTTTGGATGATTAATAACGTTAATTTAGAAACAAAGCTTTGCAATTCGATTTTAATGGCGGCAGCGGCAGGTGGGTTTATCTCGATGAGGAAGATGAATGAGATATTCATCTAGGACCCCTTCATTTATTCTTACTATTTTGCTAGACCCTTTAAAAAGTATTGAGTTACAAATGTTACCCCTAAACTTTATAAGTCACACATTTTATAGTTATAAAAAGGATAAACACTTTAAAGTTGGTTATTCAAAGTTCATGAATGAGGAAACTTTTATTTATTTATTTTTTTAAAATACATGATATTTTAAAATATGAAATAAAAATCAAATATTTTATAATAGATATTAATATTGAATTCAAAACACAAACTCGTATAAAAAAGTTAATGAGAATAAAAAAATAACAAATATAGAGAATTCATTAATGAAATGGATTTAGGTGTCGTTTTCGTTTTGAGCAGAGCTTTACAAATTACCTCGATCAACATTGCCATTATTTTTAGCAACAAAAGAAGAAGAAGAGATAGCTCAAATGACTACTATTCTTTGGTTATGTTTTAGAAGTAGTGATGGTGGAACTTAGCCCCCCTAATCTAAATTTCTGGCTCCGCCCTGGTTGGTTTGTGGGATATAAGTTCATTTTTTTAATATATTGTATTTAAGTGCATCTTTACATGGAATTTAAGTGCATTATGGTTATATATAGAAATTGAAGTGCTGGTCGAATTATTTTTACTTGTATGAGTTTGTGGTGGGATGTTGGATTTTATATGGATTTTAGCATAAGTTCATTTGTTTTATAGAATATTTAAGTGAATTTGAAGTGATGTATTATATTTTTTATCTATTAGATGTACCATCTATCTTGGAGGGTAGGTTCTCAGGCCTGGGGATGGGTCGACCAATGCTTACACCCGATCAGGTTACGGTGATCCCAGTTTCTGCCATGGATTATTCATCTTTCACAATGTATGATATCAACCTCTATATGAAGAATGATGACGGGTACATCATCGGAGTTTCGGCGGCTAGGAGAGAGGATTATACTTGGACTGACCGCACAAAGAAAATCTACAAATATGCTGATCCTTTATATTCTCCTTGGTCTTAGACATCAACTTTGCTTTGGATAGACATCTTATGGTGAAAAAGAGCTTGTTGTTAAGAATTATGTGGTAAAGAAGTTTATATGGTTAATTCAAGTTTTTGAAGAAGGCGGCGGAAAGAAGAAAGCAAAGTTCTTTCAAATTAAATTGGTTTAGTTTGTTGTGTCCAGTAGGCTGAATACTTTTGGTGGTATAATTCTAACTATGATACTTTTGGTGGATTAATTATGTAATTTGAAGTTAATGGTTAAATTTGGTTTAATTATTATACATGTATACATTTAGAATTGCTAATTTTGTGGGGATCAAACTTTTTGCCCTCGTTTCTCATACATACTAGCTCTTAGCTTAGTAGATTGATAAATTAGATCAACTTTCAACATTTGCTTCAGATTCTGGCATCTGATTACATTGATATATGATAATAGCTTGGATTTGGAAGTTGGAAAGCAATTCAATTTCCTGCTGAATTGAAATCTCTATAGCAACACCCAAACTAAATGGAACACCTTCATCAAATCTTATTTGCATGTGTCGAGGGCGTTGTCACATTTGCAACCATGGCGTGGAGAATATCAAGCATGTTTTTGAGTTAATGCACTTTCTGTTGGAAATACTAGGCCCTCGTGTGTACTTTTAAAATTTATAAACGCAGCGGAAGACTAAAAATACAAACATGTATTTTATAAAAACATGCACACGATTAATATTTCCACCAAGATCCAATTACACCATGATAGTTGTCATAAAAGATAGATTAAGAATAATACCTTTTGAGTAGATGAAATCGCGTAGGATGAAACAATATTCAATAATATGAATATCTCTACAGTTGATCCACACGAACACTTCAAACAATACCCGAAGGTTGCTAGACCTTAATCACCTAGATCAAAACTACCAAACTCCTAGCTTGGTCTTTTTAATCCTCCCAACCAAAAACTAAAGAACTTAATTTTGTAGGAACGGAAGATCGATATTTGAAACTCATAAAACAATGTCCTTTAAGAAAGTAATCAAACTTTCTCTTAACCGGCCATCCTTTTGTTTTAGTCCGAATGGATGATTAAATAGCTGCCGAATCCTTTCTATTATGTAGTGTGAATCATACACACATATTATATTAAAAAGAAAGCTGCCCAATCCTTTTCATCACGTAGCCATCCTTTTTGTAGTAGTTAATCAATTTGATTAAGTAGCCAAATACAAAATGGCTTTGGATGTATCCATATCAACTAACTTTCAAACATGAATTAGTTAGTACCTTTTGCTAGGATATTATAATTTATATATTAATTAATAAACTATTTATTAATTAAATACTTTGGTGATTATAAATATATGTATACAATATACATATATCCGGATATCTAAATGTTCTTTGTGTGTGACCCCGTAGGCTCGTGTGTAAGCGGTAGTATAGTTTTGCGTTATGACGTACACACTAATCCAACAAACTCCCACTTGTGTATGGCATATCATCTAGAAAACTACACAGACAAGTATTTGCGTCTAGCAACACATCATTGCCCCCGAAAACACACGAGTGTTTGTTTCAGCTAAACGAACGATCATTATTAAAATAATGATATAATGATTGAGTGTCAATTGTCCCTTTATTACCGATACCTGGTTGACATGAGACATGGATCGAGTCATTCTCATTTGTCAACAAATTCTGTTTCTCGATATAGAAAAGTCGAATGCGATCACCAAGTTAAAATTGATCAACAATCAATATAGCTTGGGCACGGCCGTGTAAATATCCATTCATTTTCATCGAGTGGCCCAGTGGTATCATTCTCTCACATAGAGAAATAAATCTCATCTTGATTTTATGTGCACATCACATACTTCATATCATACCTAATGATGGCTTTTATAACTACCTTGTTCAGGATAGCGTTTAACCACATCAAAGCATAACATGTCATATAATCAGCAACCAACATACAAATCTCAGGTCTAAGGACACAAAGACATAATCACTTCGAGATTCACTGTTGACACCGATCCATGTAGTGACATCTCGTGATTTGGGTCACTCCAATATTCATTAACAATGAATACATATGAATTTTGGCCTCAACAAGTTAACTATTCACCATCAGTGAATAAAACCAAAACTTCATATTAGTCTTAATTCATGTTACTCCAATAACATGACCGACTATGGAGATTTTGAATAATCAACAATTATTCATGGATTAAACATGCTAATATAGAACACAGTATTATAAATGAAGTCAATCATACCAAGTATATCAATTCATTAATATAAAACTGCTTAATGTTCCAAAAATATCCAAATACTAAATTTCAAATGAAAAAGAACAGCGACTTAACTAAGTCCAATACACTACTAGCATGATCATCATGCTTGTTATGTGTCATGGGCTTCGTGAGCGAGTCAGCCACATTTCATCCGAGTGAACCTTAAGAATACATCTTTTTCTCCACTGTGTATTTGCAAACTCATTATGGCACCACATAATCGCTTGGTGCAATCTTCCAATCATCAGACCCTCAAACTTTAAAGAGCTATTCGAGATCCACAAACACCCATTGCTTAACCCAGCGAGAAACAATCATGTCAATCTGGTGGTGCTCGCTTATTGCTGGATAATCTGGAGATGTCGCAATGATTGTGCTTTCTCAAATAAGCAACCCTCAATTCGCTTTGCGACTAAAGAAATCAAGACGACAAGCTTCATGTGGCTAACAAACAGATCCGTAAAACATCGTGTGGAATGGACCAAGTGGAACAACTTCAGTTTTTAGCTTTCCTGCACTTTAATTTCTAGCCTTCCTGCAGTTTTCTCAATTTCTAGTCTTCCTGCAATTTTCTCCGTGTTTTTTGTTATTTCCGTATACGGATATGCCTCTGCATATGTACTCTATATGTACTCTGCCTTGTAAACTTAGCATCTCGCTATTATATTAATAAAGCTTTTATGAATGTTCAAAAAAAAAGATGTTTAACATATAGTCAAATAATATTCAATATGTAAGCAATTGGTGAGACACTGAAATTCATGCGGTATTTTATTGTTTTCTGTTTTTATATATGCATGTGGAGTGTTGCTATAGTGCTTATTAAATTAATATAATTATATATTTTTTTTTTCCGAACATTCAAAATTTCATTAAGACAAAAACTAGCAAGGAGCTAGAAAGAGTACATGAACTAAAATACATGATCGTAGTGCATGAACAGATAAAAACTAAGCTACTGGGAAACTTGACCATTGTTGCCACGGGATTTTTGTCTTGGAGGGTCTGTTCGTTATCCAAAGGAAACTGATGGCTTTGATCTCCTTGACTGCATAGCGGAAGGACGGGGGCTTGTTGTTGAAAATGTAGTCATTTCTGATCTTCCATATGACCCAACAAAAGGCAAGTATGACCAGATTTAGGAATTGGCGCTTGCTAGGATCGATTTGAGTATCCAGGTGAGTTGTGAATAACTCCCGGATGTTGGATGGTTTGCTGATCGTGAGATTACACCAGGACAGAATATAAGTCCAAAGAGAGTCGGCAAAGGAGCAATGTAGAAACAAGTGAATTGCTGATTCATCGTGAGTGTTGCACATGGGACAAGTCAGCGAGTTAACCGGGATGTTTCGGTGAGTTAGTTGATCTGTAGTTGGAAGCCGGTTTATTTGTAGGCGCCAACCCATAACATTGATCTTTAGCGGTGCAAGACGATTCCATGGGAAGGACCAGTTCTTGGGTCCATGATGGGCAGATTGTATGCATTCCTTCAGGGATTTCATTGTGAAAGTACCAGATGGGTCGTGTTTCCATGACCATGAGTCATGCGTGTCCGAGAGGGTGACATGCGAGATCTGTGAGAGCATTGCTTGGAGCTGATGGGTTTCATTCGGAAATGTTGGAGGTCTTGACCAGCACCATTCCCACTGTGAGTATCTTCCCCTTGTAGTATAACGATCCTTGATGAGACATGCTTTGTACTTTTCAAGCTTGAAGAAATCAGGGAATGACTTGGAGAGAGGTTCGTTGTTGATCCAGGTGTCGATCCAGAAGCGAATAGATGCGCCATCACCTACTTTTCCTGTAATCATATTCTCAAGAGAGATGTTAAACGGACTGAGGTGGGAGTTTAGGTTGGCAATGCCTTTCCAAACTCCCACCATGTTGGGCTTGATGGGTACCGGGGAGCAATTGCGAGTCGTGGAGTGAATAGCCACGATCACACGGGCCCAGACTTTGGGGTTCGCTATGGAAGCGTCACCACCACTTTGAGAGAAATGATAAATTTTTGGTTTGCAAACTACCCAAACCGAGCCCGTCCGCATCCGTAGATGCAATGACAGAATCCCAAGAAACCCAAGGAATTTTCTTCCTTGAGGAGGATCCACCCCAAAAGAAAGACTTTCTAATAGACTCAAGTTTGGTAAGTACACATACCGGGGCCTTGAACAGGGAGAAATAGTAGGATGGGAGACTGTCAAGCACAGAACGGATTAAGGTGATTCGTCCCCCTAGGGATAAGGTTGAGGCTTTCCATCGCGAGAGACGGTTTTCAAAAGTTTGAATTACGGGCGACCAGTTTCGAATAAGGTTCATGTTGGAGCCTACAGTGAGGCCAAGGTAAGTTATCGGGAGTTGGCCTTTTTTACAGTTGAGTGTGATGGTGGAGGCAACAATGGAGCTTCGGGTGAGGTTTAATCCATAAAAGCAAGACTTGTGAAAGTTTACTTTTAGTCCAGATGCGATATAGAAACATCTAAGGATTTTGGTGATGTTGGCGATATGGGTTGAGGACCATGATCCAATAATCATGGCGTCGTCGGCATAGAGAAGATGGGTGATGGTGGGTCCGTTGTTTGGGAGTCTGGTCCCGGAGATAAGGCCCAATAAGGAGGCCCGATGGATCACGTTTGAAAACGCTTCCATGGCAATGATAAAGAGGAAAGGGGAGAGTGGGTCACCTTGGGGAACTCCTCGTTCACAATTGAACTCGCTGGTGGGACAACCATTTATTAGGACCGCAGATCTGGTTGATTGGAGAATGCCTTTGATCCATGAGATCCATCTGGTAGGAAAGCCCATTTGTCTCATGATGGATAAGAGGAAAGTCCAGCTTACTGTGTCAAAGGCCTTTTCGAAATCCAACTTTAAGCAGAATGCTTCTCTTTTGCTCTTCTTTATCCAGGTGATTATTTCATTTAGCATCAATGGACCATCAAGGATGTTCCTATCTGAGAGGAATGCTGACTGGGTTGGTGATATGATCTTTGTAATTACCTTTTTCAGCATGTTTGCAAGAACCTTAGAGATAGTTTTTTTTATGTAACCAATGAGTGTGATGGGTCGGTAATCGTTTAGGGATTTGACAGAGGATGATTTGGGGATGAGGGTGATAAAGGAGGAGCTGCAACCGTGGCTAATGGTGCCCGATGAGTGAAAATCGAGAAAGATATTAAGGAAATCCATCTTGAGTGTGTCCCAATATAATTATATATTCAGTAATAGCATACCACTTAATAGTCATTGGATAAGAAACATATCAACACTATTTTTTAAACAAACCAAAGACCATTACACGGTTTTACAAAACCATGTGCTGTCAGCTCCCATTGTAATATTTTTATATATATTATGATCTTTCATTCAAATTCCTCCCTATCTTTATCTCATAAGGGGCTACCTAATGCCCACCACTCATCCCCCAAGGACTAGTCCCTGTCAGCGCCACATCAGCAAAAAACACTCCAAGGACTAATCCCCCCAAAATGCACCCAATGCACTCATCCCTCAAAGACTAGTCTTGGACCCACTAATTTTTTTGTCTTCTTCTTTGTATATAGGATTAAAAAAAAAAAAAAAAAAAATTTCCCAAACACTCGTCCCTGCAGGAACGAGCCACCCGGACGAGACCCCCGAACGAACCAGGGACGAGTCCCACCCAACGGTGTGGACTCGTCCCTGGAGGGCGGACGAGCAGCCACACGAGGGCGCTGGGTACGCTCTAATTAGTAAACACACTTCAACTAACACACACACACACCCCATACGTACGACTTTCTAACTGTTTATTTGAAGTCGATGCATCTTAGTTTGATCACGTTTTCTAGTGAGTATTTTTTTTTTTCTTTTCGGTTTTAGTTATATCTGCTTTCTTACTACTCAACAATATTATTGATTGTATCTTTTTCAAAATTATATCCGCAATGAAAGCTTAAATTGCTGTTTGTTGATTCGTTAGTTTGCCTATATCGGCACTGATCTTGTGTATATCAGTGAGCATACTCATCACTCGTGGCTGTTCTTGGAATTGACTTTTGAAGAGCCATCACCGATTAGGACTTGTTTTCGTTAGATTGAGGAGTGGAGGCAGCAGGGAATGAGGCTCTATGTCTCTCATAGTCTAATAGCATAAAGTCTTCAATGTATAATTTAAGGTAAAAAATCTCTTTCAAATTTTCGTTTTCTTTTATCTTTTAATAATACATCATAATAAAATACGAAGTAACTCTTTTACTAATTTGTCAACATGGTTTATAGTGATGTGATTTTATAAGATATGTAGTTCAATTAACAATAAAGAAAAAGTAACACACAATTGAAATTACAATAAATCTACCATTATATTTATTTTTATTTTTTTTCTGCTACTTTACCTTCAACATACTTACTAAATATATAAATAAAAAGTTGACTTATATATCGCGTATTATATGTATATATATATGCGGTATAATATAAAAGAATAATTACCAGGGGATGAATCGGAGTTCCTCGAATCCAATGATCAAGAATTGGGAGAGCAATCTCGTGTACAAATTTTATGGATTGAAATCGGGCAGAGGATCATACAACGGAAATTCCGGTGGCCGGGGAATTTTCCGACAAGATCAATAGATGAGAATATTGCCTAGGATGGTTGATGATATTGTATAATTCAAGGATCGAAATTTCAAGAACTCGATCATCGTGCTGATAACGTGTTATAATATAACTAGAAAAGAGAAGAGAGAATATGCAGAGAGAATTTCTTATATTTGCAGAGAGAATTTCTTATATCATTTTCTATTGAATTTCAATCGATCGATCCATATTTATATACAAAATATCTAAAGAAACAAAACATTATACAAATAATTCTTAAGTAAATACAAATGATACATACAAATGATACATGTGGACCTATATGTCTGCTAACATTAATAAAAATTTCTTCTTTGCTGCATATTAAATTTTTCCATACTTAAATACTCAAAAGGGAATAGTTGACGAAAATAACCATACTCGTTAATTGTAGCTTGTAACCAATGTTATAAAACCGGCCGGTCTGACCGGACCACGGTTGGACCGGGATTTGCAAAAAAAAACGTTTTGATAGCCTCCAGTTGGATGCATGATAGTGAACCGCTTGAATCGGATTAAACCGCCCAGTCTGACTAGAACCGGAGTCGGATCAAACCGGTATTGAACCAGTCAACCCACACGACAGTTGTTTTCTGAAGCTTTATGCCGCCCAAACCATTGGTTGGTGGTTGTGTGTCTTCTGCAACTTTTCGCCGATGATTATTTTGGAAGAAAAGAGAAGATCGAGAAAAGTAAAATAAGCAAAACATAATATCAAAAAGTCAAAGAAATGTGGAAAGAGGAGATCGAGATTACTGAAAATGAAAGTTAAAAAGGTTTTGAAAGTATATACATATTTGGTGAAATGATTAATATGGATTTAATTGTCGGTTTGGGTTCCGCCACCCTATGTCCTAGCCACAAGCCACGTAGGATATAAACATGTATTAGTATTTGTTATCAAATTTGTAATTTGTTTATTAATACTTATATAATCTATGTAAAGAAGAGAAATGTCAAATACACAAACCAATTACAAACAAATGTCTATAATGTGACAAATTAAGAGAACCAATCAAATGCAAAATCATTTTTTCTTTCTTCATTTTCTCTCTTCCTCACTCATGAGTTTGTATAAATGTGTTTGTAATTAGTTTGTCATGATAATAATAAATATTTAATTTTAGCTAAACGTAAATGTAAATTTTTGTTATTATGGAAACAAAGGTCATTTAAAGAAAAATATGGCAAGTATTTTATAAAAAACAAACCAGCCAAATATTATATCAAATTTATTTTACTTCTAAAAACTATCAAAAATATAAAAGTTGAAACTTTAGTATTCTTGTGAAGAGTTTGCCAAAAAAGATATCTGTATATTGAAAAAAAATGCACGTATTGTTGTATTTTGGTTGAATGTGGTTATCTTTATATTATGTCTTTTGTGTTATAATTTGATTTAATTTTGGATAATGAATGCTTTATTAAATTTATATTGTATTTAAATTATAATTCTAATGGCATTATGTATATTTCGTCAAAAAACCAGTCCAATTATGGTTGAACCGATCCGACCGGTCCGACTTGTGAATTTTTATGAGTCCGGTTTTCAAAACATTGCTTGTAACTATAACTTTTAGTTACAGTTTAATTTTGTAGTTTTAAACAAAATTGTTACCTAACATTTTACTTTTTAGAGGTATTTGCTATGATTATTGTAATTGTAACTTCATGAGATATATTTGTGTAATTATAAAAATTAAAAATTTCATTCAAATTAAAAAATTTTAAATGCTATTTTTGTTTCATTTTGGAGCTTGTTTTTTAAAATAAAAGCAGAAGAGAAATACTTTTAAAATAAAGGGGAAAAAGAAAGGGCTTCGTTGTTGGGTGGATTCAAGTTATAGAGGTTGTAGATGAAGAGATATTGTTGATTAGTAAAGGTGGTGAGTGATTGTTGTATGTAGTAAGAGGTATAGGAAAAGATTAAAATTCATGATGAAAGGAGATTTTCAAAAGTTTTTTGTCTATGAGTACTAAAAATTCAAATAGTTAAAGTAAGTGTCTCCTTTATGAATTAACCTCACAATATGTACTACCTATTCAATTTTTCCTTTTTAAAAAACTTGTGTGACACACAACCAGATTAGCATTGCCAGCCCTTTTAATTTGACATGAATTTGGTATAATATATAATGTAATAATACACATCCAAATCAACAGTTACCACCTAAAACTTTTAATCATAATAAGCTGCCATTTATTTATCTATTTCTATGTAATACTACAATTACGCAATTTCTTGCACAAATGGCATCAAAAGATGACTAGATACTCAATTTTCATAAAATTTCAATTCAAAATTATATTTGATCGTCAGCTTTATGTCATATGCTCCAGCTATAAGAATTTTCTTGGTGTTGGATGCCAAATTTGAGCAGGTTAATAGTTCTCATTTAATCTCTTCGAGATTTCGAATTGAGTTTATTTATCGGTGGTAGTATAGATATTGATACTGTACTGTTTCTGGGCTATTCAAGCTTCAATCTCCAAGTCCAAGACTATCAGGAGGCAGAT
>CM067172.1:22514906-22557502 GCA_034093135.1 Erigeron breviscapus | reverse complement strand
GCTTCAGTACCAGTTGTTTTTGCTTGTTCATCAGTGGCCAGCATAACTTCCTTTCCTTTATTCTCATTCCCCCTATCAACAACATCATCAAACTGTTCAATAACATGTTGCTGGTCATCACTTTCATCTGACCCAACAACAGTTCTTTCAACCAACTGTCTTGCACTCACTGGACCTGGCAGTCTTGGTGCAGGTGCAAGGATATTCCTTCTTTCCCTTTCCCCCTTGGCAGCATCGAGACCTGCACGAATAGCTGCCCAGTCTTCATTACTGGAGGGCAAACGGGCTAGAGGCTGCCACGTTTGTATATCCTTGCACTCTTTGAAAACTGTGCAAATCATCCGGAAGGATCTCCACAAGTGGTTAATTTCTTGAGACTGGGTCAAGACATTTGCAGCAGTTTGGTCCTGACCAGTCTTCAAGTCTTTCAATAGCTTTGAATCTTCATCTAAACCTTTAACCATATCCAGAGTAGGTTAGGCTATCTGATAGTTCTGATCATTTAACCAATAACCATACTCAAAAAGGAATGTATATATCTTATACAATAACAATGAGAAATTTAACCTGCCTCCTAGTGTAAACAATGGCTAAATAGTGATTAGTGATTATGTGTGTGAGAGAGAGAGTTAGAGAGAGAATGGGAGAAAGGGAAATTCTATTTCAAAGGTTAATTACAAATGAGAGGTGAGGGGGTTTATATAGGCATGACATTTGCATTAAACCCCCTCCTAATAACAAATAAGTCCTTTTCTAATTACAACTAAATCCTTCCATACTTAACTAACATAATTAAAGGACAAATCTATTACAAGAGTACAAAACACGCACTAACAATTAATTAAAGCTAACAATCTCCCCCTTTAGTGCGGTTTTGTGAAGGTTCATCGTCTAGTCCTTTTCTTCTTTCTTTGTCTTCTGTTTCTTTTCTTGGTTGACGATTCGGGTTTGTCTTGATGAGTCCTTTGATCATTGAGGAGCCCTTTTCTTGTATTCACTGAACTTCTCTTTCCAGAGGCGCTTGGGAATGAAATGAAATTTCGGATCAGATGGTCGGTTGGGGGTTCTATGATATGGATCTTTAAATAAACGTGATGAGCCCATTTGTTGAAAATCTTCAATGTTGAGTAGACTTTGTAGCTTTCTCTTTATCTTTATCGTCTTCGAGCAACTTTGACTTTTTGAATTCTCAAGCATTCTGTGAAAGCGAAGGCGAAGACTTGGGTTTCTTGTGGAAAGCGGAAGCTTGGCTTAGTGTTGAGTGTAGAACTTGACTTGATTCTTACATTACAGTCGTTGATTGTCTGTCTCTCGCTCCCCCTCAAACACACAAGTTTCTCAATAACAGATAATTAATCCAGAAAATGGTTTGTCGCTTTAGCTCCCCCTCAACTTGTCATATGAGCGAAATCTTCTCTAAATCTTGCCCCCTCACTCAATCACTCCTTTCAAAATATACAATAAAAACATACTAAAAGATCCAAGACTAATTTTCCTTTTAGCTCCCCCTCAACCCGGGCATAATTTTTGGAGCAAAGAATTAGACAAGGCAATGTGCTCCCCCTCAAAAGGATAATCAATCTCTGACGCTTTTCTCCCCCTCATGATGAACACATGTAACGTGTTCATCATGCACAATGATTGATGACAATAACGGTAAATGAAAGGTATAACTATGAAGTAACAGTACGAATTACAGAACAGAACAATTATTACAAAGTTTGTGAACAAGATGGACTAGTCCTAGAAGGATTTGATCTATCTAGAGCATTGGTCTATGAACTATCCACTCTTGTTTTACAGAAGTTGATTTCCCATCAAGCTTGACTTTCCTAGAAGCATGCAAGTATCTATCCTTAGGAAGCCATTTACTTTGACAATTTAAGCACAAGTGACCTGAAACATGAACATTTTTAAGGTTAGTGGAAGACTGTGTGTTCTTGACAGGTTTCTTCTTGATGTTCTAATCAATAAAATTGTTTTGGACAATCAATCAAAAGAACTTGTTTGCAACAAAAGATTTCTGAACTTAACCATGAGTTGCGAAATAAGTCCACCATTTTTGTGAGCAAAAGGAAAGAACGAATTTTTGTGCTCAAATCAAGTGTCTTGAAGACAAGTGTTTGCAACTTCAGTCAAACGAAACATTTTTGACCAAGAGAATCTCCGATCTTGAGATTGAATTGCAAACACAAACCAAATCTTTTCAAACTCAAACTCATTCTTCTGTCTTTCCCGACCCACCCAATGAAGTTGTTAAAGTTTGCATTCAACCTGATTGTCCTATATGTGAAGTTGTGAATTCCCCTGTGCAAACTAAATTTGATGTTGTTAAGACCATTGAGACCTCAACTCAGACTGATCCTGATTTTGTATGTGACGAGATTGAGGTGTCTAAAAGTTTTACAAAATCTGAGTCATCCAAACCAAAAGTTGATGTTCCAAAGAGGGTTTACACGAGTAAATCTTCAAAACCTTTTGAAAGAAAGGTCTCTCAGTTTACTAATTACTCCTTGCAAAAGGGTAAGAAGTACTCTAAGAAACCTATTTTTGATGGAACGGCTACTTTTGTGTCTTTTCTATCCTTCGAGGATAATTCTGAACACATTTCTCAAGCAAAATCTCAGTTGACTAAATCTATATGGAAACCGATTTCTAAAGATAAGTCAGTTGAGTCAAAATCATTCAAATATTCTTTTTCTGAGCTTTTTGATCTTGCACCAAAACCTGTGAAAACAGTTGTGCAAAAAGTGAATGATTTTGGTTCGAAAAATCATTTTTCAACTCAATCTCCCAAGATTGAAAGTTTTTCAAAGAAATCAAATGATTTTTCACCGTTGCTTCCACGAAAAATCTTTTCAACTAAAACACCGGGTTTTAGTTCTCCGTGGAATGCAACGTCGATTCATCAAATCGATGAGACTTACATTTGGTCTTTTAAAAAGTCAAAAACCATTGGAACCAATCTCAAATGAATTCCAAAAGTGATTTCCAAATGATTTGATGAAAGGTGGCTTATGCACACTTCAGTGTATAACCCGTGCTAAAACCGTTTTCGCAATTTCTTCATTTTTAGAAAACTCCAAAAAGATTTTCATTTTCTTATTTTTGAAAAATCTAAAAAGATTTTCTCTTTTCATCTTTTTTATTTACTTTTTCTTTTAGTTCTCACAAAGTATTAGGATGAGATGCAAGGCATCGAACGCCTTTGTGTACTGCCTTTGTAGTCTCATTTGTAATATTTGTGAGCAACTTTCAAACTTTTTACTCACCCTTTATATGCAAAAACCATTTGCTCAAAATCATGCATATATTTAGGGGGAGTTTCTTTATTAAACCAAAACCTCCAAGTGTTCAAACTCGTTTGCCATTTTCAAACACTTTGGAAGATTTTCAACCACTTTCGATCATCTTTATTGAAGTTCGGTGTTAGATTTGCACATGAGAGTTTAGGTCACTCATACAAACTCCATGATCTTGTCATCGCCGATGAGATCTAACCCCGGAGTTAAAATCTCAATTTTAGATTGTGAGGGTTTATGAGCGTGATGATGTTTGTGCAAATAGGACATGAGGGAGTAGTCGAAAAGTGAGAGGTTAAGGTTAAAAATATGATATGAGAAAAGGCTAAAAGAATTGAAAGCCCTCCCCAAAATTCTCAAAACGCCGGGTCAACACGTTCCTATCGGATTTCATTTGTTGATTTCTCGATATTGAAGAAGACTTCATGGACCCAGTGAAGCAATGCACATCTTTTCCTAACCACTCAAGTATTTTTTAACAAATGCTTGTTTTATTCTTACGGAGATTTTCACATTTCTATCGACTCTTCATTTAGAAGATGTTGATATTGAAAAAGGGAGACACTCTGCTCCGGTCCCCGACTTCATTTGATCACTTATCAAGTCTAGAGCGTACTTGAAATATATTTTTCATTTGACTAGGACACATAGAGTCATTATATGTCTTTGTGACATTGCATATCTTTGTGATATTGCCGGAACATTCGTAGTGATATCTAATTTTTGATATTCCACGATGATCGAATGGAAATCCTACCAATGCTAACATCTTTTCCAACGTTGAACGTAGGTCTCACATTTTCATTTTATGAATTTGTTGAGTTAACGAGAAGTCTATGTGACCTCGGATTTATTTATTTCCCAAAGTCTTTGAGGAAAGTTAAACATGGTTATCGATACGCCTTTGTGACACTGACCATGTTCTACATTCTTTAAAGCAATCTATTGGTTGAAAAGCCATAGACCGAACCATTTAGAGATAAGCTTTGTGCATTTCTCGATGATAATGGGAAGTCCTAAAAATAGTAATCGTATTTTTAGGCCACACCATTAATCCTTTCGATTTTTTGTTGTGTCAACGGATTATTTTTATCCGGATTTCATTTCTCTTCACACAAACACAAAGAACACAAACACCATATTAAAATCTTTTTCCTACAATGCAACTTCTAATTCTAGTTCACCAATAGGTTCATTGGGAATTGGGTTGGGTTGATTTGTTTACATGTGGTTTGTTTTCATCTACCGTTTATGCTATCAATCATTATTGTATGATGAACAAGTTTCACATATTCATCATAAGGGGGAGAAATGATTAGATGATTGATTGATAGATGAATTTCAAGGTTTTAGGTAGAATTTGATTAGGTAGAATTTGATTGGTAGATATTGATTGATGATAATCGTTTTGATTGGTTGTTCGAAAGATCATTAGTTAAGGTGAAGGGAGTGAATAATTATCTTGAAAGTTGTAATATTGTGTCGAGAAAGTTGAAAGATTGTTTTTAGAAGATAATATTCATGATGATTTTAGTTTTGGAAAGTACATGGTCGATAATAGAAAGATTTGTTGGAAAAATGACCATTGTTCGATGATGAGAAGAGTTTGAGATTGAAAAGAGATTGTTCATTTAAGGGGGAGCAAGAGTGAACTCATCAAATGCTTAAGTGATAATAAGTTGCTCCGAAATAGTTGTTTGTTTGAGGGGGAGCAAGAAATTGAAGATTATTTGATAACTTTCCCCGAGATAGTTGATTGTTTGAGGGGGAGCAAGAATTAATTGATCAAAGGATCAAATGCTCCAAGATGATTGTTGATTCGAAGACAAGTTAGATCAAGAAATGAAGTTTCATGGTCAAACCAAATTTCCGCATTCCAAAACCAAGCTTCCGCAATGCCAATAGAATTCAAAGATAACCAAGCTTCCGCATCTCAAAAGAATTCAAGCAATTCAAAGTCAAAACCAAGCTTCCGCACTCTATTCAAAGTTCAAGTTACTTCTCCAAGCAACATCAAATTGAAATCAACATTCAAAAGTTCAAGTTGTTAAAGCTTAAAAGTTACAAAGATTTCAAAGATGCACCCAAAGTATTCAAAGTTGCAAGAGAAGATTAAGATTTAGAAAGTCATCGTCAAATGTATATGATTGTTGAGAAGATTCAAAGTCAAGGTTGATACAAGACGTTGAAGACAATGAGAAAGTTTCAAAGTCCACTCAACATTGTTTCAACGTCTTGTATCAACCTTTACTTTGAATCTTCTCATCAGTTATATACATTTGACGATGACTTTCTAAATCTTAATCTTCTCTTGCAACTTTGAATACTTTGGGTGCATCTTTGAAATCTTTGTAACTTTTAAGCTTTAACAACTTGAACTTTTGAATGTTGATTTCAATTTGATGTTGCTTGGAGAAGTAACTTGAACTTTGAATAGAGTGCGGAAGCTTGGTTTTGACTTTGAATTGCTTGAATTCTTTTGAGATGCGGAAGCTTGGTTATCTTTGAATTCTATTGGCATTGGGCTCATCCTGATTATTTAAATACCGATGACGATGCATTATTTACAATTCAACACCAAGGGGGAGATTGTTAGCTTTATAAATTATGTTGTTGAATTGTAAACTTCTATTAGTGGAAGGGGCATTAGTGTTAATTAGTTTCATGGTATATAAACCCCTTCCACCCCATTTTGTAATTAACACTTTCATATTAATAAAATCTATTCTATACAAATTCATGGTTTCTCTCAAAACACACACAAACACACACTAGATCTAGATTTACCATATATCCACAATCAAGCTCAAATCTATTGCTTTCACTCACCTTTGAATGCCTGTGATTATCACCCGTTACTTGATCAGCCTCAGCAGTGCTGGTTAACAAACCTTCAGAACATATCTTTCCGGTCGTAGAACATACCGAGCCTTTGTGGTGTTTTGAAAAGTCTGGAAACTGAACTTGCTCGGAGGTAAACACTACATTTTCTGGACATTCTGCTTCAGAACTGCCAATCTCATGTATTTTTGAACTTTCACTTACACGCTCTGATCTCTGGTCAACCTTTGACAAACAACCGCTTACATTAGTTACTTCCTTCTCAATAGCTGAAGTCAGAGATTTCCCTGTTTTTATACTCGTTAGGTTATGTGAAAATTTGTTTTCAACAGAAACGCTAGTATCCAAAGTGGTGGTTTTGCCAGGTGAGCTGAACTTGAGATTGTTTCTATATCCTAAACATTCAACCTCCTTCCGGAAGCTTTCATATCCAGGTTTCAGATTACTTTGGCGTGTACAAACTTCTTTTTCCATACTTTTCAACCAATCGGATTGTTTAACATTCAGATCAACAACAAGCTGAATCCCATCTTTTGCATGAACTTGATATTTAAAAAATGGCACTACTGTAGAAGATTTCATGGAGGCAGTGTGAGATGAAAATACACCACCATTACCAATTTTATGTTGAAAAAAAGGTCTATTTTCTTTCTGAATCTGTTGGGTTTGTGAAGGCCTTACGGGCCTGCTGGTTCTATTTATTGATTAGGAAGCCCTAATTGGTTTCCTTGTTCAACAAGCAAGAAACCCTAGTTGTCCTCCTATATATACCCATCAATTGTAATTGTAATTTGAGATGGTTCAAAGCATCAATAAAAAATTCCTAGTTGCAGCCGGTGGATTAGGCCCCCCACTGGGGCCGAACCACGTTAAATCTCGTGTGTCTTTTATCTATTTTCTGTTTTATCTTCTTGTTTAATTGCTTCCGCTGTGCTTAAGACTAAGGTTGTTCCTAACAAGTGGCATCAGAGCTAAAGGTTCGATTAACGGGCTGCTATCTTTGCCGATTAGGGTTTGGTTGCCTTCCCTTGTTTGCTGTTTTCTGCTGCTGTTTGCTGCTGAAATCTGTTGTTCAGCCGCTATTTGCTGTTTTCTGCTTCTGTAATCTGCTAGTTTAGCTGCTGGAACTGCTGTTGCTGGTTCTTCTTGATTCGATCTGTTTCTGGGTCTGGTTTGCAGTTTTTTTGCTGCTGTTCCGCCGCTGTTTCACCACTATTAACCGACTGTCGCCGCTGTTGCAGCTGTCTTTGTTGTTGTCAGCCGCCGCCGATTGGAACTCTGTTAGGGTTTCTGTTTTTTGGGGTTTTGGTGGTGAGTGATCGATTGGAAGATGATAAAAGCACTGTTTTGGTTTTCTTGTTCGAGGAGGTATTGGCTACTGTTCTTGGTTACCACCGTGACATTCTTGTTCGTCATTGATCAGAGGTTGAGGTATTGTCTCTGTTCAGTTTATTGTTTGAGTTGTATCTCGGGTTATTCTGATTCACGATTAGGGTGTGTTTTTGTGGGTGGTTGTTACTAAGTTTGTTGCTGTGATATTACCTTGATCGATTAGAAAAGAAAAGAAGATAAATACCATCGTTTGAAGTTAGTCCATTGAAACAAGGTATTAGGTTGATTAGGGTTAAGCCTTTGTTCGACCGGGTATATACAGGTGTTTTGGAGTGGATTGGATTTCTGTTGGATGTGGTACCGTTTTTGAAGAAAATAGAACTAGCAGGTTTGGAGTGCTTTGTATTTTGAGTATTCCTGTTCCGGGGTTGCTAGTGTCGACACGAGTGAAAAAAGTTAGTCAAGTCATGGAACTAACGCTTGTTTTCTCTACTGCTGTTATTGATCGTTTGCTATTAACTGGTCTGGAACTGTGGATGTTATTCCTTGTTCAGTTTTGATCGGTGGTTTGACTTTTGAGTGGATCTTTGTACTAGTATTGGGTGAAGGTTTTCGCTGGTTGAATACGAGTGGAGATTCGTCTCATGAAATCTAGTTTAGCGTGGGTCGGAATAACAGGGAAAGTGGGAGCTGTGCGTAGTTGACTTATGGGGTTGAGGTTTTAGAGTCGGCCGAGATTGATAAAATCCTGCTTATGAGAATGTGTCTGGGTTGATGCATTGGGATCATTGGAAGGCAGTGAAGACTCTTGTTACAGATTCTGGTTTGCTTCATTTTATGTTACCTACTGTAGTGAAGCACGGGTGAATCTGTTGTTTAGACTTTTGGAGTGTGCAGATTACTGCACTACCGGAAGAATTGAACCAACTTTCGGAGAAAAGTCTTGGCTCGCGGATTCGAGAGTTATACGAGTCTGGTGCGCGGTAGAGGACTCTGGGACTTTCAGGTAATCTGTTCGAGCGTATTCGGAGGTTTGAACTTGGACGGGATTTTGTAACAGTGGGAGCATGAGGAGTGTGTTGACATATGTTGAAATCGACGTTGAGTTCTGAAGACCAGGGTTCCGAATGAAATCTCTCCTGTGATGCTACCGCTAGTGGAGAGTGTTGTTGTTCCTCTGGAGTCTCTGGAGCCGGTATTTCAAATCAGTGGGAGCCGGTTGAGATTGAGGATGAGTCATTGGTGGTCTTTGCCATGACTGGGTCACTATGGTTGACTGTATTGGAGCGGTTTACAGCTTCAATGGGCCTTTCAGGTGACTGATGAAAAGGGCCGCTGCAACTAGGTACACTTGGGATGCATGGATTGAAGTCTGGTTTGTTCTTGGGAGTTGGACCTGCGAAGACTTCTGTTCCTATCCGTTTTTATTGAAATCTTAGCTTGTTTATGGAGAACGGAAGACTTAGAAAACTTCTGTTGTTGAGGTTTTAGTTTGTTCTTGGAACTGGAGGCTTGGAAGATTTCTATTATCTGAAGATTACTAGAGTTACTGTTTGACCGGGATATTGTTTGCTTGAATGGCGGGGTGAAATTTATCGCAAGGCCTTCAAGTGGGAGATTGTTGGGTTTGTGAAGGCCTTACGGGCCTGCTGGTTCTATTTATTGATTAGGAAGCCCTAATTGGTTTCCTTGTTCAACAAGCAAGAAACCCTAGTTGTCCTCCTATATATACCCATCAATTGTAATTGTAATTTGAGATGGTTCAAAGCATCAATAAAAATTCCTAGTTGCAGCCGGTGGATTAGGCCCCCCACTGGGGCCGAACCACGTTAAATTCTTGTGTCGTTTATCGTTATTTTCTGCTTTATCTTCTTGTTTAATTGCTTCCGCTGTGCTAAGGCTAAGGGCAGTTCCTAACAGAATCTTGCTCTCAAAAATGGAAGATTTAACTGTATACTTATAAGCCTCTGGCGAGCATGATGACAATTTCTCTTTGCTTTGTAAACGCGGTGATTTTCGGATACAGGTCTTAACTTCAGCTCTCGGAACCTGCAATTACAGATAGCTCAAATGGATAAAACAGGGCCTGCATTTTAATCACTGGATTTAGCATGACCATGAGACTTTGTAATTTTCCTACAGGTGGCAAACTAGGGAGGTCGGCAAATTGCATAACATGTCAAAATGGGTCAAGTGGGGTTGACCAGCATCACTTTTGAACGACATTTCAAAATGTTTAGTTGATAAATAGTGTCGAAAATGTTTGACAAATGATATATTCCTTCAATATTGCCTCTATATGTGGAAAAGACAAAAGTGACTATTCAGTTATGATGCATATAAACTAATCTAAGTATTTAAGTAGCTTTCGTAAAAATTTATTTGAATAATTATTCTCATCATCCCTCTCATTTACATTTTTATACATCCATGTACTAGGACTCTCTCATAAATATGCTTCTAAAATATAAAACAATTAGTATATTGATGCATCAAAAATTCACCTGTACAAGGTTCTAAGTTCTAACAAAGAAAAATATAGCATATTTAGTGCCTTCATCATAAAATGTAGCAGTCATTGGCAAAAGAGAAACTCAAAAAGAGTGAACAATGAAAGAGAAAATACCTCAACATAGCCTTCCTTATCCATATGATATATTCGCTCATGGCTATCAGTTTGAAACTGAACGTGCAAGTGATCCTTGTCCATAAGTTGGCTGATGTTTTGATAGATATGCCTCAACCAGTATATATCAAAATATGTAGTGCCACTGTAGTACTAAAGCTTTGAACGCATTACTTATGGTTGACCCTGGTATAAACTTAAAGCAGTTAGTGAGTTAGTGGTTTATCAAGGTGTGTCACAGACTCTATCATAGCATTATAATCAGTTTTCAGACATATCATATGTACTCTGGTTCGCATTTAAGGGTTTAACGGATACAAGTAATGCAGAGAAATCCGGGATATACGAAATTTCATTAGATTGGCATACCGCATACAGCCTTAAGCTTATGAGTTATAGGTGGAAAATGGGTGGGTAGAGTAACTGGCAAGTTACCAACAAAAAGGCCTATCGAAATTGATTACAATGTAAATCGTAAACATACCTACTACAGTAATAATAGTCACTTGTAACACACTTATCCAATTGTCCACAATATAAAATCGCATACCAACAAATGACGGCATATAATCAAAGTCATAACATTGAATAATAACGGAAACATACATAGATGCAATCCTGGGAAGAAGTCGATTTATGACATAGTAAACTCAGCTAGCGGGTAAAATCAATATATATTATTAAACCTACACTTCACTTTGCAGTTAGGAGGTTACCACATATAATGATTTCAGTTTGATTTTAAGACTTCATCATTTGGGACTTGAAAGACTTCATTACTCATTTATTACAATGTACACTTCTACCTCTTACAAACTTAAAAAACAACTTCATCCAAAGGATTGCAAAGTAGAAACTAAAAGTTGATACTTGATAGTAATATACCAAATAACCTATCTTGGGAACAAGTTATAATTAGTCTACTTTTTATGCCCCTTGCATACATGGTAATTTAAGTAACGCAAAATTCTACAAGTTATTGAATAACGAAAAGGGTGACGAAAATCGAATAAAGCAAAGGCGATTGTCAGATTTCAATTCAGCAGACACAAAACATACACTAAAACAAACTAGGGTTAAGTGTTTGAATATGCATTCAACAATCATAGTTTACAATGTACCGTCTTGGTACCCAAAACGCACACCGCATAGAACTCATGCACATTAAGTCACCATCCTCATACATGGATCACAAGATATAGCTTATCTACTTGCTTTTGCAAGTTTTGAACCTGTGACCTCTAGTTTTCTTTTGTACCTATGTGGTCACATGATAGCGGTACCATTGGGGTTTCACCCCATGGGTACCAACAAACTATATATATAAAGATTAATGGAGGGAACTCCTAACCCGTACCACAATTGGATACACATCGACTCACCCCGTATGAGTCATATGATGGATACAATATATATATATATAATATATATATATATATATATATATATATATATATAATATATATATATATATATATATATATAGGGTAGGGTTAACGTGAGAACCACAAATATGGAGAGAACCGTGAGAACCACTAGTTTCCCTCCCTCTTTCTTCTTTTTGTGTGGTTTTTTATTTTTTTAATTTTTATTTTTCATTTTTTGAAACTTTTTTTTGTTTTTTATTTTCTTTTAACAAAAACCCATTCCAAAAAAAAAATAAAAAAAAAAATTTTTTTTTTGTAAAAAATCATATGGGTTACGTGTTAAGAAAACGTATGGATACGGTACGGGCGTTGCCCTCATCCATTCTAAAGGGGTTGTCACCGGACGCATATGGGAATGGTATGGATTTGATGGGCGGCGATACAAGAGATGGTGACGGTTGTTACGGTACGGGCGTAGCCCTTAATTCTAAGGGCAAAGCCCTTAGAGATGATTTTTCAATGGTTCTCACGGTTCTCACCATATATGTTGGTTCTCACTTGATCCCTTCACTATATATATATATATATATATATATATATATATTTAACTCGAAGTGAACCAAATCATCCCAAAAATGGATCTGGTCAAAAAATATCAAATCACATTACAAAAAAAAATCAAATATAAGCCACCTGCATGACTTATTTCATAACAATATCATATATATGCAGACATTTACTTTATAAAACAAAATTATATATTCAAAAAATTCACAGTTTATAAATAGCAAATATGTAAGTATTGATGGATGGGAACTGGATGTGGGTACGTAATGAAGTAGTGTGCTTAATACCGGAAACAAGAAGTTGTTGCCGGCGACGGGATTGTTCACCGGGAAAAGAGGCCGTGAAACAGAGTAATTTTGAGAGGAGCCAAAAGTTTTCATTTGGGTATTCAAATCCCCAAATTTTAATTTAGTGAAAATTGCACCAGAGCCCTTTAACTTTTAAGGTTATACTAGAATTATGTCAGCATGATCGATTGCGTGACTTTTAAAGTTCTTTTTAACATTTTTAGTTGGGTTAAGATTTCACTGAAAAAAACGCAAGTAAATTTTTTGACTGACCTGTTGGAAGGAATATCTACTCTTAGCCTCGGACCAGCTGATATTTTGGTTTTTTGTTTTATTGAGACCTTGAAGGGAAACATGTGTGTGGTACTAACAGAAGTCTCTCATCTTGTGTATTTAGGGTGCAGCTTCATAACCTGTCAAGTTGCTTTAAAAGCTGCTCTATGTGTGGCCAAATACGAGAATGTGTGTCTTGACAACTACACATGTTTATACCCTTTGCATTAAATATATTTGGTTTTTCTTGCACTTGGGGCCATTGAACTACTTGGAAGTATCCAATAGGTCATGCATAGTAATGTTATGACATCACGATCTATAAATATAGTTTTTAAACGTCTTTATTTGCAGTTTTGCTATATAAAAAAGAGTGGCGACGTACTTTATTAAGTGTTTGTTTTCTATTTCTATGTAATGACTTATTATGTTTTATTGAAATAATAATAATAAATTTTAATATTAAAAATGATGATGGGATAAATAGTTAGGATGACAATGTGCCATCTTCATTAAGCACCAACTTCATATAATGGTCTTTGTTAATTATGTTACAGATAAGTAAAATGATATTATTAGTATGTTAATTTTCTACTTGATAATGCTAATTAAATAGTTACTTTAGTGTTTTTTTTACATGATTTATTTCAAAAAGCAATTACTATTTGGGGACGTGACTAGTACGTGAGTATCTTGATAGTATTTTGGTTATCACAGAATAGCATTCTCAAGGGATTGAAAAACCTCCACAAGGTATCCAAGAAGTCAAACTTATAACTTTTTGATAAAATTATATACCTCGTGGTTTTAGTTAATTTGAATATGTTTTGACTAATTAATAGTAGGGTTTAGTATCTGGGAATGTAAGTAACTTTCACACTTTTCCTATTGTATGTAAGTATCAAAAATTTTGTACATTGTATGCAAGTATCTCGCTTAATTGAACGCTTAATGTAAAAGTGTATACGTGGCAACAAAATGAGCTGCCACGTAGAAGTTTTTGATTGGTCAACGTAAAAATTTTACATTAAGTGTTCAATTTAACGAGATACTTACATACAATGTACAAAAATTTTGATACTTGCATACAATAGGAAAAGTGTGAAAATTGCTTACACCCCCAAATACTAAACCCTTAATAGTATATATATAGCATTAAATACTGAAAAAATATTGTTACTAAAAAATTGATTTTTAAAACAAAGGATTTATGGGTGATTCTTGTTTTGCAGATTAGAAACTAATGATTTTGTGTCAAAGGATTTGAAGTAGAAATTTATGTTCGGTTAATCTTTTAAGTAGCTTAAATTAAATATTTATGACATTTGAGCAACATGTAACTGCAATTCGGTCACATTCGAATGTAGTTTAATACCATTTCCAATGTCGTAGTTGAAGTTTTATATGGTGATTTGTTATGTTTTTCCCGATCTTTGTTTGCTACAAATTTGGCTATTACAAATTACAAATAGTAACAAAAATCTGTTGTACTGGTTTGGTGTGGATTTTGCTCATTGCTTGACTGGTTTAATATTGTTTGCATAAATTTTTAGTGATATATAGTTCGAATGGATGTGTATAAATGAATTGATGATACATATGTAAATCTGGTTTGTTGTTGTGTCATTTTGGGTTCGGTACTGTATTACGACTTGCTTTTATGAACCATTCCGTTACGATCAGAATATCGACCTGCTTTTATAAACCATTCCTTTACGATCATAATGTCGTATATGGTTAGTCATTAAGAATGAATGACTCGTTCAATAGATAATTGCATTCCATTAAGAGAATTAATAGAGATATCTTACAATAATACTGATTAATTTATCCCAATTGTATATTAAACACATATTGATATATAAATTTTATACAATGTAATATTCTAAAGTGATTAAGTTTAACTAATACATAAATAATAATGAAATAGGTAACCAAAACAACTCCTAAGATATATATATATACACATATGTACGTAAGCTTCACCACAAACAAAAAAAAACTAAACTACCAGCCCTATGTCTCATTTTTTGTTAACCACAAATTTGTAATACATTAAGTAGAAGGTTGTTGGTAATAATACATACCTCAGAGAAAAAGGATCCGCTAGAAATCGTGGGTGTCGTAGCAAGAAAAACGAGTAGGATGTTTATTTAAGATTCTGAATTTAGTTGCTTCGTGTAGATTGATAGATGTTTGATGTGTTGTGAAGTTTTAGACGCTTATTCAGGTACGGATATTCTAGTTGCTATTAGGATCTTTTCGGTACAATTCTTTCCTTCAAAACTTTATTTGTTATATATATATATATATATATATTTATATTCTATATCATTAATATATTATATATATATATATATATATATATAATTATATTAAAACTGCCATTTGAATTCCTTAAATTATTTCAGCATTCCTTAGTATGTTTCATTCGAAATATTTGTTCGTATTCCGCTTAAAATCTTTCTTCACAAAATTTTGTTTATTAATTATGTCAATACTATATAATCTTTGAAATATTATTTGTTGTCAGCCTTTGTATAAAATTATTTATAATTGTGTCAAAACCATCTCTTGAAACTCAATTTGATAATAGTCCCGAAAGAGTTACGTTTTGGTGTTACATTTGATGCGGTGATTCGTACAAGTGTTTCCCAAATTTGTACACTCATATATGTCCCTCGATTATTGGCTCCGAAAAAGTAATACAGTCGCATATTATGAGTCATGATGGCTCCATTATATATTTGTGAGAATTAGGTGATGGAGATGTGGTTTTAAGTTTATATTTAAAATATCTCAAAATATATATAATTATTGTTTAATTGTCCGAAAATAAATTTTGTCATATGGAAACATATTTGATATATTTAAGTATATAATTGGTCAAAACGGTTTCTTAAGATATGCATATAAGAGAGTCTATCCATGGAGGTCCCATGGGCGCGTTATTGTGACACGGATGACGTGGCACTGCCCGTAGCAGTGTATTTGATTAATCTACGGCGTCTCCTTTATGACCACCGAGTGGTTATATTATATTTTGATAGGGGGCGAATGGATCGATCCTAGGCATTAGTTGGTAAGTTTGACGGTGGACGTTTATCGTAGTGTCATACGAGACGTTTGGCACCATTAGTGAATGATTAGTGGAGTAGCTACCCTATGAATTCACTAGGACCCTTCAGATAAGTTATAAGTTTTGGCTCTTGTGTGCATTATTTTATGGAATTGGATTTGTTAAGTATAAGATTTGTTAAATATAAGATATTTGTTAAGTATAGGATTTGTTAAGTATAAGATTTGTTAAGTATAAGATTTGTTAAGTATAAGATTATACCTATTTGTATTTTGATTCGAAAATAAGTTTGTTTTGAAATAAGTTTGTCTTTTAAGTCTGTCTCTGTTTTTGTCATATCCGTCACTGAGCTTTGTGCTCAGCCGTATTCCTTTTTCTTTCTTATACGGCAGGTTATCAGAAGGGCTTTGGGATCGAGAGAAGAGAATAGATAGAAGTGGACTTAGCAACCCTTGACATAGAGATTTATATCAAGATTTAGAACATCATTTGTATTTGTCAAGTTGACTTTATAGCTTGACTTTGTTTGACTTTGAATAAGATTAACGCCCCTTTTGTCTTTAAGTTCCATTTGATATCATTTTGTACGTTTTGTAAGTTAGGGGCGTTACTGTAACACCCGCCATTTTGACCGGTCAACACTAGCAAACTCGTAAAACAGAAATTAGTTAAATTAAAGTAAATAAACTTGTGTAATGAAAAGGTAAGCATGTGAATAGTTATTAGAAACGTAATTTTAAAATATGTTTGATTGTGTCGACAAGATATTTGGATGAGTCTCGGATTAAAAGTTTTAACTAAACGAATCATTGCTCGGGAGAGGCCGAAGATAATTGCGAGAGTGCTAGTGGGGAACAAAACCCTCCCTCCCTCCTTTCTTCCCCTCATTTCTCACACTCTCTTCTCTCTCTACTCCCTCTTTCTCTCTTCCTTTTCTCTATAATCCAAGAACACCCTCATCCTCACCTTCTCCCTCTTTTCTTCTTTAAATTCGGATCTAAGGCTAAGAGTAACTTCAAAATGTAAGAAATTAGTTAAACAATAATCCTTCCCCTTCAAAACTTCAAGATTTTTGGTTTGAGAAAGTGTTCTTCATCCTCAAGAGCTCCAAAAACGGATTTCGAGCTTCGGGACGAATTGGTAAGTGATCTTTAGCTCAAAATGTTCCCTTTAACTAGTAGAATACTTCCTTGTTATAGATCTAAGCGATTTGTGCTCGATTCGAGTGTAAAATGGTTGTTTTTGCTTAAAAACGGGTTTTGGATTAGATCTTGAGATTTAGGAAGTGGGTTTTGTTTAAGAGTTGATTGTTACACTTGTTTATACTTGAAATATGTTGTGTTAAAGTTAGAAGCTTTGATTTTGACGTTTGGTGGGTCGATTTGAGGTCTAAAACGCGTATTTTCTGCATTCTGAAGCTTATCGCGCCGCGAGGCTTGCATGTCGCGCCGCGAGTTTTGCATAAACTTGGGAAATCCCGTTCAGGTCAAAATATCGCGCCGCGATACCAAAATATCGCGCCGTGAGGTCAATATATCGCGCCGTGAAGTCAAAATCTCGCGCCGCGATTTACTGCAGGAAAGTCATTTTTCAAACGTCAATAACTTTTAAACCGTAAGTCCGTTTTTGACGATTCAAGCGGCCACAGAGGCGTAAATGAGTCTACTTTCTAATGGTATAGGCCTTTGAGCCCAGAAAATAGTTTGAACAATTCTAAAGTTTTGATTTAGCAACAGTGGTCGTGTCCCGACTAGTTATGGTGAAACAAAACGAAATGATTCCACCTCGGTTGGATCAAAGACTTATAAAATGGACATAATAAAGCTTTTATGGTAATATTAGGTCAATGATTGATAGGACCTCACCTCTTGATATGCTTTAGGATTAATGTGATACGTGTATGATATGTTTCAGCTATCGAGGACGTCGATACTACTTCCTATCACCTTTGGCTTGTCATTGCTTGTCACAGGTGAGTTTCGTAGCTCCCTACTCAATCGAGATTCGGGCTGAAAAGTGTACAATTGTTGTGTGCTTACGTGTTGATTGTGCATTTATATGTTGCCTTGGTTTATGACATAGTTCGATTGTGCATACGTTTGATTTCTTGATTGATGACATGACTTGATTGTGCATATGTTTGAGTGTCTTGGGTGATGACATTGTTTATTTAATGGAAATGTTGACGTACAAATACGTGGTTGTTATATGATTATTGTATGTGTGTGTTGGATGATTATTAGGTTAGTTGTGTATATATGGAAGACGGTAATACCTTTGAAAGGTTGGAGATGTGGTGGGAAGGCTGCGGGTGACCCTATATATAAGCATCAAAGGCCTTTCAAAAGTAGTATCGTACGAAGTATATACACATGGTATTATTGGTTATGTGTGGACATTTGGAGTACATGACGTGCATTTGAGTACATTTGCGTACATTACGTGCATTTGAAGTACATTACGTGCAATTGAGTACAATGAAGTACATTACGTGCAATTGAGTACAATGAAGTACATTACGTGCAATTGAGTACAATGAAGTACATTACGTGCAATTGAGTACAATGAAGTACATTACGTGCAATTGAGTACAATGAAGTACATTACGTGCAATTGAGTACAATGAAGTACATACGTGCAATTGAGTACAATGAAGTACATGACGTGCATTTGAGCATAATGAGGTACATGACGTGCAATTGAGTACATTTGAGGGACATTGTTAGACATGTTGGCATTATAGAACTTGTAGATACTTATTGATATCATTATTACTTGTTCTTGTTTATTATGCGCATTCTAACTATCTTGAGTAGTTCATTTTGTGAGTACATGTGTGAGGATTATGGATTGATGGAGCATGATTGTTCTTATTTATATTTAGGATAGTGGTACATACATGGAAGACGATGATACATTTAATGAGTTGCGGATGTGGTGGGAAGGCTGCGGGTGACCCTATATATAAGCATCCAAGATTCCTTAAATGTAAAGTCGTATGAAATGTATGTGCATTGTGTTTTGGTTGAGCTGGTGGTCAATTGAGGTGCAATGTGTGCAGGTGCATTATGGGCATGTTTGAGGTCATAGTTCTTGTTTGATACTTATTGTTATCGACATCAATCGTTCTTGCTCATTATACGTATTTTAGTATTGTATGTTGCGATCAATGAATGCATGTGTGATTAGGTTGTGTTATGAGCCAACCTAAATTGAGTACTTGTGCCTTTTAAGGACTACGGTAAGTGTGTTCCTTGCTCTTTATGCTTGTTCACATTGTGAATGGCTTTGGCATTAGATCTTTGTCATTGCTCCTACGAACTCACCAACCTAGTGTTGACCTTGTTTAGTACACTTTTCAGGTGTTCAAGAGAGTCCAAGATGTGTCGGTTGATTGATGCTAGTGCTAGAGCTTGGGCTTGGACTTACATGGATCCAGGATTCATTTGCCCTTATTTTGCAATATGCATTATGTACTTGTTTGTGGATGTTGGATTCACCGAATCCCCTTTATTTCATATAGTTGATGTTCTACGATAATCCCATGCATACGCTATATCTTTTCGGTAGTATTTCGAGCCTAGCTCGGGGTGTTACAGAATGGTGGCCCATGCGTGGTCGTAGAGAATTAGGCGGTTTGACCTAGACTACGGCTTAAGTTAAAACTCTTCATATAGCATGCATGGTTAGGAAATTTGTGTGCAACGTGAATTATGTGAACCCTAGAAAGTGTATATTGTGAGTTCGTAGTTAAAACCACTTATGTGATGACTTGAGTTTAATGTGATAAATGTGGATTGAGTACAATGTGGTTAATGTGTTCATTGATTGAAGTTGATTGTCGTTGATATGGATTTCTACTATTGATTGGTGCTAGTTTGATGATTTAGAGCAAAATGAAGTTATGTTATTAACTTAGTATAATATTGTGGCAACCCTAAAAGAACCCGATCAACTCTTTTATGGTCACCCAATATTATAACAAGTTAATAACATCATGGATTGCGCATGCATGGCTTAGAGTATAATAAGGAACCGATATGCTTAATGGAAGTTGATTAGGTGGAGGGTTAGCCGTTGGTACACCCTGTATACATACCCGGTCGATAACTAGAGAGCATATCAAATTCGGATTATACTTTAAACCACTCGTGTTAGTTGACTTGTTTTAGTTGCTTGTAATGAGACGTGTTGAATACGAGTATTTGGTTTTGATGATGGTTAACTGTTGTGAACTTGGCACGAGAACATGATAGATAACAATTACTTGAGAACTTTGACATGCTGTCCTTAGTGTAGTGATATGAAACACGTATGGTATGTTGGTATGATAACATGATATATGACAGTTAATTGAGAATATTTATGTGTTGGCCTTAGTAAAAGACATTGAACATGTGTAGTGTGTCGGTGTTAAAACACTAACTAATAATGCGGCTAACATGAGAGAAACTGTGAAGCTAACCCCCGGGTCATAAACTCTAGGGCTATTGCTATGGTTGGAAATTTGATGATGGAATGACATGTTGTTTCGTATGATTGAGTAACATGTATGTTATGCATGTGTGATGTGTATGTATGTATGTCCCGTAGTGGTCATGTTGATGTTTTAAATATTTTAGGTGCAATTTGAATCGTTTAGTTGCTGAGGAATTTAGTGTTGATTTGTCTAGACATCCATGATTTGGACTAAGGTTGACATTATGGTGAACAATGCGGATGTTTTGTTCAATAGTATGTGAACTTGAACATACATGAGACCTTGTTAAACTTAGTTGTATGCAGGATATAAGATAGTTAGTGATGCATGCGTAAAATTTATTAGTTGACGGAGAATTATATGAATGGATTTAACACACTAGTTGTATTGCATGAGTATGAGAAACTAGGTTGTTAAACATGATTTTATGCATGATGGAATGGAAATAGATGATGCATATGTAGGTGTGTTAATCAACGAACGCTTTCATGAAAGGATTAGTGCACTAGTTTGATAGTTTGGCATGTATAAATTATGTTGTGAGGCTAAATTGTATACATGAGATAAGCGAATACGGTGATGCATGTATAAATATGAAATCGATGGATAATTAGATAAATAAAAACGGTAGACATGTTATATAGATTGAGTATGCCCAAAACTTTATTTCTTAATCTAGTTATAAAAACGAATCGATAATGATTGATAAATCATGCATAGTTGTATTTAACGTATGAGAAACCGTAAGTATGACTTGGTTTGTGGGATTAGTTGATAGAACATACAAGAAACTTACCTTCTAACTTGATTATGCGGATGAATTGTTAGAATATGCGGTAAAACAAATATGGTTGTCATGATATTCTAATGATTGAATATGCTTAAACTTTGTGGCCTAACTAATTTGAGTGAAATAAATCGTTAGGACTTGGTAATACATGCGTGAAGATTTTGGTAAGCTAAATTCGTCCTATAATCTTCATTTCATGTTTATTTACATATTCCTAGTTGATTTCAAGTGAATTCGGGTCACAAATCGGGTAAAAATGCGAATTAGGGTTTTGTGGATCAAATTAGGTTAAAAATGATTTTTGGCGATTAATTGATGATTTGAAATGGATTTGTGAAGTGGGTTGTGCTTATTTATGTTCAATTACGCTTAACTATGTTTGAAAATGATTTACAAACCTTGCTTGGTCGAATTGGAAGTCAAATTTGTGTTTTGGGTTGTCAAAAAAAAAAAATCGTGTTTGATGCTGGTTTGGCTGCTGATCTGCTGCAGTCGCGCCGCGAGTCACCACCATCGCGCCGCGAGTTTTGGTGGTCGAGCAAGAAATTCGTTCAGGTCTTTTTCTCGCGCCGCGACTTTAGTCCCTCGCGCCGCGATGATTTGTCCATCTCGCGCCGCGATCCAAGAAACTCGCGCCGCGAGTTTGTGTAGTTTTCGCGCCAGATTTTTGAACGTGCATAACTTTTGATCCGCAAGTCCGATCGAGTCATATGACCTATCGTTGGAATCGTGTGAGAGTATATTTTCTCATGGTATAGCCCTTTTGGCCTACTATATAGAATACATGACTTAGTTGGTAACATATAAATTGTAAGTATAGTTGTATTATGATCTTGAGGACCTCGTGGTATTATACTCCTCTAATATTAAACCTTAGGACAGTGCTTGAATTAACTAAGGTGACATGACAATAATCGAACGGTAATGAAAGCGACCATTGTGTAAATAACGAGGGCGGCATCGAGACTTAAACGATTTACGTTGAGCATCTATGCAACTATAAACTTTACTATGCGTGGGAAGGAATGACCTGGGCTAGACTAACCATAAATTTGAACAAATAAATTGAAATCTAAAAGTCTACCCAACACGTAAAATTGCGCAAAACACAAACGTCGCAGGAATGGAATTGAAGTGTAAACGATATTGAGTGGTACATATACACGAATCCGATTGGTGAAAGTTGATCTAATTGAACGCCTAGCTTAACGCGGAACCGAGAGTTCATAAGCATGAGAACTAGGTGCCAAGGGAGTGCCATAGTGCGAATCACACGTAGGATGTACGAAGCTCGAGTTCTTATAGTGTGCAATTCTCAAATTTTCTCGAACTTAAACGGATTGTTAGATCGTTGTCTATCGCACGAATGAGGTGCCGTCAGGATTGGATGTCGTGAACACAAACCCTCCCATTGTCAGACAGATGGCCAGAAGTGGGAGCAAACACGTAATTTCAACGAATGAGCCGCCGATCAACGGGTGAAACACGTCACGAGTGCGCTGACTATAAGTCAAATCGCCATAATAAGTGTTACCTGTTTATAAATAATTGCACTTAATGTTAACCGTGATGTATATAATAATAATAAATTACTGGAAGTTGGCAATAAACTCGTTTGAAAAAAAAAAAAAAAAAAAAAAAAAAAAAAAAAAAAAAAAAAAAAAAAAAAAAAAAACAAAAAAAAAAAAAAAAAAAAAAAAAAAGGAAAAAAAAAAAAAAGAAAAAAAAGATGATGTAATTATAACCCGGAGATTGATGAATCATGACAAAAGATTTAACACTTGGTATGAAGGATACGTACGCCGTCACCCTATTTTAAATAACCTAATGAGTTATAAACTGAAAACTTATTACGTAATACGGCTCCTATAATCCCTAGTGAATACTAACAAGAGAAGACATAAACATTTGAGTCATACAAGATTGGATTAATAAAGTAAGTTCGGATTGAAGGAGAATTCTTTTAACTGGGGAATTCCCCAAGGAGTCAAAGTAAGATCTTGGTCTGAGGAGGTTCTCTACTAACTGGGGAATCAACCATGGCGTGCGTGAGGAGAAATGATTTGGAATGAACGACATGTGAGTGGAATCTTAGACTCCACGTGATAGAAAACGGGAGCACATATTACAATGATTAGGCGATCTTTGGACGTTGCATGTAGTACTTGTTGTATTCCTTAATTGTTCTGATGGAAATTTGGGATGAGTTTCCGTTTTGGTTCTTGATACCTCCGTAGGATTGGTGTCCCGTGGCGACTTGTGAGTTGGTGATCAATGTGGTTGTAATCCTGGGAATTGACGAGTTGGGATACATCGAAGGAAGTTAAACCTTGTCGAGAGCGAGAATCGTTGTAATTTCGAGGACGAAATTCTTTTAACTGGGGAATAATGTAACACCCGCCATTTTGACCGGTCAACACTAGCAAACTCGTAAAACAGAAATTAGTTAAATTAAAGTAAATAAACTTGTGTAATGAAAAGGTAAGCATGTGAATAGTTATTAGAAACGTAATTTTAAAATATGTTTGATTGTGTCGACAAGATATTTGGATGAGTCTCGGATTAAAAGTTTTAACTAAATGAATCATTGCTCGGGAGAGGCCGAAGATAATTGCGAGAGTGCTAGTGGGGAACAAAACCCTCCCTCCCTCCTTTCTTCCCCTCATTTCTCACACTCTCTTCTCTCTCTACTCCCTCTTTCTCTCTTCCTTTTCTCTATAATCCAAGAACACCCTCATCCTCACCTTCTCCCTCTTTTCTTCTTTAAATTCGGATCTAAGGCTAAGAGTAACTTCAAAATGTAAGAAATTAGTTAAACAATAATCCTTCCCCTTCAAAACTTCAAGATTTTTGGTTTGAGAAAGTGTTCTTCATCCTCAAGAGCTCCAAAAACAGATTTCGAGCTTCGGGACGAATTGGTAAGTGATCTTTAGCTCAAAATGTTCCCTTTAACTAGTAGAATACTTCCTTGTTATAGATCTAAGCGATTTGTGCTCGATTCGAGTGTAAAATGGTTGTTTTTGCTTAAAAACGGGTTTTGGATTAGATCTTGAGATTTAGGAAGTGGGTTTTGTTTAAGAGTTGATTGTTACACTTGTTTATACTTGAAATATGTTGTGTTAAAGTTAGAAGCTTTGATTTTGACGTTTGGTGGGTCGATTTGAGGTCTAAAACGCGTATTTTCTGCATTCTGAAGCTTATCGCGCCGCGAGGCTTGCATGTCGCGCCGCGAGTTTTGCATAAACTTGGGAAATCCCGTTCAGGTCAAAATATCGCGCCGCGATACCAAAATATCGCGCCGCGAGGTCAATATATCGCGCCGTGAAGTCAAAATCTCGCGCCGCGATTTACTGCAGGAAAGTCATTTTTCAAACGTCAATAACTTTTAAACCGTAAGTCCGTTTTTGACGATTCAAGCGGCCACAGAGGCGTAAATGAGTCTACTTTCTAATGGTATAGGCCTTTGAGCCCAGAAAATAGTTTGAACAATTCTAAAGTTTTGATTTAGCAACAGTGGTCGTGTCCCGACTAGTTATGGTGAAACAAAACGAAATGATTCCACCTCGGTTGGATCAAAGACTTATAAAATGGACATAATAAAGCTTTTATGGTAATATTAGGTCAATGATTGATAGGACCTCACCTCTTGATATGCTTTAGGATTAATGTGATACGTGTATGATATGTTTCAGCTATCGAGGACGTCGATACTACTTCCTATCACCTTTGGCTTGTCATTGCTTGTCACAGGTGAGTTTCGTAGCTCCCTACTCAATCGAGATTCGGGCTGAAAAGTGTACAATTGTTGTGTGCTTACGTGTTGATTGTGCATTTATATGTTGCCTTGGTTTATGACATAGTTCGATTGTGCATACGTTTGATTTCTTGATTGATGACATGACTTGATTGTGCATATGTTTGAGTGTCTTGGGTGATGACATTGTTTATTTAATGGAAATGTTGACGTACAAATACGTGGTTGTTATATGATTATTGTATGTGTGTGTTGGATGATTATTAGGTTAGTTGTGTATATATGGAAGACGGTAATACCTTTGAAAGGTTGGAGATGTGGTGGGAAGGCTGCGGGTGACCCTATATATAAGCATCAAAGGCCTTTCAAAAGTAGTATCGTACGAAGTATATACACATGGTATTATTGGTTATGTGTGGACATTTGGAGTACATGACGTGCATTTGAGTACATTTGCGTACATTACGTGCATTTGAGGTACATAACGTGCAATTGAGTACAATGAAGTACATTACGTGCAATTGAGTACAATGAAGTACATTACGTGCAATTGAGTACAATGAAGTACATTACGTGCAATTGAGTACAATGAAGTACATTACGTGCAATTGAGTACAATGAAGTACATAACGTGCAATTGAGTACAATGAAGTACATGACGGGCATTTGAGCACAATGAGGTACATGACGTGCAATTGAGTACATTTGAGGGACATTGTTAGACATGTTGGCATTATAGAACTTGTAGATACTTATTGATATCATTATTACTTGTTCTTGTTTATTATGCGCATTCTAACTATCTTGAGTAGTTCATTTTGTGAGTACATGTGTGAGGATTATGGATTGATGGAGCATGATTGTTCTTATTTATATTTAGGATAGTGGTACATACATGGAAGACGATGATACATTTAATGAGTTGCGGATGTGGTGGGAAGGCTGCGGGTGACCCTATATATAAGCATCCAAGATTCCTTAAATGTAAAGTCGTATGAAATGTATGTGCATTGTGTTTTGGTTGAGCTGGTGGTCAATTGAGGTGCAATGTGTGCAGGTGCATTATGGGCATGTTTGAGGTCATAGTTCTTGTTTGATACTTATTGTTATCGACATCAATCGTTCTTGCTCATTATACGTATTTTAGTATTGTATGTTGCGATCAATGAATGCATGTGTGATTAGGTTGTGTTATGAGCCAACCTAAATTGAGTACTTGTGCCTTTTAAGGACTACGGTAAGTGTGTTCCTTGCTCTTTATGCTTGTTCACATTGTGAATGGCTTTGGCATTAGATCTTTGTCATTGCTCCTACGAACTCACCAACCTAGTGTTGACCTTGTTTAGTACACTTTTCAGGTGTTCAAGAGAGTCCAAGATGTGTCGGTTGATTGATGCTAGTGCTAGAGCTTGGGCTTGGACTTACATGGATCCAGGATTCATTTGCCCTTATTTTGCAATATGCATTATGTACTTGTTTGTGGATGTTGGATTCACCGAATCCCCTTTATTTCATATAGTTGATGTTCTACGATAATCCCATGCATACGCTATATCTTTTCGGTAGTATTTCGAGCCTAGCTCGGGGTGTTACAGTTACAGAATGGTATCAGAGCATAGGCTCCTTCCTGTAGAAACTTAAACCTAAGTTATGGCCTGTGAGATTTGGGTAGACTTTGGGTTAGGAGGCATAAGTGTTGTGAATTGTAAAGTATAAGGAGTATACGAATAGATTTGAGGAGGTACAATCAGTAATATACAAGTGGTGTAACGTACATGCATGTGAAAAGATACAGTTACAATTATGGTCCGGAACATAATTGCAAATGTATCTGGACACGAGTGTGTTTGTGGCTATACTTGTATTGACTGGTGTGGAAAGTGATTGTGTTGGTGATAATCAAAATAAGTATTATATTCTTAAGCATTGAAAGTAATCAGTGTGATATGACGTAAGCAATGACGTCGAATGGCTAATTTCAAAGGGCCGACAAAGAATAACTCATCAACAATAAAGTAAAGAAGATATGCGAAAAATAAGATCTGGATACACAAGTCAATAAAGTAAAAGCATAAGTGACAAATAAGACTAGTAATAGTTGAAGTCTGAAAACAACAAATAAATGCTATGATAAAATTTTATTACATAGCATAGCAGTAAATAGGTAAATTTTGAAATTTACATACTTATCTATTTATCGCATACTTGTTAGTTCCAAGTTTAACCCAATGATCCTTCAAGTCAATCGGATAATCAAGATTGTAACCTGACAACAACAATTTTTCTACGACCTTTGTAAATGTGGTACGACCCATTCTTCTTCCCGGCAACCTTACAATACGACTTGGCCCGACATATGTTGGCAATGGATACCTGGAAAGAAAAGCGGTACAACAAGTGGAGGTCCATCCTTCTTTGCTCCACCCACGACATGTCCTAGGTGTCCCTGTGCATGTGCATATCGGTGTTGGCATCTCTGATATGTCCATTTCTTCTCCAAATACTTTCAAAGTAGTATTAGGTTTCCTAAACTGGTAAGACCTTTTCGACCTTACATTTCTTTGGGTTGTCGAGGACGATGCTTCTGCGGACTTATTCTTACGGCTATAAAGTTTGCTAATATAAGCCCATGATTCTTCTACATGCTTCTCAAACTCTGGGCCGCTATCTGTTTTTGTATCAATCAACTCCACTACTTTCGAAGTAGAGGCCCAATGATGTTCTTCGCTGACAGGATTTTCGAATTGTATATTAGGGTCTGACATTGGTTGTTTACCTTTATCTTTGTTACCTTCCTCAAAGGGTTTTGATTGGAACGATGGTTCTGGTTGGAATGTTGATTCTAATTGGAATGTTGGTTCTGGAGTATTCAGAAATAAGTTTTGATTAAAAGGTTCTGTTAGGTTAGAAGTTGAGGCCCCATGATGAATGACATCAATAGGATTTGAAAACGAGGCACTGACATTTTCATGAAGAAAATTTTGTTGTGATGACGGAGTTGTGTTATGAAGAAGCCATTCTTGGCAAAAGTCATCAAACGATCTATCCCATTCGTTAGTTTCGATCATTGGATTTTGAAATGCGTCCATAATTGCCTTGAATATCTTTTACCTGGAATAAAGATTAGTCAGATAACTTAAATGTCAAATACTAAAGGAACAATGCAAATATGATATTTTAAATTAAAGAGACATTCTAAACAACTCGAGAATTTTATTGAAGAAAAACATAATTATTTGTGACCCTGACAGATCCAGAATAACTTATACAAAATATCTTTTGTTTTCACGAGTTGGAAGTTTCGTCAGAGCTCGATTCCGGCATGTTGCTCCCTCCGGCAGCATCTCTCTTCCTTTTCCTAAGAGGTTGAACATTGAGATCTTCTTCATCTTCATCTTCAGATGACATAGCAAAAATGGATTTCTCCATTTTTGGTGGCTCATCTTGTTCTTGCTGAGCTAGTTTTTTTGCGAAGATTGCATCATCTTTTATTTGGCGGTTGACAAGATTGGATCCTTCTTCTTCTTCTTCTTCTTCTAAGATTTGAGATAACACTTTGGCCAGTAATTCATCTTCAGTTTCTTGCTTCGCTTGTTTCTCAACAAGTTCAGCTTCCTCTATGTCCACGATTACTTTACAGTTTTCATAAGAGGTTGAACATTGAGATCTTCTTCATCTTCATCTTCAGATGACATAGCAAAAATGGATTTCTCCATTTTTGGTGGCTCATCTTGTTCTTGCTGAGCTAGTTTTTTTGCGAAGATTGCATCATCTTTTATTTGGCGGTTGACAAGATTGGATCCTTCTTCTTCTTCTTCTTCTTCTAAGATTTGAGATAACACTTTGGCCAGTAATTCATCTTCAGTTTCTTGCTTCACTTGTTTCTCAACAAGTTCAGCTTCCTCTATGTCCACGATTACTTTACAGTTTTCATAAGAGACACCTCTAAGCTCGGCCTCCAGTTTGATTCTTTTGACCCTATTATTTTCTATAGCCAATTTTTCAAGGTTTTCGAGTTCGTCTTGAGTCATTGGTCTTTTGCCTTTTGGGTCGCTAGATGAGGCGCCAGAATTTTTCATTTTCTTGTGATAAATTAACAATATTAATTTTGGGTGTAACAATATCGTTAATTAAGCGGACATGAATTAAAAGATAAATGTTTTATATAAACATATAAATAGACAAGTATATAAATTAAGATGATTAAAAGAACAAAAGATAACTTACCAGAAAATCGGATCTTCTGGAATAAAGATTAGTCAGATAACTTAAATGTCAAATACTAAAGGAACAATGCAAATATGATATTTTAAATTAAAGAGACATTCTAAACAACTCGAGAATTTTATTGAAGAAAAACATAATTATTTGTGACCCTGACAGATCCAGAATAACTTACAACAAATTACTAAGAGAAGAATAAGTAATGTAAAGTATTAGAGAAGAAAGATTTGTGTGTGTTTAACCTCTACAAAACGCGTTCTTATATAGAGGATAAAAAGCAAGTGTGACCTGTAAGAACGGACAGGTGTCCATAAAATACAGTAGATTGAAATTATTGTTACAGTTAAGATATTTTAAATTTTATATTAACCCTAAATTTCGTTAAAAATCAAGAAAGTTGTATTTCATTATTGGTACAATACGAGTAAAACTCGTTACATTATTTGAAACGGAAATACAACAATTAGAACTACAACATAATTAAAAACCATACAAAGAAACCCAGGTAGCCACAAACAGTAGTGGAACCACACCAAGGACAAATAAGATTAACCATGAATAAGCTTCATCCCATGGAAGTTGAGCCACAATAATCAACCAAGCAAAGATGATATGTAAATCATAGTCATGAATGGGTTCAACATTTTTGGATAAGAGTTTGGTAGATTTTAAGACAAGAGAGAATGATAAGCAGAAATTGTATGAAGAGATGTGTTGTGGTGTTATTTATATAGCCTAGAAGAGCCGTTTTTAACAGTCGAAATGAAAAGAGGGGGAAAAGGTGAATTCGAATTTTGAAATTTTGAAAATTTGAAAATCTAACTTTTAAATTAGATGGATTAAATGCGATATTGTTTAATACCGATTTATGGTCAAAATTCGTTTAGAAGTCCTAACACTATCTAGTTTGTTATTGTGTCAATTTTAGGGTCGGTACTTCACTACGACTTGCTTTTATGAACCATTCCGTTACGATCAGAATATCGACCTGCTTTTATAAACCATTCCTTTACGATCATAATGTCGTATATGGTTAGTCATTAAGAATGAATGACTCGTTCAATAGATAATTGCATTCCATTAAGAGAATTAATAGAGATATCTTACAATAATACTGATTAATTTATCCCAATTGTATATTAAACACATATTGATTTATAAATTTTATACAATGTAATATTCTAAAGTGATTAAGTTTAACTAATACATAAATAATAATGAAATAGGTAACCAAAACAACTCCTAAGATATATATATATACACATATGTACGTAAGCTTCACCACAAACAAAAAAAAACTAAACTACCAGCCCTATGTCTCATTTTTTGTTAACCACAAATTTGTAATACATTAAGTAGAAGGTTGTTGGTAATAATACATACCTCAGAGAAAAAGGATCCGCTAGAAATCGTGGGTGTCGTAGCAAGAAAAACGAGTAGGATGTTTATTTAAGATTCTGAATTTAGTTGCTTCGATGTAGATTGATGAGGATGTTGATGAAGTATTGAGTCACTACGAGGTACGCTCGTTCAGGTACGGATATTCTAGTTGCTATTAGGATCTTTTCGGTACAATCATTTCTCTCAAAACTTTATTTGTTATATATTATTATATGTACGGATATTTTACATATCTATGATATATATACTAGCTTGTAATATATATATATATATATATATAATTATATTAAAACTGTCATTTGAATTCCTTAAATTATTTTAGCATTCCTTAGTATGTTTCATTTGAAATATTTGTTCATATTCCGCTAAAAATCTTTCTTCTCAAAACTATGTTTGAATGATGTATTAATTATGTTAATATCTATATATTCTTTGAAATATTATTTGTTTGTCAGCCTTTGTATAAAATTAATTATAATTGTGTCAAAACCATCTCTTGAAACTCAAATTGATAATAGTCCCGAAAGAGTTACGTTTTGGTGTTACATTTGATGCGGTGATTCGTACAAGTGTTTTTCCCAAATTTGTACACTCATATATGTCCCTCGATTATTGGCTCCGAAAAAGTAATACAGTCGCATATTATGAGTCATGATGGCTCCATTATATATTTGTGAGAATTAGGTGATGGAGATGTGGTTTTAAGTTTATATTTAAAATATCTCAAAATATATATAATTATTGTTTAATTGTCCGAAAATAAATTTTGTCATATGGAAACATATTTGATATATTTAAGTATATAATTTGGTCAAAACGGTTTCTTAAGATATGCATATAAGAGAGTACCTATCCATGGAGGTCCCATGGGCGCGTTATTGTGACACGGATGACGTGGCACTGCCCGTAGCAGTGTATTTGATTAATCTACGGCGTCTCCTTTATGACCACCGAGTGGTTATATTATATTTTGATAGGGGGCGAATGGATCGATCCTAGGCATAGTTGGTAAGTTTGACGGTGGACGTTTATCGTAGTGTCATAAGAGACGTTTGACACCATTAGTGAATGATTAGTGGAGTAGCTACCCTATGAATTCACTAGGACCCTTCAGATAAGTTATAAGTTTTGGCTCTTGTGTGCATTATTTTATGGAATTGGATTTGTTAAGTATAAGATTTGTTAAATATAAGATATTTGTTAAGTATAAGATTTGTTAAATATAAGATATTTGTTAAGTATAAGATTTGTTAAGTATAAGATTTGTTAAGTATAAGATTATACCTATTTGTATTTTGATTCGAAAATAAGTTTGTTTTGAAATAAGTTTGTCTTTGAAATACGTCTCTGCTTTTCATATAATATTTCTGCTTTTGTCATATCCGTCACTGAGCTTTGTGCTCAGCCGTATTCCTTTTTCTTCTTATACGGCAGGTTATCAGAAGGGCTTTGGGATCGAGAGAAGAGAATAGATAGAAGTGGACTTAGCAACCCTTGACATAGAGATTTATATCAAGATTTAGAACATCATTTGTATTTGTCAAGTTGACTTTATAGCTTGACTTTGTTTGACTTTGAATAAGATTAACGCCCCTTTTGTCTTTAAGTTCCATTTGATATCATTTTGTATGTTTTGTAAGTTAGGGGCGTTACATACAATATCATAAACTTTACTAAAATATGTGGTATAAATATTGCAGTATTATATTAGACACTCAGATAGTCAAATATGTATAAGAAAAACTCAGAAAAGTGGTACCATGTGTCCAATTGTCCATGTGTATGTAGTGTACTACTGGTATGTCTAAAAGGGAAGTGATCCCTACACAAAACAAATTTTCCATACACAAAAATTATATTGAATTAGTCTATTTTACCCTTATGTCTAATTTTAATATTTGACCCTTTTAATTTTCATTCTTACATTACAGCTACCTTATGTTTGTCGTTTTATCATTTTATTAACAAGATATTGTTATAATATAACTAGAAATAAAGAGATAGAATATGCAGAGAGAATTTCTTATTCATGTCTATATATTTCAATCAATCGATCGATCCATATTTATATACAAAATATATAAAGAAGAAACAAATCATATGGGACCTTATACAAATAATTCGTAAGTAAATACAAATGATAGTGGGACCATGTGGACCCATATGTCTGCTTCAATAATTCATTTATAACACTCCCCCTCAGACATATTACTATCATTTACTTTATCAATAATTCATATGTTTCATGTTGAATGATACTTTTCAACTTTGATGTTTTGCTTTGAACTACTGCCTCGTTAAAAACCTTGCTAGGAAAAACCCAGTGGGACAAAAACCATAGCTAAGGGAAAAAGAGTGCAGCATGTGTTATCTCCTCTGATACTTCTGGATCGGTTATGTTGCCTCATTAAAAACCTTACTAAGAAAACCCAGTGGGACAAAAACTTAGTGAAGGGAAAAAGAGTGCAACTTATAATGCTCCCCCTCATCTTGACATGTATCCTCCAGATGATGTGAATCAAATGCTTTATCTCAATCTTTTGTGATGTATTAATACTTGTTCATCTAGCTTGTAATGATATAAGTAGGAAATCTGATATCCAATATTCTTGTATTTTTCATTGTTTGACCAATCTTTGGAAAATGTCAAGTTCTTATGTCTTTATCAATGGGATGAGCAATACTATGTATCTCCATCTTGTATTCCTTAGCAGTATTGTATCATCTTTATGTAAAAACTTTCAATGCCTCAAATATAACATGATTTACTGCATTGTTGCATTACCTGTGTCTGCAAGACTAACCAAAAACTTGTTTTGATGGATTAGTAAAATATAAACCCGATATCTTTTATAACTTATGGGTATCATAATATCTGTTTTACCCATTTCAAGCTCTTTGTTAAAAATGACTTGTACCTTGTCGATAAATTTAAATAAATGGTATATCTTATCAAAATTTCCTTCTAAAATTCGACAGAGTCTCTCAATGATGTTTGTCATCATTACTGTAAACTGCGATATGAACTTTAAGAGTAAAAACTTTGATAGATTGACATAATTAGCTCATATGAGTTACCATTTCAAGATATACAATTATATGCTTGTGCAGTTACTTAAAAATTATGTATATTAACTTATCATTTATCCAATCAATTGTAAAAAAAATATTAGTGCTATATATAACAGTGTATATCAAAATCGTTTTGTATTCTTACTTTTATGTTTATTGGTGCACAAGCATAATTTTGTAACTCAGTCATAACTTGGTCGTGCCAAAGTTTTCCAATACATATACCATTTAGCCACTTAGCTATTTTAGGAAACTCACCAAGAGTCCTAATAATATACAAGTCATTATTACAGTTCTCAATGGCAATTTTAAATTCTCCAAAGACTAATCATGTCTAATGAGTTTACCATTTAATATTAATTTATATTGTCAAGTTTATAAGATATCAACAGTTGCACCATATGAGAATATGTCTCATTGTAATCAAGTCTATATATTTGCGAAAATCCTTATTTCATAATTAAATTCACAATGGCCCAGTTATATCATATATGGACATCCACCATATTTTATTCGTAATACTCCCCCTTGGATGTTCATTATATGCGTTATGTATCGTATATACTTGCAACTTCCTCATTTTATGTTAATCATCTTTATCTTAGCATTTATTTTCATGCATGATTTCAAGATCCTCATATTTATTCATAGTATGTAGCGCTATATCAAATTCAAAATTATTATCGACGTCGATTTATTATTCTCTAGACATGATATAGTTTATTGAGATCTCAATATGATAATATTCACTTTGTCAGGTACCTGAAGTTCTTCTGGAACCTTCATGTCTAGTGACTCTTCTGGAGTCTCGTTTGTTGTCTTTATTACCTCGACTTATTTATTTGCTCCTTTTCTCATTTAAGGATTTTTATTTGGAATGATTAATCTACCTTGCTTCCAGCATGTCATAGACTCATTTCATGTCTTTCTAAAACATAAATTTTATTTGGAGCATTAGTAGCTAATAGTTGTGATATGATCATTCTCTTTAGTTATTTATCATTCAAGGCAATCCATTTATTTGATATCTGTCAAATTATATTCTTTGTTGTGAGGATTTTTGATAATCCATTCAGATTTTTCACTTGCTTCACATCTCCCCCTAATGTTGGTAAAACATATACATTTTACATGTTTCAACTCATACCCAAAACAGTCATACTACTGTCGATTAAGTTGACAGGTTCGAACTGAATCAAAGCATAAGCCTACGCATTTCCAGGGCACTTCATTTATCAATGTTTTTCCAACATTATATCCAACATTCTTTGTGGTCTCATCTTTGTGACCATAAACCAATTTTATTGGGGAGGAAATACAATAAACTATTTATATGATACGCATTCATATTATTGCATATTAAATGACATGACCCCAAACTATAAGCCATTCATTTTGCTTTCAAATATTGATAATGTAGAATTTATCAAAATAAAGTTGTCAATCTAGAATAATATGCTTACTATTTTAGCTAAGCCATATGTGCAAACTTCAAGTTGCGAATTGATAACCATTTAGACGATGCATCGATTTAAATACTAAATGGTATCATGCTAGGATATGTGTATCCTTTAATCATTTTTAGGATCATGTGGATCCTTTTCATCATAGTATATCCTTAATGGCTTAATCTGTCATGCCATAAGTTTAAAATCATCATATTTTTCTATGACTGTCATATGTGCATGAGGCACATTTATATAATGCAAACCAAAAATGGATCTTTGGCAGTTTCTTCAATATATGATCTTTCTTTACAATATGTAAATAATTATCACTTTCATCAGTTCTTGACTGAGTATCATAACCATTATGATATATAAACTCAACAATTTTCTTGTTGATTTTGGGTAAAAATAGAGCGTCCTCTATTAAAAACTTAAAATAGAGCGTCCTCTATTAAAAGTTTTCTACCATTAGCTTTTCCCTTGTTTATATATATTTCACATCATCATTCATTCGGTGTGATTTAACTAGTCATGCCAATTTATTAAATGGCCATGATCAATAAACTTTTATCTAGTTTATGATTGTATATTATTTACTTGCATTTATGTTTGTTTAATACGAGAGAATAATGTATTGTTATCTCAAACATAACACCTTTTTCATATTTATTCTCGTATATTCACTCCCTTAGTGTGCCACTTCTTGTAGTCAATTTCATTATTAACATAGTCGATCTCATTATAATATGAGCTTCATTATAATTTCCTTTGGTTAAGTATATAATCAAGATATTTACATAGACATTACATCATCATTTTTACTTCAAAGAATAGATTAGGACTACACAATTTTATTGTAGTCGTTTCAAACCTTATATTATTTAATAATCTTGCTACTTCATGAGCATATTTTGAGTTTTGACAAATATTCTAATTATATAAACCGAGAAGTAGTTATATAAACAAGTCAATAAGTATATATTATCATTGTGATGATAATATATTTGATGATGCATTCAAAATTATTTCTTATATTATCAGTCTTTCTTTAGCCTTTTCTCCCCCTAAGACTGGGAATAGTTTATTATTCGAATAAAGTATGTATTCAAAATAAATATAATGTGGATAGAATATTGAGTCTCAAATAGACTTTATAATATCCGGATATATGTATCCGTATATATATAACCGGTACATACATGTAAAGAAGCCAAAACTTAATTTATCTTATAAAAGTATTGATATGAGTCATCTTAGAATCATTAGCTGGCCAACATGTTTCCAAGTTTCACACGTGTAATTCCTTTATGATATAGTGGAGTAGTTTTGTTTTAGGTCTTGCATTAGTGTAGTCGTAAATGGTGACGCTTTCTATTTTTTTACACAAGCGTTGCCCGGGAGATATGACGTTGTTTTCAGAAACCTTATACATGCATTACTTGTTTGTTATTTATATGTGTGTACGAAAATGTATTATCGTGTTCAAAGAAATGATGGGGTGGCTTTCTTTGTTTGCATTAGCTTCCACCATCTTTTTATTAAACAAAATACTTGTTTTGTTTTTTTTATTTGAACCCACATGCTTTCCCTCATTTTCGGTCAATACACATTCCTCCCTCTTTTCACTTTCTTCATAATAGATTTAGAATATGTTATATGATTCTACCTAATTTCACCTGCTCCCTTGTTATTAGAAACCGAATAAAAATGTCCCAAAACCCATATATGAAAAGTGATTCTTATATTAGTACTTTATTATTGAATTGTCCGAATTAATGTTATATAAATAAATTATAGTACTAAGTTATACTATAGTTGCATTTATCAATTATTAGCTTCAATTATTTGGCTGGCTAATAGTTAGGTATTGAATAAGACAGACTTTTGGTATATAAAACAAATTAATCTATAAGCAAAGTTGACTATATTTTAAGGTGGCTATTAGTCTTTTTCTTTCTTGTAATGTCTCTAACCACTAATGTGTAAACAATAATAATGTTTTAAACATGACACACCCACCAAACTCGTTTAACTTGCATCCGGTATTCCAGTGTGTGCGCCTCGTGATATGTCAAAACCATGTAACACAGCTATCACATGTGAGCTTAACTTACTTTTTATTTTTTATTTAGTAGCTAGTACTGTAATTAAGTAAGGTATATCCTTCGGTAGGTAGAAACGTACCGACGGTGGTAAATTAGAAGGTTGTGCTTCCTCCTATCAATCATCACAAAAAAATCTGCCGACACTTCACTGTAATTAAGTAAGGTATACCGACTTTTTCATCATCATCATCGTGTACCACACTGCTGCTGCTGCTATTGATGCTTTGTTTTGAGGTTGACACTTGACAACATCACCTTTCTGGAATCACTACCGATCGACGATCAGTTACTTCGTTGTACTACTGCTGCCATTCGAGTTACTTGTTCGACTTTTTCATCATCGAAACTTACTGCTGCCTGTTACTGTTACTGCCGAGAAACCACCATCACCGAATCATTTCTGCTTGTTGCTTGTTGTTGTTACTGTTCGGGAACCATATATCACCGCCTTTAACTATCATCACCATCGAACCACCGCTGCCACCCTTTTTGTTATATCATCACCATTCTGCTGCTTCTGCCGCCAACTTTGTCGCTACCACCACACCACTCTTTAACGAGAAAGGAAGTCGCTCACCACCGCACCACCACCACTGTTTGACGTTCAGATCATAAGTTGTCGCTGTAAAATCACCGTGAGCCATCACCTTCAATATCTATATGTATATGTGTATATATAGGTTGTATGTTTTAGTGGTGAATATGTCGTGGGTGTTGAGGTGGTGATCCGTGGGGTGTTTGGAGATGGTGGTCGTGGTGTTTTATACGGGCAGCATGAGGTGGTGGTTTGGAAGGTGATGGAGTTTGATAATGATCAATATCAATATCTATATCTAATCGTATATATGTATATGTGTGTATGTGTGTGTTATGTGTTTTGAGAAGAAAGAGAGGGAGGAAAGGTGGTGATGGCCGAATGCTTTGAAGGTGGTGGTGTTTCAAATTAAGGTGGTGGAATTCGTGGAGATGTGCGGTCGAAGGTGGTGATGACCGTATATCACAATGGATATTGCAAGAGTCCATCGTGCTGATAACGTGTTATAATATAACTAGATATAAAGAGATAGAATATGCAGAGAAATTTCTTATTCATTTCTATATATTTCAATCAATCGATCGATCCATATTTATATACAAAATATATAAAGAAGAAACAAATCATATGGGACCTTATACAAATAATTCGTAAGTAAATACAAATGATAGTGGGACCATGTGGACCCATATGTCTGCTTCAATAATTCATTTCATAACACAACATCTATTTTTCATTTCACCAAATCATACATCGCACATTCACACGATATATGTATTATATAATCACTTTCATTGACATACAGGACCACAAACAAATTATATACATGACAAGATTCCATCCCTATTTGTAACCCAATTTCTCTGGATGTTAAATCAATTCAAAGATCAATAAAACAAATTACATTTAACAACTTAAAATACCATAATCGAGTCTCAAACTTACACCATAATAAACCAAACTATAAAATCCAAAAGAAATTCTCGTCTAAATTGAAGAACATAACTCAGCTAATAAACAAAAAAACACCATGATAGTATATCTTTAAACTACCCAATTAAAACACCATCACCATTTTTTGAACATCATGTAACACAAGTGCAAATTGCGTAGTCTCAAACATTAGCGCAAATCGCCTCCCTAACCTGAACACATTCACACAACATTAGTTATAGTCTGCCAAACAAATGATTAATCGCAAGATGTTGCAAAAAAAAAAAAAAAAAACCTCACCCGTCATACTATTCGGTTGACGTAAAATCACATGGATATGAATTTAAATCAAATAGACTATCTTCATAGCAAACGTAAGTTATGGGTTCAGAAACTTCACCGTTCCTTTCAAGTAAACTAGTAGAGCTTGAAGAATTGCATGCTCGAGATGATTCTACAAACTCAAACTTGGAAGGATCTCGTTTTGTAGAAGTTGATCCCCTTTTCTTCTTTGCTTTGGGAGGTCTTCCTTTAGGTTGTCGAATCTCTGGCTCAAACAACAGATCAGGCACATTCACAAGTTTATTAATTAATGAAGTAACATATTCTTTCTTGTTTTGGGGAAACATTTGATACTTCGAACGCAACGCATTAAGCAATTCATCAAACTTTCTATCACCGTCCTGTGTATATCATCTTCTGTATTTAAGGATAATGTATCAATCCTCCAATGTGGATGAATAAGATCCAATGGAAGTGTCTTTTTCATCCAAGATTTTATCTTGTGAGCACATGGAAGACCCATACTTGACATAAAATGAGTGCTGCAAAGAGTTATAGTACCTAAACAAATAAATGGACTATGTTAAAAAAAACTTGAAGTCGTATAAGAATGACTTAATATAAAAGTCAGAAATATTACCTTTTGTTGTTTGCTCATATTTTTTGTATATCTCTTTTAATGCAAAATGAGATACATGACATAAGAGCTCCTTAAAGAAAGGCATATTGCAATCATGAGGAACTTGAATACGTTCACTTGCAAGTTGGACTTTAATCTCGTTAAATTCATGCTCAACAGCAAGACTAATCTTATCCTTCACTTGTTTAAAACCACCCGTTGAAACTTGTAAATACATTTTTAGTTTGGCATGAGCACCTTCAGCTCTCGAGGAGGAATGATTACCAAGATGTAAGTAATTATCGGTCCACGCACTAACGAACTTTTCTTTCCAAGGCAACCATATCTTATTTATGTACTCAATTGCATCTTTTTTCTCTTTATAAAACAACTTGAATTCAGACCAATTATTCTCAAAGAGAGCTTCAGTTTTTGAATATACCACATTATTCCAACTTTCCATGAAAATGTCGAACTCTTCATTATGTTGAAAATGCTTCTTACAATTTGCAACGACGTTCTTTTCGATATGCCAAACACACAAAAGATTCGTCGCAGTAGGAAAGACATTCTTTATGCCATTAATAAGTGCAAGTTCCCTATCCGTTACTAGCACCGATGGTTGATTACCTTCTCCAAAAAGCTTTTTAAATGCAGTTAATGCCCATATATAGTTTTCTTCATCCTCTTTTTCCAAAAAACAAACCCGAATAAAAAGAGGTATTGAAACATGAACTTCCAATAATATCAAGGAGAGGCATTTTATATTTGTTGGTTTTGTACGTACAATCCATCACAAATGTATGGGAGAAAGCTTTCGCCAATTTAATCGACAAAGGGTGTGCAATGAACAAACGGGTTATGCGCCCTTCTTGGTTTTGTAAAACATCAAATGAAATACCACCTTTTGCAAGCTCTTCAAACAGGACACTGATCATGGGCTGATTTCCCAAATCATCTCTACGGTGTTTTCTTTTCAGGTTGTATATAGTTCTGGAGATTGCTCGAATGTTTGGGTTTTCTTGACGTAAAGAACTAAGGACCTGTCTTGGAGGTATGCCAGGCATAGTCATTTCTTTTACTCTTTTTACCTTATTTGGTGACAATTGACGGAATGATGGATGACCGGAGATGTCCTCTGATGGCTCATGTTATGTGTTAAGGTTTTTGCTTTAAAGTCCAAGTGCCATCACTTCTCTTTTGGCCTATGATTTCGAATGGACAGTTAGTTAAACGTGTTGTTGTGCTCTTTTTACGTTTTCCAAGTTGCCCTGTATTTCGATAAGAGCCACTTCGGTCACATTGCAAGATCGCATGTTTATCTTTCTTTGAAGCACGAATAGATAACCCGTATCCCTTTCTACCATAAAATTCTCGTACACTTTTTAGCAGATCATCACGTGATTCAAATTTAGAGCTAGCAAGATATATTTCTTCGCTTTGAATTGTTGGAGTAGTTGTGTCAAATGAGCTATCCTGCTAAGTGAACTTAAACATGTAAGTGTTACACTAATTGACACACAATTCTTATAAATTTAAAATAAACAGAATAACAAAACTAACTATAGGCTTTACAAAAAACAAAACACAAGTGAGATTAATGTAATCGAAAACCACTTCTGTGTAAAATAAGATGATAACATCACATGGTATAAGATTAAAAGCACATATACTAATCAATCATAATGGTATGTGATAGACTTATATCCATAATTAAACATACATTTTTTTTTATAAGATGATAAAAACACATCTAGATGTATACTTCAAAAAGATCGTACCAATTAATCACTTTTATTTATTGATTGTGGGATCACAACATATTATTCATTATAGCAAATAAAATTGATAAAACATGAAAATAAAAGCCATTGAAGATAATCATTACCTGTGTTTGTGTCTCCATGTATTCAATTAATCAAGATGACTTGGCGGCAATAAAAAATATGGGGTAATGAGGAAGATAACCTATAGGGTTTAATTATAAAAGAAGTGATTGTAATGTAATAGGATAAAATAAGAGGGTCAAATATTGAAATTAGTTGTAAAGGTAAAATAGTCTAGTAAAATACAATTATTGTGTATGGAGAATTAGTTTTCTGTAGGGATCAGCTCCCTTTTTCAAATCAAGGGGGAAAAGAAGCTTTATTAGTTTTATTGCTACATTATGTTTATTCTGAGTAAACATCATAGTCAAACAACTCAAAATAGGCATACAACACCACGAGCCTAAAATAAAATGTAGTTGGCTCACCACTTGATGACGTACCCACCCAGACGTTGGCACGCAGGGTACGTCCAAAGGATAAACTTCACTTTCGGTAAACAAGGAAAAGATATGTGCTTATCAAGAATCCTATATTTCGGGAAAGAAGATAATATCAAATCCATTATTCTAGGAAGTGATATGCTCGACACCTAAAAACCCTACTTGGAGGGAAAGTCACGAACCCCCTATAAATAGGGGGAAGAATGGCCAAATCAACTCATAATCACATACACACTTATTCGGCGTACAAAAGGCTTTGCCTTACCGGAAGGGAACCGCCAAATAACAACCACATTCACCCCATTCTAGGTTACCAGATTGGTTGTACAAACAATTGGCGCCATCCGTGGGACGCTCTTCAAACAGCAAAACCCACAAAATTTTTGTTTTCCCAAATCCTAAACCTAGAAAATGAACGATGAAAATAGGCCGCCACCCGGTTTCGGTGAAGAAAGCATAGATCTGAACCGAAACCAAGGAGGTACGCCAATAACACCTTCCTCAGCAGGGGCAACACACGCCTCCACATCGGCTCAGCCTCTGATCGACGAAGCATACATACGACAGAACCATGAAAGCATCCTGAATACTCTACGACGTCTCCAAGACGCAGGGGTATTAACAGGAAGGGCAATCAATTTTGATGAAGCATACGACGAGTATGATGGTGATACACCACCACATGGAAGGCGTAGGCAACCAATCGATCCCCGATCAAGGGTACAAAGAACCAATAATCAACAAAACAATGTTGCAGGGTCACATGCCAGAACCCAGGAACAGATCAACCCAGGGTCGAACACCCAGGAACAATCCAACCCAGGATCTAACACCCAGGGACAAGGCAACCTAGGATCAAATTCCCAGAGTCAAGACGCCCAGAATGCCCAGAATATATCGCATGGAACACAAAACCCCGGGTTGGCAAGCAACATCCGCCCAACCTAGTTACAGCACTCCAGGACACCACTCTAGTATACCTTGGTACGTCCACTACACGCAGCATACCA
>CM067172.1:22474175-22513906 GCA_034093135.1 Erigeron breviscapus | reverse complement strand
ATGAGCTTTTATTTGGGTGTGTAGAATGATCCCTTATCCTTTATCAATGAAAGTGGTGAGATCTCAAATGTTCAATCTCTTTATCTGTATTCTTGGTGAAAAGTTGTTCCTTGTTTCCTACTTCTGGTGGGTCATTTCTTTATGAATTTGGTGATGGATTCTTTATCTCGTCCTTATTTTTGTTATCTTGTTTGATTTCCTTTCATTTTTATAAAATATAAAAACCTAAATTCCAGGTCTGTTATCCTTAGTGAAATTTTAGTCCAAAACCCCAAAAATTTCACTTCAGTATTGTAGAGGCCTGGAATAACTAGTTGATATTGATGATGCAAAAGTAAGATGGATAATTCAATGGGTTGATTTGTTTGGGAAAAAAAAACCTTTTTTTCAGACATTTAGCAAACAATGGTTTAAGGCAATTCATTTGCACCTCAAAGATTGTATCTCGACAAGTAAGAGCGAACTAAAAAATGTTATCGAATACTATGTTACTAACTTGCACAAGATGTGATAGAGAATGATGTCGAAAAGGACAACATATTTTGGCCTACTATCACAAACAAGGAATGTTGGTTCTTAATAACACTATGCACATATATGGTGGGAGGGTTATTGAGCCTTCAAATCAAAATCCACCAATAAGGTGATTTTAAATAGACTCGAAATCGGATAGAATGGAAATCAGTTAATCAGGTAGAAATGTAGATGAACGATGTGATGGATTAGTTGACCAACTAATTAAACATGGTCCCTTTTTTATTTGGCTTTGTTTTTTCTTTACGGTGGAAAGGACGGACAAAATTGAGAGAGCCACAATGGGTGGTCCCATAATGACTTTTACATTTTGTATTTGTTTGTTATTTGATTGCTTTACTACAGTGATGAATGGAATTTTGCATGAATATGTATTATCTATATATATGGTAACATGCAGGACATGCAGAGGTGCAGACGAGAGCAAAGAGAGAAATGTAAAGCCGAAGTGTGTGTTGTTTTGTGTGGGCAGCGGGTATAGCTGCAAGTCACAAATAATACCGGGTGCTGATGGGGGTCAGCAAGTTACAACAATACTGAGAGGAAGTCTGTGAGGGTCTGAGTGAAACTAAAGAGGGGTGCTTTCTTATGTGTAGAAGATAAGCCGGGGTCTTTGTTTTACGGTGTAGGATCTGTTGATTTCAGTGTATTGGTTGGGGTGGTAGGCTTAAGAGATTAGTTTATATGATTGTAACAATTTTTCATATAGTGGAATCTGTTTCTCTTTGGAGGCCCGTGGTTTTTCTCCGGTTTTGGAGTTTCCACGTTAATTATTGTGTTCATATTTTTTACTGTTCTCATTGACTGTGTTGTTGGGGATTCTTCGAGGCCGTTTTTCCCAACAAGTGGTATCAAGAGCTATGGTTAGCCAAGGCTGGTCTAGGTTTTGGTGGAGGTCTCGGTATCGTATAAGGTATCTTGGTTTTAGATATTCGTTGTATGCTCTGTGGTTGCAGCTTTGTCTGAGCTTCCACATCAGAAAAATGAATTTTCTATTGGTTTGTTTTGTACACGGTAGAATTATATGTGAGCCTGGTGTTTTGGCTGGTGTCATATTTTTCTAGTATACAATACTTTGTTTGAGATACGGGTACGATGTTTAAAGTTCAGTCCAATGAGGTTGGTATGGTGAGTGTTGGTTTGCGTGGGCAATGGGATTTGCAAGTCACAAACAACACTAGTACTGTGGAAAAAAATATGATGGAAGTGCAGGGAATGCTGGGCAAGACAAGATGTCCAGTGGGAGCGGGTTCGGCAAATTGCTCCAACAAGGCAGCTGACAAGGTTCTCACGGTGAATGAAGAGTTCTGTTGAGAGGTGATCTCATGGTGAACGGTGATTCTGTTGAGATGTGATATCCTCATGGTGTCTGCACCATCATGGAAAGGGATGTTAGCTGGTCCACAATTGCACGCGGGCATTGGTTTAGCAGTTTATGCAAGGTGTGTGGTGGAAAGGATGTCGATGGCTGATGAACTTCCAGGGAAAGCTAAACAGGGAAGTTGCACCATAAATTTTTCAGCAAGGTTTTTTCGACATGGCCGAAATGAAATGCTTGGAATGGGTTATTCTGAGTGGTGATACTCTTTATGGTGGAGTATGATAATTCTTTACGAATTATGATTGTCGGTTTAGACAATGGATTGTCGGTGAAGACAATGGTTGTCGGTCAAGACAACGGTACCGGTACCGGTGGTTGTTCCGGTGGTAGTCCCAGTGGCTGTTAATTATTTGGTCAAGGGAGGATTTGATGGATTAGTTGACCAACTAATTAAACATGGTCCCTTTTTTATTTGGCTTTGTTTTTTCTTTACGGTGGAAAGGACGGACAAAATTGAGAGAGCCACAATGGGTGGTCCCATAATGACTTTTACATTTTGTATTTGTTTGTTATTTGATTGCTTTACTACAGTGATGAATGGAATTTTGCATGAATATGTATTATCTATATATATGGTAACATGCAGGACATGCAGAGGTGCAGACGAGAGCAAAGAGAGAAATGTAAAGCCGAAGTGTGTGTTGTTTTGTGTGGGCAGCGGGTATAGCTGCAAGTCACAAATAATACCGGGTGCTGATGGGGGTCAGCAAGTTACAACAATACTGAGAGGAAGTCTGTGAGGGTCTGAGTGAAACTAAAGAGGGGTGCTTTCTTATGTGTAGAAGATAAGCCGGGGTCTTTGTTTTACGGTGTAGGATCTGTTGATTTCAGTGTATTGGTTGGGGCGGTAGGCTTAAGAGATTAGTTTATATGATTGTAACAATTTTTCATATAGTGGAATCTGTTTCTCTTTGGAGGCCCGTGGTTTTTCTCCGGTTTTGGAGTTTCCACGTTAATTATTGTGTTCATATTTTTTACTGTTCTCATTGACTGTGTTGTTGGGGATTCTTCGAGGCCGTTTTTCCCAACACGATGTAGACCAGAGAGTTATACACCTATGGTATACTTATTTGATATATGCTTATTGTTTGAAAGCTTCTACTAATCAGATAGTTTGTGAAGTAAGAGGCTAACTGAAAGTTATTCTTGCAAGTCATAGCATTATACACGAGTTATTGTGGAATTTTAGTTGCATAATGTGAACTGTAGAAAGATACATGTGAAAATAAGCTTAAATCTTTCTTCGTGATGTAAAGTTTAGCCATTTTCCTTGCAAATAGAATGATGTATTGGCCTTGTTAATGATCTATATCGTAAGAATTAAACTACACATATAATTTGAGAAGCAAGAGCACATGGTTTAGTTGTATAAAATCTGATAAAGGTGTCTATTTGTTTTATGTGCTTCTATGCTAAATTTTTGTAAATTGATCCTAAAATCATTCAGATACATAGATAGACTTGCCATGGATGGACCGAGATATCTAGGGACTCAACATTTAGCTACAATTAACTTGGTTTGTTTAGTGGCGGCTCTTATTATACATCGTAGGAGACGTATTAGAAAACGTTTAATTGATCCAGAAATGATGTCGCATGATCAAAAAGTGCGGCAAGAGATATTGCACAATCTCGCCACAAGTGGAAAATGTCGTAAACTTATCAGAATGAGTGAGAATGCTTTCATTATATTGTGTCAAAAGTTGAAGAATGAATGTGGTCTTTAAGCAACTCAACGTATGTGTGTAGAAGAACAAGTTGTTAGATTTTCTCATTTGGTAGGACATGATATGAGAACTAGCGTCGTCTCTTGGTTATATCGTCGATTAGAATCTGCCACAAATAGGCATTTTCGTAGAGTTTTGAATGCAATATTATTATTAGAAGATCAATATATTCGACAACCGACTGGTGATATAGTTCCAAAAGAGAGTCAAGAAAAAAAGAGATTCTATCCATTTTTCAAGGATTGTATTGGGGCAATTGATGGAACACATGTTCGTGTGAGAGTGACTAATAAAGATGCACCTAGATATCGTGGTCGTAAGGGATATCCAATGATTAATGTGTTGTGCGCTTGTACGTTTGATTTAAAGTCCACATATGTTTTGAGTGGTTGGGAAGGAACAACTTTTGACTCGAGAATAATAAAAGATGCACTCACTAGAGATGATAAGTTAGTTATTCCTAACGGTAATATCTTAAACTAACCTTTGTTGGATTAACAATTATCTATCATGATACTGATTATACTATGTTTATATTTGGTTGATGGTGGTTTGCCTCATAGAAGCACCCTCGTAGCACCTTATAGGGGTGTTAGATATCATTTGAAGGAGTACTCTGCTCGTGGTCCTTGAAATAAACGTGAGTTGTTTAACCTTCGTCATGCATCATTACGGAACTCCATCGAACGCGCATTTTGTGTCTATGATAGAGAGATTCTAAATAGGCAGTTCGAGAGAAAGTTTTTCAAGATGAAATCATAAAAATCAACTTAAGTTTTTAATGTTGAATTGCTTAGAGTAGAAATTATTCATAACTATTGTTTTTTGCAATTAAAGATATAAGGAGAGTTGAGTAAAGATATTCATAACCATTGGCTTAAACCCCAGTGACCAAGGTATCTTCTAAATCCACTATGTGAGCCCCGGAGGTGATTTATCCAAGGTCTCAGGTTCGAGTCTTGGGGTTCTCATCTCAAAGGAATTTTTCATGAGGAGGGGGTTGGAGGTCCAGAAAATCTCTGGTTAAAATTGCCTCCAACACGTCTGAATCGAAACTCACTTAAAAAAAATAAATATTGTTTATAATAAGTAATAAGGTATGGTTGTTGGGAAGGGCGCAGATCCGTTTAGTTGTTATCATCTGGATACCGAAACCTAACCTAATCGATTGCTGTATTTTAGTTGGGATTATCAAAACCGAACCTAATTGTATCCTTTCTCTTTACGATTTATTCCTATCCTTTCACCATCTTTCGCTTGAGTTTGTTTATTTGTTAGTAATTTCAATTTCAATTGTTGTTGTTGTTAGATTAGAGGTATAATTTAGTTTTTATTTAATTATACTAATAAATGTGGTCGGGTGGGTATAGATCCCCCCATGGATGTTGCTACGTTTCTCAGGACAAGAGCTACGCTTTTTGAAGCATTACAAGCGGCTGAAGCTCTTATCGACAAGTAATAATCTCTCTCTGTCTGTCTTTTTTGTATTTCAATTCCTAAAAATATTCCCTGTTAGAGGTATTTTTATACTGTTAATTTCTTTAACAAATTGATTGATTGATTGTAGGTTGGAGCACAATTCCAACAACCTTCATCTCAAGGGAGATGTCTGCCAGCTAAAGAAAGATGTGCTCAAAATCTACCGGATGTTACTACAAGGGATATCTTCAGAATCGAAACTCTCGGATAACATAATCCTAGCTGGCCAACAGCTGTGTAAAGTAAAAAGAACACTCACGCAATCTAAAAAATAGTAATCTTCTTTCTCTTTTTGTTTTTGTATTTCAATTTCCAATTATTGTTGTTGTTAAAAGTTGCAACCTCACTTTTGCCAGCTGGATTCAAGATTTGCACGTGTGTGCATCTACCTATTTTAGTTATATTTATCTTTTTATTAGATTAAGTTTATCTTCTCATATTTTGCACGTTAGAGTTTGTTACTTACTTAGTCTTTGTTTACCGAGTCTTTAGGAAGTAGGACGTTGGGATAGTGGCAGTAGTGGCCCTGGTTTTCAGCTTAGTTTTGCTTATTTATTCACTTCTGTATTCGTATTTTTATCTATCAGAAAATTGAGTGTTTCATTCATATAAGAGATTTGTTCTCTAAATCACTTTGGTGAGCTTGATCATGTGATTTACATGGATCAACCGAGTGGTTTTGAAAGCAAGGAATACCCTGAATATGTTTGCAAATTGAAGAAAGCTATCTACGGGTTAAAGCAATCACCGAGAGCTTGGTTCGGTAAGATTGCTGAATTTTTAGAGTTAAATGGTTTTGTTTTAACTCATGCAGATGCCAGCTTATTTGTCAAGAAAATAGGCGACAAAGTTGTGATAGTGTTGGCTTATGTGGATGATTTAATCATTACTGGAGATGTAGAGGAAGAGATTGCTCAACTCAAAGCAAATTTATGTGTTCGCTTTCGTATGAAGGATTTGGGCAAGCTCGACAGGTTTCTTGGTTTGGAGCTGTCATATAAGGAAGATGGTATAGTCTTGCATCAAGAAAAGTATGCAACTGACATGCTTCACAAATTTGGCATGGTCTCATGTAAGGCAGCGTTAACACCTGTTGACAGTGGAATGAAGTTGTATTCCAGCATTGGAAGGGAGCTCAAAGACCCAACAGTCTATAGAAAGATGGTGGCAGTCTATAGAAAGATGGTGGGCAGTTTGATATATCTCACGCTTACTAGGCCGGATATCATTTGCTGTTGGAGTTTTAAGTCGTTTCATGCAAGACCCTCGAAAGCCGCATTACATAGCAATTCAGTGTGTGCTTCGATATGTAAAAGGCACAGTGAATAAGGGAATAATGTTCAAGAGGGAGCAAAATCCTAAGTTAACGAGTATGTGTGATGCAGATTATGCAGGTGATCTAAATGAAAGGCGATCAACAACTGGATATGTGTTTATGTATGGATCGAGTCCTATCTCGTGGTGCAGCAAAAGACAACCAACAGTATCTCTTTCAACGACGGAGGCAGAGTATAGAGCAGCAGCTATGGCTGCCCAAGAATGCATGTGGCTGGTCCAGTTGTTCAAGGATTTGAATCAACCTGTTTCGTATGGTATCAAGTTGTTGTATGACAATCAATCTGCCATTAAGCTGGCTGAAAACCCAGTCTTTCACGCTCGATCAAAGCATATTGAGGTGCATTATCATTTCATCAGAGAAAAAGTTTTAAAGGGAGAGATTGAAATGAAATGGGTTGAGACTAACAAGCAAGTTGCTGATATGTTTACAAAGTCTCTCTCAAAGGCAAAGCTACTGGAATTTTGCAGCAAGATTGGATGTGTTCCAAGTGAAGATTGAGAGGGAGTGTTAAAAGTTGCAACTTCACTTTTGCCAGCTGGATTCAAGATTTGCACGTGTGTGCATTATCATTTCATCAGAGAAAAAGTTTTAAAGGGAGATATTGAAATGAAATGGGTTGAGACTAACAAGCAAGTTGCTGATATGTTTACAAAGTCTCTCTCAAAGGCAAAGCTACTGGAATTTTGCAGCAAAAGACAACCAACATTATCTCTTTCAACGACGGAGGCAGAGTATAGAGCAGCAGCTATGGCTGCCCAAGAATGCATGTGGCTGGTCCAGTTGTTCAAGGATTTGAATCAACCTGTTTCGTATGGTATCAAGTTGTTGTATGACAATCAATCTGCCATTAAGCTGGCTGAAAACCCAGTCTTTCACGCTCGATCAAAGCATATTGAGGTGCATTATCATTTCATCAGAGAAAAAGTTTTAAAGGGAGAGATTGAAATGAAATGGGTTGAGACTAACAAGCAAGTTGCTGATATGTTTACAAAGTCTCTCTCAAAGGCAAAGCTACTGGAATTTTGCAGCAAGATTGGATGTGTTCCAAGTGAAGATTGAGAGGGAGTGTTAAAAGTTGCAACTTCACTTTTGCCAGCTGGATTCAAGATTTGCACGTGTGTGCATTTATCTATTTTAGTTATATTTATCTTTTTATTAGATTAAGTTTATCTTCTCATATTTTGCACGTTAGAGTTTGTTACTTACTTAGTCTTTGTTTACCGAGTCTTTAGGAAGTAGGACGTTGGGATAGTGGCTGGTTTTCAGCTTAGTTTTGCTTATTTATTCACTTCTGTATTCGTATTTTTATCTATCAGAAAATTGAGTGTTTCATTCATATAAGAGATTTGTTCTCTAAATCACTTTGTGTGAGTTTCTGTGAGTGTATATCAAAGGTGTATCGTATTATAATTTAACAGTTGTTGTTAGAAGTATCTTTAATTGATTGCAGAATTGTGTGCGTAACAGCGGCGACCTTCGCAAATCAAAGGTGAGAGAGTCTATTCCGTCTTTTCTTCTATCACTTTCATATATGTTTCTTCTCTTATCCTCCTCTACCTACAATTCTAATTAGCGTATCCAAAAATTTTAAAATCCCGCCCATTTTCAGTTTCAAAACTATTTCACATATATCTATATCTATAATATCTTCACACACACACACACACATATATATGTATGCTGGCAGGCATTAATCCCATTAATTGCATACGTATCTTGTACCATCTATACATACGCTCTTATACAATTTAACATAGTATAAACACTACAAAAAACACACCAATTTCATCATCTGATAATTAAATGACAAGTCACCTTTAATGACACCATCAACACATCTCTAATAGAGAAGTTGATATTTGTTTCAACTACCAGTTCTCTTTATCAGTGTTTGTTTCTCCTCTCTCTCTCTCTCTCTCTCTCTCTTTGTAGATTTACGCATGATGTAAGACGCTCCAGGCGAGAACGAAAAGAATCAGAGTACAACTCTGATAGTTGGTCTTCATTCCTGAACAAGAAAGAATTGTGAGTATTATTGTAGTAATTTTTATACATACGAGCAGTGTTGATTGATAATAATGTTTTGTTTTTGCAATTGCTTCGATTGCTTATTATTAATGAATTGAGAGTATTGTTGTTGAAGAGAGATGATTGGGGAATTGGATGAAAAGGAGGCTGAGTATATATACGGAGAATCTAAGAAGCATCCGTATAAGCATGCACACTTATCGAGATTGGTCGATCGATTTTGTGATAAACATGCGGGAAAGGGCCTCAAGATTCCAGGCGGCGAACAATATTATCATGCATGGTTTCATTCGGGAAAACCATTTGTTGAGGATGACAAAGTTCCCGATATAATCGAGACGAAGGTTGAAGCTATGTATTATGAACAAGACATAATACTTGGGGACAAAGCACGTAAAGAACTGCTGGAGCAACGGAAAAGGTATCTGCTGAAGATGGAGGAGGCGATGAAGCTCTATCGTAACAAAAAAATATAGAAAAAGAAATGCTTAAGAAGAAGTTGATGACAGCAGCAGATGGAATATTGAATTGTCTTGTGCTTTTGGGTGTTAAAAAGATTGTTAACTTGTTTTGGGGGAGAACCATATGCTTTTGTATTAAGATTTTTAATCTAATTTGCTTAATCGCTCTTTCTGTTTATTTGGACTAATGATGTACATTTCTGGCCACATTAATGTTAATATTAGTTATTAATATGCATAACAAATTCCAATGGTTAGAAGTTGTGTTTTAGGGTTGATGTTCCTCATCGTCTTATGATGGTAAAGTATATGTATGTTTGCCACAGTTTCTTTAGTTCATATTGAAGTCTTTTTCTTTGGGTATTGCACAAAACTCTCTCTATATGAGTAGGCGTTGTTTATGGTGCATGACTGATTACCACCCCAACATTTTGGTTATCTGCAAAAGTCTCTAATTTGTGTCTACTTGGATCTATACATTTGTTGAAAACTGTTTTGCTTCAATGCAGAATTTCTGTAAGAACATGAAGATTGACTCTAGCGTGCGTGAAGTCTCTACCGACACAAGGAAGGGTTTCAAGGATACAAAAGTAATAAATGATGACATTCCAAGTTTTGATCTTGGATTTGACTAAGAGACGTATTATGTTGCTACTTGTGAGTACGTTATCATTGCAGTTTTCGCACCAAACAACTCCATTAAGCAGAAATAAACGATGCGTAGCATTGTGTTTGAAACATTCATATATAACTAAAGTTTGAGACCTCATTAGCCCTCATCATAATTGCTTGGTCATGTCAGTGTCATTAACCGCACCTACAAATCTTGTAATTGTTTAAAAGGGTTTAATAAAATTTTACTTAAGCTAGAGATTAATTGATTAAAATTTTAGTTAAATCTTTTATATGAAAAGGATTAAATTTATGCTATAAAAAGGAGATGATTATATTATATTCAGACTAAATCTTTTATATGAAAAAGGATTAAATTTATGCTAAAAAAGGAAATGATTATATTATATTCAGACTACAAAAAGTATATTAGATTATTACACATTTTGGATCTTGAATTTTGAAGTACCAGTAAATGGCTTAAATGATTTATAAGATCAGATGGATTATAGTTTCATGATATGATTGCATCACAAATTATACAAAGGTGATAGCAAGGTTGCTCCTGATTCTAAAATGCTTCCATGTGCTACTCATTTCTCCTGATTACTATCTATATTGACACCAATGAGTGGTCAATATGATACTCATATGAGATTCTTATATATATTGTTTTAAGATTTATATATTGTTTGACAATGTTTTTGTATAGCAGTTTTTAATGATGATATGAAAATACTTCCTTTCTTCTTTTATCCTCAAGTGTTTGTGTGAATTTTTCTAATTTTTGGTATTCTCTTTGGATCAAAGAGTATTAGAATAATTGTTTTGCATCATTCATTTTTTTTTTTTTTTTTTTTTTTTTTTTTTTTTTTTTTTTTTTTTTTTTTTTTTTTTTTTTTTTTTTTTTTTTTTTTTTTTTTTTTTTTTTTTTTTTTTTTTTTTTTTTTTTTTTTTTTTTTTTTTTTTTTTTTTTTTTTTTTTTTTTTTTTTTTTTTTTTTTTTTTTTTTTTTTTTTTTTTTTTTTTTTTTTTTTTTTTTTTTTTTTTTTTTTTTTTTTTTTTTTTTTTTTTTTTTTTTTTTTTTTTTTTTTTTTTTTTTTTTTTTTTTTTTTTTTTTTTTTTTTTTTTTTTTTTTTTTTTTTTTTTTTTTTTTTTTTTTTTTTTTTTTTTTTTTTTTTTTTTTTTTTTTTTTTTTTTTTTTTTTTTTTTTTTTTTTTTTTTTTTTTTTTTTTTTTTTTTTTTTTTTTTTTTTTTTTTTTTTTTTTTTTTTTTTTTTTTTTTTTTTTTTTTTTTTTTTTTTTTTTTTTTTTTTTTTTTTTTTTTTTTTTTTTTTTTTTTTTTTTTTTTTTTTTTTTTTTTTTTTTTTTTTTTTTTTTTTTTTTTTTTTTTTTTTTTTTTTTTTTTTTTTTTTTTTTTTTTTTTTTTTTTTTTTTTTTTTTTTTTTTTTTTTTTTTTTTTTTTTTTTTTTTTTTTTTTTTTTTTTTTTTTTTTTTTTTTTTTTTTTTTTTTTTTTTTTTTTTTTTTTTTTTTTTTTTTTTTTTTTTTTTTTTTTTTTTTTTTTTTTTTTTTTTTTTTTTTTTTTTTTTTTTTTTTTTTTTTTTTTTTTTTTTTTTTTTTTTTTTTTTTTTTTTTTTTTTTTTTTTTTTTTTTTTTTTTTTTTTTTTTTTTTTTTTTTTTTTTTTTTTTTTTTTTTTTTTTTTTTTTTTTTTTTTTTTTTTTTTTTTTTTTTTTTTTTTTTTTTTTTTTTTTTTTTTTTTTTTTTTTTTTTTTTTTTTTTTTTTTTTTTTTTTTTTTTTTTTTTTTTTTTTTTTTTTTTTTTTTTTTTTTTTTTTTTTTTTTTTTTTTTTTTTTTTTTTTTTTTTTTTTTTTTTTTTTTTTTTTTTTTTTTTTTTTTTTTTTTTTTTTTTTTTTTTTTTTTTTTTTTTTTTTTTTTTTTTTTTTTTTTTTTTTTTTTTTTTTTTTTTTTTTTTTTTTTTTTTTTTTTTTTTTTTTTTTTTTTTTTTTTTTTTTTTTTTTTTTTTTTTTTTTTTTTTTTTTTTTTTTTTTTTTTTTTTTTTTTTTTTTTTTTTTTTTTTTTTTTTTTTTTTTTTTTTTTTTTTTTTTTTTTTTTTTTTTTTTTTTTTTTTTTTTTTTTTTTTTTTTTTTTTTTTTTTTTTTTTTTTTTTTTTTTTTTTTTTTTTTTTTTTTTTTTTTTTTTTTTTGACTTTAAGTAGAGGTTGATATAATGTATTGATTCACAAACTCAATGATATAAGGAAGTGAGATCAAGATGTTGAGTACCATAGACGCTCTCCAAAAACACACAAAGAAGCAGCTCAAAGGCAACAAGCAAAGGCATGCCAACAATCGCATGACATGGTACCCACTGCACAAAGAAAGAGATATGATTGATTGCATGATGCAAATCGTCAAACAGATCTAAACACTAATCACATCGCTTTAAGTCTAATAATCACCATCACTGGAAAGAAAATACAATGATTAGTCAAGATATAACGATACATGGGGAACTGCTAGAGCAGGTAACGAGAATCTTCCACGGGCTACGACTAAATGAAATAGGAAAAGCGGGAAGAAAGTAACCCTGCATAAAAAAGAATATAAATCACATATATTTAACAAAATTAAATCTAAAACAAATGCTTATTTCGGGTGAGTAAGATCCACATTATGTCACAAAATAAACCTTTGTAGAAACTTTCAGTCCTTCAACTACATAATGTTTTTTCAACATAGAAGTAGCATCTGGTTTATAGTTCAAACACCTAAGCAAATAACAAATTCTCAGATAATAACAAATTTGACTTCTTCTAATTTCTTCCTACGTCCGATCTTGAACTTAACAAGTGCAAATTACATTCAATAATTTACTGTCTTGATACTCAAAGCACACACCAAATAGAGCTCATAACTCACCATTCTCATACATGGATCACATATATATAGTTTCTCCACTGGCCTTTGGCAGGGTTTTGTCACAACATCATCTGTGGGCCCATGTGGTAGTATCAGTTAATCTATGATCAATTGGTAGTAGTTAGATACCCCTTATATCCATACAAATCCCTAACTTGTTCAAGCTATCATCGAAAGTCGAGCCTTTTTTCCCACCATGTTTACCCAATAAGGTCCAAAACCGGGTGGACTTTCAAAACGCCTTATCACTAGTACCTTGTAAAAATATAAAACCCAATGCCGTCTTTCACGGGTTTTGGGTCCCAAATACTGTCTTCGACGGTTGAGATGTAGACAGCCTTACCCCTACCAAAGGTAGAGAGGTTGCTTCCAGGTTCTACCAAAGGTAGAAAAGGACCTCCAGCCTTGTTGGGCATGAGGATGGAACCCATGACCTCTGTCTCCATATACAAGGGCTCCAACCACTGATCCAACCCAGTTGGTTTAATACTTTAGTTGTTATATATATATATATATATATATATAGGGGTGGGTTATTTGTAGTACAAGGGGAAAAAAAGTACAACCTTCTTCCTTCTTCTCCGGCAACCGCCACACAACTCCTTCTTCCTTCTTCTCCGGCGAACAACCACCGCCACCACCTCCGGCGACATCTCCGGCGAGACTTACACATGTGTAAGTTAACTTTCCGGCGAGAATCAGGTTCGTTTTCGGGTGGATACGGTACGGGCCAGAGGCCCTCATCCGTTCTAAGCTGACCGTCAAGGGACGCATATGGGAATCGTATGGATTTGATGGGCGGCGATCCAAGAGATGGTGGCGGTTTGATACGGTACGGGCGAAGCCCTTGCTGCCGGCGTCGGCGCCGTCGCTGGGTGGAGAGAGAAAGAAAGACAGAGACTAAAAAGCCCCATAACAAAGTACTAAAAAGCCCCATAACAAAGTACTAAAAAGCCCCATAACAAAGTACTAAAAAGCCCCATAACAAAGTACTAAAAAGCCCCATAACAAAGTACTAAAAAGCCCCATAACAAAGTACTAAAAAGCCCCATAACAAAGTACTAAAAAGCCCCATAACAAAGTACTAAAAAGCCCCATAACAAAGTACTAAAAAGCCCCATAACAAAGTACTAAAAAGCCCCATAACAAAGTACTAAAAAGCCCCATAACAAAGTACTAAAAAGCCCCATAACAAAGTACTAAAAAGCCCCATAACAAAGTACTAAAAAGCCCCATAACAAAGTACTAAAAAGCCCCATAACAAAGTACTAAAAAGCCCCATAACAAAGTACTAAAAAGCCCCATAACAAAGTACTAAAAAGCCCCATAACAAAGTACTAAAAAGCCCCATAACAAAGTACTAAAAAGCCCCATAACAAAGTACTAAAAAGCCCCATAACAAAGTACTAAAAAGCCCCATAACAAAGTACTAAAAAGCCCCATAACAAAGTACTAAAAAGCCCCATAACAAAGTACTAAAAAGCCCCATAACAAAGTACTAAAAAGCCCCATAACAAAGTACTAAAAAGCCCCATAACAAAGTACTAAAAAGCCCCATAACAAAGTACTAAAAAGCCCCATAACAAAGTACTAAAAAGCCCCATAACAAAGTACTAAAAAGCCCCATAACAAAGTACTAAAAAGCCCCATAACAAAGTACTAAAAAGCCCCATAACAAAGTACTAAAAAGCCCCATAACAAAGTACTAAAAAGCCCCATAACAAAGTACTAAAAAGCCCCATAACAAAGTACTAAAAAGCCCCATAACAAAGTACTAAAAAGCCCCATAACAAAGTACTAAAAAGCCCCATAACAAAGTACTAAAAAGCCCCATAACAAAGTACTAAAAAGCCCCATAACAAAGTACTAAAAAGCCCCATAACAAAGTACTAAAAAGCCCCATAACAAAGTACTAAAAAGCCCCATAACAAAGTACTAAAAAGCCCCATAACAAAGTACTAAAAAGCCCCATAACAAAGTACTAAAAAGCCCCATAACAAAGTACTAAAAAGCCCCATAACAAAGTACTAAAAAGCCCCATAACAAAGTACTAAAAAGCCCCATAACAAAGTACTAAAAAGCCCCATAACAAAGTACTAAAAAGCCCCATAACAAAGTACTAAAAAGCCCCATAACAAAGTACTAAAAAGCCCCATAACAAAGTACTAAAAAGCCCCATAACAAAGTACTAAAAAGCCCCATAACAAAGTACTAAAAAGCCCCATAACAAAGTACTAAAAAGCCCCATAACAAAGTACTAAAAAGCCCCATAACAAAGTACTAAAAAGCCCCATAACAAAGTACTAAAAAGCCCCATAACAAAGTACTAAAAAGCCCCATAACAAAGTACTAAAAAGCCCCATAACAAAGTACTAAAAAGCCCCATAACAAAGTACTAAAAAGCCCCATAACAAAGTACTAAAAAGCCCCATAACAAAGTACTAAAAAGCCCCATAACAAAGTACTAAAAAGCCCCATAACAAAGTACTAAAAAGCCCCATAACAAAGTACTAAAAAGCCCCATAACAAAGTACTAAAAAGCCCCATAACAAAGTACTAAAAAGCCCCATAACAAAGTACTAAAAAGCCCCATAACAAAGTACTAAAAAGCCCCATAACAAAGTACTAAAAAGCCCCATAACAAAGTACTAAAAAGCCCCATAACAAAGTACTAAAAAGCCCCATAACAAAGTACTAAAAAGCCCCATAACAAAGTACTAAAAAGCCCCATAACAAAGTACTAAAAAGCCCCATAACAAAGTACTAAAAAGCCCCATAACAAAGTACTAAAAAGCCCCATAACAAAGTACTAAAAAGCCCCATAACAAAGTACTAAAAAGCCCCATAACAAAGTACTAAAAAGCCCCATAACAAAGTACTAAAAAGCCCCATAACAAAGTACTAAAAAGCCCCATAACAAAGTACTAAAAAGCCCCATAACAAAGTACTAAAAAGCCCCATAACAAAGTACTAAAAAGCCCCATAACAAAGTACTAAAAAGCCCCATAACGACAATATATTAAAAATAAAAAACTACTAACAAAGTACTAAAAAGCCCCATAACAAAGTACTAAAAAGCCCCATAATAGATCCAAAACAAACCAACTAGACCATAGATACTTCTTGAAGCTTAGACCGCCAGAATTACTAAACTTGTATCAATTACTAGATACAAGTATTGGTACCGCCCGGTTATTGAGAAATTTTAAAAGAGCTTTCAACATTACTTATTTAATATTTTTACCATGCATGGACACATCAATGAAAAAGAGAATTTAATCCATTTTGGTAACTTCCAACTCAAGGTTAATAGCTGGTCATGAATTACTCAAAGAGAATTTGTAACATATATATTCACATTTAGCGTAAGAAAAGTTGAGAAGGATATTATGAAGAAAGTCTCTTTCAGAATTAGATTCATGGACACATCAATGAAAAAGAGAATTTAATCCATTTTGGTAACTTCCAACTCAAGGTTAATAGCTGGTCATGAATTACTCAAAGAGAATTTGTAACATATATATTCACATTTAGCGTAAGAAAAGTTGAGAAGGATATTATGAAGAAAGTCTCATTCAGAATTAGATTCATGGACACATCAATGAAAAAGAGAATTTAATCCATTTTGGTAACTTCCAACTCAAGGTTAATAGCTGGTCATGAATTACTCAAAGAGAATTTGTAACATATATATTCACATTTAGCGTAAGAAAAGTTGAGAAGGATATTATGAAGAAAGTCTCTTTCAGAATTAGATTCATGGACACATCAATGAAAAAGAGAATTTAATCCATTTTGGTAACTTCCAACTCAAGGTTAATAGCTGGTCATGAATTACTCAAAGAGAATTTGTAACATATATATTCACATTTAGCGTAAGAAAAGTTGAGAAGGATATTATGAAGAAAGTCTCATTCAGAATTAGATTCATGGACACATCAATGAAAAAGAGAATTTAATCCATTTTGGTAACTTCCAACTCAAGGTTAATAGCTGGTCATGAATTACTCAAAGAGAATTTGTAACATATATATTCACATTTAGCGTAAGAAAAGTTGAGAAGGATATTATGAAGAAAGTCTCTTTCAGAATTAGATTCATGGACACATCAATGAAAAAGAGAATTTAATCCATTTTGGTAACTTCCAACTCAAGGTTAATAGCTGGTCATGAATTACTCAAAGAGAATTTGTAACATATATATTCACATTTAGCGTAAGAAAAGTTGAGAAGGATATTATGAAGAAAGTCTCATTCAGAATTAGATTCATGGACACATCAATGAAAAAGAGAATTTAATCCATTTTGGTAACTTCCAACTCAAGGTTAATAGCTGGTCATGAATTACTCAAAGAGAATTTGTAACATATATATTCACATTTAGCGTAAGAAAAGTTGAGAAGGATATCATGAAGAAAGTCTCTTTCAGAATTAGATTCATGGACACATCAATGAAAAAGAGAATTTAATCCATTTTGGTAACTTCCAACTCAAGGTTAATAGCTGGTCATGAATTACTCAAAGAGAATTTGTAACATATATATTCACATTTAGCGTAAGAAAAGTTGAGAAGGATATCATGAAGAAAGTCTCTTTCAGAATTAGATTCGTGGACACATCAATGAAAAAGAATATGTAGATTTAGTCGAAATGATAGATCAATCGAATTGATACTAAGTGGAGATTAGATCATACTGTAGAAAGCAACGTACGTACATTATAGTTGTGGGAGATCTTTTCATGTCAAAACACAACACCATTACTTCATGTTCTTTTATCCTTCTTCCTAACCTTTTGTCTTCCATGATCAATAATCGAATACGGTTTTTGTTTAATAAGATTTGATTAATCTGTCAAAACAAATCATTAAATTTGTTTAATAATATTTGAATGAATTACTATAACACTATATTCGGCGAGAATTGACACTAACTCTTAAACAATCTTACTCAGAAAATGATATATCTTCTTAAAAATCATTATACTAACTTCTTAATTCCATAAATGCATGACAAGTATTAATCTTACTCTTATTGATAATCTTCTTAATACGAAGAAAACTGTATTAATCCACTAATACTCTATCATCCAAGTATTGTCTTTTGCTTTTGTATAACGGGATAATCACGTTGTTATGAAAATTATTATATATTAAAAACGTTATATATATGTATAAAAACGGAAGAAAATAATCAAAAACCAAATCTTTAAAAGTAAAACCATAACTGTGTGCAAATTGTATGATGAAAACCTGAGAACCCAAAAGTTTAGTGTCAATAAAAATGAAAACGAAAATTTTGATGTGGGATACAAGTTAAAAGATGAAAACTTTCATTAAAAAAACAACTAAACATGTAGCAATACAATAAAAATAATGTAAAAGAATATTAAGATGTATAAAAACATAAACAATAACTATATTATTGTAAGACGTAACGATGATAAAAGTTATTGTATAATGAAAACGCTATATGTATAAAAAGACAAATGAAAATAATCAAAGACCAAATGTTTAAAAGTAAAACATAACTGTGTGAAAGTTGTTTGATGAAAACATGAGAACCTAAAAGTTTAGTATCACGAAAATGAAAGCGAAAACTTTGATGTGGGGTAAAAGTTAAAAAATAGAAATTTTAGGGGGTTAAAACGAAATTTGGTTTAAATTTAGGGGGTTAAAACGAAATTTGGTTAAAATTAGTATGTGCTTTAAAAGCTTGTACATTCCACGCATAAAGTACTTGTACATTTACATAGGTTTTTAGTATATATATAATTGGGGTAAATGAAATTTGGTTTAAATTTAGGGGTTAAAACGAAATTTGGTTAAAATTAGTATGTGCTTTAAAAGCTTGTACATTCCACGCATAAAGTACTTGTACATTTACATAGGTTTTTAGTATATATATAATTAGGGGTAAAACGAAATTTGGTTAAAATTAGTATGTGCTTTAAAAGCTTGTACATTCCACGCATAAAGTACTTGTACATTTACATAGGTTTTTAGTATATATATAATATAATAAATCTATATAATGTCTAGCGTAATGCAATGGAGCAAATAGTTACTATATATAGTCAATTTGATTTTCTGATGATAGCTATGACAATTTACGGATTTGAATGATTTTTTATGGCAATTGACAAGATTAATCTAATAATCTGTATACAATTTTAAGGTGCCATGGTTTTGAAGGAAAACTCATCAGGATCTCATGTAAGAATCCCAAATTAACTTCCATCAGTAGTTACACACATAGGAATTAAACGACCTATTCGATCGTTATATTACTAGCTAGAGAACGTGATTAATTATTGACATTTGTTTGTACACATGGGCTAACCTAACAAACTTAAAACTCTAAAAGACTAGTCGATTGGGAGTGGAGGACGGTGGACTTAATTACGTAACCCAGTTTGGTATATATTCATGCCTTGTGAAATATATTTTCAGATTTTTGGTTCATCGAAATCGAGTATATATATATATTTAAAGTTTGTTAGATTTGTAATCTAGGGGTAGTTGCGTCATTTCACAAAAGGATACACATTATAAATAGAGGCATTATCGCTATGTACAAAAAAAACATGCACATTTAACCATCCTCTCCCCCTCTAACATTTTCTAAAAGGAAAAAAGTCTAAAACTCATCTAGGCATGGTTTCTAAAGAAGCTATTAGTACACCCCTTGGTGTCGCAGGTAAAATGCAGTATTGCATATACATATGCACAATGTGAAGAGAAACCTATTATTTTATTTGTTTTAATTATTATAGGGTTAAATGCAAATTTCGTCCCTGTGGTTTTTCGAAAAACGGCTTTTCATCCCTCTGTTAGTTTTTGAGTTTTTTTCATCCCTGTGGTTTGACTTCCGTTAAATACACTCGTCCCTGATGGGCATTTCTGTCATTTTACCCACCTTCTTTCTTTGTTCTTCTTCAACCTTTAAACACCACCCTTGACCTCATCCATCTTCTTAGAAAATCCAGTAAATCTAGATTCTAACACTATAAACTTTAAAAAAAATGCATACTAAACTCATATCTTAAAATACATATATATGTATTTTCTTAATCTATATACCCTTTTTTTCTTAATTTTCATTCCAATCATCATATTATAGATTTCTAACAATTCTGCAACTATGAAAGCATACACATACATATAAACATATACTAAATACCACAAATCTATACATATATACAAACACACATAAAACATCCACTAAATACATATATCACTTCGCATCTTCTCGATTTTGACGTTTGAAATCATTGTTCAAGCTGCCACCAATACTAAAGATGGATTTTACCTCGATTTGCCAGCAACGATTGGGAGATCTGGAAGTGGTAGGTGGCGGCGATGGGAAATTCAGGCTATGGTGGTGCGGCGGCGATGGATAAATCCTTTTGTGGTGGTTAACCCAAATCTTCCATTCACCGAAAAGAATGGTTAACCTAAAATCTTCTTCAAACCAAAACCCAAAAAACGTCAATTCGATCGATTGATGATGTTGCTGCAAAATTATTTTTTGAATTTATTTTCTCAGATCCATCCACCAATTTGATACTGCTGTTGCAAAATCTAAGAACCCCGTAAGGTGACCCATCATCTTTTTTTTTTCTCGGCATCTCTTCTTCGTTTCCTGACATCAATTGATCGATCAATCGATTGATTTTGATGATGATTATTTTCACAGTATGGTGTGTATGTGTGTGTGTGGAAAGAGACGTAGATATAGATTTAGATTTGGTATGAATATAAATTTGTATGTGATATAGATGTAGATATAGATTCAGATTAATGTAGATGTATGAACATATATATGATTTGATCTTGATTAGGTATAGATATAGATATAGTTTATATATATGTATGTGGTTCATATATATAGATCGACGTAGATGTGTGTATATGTTTCTGGGTTTTAAAAGAAAAGGATGAAATGGGACGAAAAGACAAAAATGCCCCTCACGTGACCTGCACGTGAGGGGATTTAACGATAGGGACGAGTGGATTTTAACGGAACTCAAACCACAGGGATGAATAAAACTCAAAAACTAACAGAGGGATGAAAGGGCCGTTTTTCGAATAACCACAGGGACGAAATTTGCATTTAACCCTTTATTTTATCTAGAGTCTATGAATTTATGAACATTATATAGATATACTCATGTTATATATCGATCTTTTAACATTGATACTTAACATTGTGATTATTTGTTCATAACGTACAGGAAACATCACTGCAGTCACACTCTTCTTGTCAACAGTGTAAGATTCTTATAAACTAAAATACAATATTCTCAAGCGTCGTTATTGTATACCTAGAATATTAAAATTGATTAATTATTAAAAGTAATTATTTATTTTCAGGCCAACATTTTATGCTATATGGAAAAGAAAGAGTGGAGAGCAATTTTCACCAATGCCATATTTAGCATCTTTTTTCAATTGCGGATTATGGGTGTTGTACGGAATGCCATTTGTGCACCCGCATAGTATGCTTGTGGTCACTACAAATGGAGCTGGTTTTGCCATCGAGTTAGTCTACCTACTAGTATTTCTTACTTATTCAGACTCGAGAAAGAGGTTAAAGCTAGGTTGCGTTGATTTGGTTGCTTGAGATTATAGTCTTCGTTGGATTGACCCTTTTGGTGCTAATCTTGGTGCACATACAAGACAAACCAACGATCAACTATCATTGGGAGCTTTGGTGTCGCGGCCAATATCCTTATGTATGCTTCACCATTATCCGTCATGGTATGTATGTCATATATAAACATACGGATACATATAAAATAGCAACAATAATTAAGACGTGTTAGATAATAATGTTTGGAAAATTAGGTTTTCAAAAATTTAGTTATTGAGATCCAGGGTTCATGATTTTGCAATCATACAGTACATGCCTAATAAATTTCGGCAACCATTTACATGGTGTACGTACAAACTAATTACTCACATTTTGGGTAAACCTTAATGTATTCCTGTTTCTATTAAACTATTTTTACCTACTCCTAAAGTGAGGCCAAAATGTTTCGATATTGAAAAAATTGAGGAACTAAAAGGAAATATTTATAACCGAAATATATTATAGTTGGTTCTGTTCCTAGTTGTATCTAATATCGGTTTTTAGTTTGGTCTGAATCCGTAATCGAACCAAAAAAATACTTCAAACTAAAAGTAACAACATTGTTTTATGGCTAAAGTTCTCAAATTAAACAAAGACCCAAACCTGTGCTTTATTATTCATTTTTGGACCATATTAGGCTAGCTATTAGCTAGTCATAAAACCAAAAACAATTGAATTACGGTCTTTTTGGTTGTTGTTAATAGTTAGGAATTGTACTAATTAATATTCCGTGACTTTGATCATATATTCTTGACTAATTTGTGATTTGGTAAATGATGCAGAAATTGGTAATCACGACCAAAAGTGTGGAGTATATGCCTTTTCTACTCTCTCTGTTTTGCTTCTTGAATGGTCTTTGTTGGTTCTTGTATGCCCTTTTTCCGTTTGATCCTTTCATTGCGGTATGTATTTTCTTTTCCCACATATACTTCATATAATTAACTTTTTACCTACTAGTGTTACATCACTTATACAAAAAAATCATTACGAATTGACATGAGACGTGTCATAGATCAATATCTATTACTTTTCGAGATACATCCATCCATGATAATAATTTTGTTAGTTTATAATTATGTAACATCAACTAATTATCACTTTTTTTTCAAAACAAATGATTGGATAGGGTATAGTAACTTTAATGGTTCATGTAACTTCGACTTTACCGAAAGTAAGGCGTTTCAAAAAGAATTTACTTCAATATGTGTCCACTATCGCATTGTTAGTCTATATTGCCATCTATACTTAAAAATAATACTTTATTATATAGTATAAATTTTCTATAATTTTCTAGTGCAATAATGGCAATTTTTTTATATTGATTCTTAACCAGGTACCAAACGGGATTGGAGGACTTCTTGGTATTCTGCAACTTATATTATATGCAACGTTTTATAAATCCACGAAGCGAATGTTGGCAGCAAGAAAAGAAAAGGCAGAAATGGGCTTCGCTGTTATGGACTCATCCAATGCCCTCGTTTGGGGTGTTCGTTCGAGGGCCTCGGACGAGTCCACACCGTTGGGTGGGACTCGTCCCTGGCTCGTTCGGGGCTCTCGTCCGGCTGGCTCGTTCCTGCAGGGACGAGTCTTGACATATTTTTTTTTTTTTTTTTTTTTTTTTTTTGAATTGTAACGGCTCAAAAAAAAGAAGGAGACAAAATTAAAGTTTCCCCATTTGGCAACTTTAGTCCCTCTAACGGCTGTTTTGTTCAAAACATGTTCAAAAAAGTGTCAACTTTAGTCCTTAACGGCTAGTTTTTCAAAATGGCTATATATACACTTCAATTGAACCACCATTTCACACCACTCTTCCATATATTCAGTTATATTATACCAAAACACACTTTTGTATACACAAAAATCATCATGAACAACCAGTTTCGTTCGAGTTTATCAACGTACATGAGACCCGATTTGTTTCCTAATGAAGACGATGATGATGAGCTTATGGGCATCATGGCCGAATGTGTTGATTTGCTTGAACAAGGTGAATCATCAAGACCATTCATACCCCGTATGCCCGTCGAGAGAGATCGATATGGTGCTGAAGAGCGCCTAATGGCAGCTTATTTTAACGAAAACCCAACGTATTCGTTGAAGAACTTTAGGCGACGCTTCCGTATGTCGAGACCTATGTTCATGCGCATTGTGAACGACATAATATCATACCCATCTCGACATCCAGGTCCTGTGCCTTTGCATTTTCAAAGAATGCAAGACAAGCAGGTTGATGGTCGAGGAAAGGTTGGTTTCAGTGCAATCCAAAAGTGTGTATGCGCCATACGTCAGTTGGCGTATGGCTACAATCCCGACTCGCTTGACGAGTATCTACAGATGGGTGAAGAAACAGCAAGATGTTATCTAGACTATTATTGTAAGTGTGTGTTTGAACTTTACAGGGATGAATACTTGCGCAGACCAACACCGGAGGACATACAACGCTTGTATGCTCGACATGAGGAGCTTCATGGTTTCCCAGGCATGCTTGGAAGCATTGATTGCATGCACTGGCCTTGGAAGAACTGTCCCAAGGCATGGCAAGGTCAATTTACGCGTGGTGATCACGGTCATCCAACCATCATGCTTGAAGCGGTAGCTTCGTACGATAGGTGGATTTGGCATGATTTTTTCGGCACAGCTGGTTCGAACAACGATATAAATGTTCTCAACCAGTCGCCTTATTTAGGGAAATCATAGAAGATCGTGCGCCTGATAGCTCGTTCACTGTTAATGGCACCCACTACAAAAAAAGGTTACTATCTCGCCGACGGCATTTATCCCGAATGGTCGACTTTTGTAAAGTCGTATTCATGCCCTCAAGATGAGAAGCGGAAGAAATTTAAAAAGTTATCAAGAAAGTGCTCGGAAAGATGTCGAGCGTGCCTTTGGAGGGCTTCAAAATTCATGGCACATTCTAAGCCAACCAGCAAGATCAAAAAGCGTGAATCGAATAACTCGAACAATGTACGCGTGTGTTATATTGCATAACATGAAGGTTGAAGACGCGGGGTACGCCATAAGCTCACTCGAGGATGGAGACGATAATGATCCAATCGTCTTACCTGAGCGTACGTTCCAGGAAAGGATGGCAGTTCACCAACGAACCGGCAAGGAGCTTCGAGATCGCACTATGCATCATGCTCTTCGTCATGATCTTACGGAGCATATATGGCGCCTCCCGGCTTAATGTGTGTTTTCTTTATTTGAAGTATTGTAATGTTTTTTTTTTGTGTGTTTTTTTAAATAAATATTGTAATGTTTTTATTTTTAATGAAGTGTTTCTTATTTGTGTATGTTTTAGTTTGTTATTAATTTTGAAGGGTTAAAAGTGTAAACTTTGGATAAAAGGGTATAATTAAATAATTGGTAGGTCCAAGACTAGTCTTTGGTGGATGAGTGCATTGGGTGTATTTTGGGGGGATTAGTCCTTGGAGTGTTTTTTGCTGATGTGGCGCTGACAGGGACTAGTCTTTGGTGGATGAGTCCTGGGCATTGGGTACCCTGTTATGGACTCATCCATTATGAACAATGGAAATGTTTCTAAAATTAACCCTTGAACTATTGGCCCATTAATGTTCATCGACTTTGTACTTGTATTACCTAGTAGTCAAATATGACTTTGACTTTTGACTATCATAATTTCTTTGCTTTGTAAATTAAGCATCTTTCTATACATATATTTCAAAAGATATATAGGTATACGTATGTGAACAAAATAAATCTCAATTTATCACCAGAAACTCTAATCTATTCTCAAATAGATTCGAATCAATCAACCACAAAATCACACTTGCTAATCAAGTATGATTCACTCAACTATTTGTTGAATGTTCTATTACAAACAATAATCAAAACCTAGATTATTATTACAATCATTAAGCAGATATATATATTTGTATATATATATATCGAATAAAGAGAGAGAAATAAACAATTGAGAGGTTTTCTGCATAACCCTAATTTTGACCATAAGAGGGTATATATACAACCCTACTTTGGCATAATGACACTTTAAGTCCTTGTACTTGTATCTTCTCCCAACTTGTCATCTTTAGTCCTTCTCTCTTATGAATCAACATTCCAAGTCCTACCTGCACAACTAATCATACAATAAGCTAAACAATAACAAAGCATTATATAAGCAATTCATGAGAATGAGATTATAACTTCAACATCCCCCCTTAATCTTATTCTCAAACAAGTTAACAAGCTTAAGTTTGTTACAAAAGATCTCATGAGTTTTTGTATCCAACCCTTTAGTTAGAATATCTGCTACATTTAGAGCAGAATCTATTTTCTCAGTTTTAATAACACCAGCAAGTATCTTTTCTCTAACAAAATGTAGATCAATTTCAAGATGCTTTGTTCTTTCATGGAAGACAGGGTTGGAAGCAATCTTAATTGCAGATTTATTGTCACAAAACAATGTAACAGGCAATACATTAGTAACTTGTAAATCCTGCAAGATTTTCACAATCCAAATTATCTCACAAGTAACAGAAGCCATTGCCCTATATTCACCTTCAGTAGATGACTTAGATATAGTGTTTTGTTTCTTACTCTTCCAAGATACCAAAGAACCACAAAAAAACACAAAATAACCAGTAACTGACCTCCTGCTTGAAATGCATTTGGCCCAGTCAGAGTCAACATAGGCTTCAAGTTTAAAAGAATCAAACCTGCTGATCAAGATACCTTTCCCAGGTGCACCTTTTAAGTATCTCAATACTCTAAGTGCAACTTTAAGATGTGAAGCAAGAGGTTTATGCATAAACTGGCTTAAGCAATGAACAGTATATGCAATATCAGGTCTAGTATGAGTCAAATAAATAAGCTTGCCAATCAACTTTTGATAATCTGTTATATTCTCAAGAATAGGATCATCAATTGATTCACAACTAGACAATTGAACATTAGGATTCAAAGGTACACTGACTGGCTTGCCAGCCAAAAGGCCAAATTCTGATAAAAGATCTAAGCAATATTTTCTTTGGTTTAAACATAAACCATCATTAGTGTCAACAACTTCAATGCCTAAAAAATATTTAAGCTTCCCTAAATCTTTTATCAGAAATTTGGTTTTAAGATAAGATTTAAACTTATCAATTTCAACTTCATTGTTGCCAGTAATAATAATATCATCAACATATACTAACAAGGCAATAAAAACACCATTACCAGTCTTAGTAAAAAGTGAGTAATCACTTTTACTTTGCATAAAACCATCACCAATTAAAGCTTCAGTAAGCTTAGCATTCCATTGTCTAGGAGCTTGTTTTAAGCATAAAGAGACTTATTAACTTGCATACTCTAGTATCACTCTTGTCAAAAAACCTTCAGGCAGTTTCATATAAACAGTTTCTTCAAGATCACCATACAAGAAAGCATTATTTATATCAAGTTGATATAAACACCAATTATTTTGAACAGCTAAACCTATTAAGCACCTAACAGTGACAATCTTAACTACAGGAGAAAAGGTTTCATCAAAATCTACACCTTCCTTTTGACTATAACCCTTAGCAACCAACCTAGCTTTATATCTTTCTATTTCACCATTGGATTTATACTTAATCTTATATATCCACTTACATCCAATTGGTTCTCTTCCTTCAGGAAGATTAGTTAATTCCCAAGTATTGTTTCTATAAAGAGCTTCCATCTCAAGATTCATAGCATCTACCCAATGTTTTTCTTTACAAGCAACACTATATCTATGAGGTTCAGTGCTTTTATTAAGCTCAGAAATAAAGGAAACACAATTTGGATGTAAATTAGAATAACAAACAAACTTTTCAATGCCATATTTAACACTGCTATTAATGACAAAGTCTTTATATTTGTTAGCAGGAAACACAGAAACTCTTTCAGACCTTCTAAGAGTTTGACCAGAAACATTATCAACCACATTATTGTTATTTTCATTTTCAACTTGAAAATCATTGATTTGTTGATTCTACATATGAGCATCTTCATTATTGATGACAAAATCATCACCCTCGGAATTATTTCCATTTAAATCATTAGCAGCAGCATCCAGATTCTCATTAGTAGAGCTAGAAGAAGCACTGCCAGAATGAGAATGGTTGCTACCATCACTTACCTCATGTTCTCTCACTTCATCATTGGAAATAGAAGGCTGCTCATATAAATCAAAAAAGTTTTCTTGAACTAAAACTTGTCCAGAATCTTTATCTTGTTGTTTATGTTTTAAAGGAAAAATGTTTTCAAAAAACTTAACATCTCTAGAAAAAAATATTTTGTTATCATTGAGAGAAAGAAGTTTGTATCCCTTTTTTGAATTAGAATAACCAATTAAGACACATTTAGAAGACCTGCTTTGAAATTTATCCAAGACATTTAGGTTTTTTGAAAAACATAAGCAACCAAAGGATCTTAAGTGAGAGAAAAAAGGAGGTTTGTTAAACACTATTTCATAAGGAGTCTTTCCATTTAAGACAGAAGAGGTAATCTGTTAATCAGATAACAAGCAGTTAGAACACATTCAGTCCACAAATTTAAGGGAATACCCCCTTGAAACAAAAGAGCTCTAGCAACATTAAGAATATGTCTATGCTTTCTTTCTACAATCCCATTCTGTTGAGGAGTATGAGGAATAGAAGTTTGATGTATAATACCATTTGTCTCAACAAAGGTGGAAAAAGCATTGTTAACAAACTCTGTACCATTATCACTTCTTAAAGTCTTAATGGTTTTATTAAACTGATTTTTTAACAAGTTATAAAAAACAACAGTGTTCTCAAACACTTCATCTTTAGATTTTAACAAATAAATCCAGACAGCTCTGGTGTAATCATCCACAACAGTCAAAAAATATCTATAACCACCCCTGCCAGTGACCCTGTAAGGACCCCAAACATCTAAATGTATAAGTTGACCTAATTCAGTAGATTTATGATCACTTTGAGGAAAAACATCTCTAGTTTGTTTAGCCTGATGACAAATTTCACAAACAAAATCTTTACATTGTTTAAAATGCAAACCAGACTGAAGAATATTTAGAACAGATTCAGAAGGATGACCTAATCTATGATGCCAAACAGTTTTAGACACATTGCAAGTAATCATTCTATCAATACCTTCTAAACTTTCATCAATATAGTACAATCCACCTTCTTGTCTACCAGTCCCTAGAACTTTCATTGTATTCAAATCCTGAGCCATAACATAGCACATAGTATCATCAAAAGCAATAAGATATTTACTATGTTTAGCAACTTTATGAACAGATAACAAGCTGACACAATATTCAGGAACAACAAGAACATCAAAAAGAGTCAAATAAGGAGTTAATTGTAAATTCCCAATTTTCTGAACATAAGCATAAGTTCCATTTGGGTGACCAACTTTGATTTTTAAGGCAGAAACATCCAAAACATCAACAAGATTAGAATCAGAATAAGTAATATGATGATTTGCTCCAGAATCATTAATCCAACCCTTTTTCACAAGTTTTTGTCTCATATTAGAATTTGAACAAAAGAATTGACTAAAATTTTTATGAAATATCTTACTATTATTGAATAACACACCTGCCATGTTGGCATTCACATTTTGAGAAGAATCAGAACTATCTTTCAACAAGTTTAGAATTCTGCTCAGCTGCTCATCAGAAAAATTAGTAGTACTAGAAGTAGAAGCTTGAGATGTAGAAGTATTATTACTAGAAACTTTCTTTTGACCATTCTGAAAACTTCCAGACTTCTTTTTACCAAAATCAGGAGGATATCCAATCAATTTGAAGCACTTATCAACTGTATGACCATTAAACCCACAATTTTCACATATCACAGAAGAACCTTTATTTCTAGAATTCTTAGCAAAGTTATTCACAGAAGGCATATTTCTAGCATTATTAACCTTAGACACAAAAGCAGAAGATTGTGACTTAGCATTAGAAGTAGCAGTTAACCCTCTATGTGACTCATCCCTAGATATAATAGAATATGCAGTTTTTAAGTCAGGTAAAGGATCTCTAGTTAAAATATTACTTCTAACACTCATGTAAACATCATCAAGACCCATCAAGAACTGCATCAGTTTAATCAATTGAGAATGTTTAGAGAAATCTTGAGCAGCATGGCAAGTACACCTAGGTAACTGAACTAAAGCATTAAATTATTTCCACAAAGCATTCAGTTTATGATAATAATCTGATAAAGGCATACCATTCTGACATAAAGAGTTAATCTTATGATGCAAATTAAAAATCACAGAACCATCCACTTTATCATAAGTTTCTTTTAATTCTTGCCATATAAGAGAAGCTTTTCTAGAAAATATCTGACCAAGATATAACTCTTCAGAAATAGAATTCAGAATCCAAGAAATAACCACAGCATTACATCTATCCCATTGTTTCCCTAGAACTTCATCTATATTAGATCTTCTGCAACTACCATCAATAAAACCAACTTTGTTTTTAGCCTCTAAAGCAAGAAGCATAGCACAACTCCATATTTGATAATTTTCAGTACCTTTTAATTTTATTGACACAATAGACAAAGTACTAGAATCATTAGGATGCAAATGTAAAGGACTTCCTAAATCCAATTTACTTATTCTAGTGACACTATCATCACTTCCATTTTCAGACTCATAATCAAAGCCACGAATATTATCATCATCCATATTTGCAAACAGAATCAAATAATCACAAGTAAACAACTAACAGTTAATCACAATTAACAATTAATAATAAACACAAGAAATTTTAAACGAAAAAATATATATATATTTTTGAAAATAATCTTAATCTCACAAAAGTGCCAGGGACAGGATTCCAATCCTCTCAAGGAGGTCAAGTATTAGCACAGTTGTTTTAATGAGAATAGATAAAATTTTAAGAAAAAAATAAGGATCGGATGAATGAAGAAGAAGAGGGACTCTACTATTCAAACGATTCACTTAGTCGATGAATAGCAGAATCAAGAAGAAGCAGCCGTACTATTCGATCGATTCACTTAGTCGATGAACAGTGAAACCCTAACCCCAATTTTCTAAAAAATTAGGGTTTGTCACCACAATCGGATCCAGAACCAATAACGGTGATCAAAAGATCATACGCCGTTAACAATAGCCAGATCTAAACACAAAACCCAAAATAAGCGAAACCCTAGATCGGAGATCTCGAAACCCTAAAATTATTATTTAAACAAAATTAATTCGATTAATCGCGATCAACTACGATAACCTATCTCTGATACCATGAACAAAGAATAAATCTCAATTTATCACCAGAAACTCTAATCTATTCTCAAATAGATTCGAATCAATCAACCACAAAATCACACTTGCTAATCAAGTATGATTCACTCAACTATTTGTTGAATGTTCTATTACAAACAATAATCAATAACCTAGATTATTATTACAATTATTAAGCAGAGATATATATATATTTGTATATATATATATATCGAATAAAGAGAGAGAAATAAACAATTGAGAGGTTTTCTGCATAATCCTAATTTTGACCATAAGAGGGTATATATACAACCCTACTTTGGCATAATGACACTTTAAGTCCTTGTACTTGTATCTTCTCCCAACTTGTCATCTTTAGTCCTTCTCTCTTATGAATCAACATTCCAAGTCCTACCTGCACAACTAATCATACAATAAGCTAAACAATAACAAAGCATTATATAAGCAATTCATGAGAATGAGATTATAACTTCAACATCCCCCCTTAATCTTATTCTAAAAAAGATTAACAAGTTTTAACTTGTCACAAAGAAATTCATGTGCTTTTGTATCCAACCCTTTAGTTAGAATGTCTGCCACATTTAGTGCAAAATCTATTTTTTCAGTTTTAATAACACCAGCAAGAATCTTTTCTCTAACAAAATGTAGATCAATTTCAAGATGCTTTGTTCTTTCATGGAAGACAGGGTTGGAAGCAATCTTAATTGCAGATTTATTGTCACAAAACAATGTAACAGGCAATACATTAGTAACTTGTAAATCCTGCAAGATTTTCACAATCCAAATTATCTCACAAGTAACAGAAGCCATTGCCCTATATTCACCTTCAGTAGATGACTTAGATATAGTGTTTTGTTTCTTACTCTTCCAAGATACCAAAGAACCACAAAAAAACACAAAATAACCAGTAACTGACCTCCTGCTTGAAATGCATTTGGCCCAGTCAGAGTCAACATAGGCTTCAAGATTAAAAGAATCAAACCTGCTGATCAAGATACCTTTCCCAGGTGCACCTTTTAAGTATCTCAATACTCTAAGTGCAACTTTAAGATGTGAAGCAAGAGGTTTATGCATAAACTGGCTTAAGCAATGTACAGTATATGCAATATCAGGTCTAGTATGAGTCAAATAAATAAGCTTCCCAATCAACTTTTGATAATCTGTTATATTCTCAAGAATAGGATCATCAATTGATTCACAACTAGACAATTGAACATTAGGATTCAAAGGTACACTGACTGGCTTGCCAGCCAAAAGGCCAAATTCTGATAAAAGATCTAAGCAATATTTTCTTTGGTTTAAACATAAACCATCATTAGTGTCAACAACTTCAATGCCTAAAAAATATTTAAGCTTCCCTAAATCTTTTATCAGAAATTTGGTTTTAAGATAAGATTTAAACTTATCAATTTCAACTTCATTGTTGCCAGTAATAATAATATCATCAACATATACTAACAAGGCAATAAAAACATCATTACAGTTTTAGTAAACAGTGAGTAATCACTTTTACTCTGTATAAAACCATCAGAAATTAAAGCTTCAGAAAGCTTAGCATTCCATTGTCTAGGAGCTTGCTTAAGACCATATAAAGACTTATTCAAGTTGCATACTCTAGTGTCACTCTTGTCAAAAAAACCTTCAGGCAGCTTCATATACACAGTTTCTTCAAGATCACCATACAAGAAAGCATTATTTATATCAAGTTGATATAAACACCAATTATTTTGAACAGCTAAACCTATTAAGCACCTAACAGTGACAATCTTAACTACAGGAGAAAAGGTTTCATCAAAATCTACACCTTCCTTTTGACTATAACCCTTAGCAACCAACCTGGCTTTATATCTTTCTATTTCACCATTGGATTTATACTTAATCTTATATATCCACTTACATCCAATTGGTTCTCTTCCTCCAGGAAGATTAGTTAATTCCCATGTATTATTTCTATAAAGAGCTTCCATCTCAAGATTCATAGCATCTACCCAATGTTTTTCTTTACAAGCAACACTATATTTATTAGGTTCAGTACTTTTATTAAGCTCAGAAATAAAGGAAACACAATTTGGATGTAAATTAGAATAACAAACAAACTTTTCAATGCCATATTTAACACTACTATTAATGACAAAGTCTTTATATTTGTTAGCAGGAAACACAGAAACTCTTTCAGACCTTCTAAGAATCTGATCAGGATTATTATCAACAACATTATTGTTATTTTCATTTTGAAAAACATTGATTTGTTGATTCTGCATATGAGCATCTTCATTATTGATGACATAATCATCACCCTCAGAATTATTTTCATTCAAATCATTAGCAGCAGCATCCAGATTCTCATTAGTAGAGCTAGAAGAAGCACTGCCAGAATGAGAATGGTTGCTACCATCACTTACCTCATTTCCTCTCACTTCATCATTGGGAATAGAAGGCTGCTCATATAAATCAAAAAAGTTTTCTTGAACTAAAACTTGTCCAGAATCTTTATCTTGTTGTTTATGTTTTAAAGGAAAAATGTTTTCAAAAAACTTAACATCTCTAGAAAAAAATATTTTGTTATCATTGAGAGAAAGAAGCTTGTATCCCTTTTTTGAATTAGAATAACCAATTAAGATACATTTAGAAGACCTGCTTTGAAATTTATCCAAGACATTTAGATTTTTTGAAAAACATAAGCAACCAAAGGATCTTAAGTGAGAGAAAAAAGGAGGTTTATTAAAGACCATCTCATAAGGAGTTTTTCCATTTAGCACAGAAGAGGGTAATCTGTTAATAATATAACAAGCAGTTAGAACACATTCAGTCCATAAATTTAAGGGAATACCCCCTTGAAACAAAAAAGCTCTAGCAACATTAAGAATATGTCTATGCTTTCTTTCTACAATCCCATTCTGTTGAGGAGTATGAGGAATAGAAGTTTGATGCACAATACCATTTGTCTCAACAAAATTAGTAAAAGATTTATTAACAAATTCAGTCCCATTGTCACTTCTTAAAGTCTTAATGGTTTTATTAAACTGATTTTTTAACAAGTTATAGAAAACAACAGTGTTCTCAAACACTTCATCTTTAGTTTTTAACAAGTAAATCCAGACAGCTCTGGTGTAATCATCAACAATGGTTAAAAAATATCTGTAACCATCTCTGCTAGTCACCCTATAAGGACCCCAAACATCTAAATGTATTAGTTGACCTAATTCAGTAGATTTATGATCACTTTGAGGAAAAACATCTCTAGTTTGTTTAGCCTGATGACAAATTTCACAAACAAAATCTTTACATTGTTTAAAATGCAAACCAGACTGAAGAATATTTAGAACAGATTCAGAAGGATGACCTAATCTATGATGCCAAACAGTTTTAGACACATTGCAAGTAATCATTCTATCAATACCTTCTAAACTTTCATCAATATAGTACAATCCACCTTCTTGTCTACCAGTCCCTAGAACTTTCATTGTATTCAAATCCTGAGCCATAACATAGCACATAGTATCATCAAAAGCAATAAGATATTTACTATGCTTAGTAACTTTATGAACAGATAACAGGCTGACACAATATTCAGGAACAACAAGAACATCAAAAAGAGTCAAATAAGGAGTTAATTGTAAATTCCCAATTTTCTGAACATAAGCATAAGTTCCATTTGGGTGACCAACTTTGATTTTTAAGGCAGAAACATCCAAAACATCAACAAGATTAGAATCAGAATAAGTAATATGATGATTTGCTCCAGAATCATTAATCCAACCCTTTTTCACAAGTTTTTGTCTCATATTAGAATTTGAACAAAAGAATTGACTAAAATTTTTATGAAATATCTTACTATTATTGAATAACACACCTGCCATGTTGGCATTCACATTTTGAGAAGAATCAGAACTATCTTTCAACAAGTTTAGAATTCTGCTCAGCTGCTCATCAGAAAAATTAGTAGTACTAGAAGTAGAAGCTTGAGATGTAGAAGTATTATTACTAGAAAATTTCTTTTGACCATTCTGAAAACTTCCAGACTTCTTTTTACCAAAATCAGGAGGATATCCAATCAATTTGAAGCACTTATCAACTGTATGACCATTAAACCCACAATTTTCACATATCACAGAAGAACCTTTATTTCTAGAATTCTTAGCAAAGTTATTCACAGAAGGCATATTTCTAGCATTATTAATCTTTGACACAAAAGCAGAAGATTGTGACTTGGCATTAGAAGTAGCAGTTAACCCTCTATGTGACTCATCCCTAGATATAATAGAATATGCAGTTTTTAAGTCAGGTAAAGGATCTCTAGTTAAGATATTACTTCTAACACTCATATAAACATCATCAAGACCCATCAAGAACTGCATCAGTTTAATCAATTGAGAATGTTTAGAGAAATCTTGAGCAGCATGGCAAGTACACCTAGGTAACTGAACTAAAGCATCAAATTGTTTCCACAAAGCATTCAGTTTATGATAATAATCAGATAAAGGCATACCATTTTGACATAAAGAGTTAATCTTATGATGTAAATTAAAAATCACAGAACCATCCACTTTATCATAAGTTTCTTTTAATTCTTGCCATATAAGAGAAGCTTTTCTAGAAAATATCTGACCAAGATACAACTCTTCAGAAATAGAATTCAGAATCCAAGAAATAACCACAGCATTACATCTATCCCATTGTTTCCCTAGAACTTCATCTATATTAGATCTTCTGCAACTACCATCAATAAAACCAACTTTGTTTTTAGCCTCTAAAGCAAGAAGCATAGCACAACTCCATATTTGATAATTTTCAGTACCTTTTAATTTTATTGACACAATAGACAAAGTACTAGAATCATTAGGATGCAAATGTAAAGGACTTCCTAAATCCAATTGACTTATTTTAGTGATACTATCATCACTTCCATTTTCAGACTCATAATCAAAACCATGAATATTATCATCATCCATATTTGCAAACAGAATCAAATAATCACAAGTAAACAACTAACAGTTAATCACAATTAACAATTAATAATAAACACAAGAAATTTTAAACGAAAAAATATATATATATTTTTGAAAAATAAATCTTATCCTCGCAAAAGTGCCAGGGACAGGATTCCTAACCTCTCAAAGAAGGCAGGTCAAGTATTAGCACAGTTGTTTTGAATGAGAATAAGATAAAAAACACTTTTAAGAAAAATAAGGAAGGAGAAGACAAACAGTGCTATCGGATGAATGAAGAAGAAGAGGGACTCTACTATTCAAACGATTCACTTAGTCGATGAATAGCAGAATCAAGAAGAAGCAGCCGTACTATTCGATCGATTCACTTAGTCGATGAACAGTGAAACCCTAACCCTAATTTTCTAAAAAATTAGGGTTTACAACCACAATCGGATCCAGAAACAATAACGGTGATCAAAAGATCATACGCCGTTAACAATAGCCAGATCTAAACACAAAACCCAAAATAAGCGAAACCCTAGATCGGAGATCTCGAAACCCTAAAATTATTATTTAAACAAAATTAATTCGATTAATCGCGATCAACTACGATAACCTATCTCTGATACCATGAACAAAGAATAAATCTCAATTTATCACCAGAAACTCTAATCTATTCTCAAATAGATTCAATCAATCAACCACAAAATCACACTTGCTAATCAAGTATGATTCACTCAACTATTTGTTGAATGTTCTATTACAAACAATAATCGAAATCTAGATTATTATTACAATTATTAAGCAGAGATATATATATATTTGTATATATATATATATCGAATAAAGAGAGAGAAATAAACAATTGAGAGGTTTTCTGCATAACCCTAATTTTGACCATAAGAGGGTATATATACAACCCTACTTTGGCATAATGACACTTTCAGTCCTTGTACTTGTAACTTCACCCAACTTGACATCTTCAGCCCTTCTCTCTTATAAATCAACATAGCAAGTCCTACCTGCACTACTAATCATACAATAAGCTAAATAATAAAAAGCATTATATGAGAATGAGATTATAGGTATACGTATGTGTTACAATAATTAACTTAAACCGGTTATAAAATTGAGAGCACAAAAAGTCGGTTTTTGTGAAAATGTGAACTTGGTTGGAGTGACAAACGAACAAAATAGTTTAAAAGGTACATGTCGGGTGTAGTATGATTGTTTGTCACAATTCATCAATATATTGAAAGTTGCGTGAACATTCAACCTTGGTTAAATAGTCGAGTCTTTAACTCTATATGGATGCTATTGGGTTTTCAGTTAACGGGGCATATATGTATCTATGATATTTTGAGGCCATATAAAGATATTGGGCCTGTCCTCTAAGATATTATTGGTCTGTCTCTCTTTCTCTTTTAGCCAACTAAGGTCTAAGGTGTCTTTAACTACTTACAAAGTTGCAATAGTAAAACATTTCTATCGGACATTATTCAAAATTAGCAAGTTAACAACTAACAAGTTAGAAATAAGTAGAAGCGTAATCTATGTGTCCGAATACAGTATTATGGTACATTGAATATTATTCTACAATCTATAAAAATTATATAATACCAGGTTGGCAAATTTTCAATTTTCTGGTATTTAATTGTATTAATTGTATACTGAGTATGTTTAATTTAAGGGTATTTTGCTAAACACATATTTTCATTATTAATGTTAAATAATCAGTTCAAAACGCAATCACAAACACACTTTTACTCTCTTATTGTTGATAACTAGATTAGATTATAGACTCGTGTAAATACGCGGGTTGATCACGATAAGCCTTTCATGGGTTAGTTGTAGTATTCACTAGCAAACTCGTTTTAGACTTTAAGCTTAATTTGGATTGTAGTTTTGTATACAACTCCTAATTCAAACACTTTTATCAGTAGTACATCGAGTGTTTAATTTTGGAATTTGAGCAAAAGTACTTGTGATTGAGGTCTTTTAATTCTAAAAATTATCGTTGAATGCATGTAAATTTATGGTGTGGATAAGATAAGTTTGACTCAAATTTAATGCTCTTTCTAATCCCATTCATCAAGTAGTCAGCTGAATTAATTTTCAAAGAAAATAAATAAATAAATAAAAGGAGTAAGCTGAATTTACCATCGGGTATTCGGGTTCAACTGACCATCATCATTTCTTAACAATATATTTTGAGCACGGAGTTTTTCTTTTTAGCATTGTTAATTTGTACGTACATACATTTAGGGAAATAGTACATGACCATATATAGAGAATAACTAATTATTAATACTGGCTATAAAGTGAATAATTGAAAAAAATCAAAATTCTTAAAAATAGAATAAATAAGTGTGACTTGGGGGTGTTCGGGTTTACATTTTCAAACTAGATTTAACGTTTTCTAAAAGTGTATTTTATGAAAACTTGTTCATATTTGCTTTTTCAAAATTTTATTGTGTCTATATAAACACAAATAAACTAATGTGATGAAACCTAGTGGTACTGTTACCATGTGACCACATGAACCTACAGGTAAATATTGTATATTAAAGGTTCGAAACTTGCTAAAAACAAATGGAAAAACTATATCTTGTGAACCATGTGCGAGAATAGTAAGTCTACCCGGCATAAATTTTATACAATATGCGCTCTGGGTATACCAAGACGGTATATGGATAATAAGGTTCTTACCAAACATACCCATATAGTCGTATTAGTTAAGATCGATTAGATAAGTCCTCAATTTGATAAGATCATTCACCATTTTTCAACATGCAATGACTTTCTTTAAATAACACTAAAACCGGTGATATTAAACTAAAAATGCCAAACTCAACTAACTATAATTACTACAGTACAATAATATATACTCTCAGGGCTGTTATTGGGTTCGGGATCGGGTTAGCGGTTCGAAAATCTCTGACTAGCAATATGTATATATAAATAAAACCCAATGCCGTCTTTCACGGGTTTTGGGTCCCAAATACTGTCTTCGACGGTTGAGATGTAGACAGCCTTACCCCTACCAAAGGTAGAGAGGTTGCTTCCAGGTTCTACCAAAGGTAGAAAAGGACCTCCAGCCTTGTTGGGCATGAGGATGGAACCCATGACCTCTGTCTCCATATACAAGGGCTCCAACCACTGATCCAACCCAGTTGGTTTAATACTTTTGTTATATATATATATATATATATATAGTAAAAAGATAAAATAAGAACCAATAAATTGTCAAAAACTGCGAGAACTGATATTTAATTAAAAGGGTATAGGGACAACATGGTAATTTTAAAAATACAATTAGATTAATTAACAATATATAAATAAAAATCTCCAAGAATATCTCCATCAGTTATCTCCATCTCCAAGATTTCCAGTTACGAAATTCAAATTTTTTTTATTCTCATGCAAGTTTCGTATATTGTTTTCCCCAATTCATTAAATTATAGTAGGTGTAGTTTATTAACCAACCAAAGAATTGGATATCACATTAGTTTTTTGTTATATTATATTTGTATTACATTTCTGTTATGTAATAAATGAACAAGAACAAAGAAACATTTCATGTATCTTTGATTATTTTTCATCCCATTTATGTATAGTAAATAAAACAATATTTAATTTTGATACGTAATAATAATTTTTATGGGTTTTTTAAATAAATCTTTGCTTTGATTTCTATGATTCTTTGATTTAATGTAACGATTGTTTATCCGTACTTTATTATGACGAATTCAAGATTATTAAAAAATAGATGTAGCAAAATTATTTGTTCATGTATATACATACATCATTTATCGAAGATATTTTTTATAAAGAGTACTGATATTTTTATATGGACAAAATTAAATGTACACATGCACACCTTAAAAGTATTGCAAAGGCCTCACATAAACCATAATAAAATCACATATTTACTCACTTAATGTTCACATAAGACCCATGTTGTTCACATGTAGACAACATAACATATGTAAGTTTTTTAGTATAAAAAATTATTTAGCAATAAAAAATATATATAGTCGTCTAAATGAAAACATGAAATATGTAAGATCGATCAAGTTATGAATTATTATAAAACTTCGATTTTCATGTGAATTTATACGAAAATTTTAGTTCTGGGATATGTACAAATGAATATGATTATTATTTTGAATCATCAAAAAATTCTTAATTGTTAGTGTATCTAGTTTGTTGTATACATGTGAACCACTATGGTCACATGTGAAGTTAGACGAGTGCACATGTGAAGAATTCATGAATTGTATGAACCACTATGATTACATGTAACCATTAGTATACATGTGGAAAAAAAATAATGCTCTCTATAAATATGTGTTATCGATTATGTGCACATATATTCACGTGTGAAGACTTTACTACATTTTTGAGGTTTGCATATTTGATATCATGTGTGCACATATATTCACGTGTTAATATTTTTA
>CM067172.1:22428994-22468002 GCA_034093135.1 Erigeron breviscapus | reverse complement strand
AAAAAAAAAAAAAAAAAAAAAAAAAAAAAAAAAAAAAAAAAAAAAAAAAAAAAAAAAAAAAAAAAAAAAAAAAAAAAAAAAAAAAAAAAAAAAAAAAAAAAAAAAAAAAAAAAAAAAAAAAAAAAAAAAAAAAAAAAAAAAAAAAAAAAAAAAAAAAAAAAAAAAAAAAAAAAAAAAAAAAAAAAAAAAAAAAAAAAAAAAAAAAAAAAAAAAAAAAAAAAAAAAAAAAAAAAAAAAAAAAAAAAAAAAAAAAAAAAAAAAAAAAAAAAAAAAAAAAAAAAAAAAAAAAAAAAAAAAAAAAAAAAAAAAAAAAAAAAAAAAAAAAAAAAAAAAAAAAAAAAAAAAAAAAAAAAAAAAAAAAAAAAAAAAAAAAAAAAAAAAAAAAAAAAAAAAAAAAAAAAAAAAAAAAAAAAAAAAAAAAAAAAAAAAAAAAAAAAAAAAAAAAAAAAAAAAAAAAAAAAAAAAAAAAAAAAAAAAAAAAAAAAAAAAAAAAAAAAAAATTCAAAAAAAAAAAAAAAAAAAAAAAAAAAAAAAAAAAAAAAAAAAAAAAAAAAAAAAAAACAAAAACGAATTTAAGACTCAATTTCGACCAGAATTCATAAAACGACTTTGTTCTTCGATTTTCCAGAAACAAACGACTTGGGCTTCACCCAAAACATGATTTTGACATTGTTAAACATATTTGATCATTCATATCGATTACAAACTCGTTTGACACCGTTTAGATCATTAATTAGCCAAAGACACAACATGAACCCTAATTAAACAAAAACCCTTTTAAAATCAGATCTGAAACATCAATTTATGACCTTTAAATCTGTAAATACATCGATGAATCATTAGTTACCTGATAATACAATGACCGATCCAATCCAATGCCAAAACACACGATCGATTGACCCAAAACTTGAAGATTTGCTTAAGAAATTCAAGAAGGATTGAAGGAACTTGTTTTCTTGACTTAATTATGATTAATGGCTGCAACTAATGAGAGATTAGGTTTCCCTAATCACTTAACCCGTTTTTAACTTTCCAACATTGGCAAAATTGGTCCCTGGACTTCATATCGACTTTATTTCGCTTAAAAACACTTATTGGGGATACATATAACACACTAAAGCACTTTCACACACTACAAAGGCCTTTTACACATCATTAAATCTACTTTATTGTCACTCATTAAAGATAATTAAATCTCACATATAGGGCACATAAACATATAAACACATATTTCCACACAAACGTATCACGGACTTATAATTTGACCTAACGACGTTAGTCAACATGAACGATTAAGTTTTGGGATGTTACAATTACCTCCCCCTTAAGAGGATTCCGTCCCCGGAATCACTTCAGCATCAAAAAGGTGGGGATAGGTCTCCCGCATTACGGACTCGGTCTCCCAAGTCATACTTTCGCCGTGATTGTGTTTCCACTTTATGAGAACTAGATCGATAGTCTTTCGTCGTAACTTCTTTTGTTTCCTTCCCATTATAGCAACAGGTTCATCGACAATCTGCTTGTTGGGATTAATACTTACGTCCTCGAGTGGAATGACATCCGTTTCATTCGCATAGCACTTACGTAGGTAACACACATGAAATGTGTTGTGAATTGCGTGTAGTTCTGGAGGTAATTCCAGTTGAAATGCCTGTTCATTAACCTTCTTGATAATCTTGAAAGGTCCAATGAATCTGGGGCTTAACTTTCCACGTTTTCCAAACCGTAATACACCTTTCCAAGGCGACACCTTGAGTAAAACCATTTCGCCTTCTTTAAAATCGAACGGCCTCCTTTTCTTATCAGCATATGACTTTTGCCTTTCGCGAGCAACACGTAAGGCTTTCTTTGCTATGTTAACTTTATCGGCCGTAAGTTGTACTAATTCGGGTCCAGCAAGTTGCTTTTCCCCGGGCTCCAACCAACAACTAGGAGTCCGACACTTTCTACCATATAACATCTCAAAAGGTGGCATTCCAATGCTCGCATGATAACTATTGTTATACGCAAACTCAATAAGAGGTAGGTGTTTATCCCACGAACCACCATAATCCATTACACAAGCTCTGAGCATATCTTCGAGCGTTTGAATAGTCCTTTCACTTTGCCCATCCGTCTGCGGATGATAGGCTGTGCTCAACCGAACTTGAGTACCAAATTCCCGTTGAAAACTCTTCCAAAACTTGGAAACAAAGTGAGCATCACGATCCGACACAATCGATAAAGGAACGCCATGTTTAGTAACCACTTCTCCAATATACAATGTAGCGAAGTTCTCCATAGGAGCATTCTCACGAATCGGGAGGAAGTGAGCACTCTTCGTTAATTGATCGACAATAACCCATATCATATCGTGACCACGAGACGTCCTTGGCAGTTTGGTTACAAAATCCATCGTAATGCGATCCCATTTCCACTCAGGGATCTCGAGTTGCTGAAACTTCCCATAAGGCTTTTGATGTTCAGCTTTCACCTTAGCACACGTCAAACATTTATGTACGTACATCATCACATCGTTCTTAATACTGGGCCACCAATAAATAGGCTTCAAATCTGCATGCATCTTTGTGGCACCAGGGTGTACAGAATACTTAGTTTTGTGAGCTTCGTCCATCACTAACTCACGATTTCCTCCATAGAGGGGAACCCATATTCTACCTTTATAAGTTCGAAGACCGCGACTATTTTCTTCCATTTCAAGTCTATTTTTCTTCTTTTTCCCAATAGACTCCTCTTTCACATTATCATCCTTTAACGCTTCGATTTGAGCTAATCGAATAGGTTCCAGTAAATTCGACTCAATCTTTGTAATCATCGCACATAATCTACTCTTCGCATATCCTTTGCGGCTTAAGGCATCAGCAACCACATTAGCTTTGCCTGGGTGATATTTAATTTCACAATCGTAATCCTTTAATAACTCCATCCACCGCCGTTGTCTAACATTCATGTCCTTCTGAGTAAACACGTACTGTAAGCTCTTATGATCCGTATAAAGGGTACACTTTGTACCATACAGATAATGTCGCCACAACTTCAGAGCAAAAACAACCGCAGCCAGCTCAAGGTCATGAGTAGGATAGTTCCGCTCATGAGGCTTCAGCTGTCGAGAGGCGTAAGCGATAACTTTGTCTCGTTGCATTAGTACACACCCTAACCCCGTGATGGATGCGTCACTATAAACCACTAAATCATCTGTTCCTTCGGGTAAAGCTAAGACTGGAGCTTCACACAACTTCTTTTTCAACGTTGTGAAGGCTTTCTCTTGAGCATCAGTCCATACAAATTTCACACCTTTCTTCGTTAATTCAGTCATTGGTTTGGCAATGCGCGAGAAATCCTGAATGAAACGTCGATAATAACCAGCCAAACCGAGAAAACTCTTAATTTCAGTAGGAGACTTAGGCTGCTCCCACTTCGACACCGCTTCTATCTTCGAAGGATCTACCTTTATACCATCAGAGGAGACGACATGGCCGAGGAAATGAACTTCCTTTAGCCAAAACTCGCACTTGGAGAACTTAGCATATAGCTTTTTCTCTCTGAGGACTTGAAGGACAGCTCTCAAATGCTCTCTATGTTCCTCTTCCGACTTTGAATACACAAGGATGTCGTCGATAAAAACAATAACGAAATGATCCAAAAAAGGTCGACAGACACGGTTCATTAAATCCATGAACTTCGCTGGAGCATTTGTCAAACCGAATGGCATGACAAGGAACTCATAGTGACCATAACGAGTTCGGAACGCTGTTTTGGCTACACTTTCTTCTTCAACCTTTAATTGATGATAGCCAGACCGTAAGTCAATCTTTGAAAAACAGGAAGCACCTTGAAGTTGATCGAACAAATCATCAATGCGAGGGAGTGGATACTTATTCTTCACCGTTCTTTTATTCAGCTCGCGATAATCAATACACATGCGCATGGTTCCGTCTTTCTTCTTTACGAAAAGAATAGGAGCACCCCATGGAGAGGAACTCGGACGAATGAAACCTTTATTTAAAAGTTCCTGAATTTGCGTCATTAACTCCTTCATTTCTGTCGGAGCTAGACGATAGGGAGCTTTGGCTACAGGAGTAGCACCAGGAATGAGGTCAATGGAGAATTCAACCTCACGATCAGGAGGAAGACCTGGAAGATCTTCGGGAAACACATCAGGAAATTCGGAAACCACTTCAACATCAGAAACTGTAGGCTTCGCGATACGAGTATCAATAACATAGGCTAGGAAATGCGACTTAGTTTGCCGTATACAACGAAGAGCTTTCATCATAGAGATCACCTTAACATTTCCCGGCTTCTTGTCACCATACACACCAACACCTTTACCGTCGGGAGTAGCGATACGGACTATCTTTTTCGAACATAGGACGACAGCATCATTCTTAGACATCCAATCCATACCGAGAACAACATCGAAACTAGGAATGGTAGCGGGTAACAGGTTAGCAGTAAATGAACGACCCTCTATTTCTATCGGACAATCAGAATAACCTTCCCGAATAATAGACGTCGCACCATTAGCCACCTCTACTTCTATAGGGCACCGTAAAGAACTAGTAGTCATGTCTAACTTAGGAGCAAACAGAGTAGACACAAAAGATTTGTTCGCACCAGAATCAAATAACACATTAGCAGGTTTGGAGTTAACAATAAGGGTAGCAGTAACTACCTGATCATCGTCTTTTGCCTCCTCAGCCGTCATCTGAAAAGCACGGGCTTTGGCTTTGGAAGCTTCCGCTTTCTTTCCCTCATCTTTCTTCATCTGCGGGCAGTCTGCAATACGGTGCTTGGTGTCTCCACATTTATAACATCTTGCCTTGTCAGTGCATTGATCAATGGTATGACCCTGAGTTCCACACCTATTGCACCTGCGGGTCTTTGTAGAACACTGACCAGAATGGATAGATTTGCAGCCTGGGCACCATTTTCCATCCTTGTCTGCCCTTCCCTTGTCAGAGGACGAAGATCCCTTGAACTTCTTACCAAAACTATTTGACCCACCAAACCTCCTCTTATTGCCAGACTTCTTCTCATCCTCTTTCTTTTCCACTTTCTTATCCGCAGCAAAATCATCATCAAGCTTCTTAGACTCTTTGATAGCTTCAGTTAGAGTCTTATGCTGCCTACAAATACCTCGATAACTTGGAGGTAAACCATCGACATAGCAGGCGACTTGATCTGCATCAGTTCTGAATAGATGACCCACAAATTTCATCTTTTCCATAAAGGAACGAGCATAATCATTAATTTTTCCCACTTCAGCCTTCAGGGCACGAAACTCTTTTTCCATTTTTCTCTGCTCATGAACTCCAATATACTCTTCAATAAATTTCTGTCTGAAGTTAACCCACGTAATAGCAGATACCATAGCTGGAGTCATCGAAATGGTAATGCTCTTCCACCAGTCCCGAGCACCTTCTTTCAGCATCCTGCTAGCACACAACACTTTCTTATCCTCGGGACAATCACAAGCTTCAAAAACCATCTCAGTATCATCAAGCCATTCCATGCAACCCACTGCATTAAGTGTTCCATAGAATTTCTGAGCTCCGCACTTCTGAAAACTGTCGAACTTGAATCGAGGAGCTTGAACTACATTAGGAGGAGCCACATCAACATTAACAGGGGGAACGACTACATTATTAACTGGTAGCTCAGTGTGGTGAGAAGGCACAGAGTGACTGTTACCAGTTCCTTCTGCGTTAACTGCCAACGCCTGATTCAACTGTTCTTGCGTTTGGGCCAACTGGGCCTGAAGAGTTAGCACAAGATTATACATCTCTGCCTGATTGGGAATCTGATCCACCACTACATCGTTAACTCTCGGAGGATTGCCAGGTGGTGGAGGCATCGGACCCAATGAGCCTGGTTGATTAACACGGCGGGGGTTCACACGATTTACATTGTCATTAGTAGCAGCATTAGCAGCATTAGAAGCACCTGCACCCGGATGGACAGGTGGAGTAACGCTAGCAGTAGCTCCGTCGCGTTGGATGTTGCGGTTGCGAGTGTTAACCATTTTCCTTCAATAAAATGGTGGAGTCGATAAGCGCAAAATAAAACAAAAAGCTCATTGAGATAAGGCTAGAACATATCATCGTAACGTAAACATATCGTAAGCCCTATCACACTCGCACTCATCCCAACCCATCCTACATCACATGTCATCACTAGCTAAGGCATCCTACGAGTACCTAGCATGCACATCTTAAGTTTAAGTCCAAACCCTATGGTCAATAGGCCTTGGTTCACTTAAACTACTTCTCTGATACCAACTTGTAACACCCGTTTCGTAAAAATATGGATTTCCAAAAATTTCGCCTAACGGCGTTAAATCATGCGGAAACGATTTAGGAAAATACTCAACTAAGGAAAACAGTTGAGAAAACATTGGTGGTGTTACTAATAGCATCAAATCTGTAATAAAAGAAATCCATAAGATTGCCCAACATAAAGCAATCATAACATAGTCATTACATAAGTTCCATAAAGGAAATCAATAACATAAGGTCTATGCGAAGCTATTGGGTAAACTAAAGCCAGCTTGATCATCTACCCATCTCTCGCCAAAGCTTCACACGTCATCTCACTGCCTAACCTGAGGGGTGTCAACACATTAAAAGAAACAAGTGTTAGCTATAAAGCTAAGTAAGATAACACCAGGTTTAAGCAAAACATTTCATCCATTTAAATCGTCACTTTAAAGCATTACGTCATTTTAATTAGGCATTCATACCACCGTATAAACATATCCACATCACATATAAGCATAGAGTTCATGACCCTAAGCGTGCCTAATCAATTTGATCACTTTGATTCACCTCGTTAAGTTGTAACCGAAGTTACCGTTTTTAAGGAAAGACAATGTCGATCCATAAGTAGCACGCTATGTTCATGACATTAGGTGGGTCATCAGGCCACCCGAAACTACTCGCCACATATGACTTGTTGCAAGGAGCCACCCGAGCAACCATTTTAACGTACCTATAACCACCGTCAGGCATGACGTACCTATTACCACCGTCAGGCACGATTTATACGTACCTATTACCACCGTAAGGCACGATGTACCTATTACCACCGTAAGGCACAGGTTATGCATAACACTTAACATCTAATTAGCTCGAGCATTTATCATATTTAGTTTAGATTTCCACCTTTAACCTAAACTAATCCATACTATCATCTTTTCACGTTAGGGCCCTTAAAACGTGCACGTGTCATGGCAACCTAAAAAGGTCTAGTGTCCTAGATGAACAAGCCACATATACATGCACATAACAACATTACAACATATCATTAACCACCGTTCATCATAACATATCATATCGTAAACATATCATTAACCACCGTTCATCATAACATATCATATCGTAAACATATCATTAACCACCGTTCATCATAACATATCATATCGTAAACATATCATTAACCACCGTTCATCATAACATATCATATCGTAAACATATCATTAACCACCGTTCATCATAACATATCATATCGTAAACATATCATTAACCACCGTTCATCATAACATATCATATCGTAAACATATCATTAACCACCGTTCATCATAACATATCATATCGTAAACATATCATTAACCACCGTTCATCATAACATATCATATCGTAAACATATCATTAACCACCGTTCATCATAACATATCATATCGTAAACATATCATTAACCACCGTTCATCATAACATATCATATCGTAAACATATCATTAACCACCGTTCATCATAACATATCATATCGTAAACATATCATTAACCACCGTTCATCATAACATATCATATCGTAAACATATCATTAACCACCGTTCATCATAACATATCATATCGTAAACATATCATTAACCACCGTTCATCATAACATATCATATCGTAAACATATCATTAACCACCGTTCATCATAACATATCATATCGTAAACATATCATTAACCACCGTTCATCATAACATTTCATATCGTAACCACATGTACGGGGAAGCATTTTAGGCATAAACATCGTCATCATTAATCCCCGAGTACCTCCCATATCAACCCAACCACCTATGAGTTATACATTACTGTTATGGAGGTTATAGTTTACGAACCATTTTCGTTGCACCCTCAGCGTGACAAAAGTAGTGTATCTTACCTGTTGGGAGTGTGCGCGCGTAATGAAAGGCTAAAAGTGCTTAACAATAATCCCCGACACCTAAGATACATTAATATACAAAATATAAGTCATTTGGGACCCAAACGAACTTAGTTGCCTTCAAACGAATTTAGACTCAATTTCGACCAGAATTCATAAAACGACTTTGTTCTTCGATTTTTCCAGAAACAAACGACTTGGCTTCACCCAAAACATGATTTTGACATTGTTAAACATATTTTGATCATTCATATCGATTACAAACTCGTTTGACACCGTTTAGATCATTAATTAGCCAAAGACACAACATGAACCCTAATTAAACAAAAACCCTTTTAAAATCAGATCTGAAACATCAATTTATGACCTTTAAATCTGTAAATACATCGATGAATCATTAGTTACCTGATAATACAATGACCGATCCAATCTAATGCCAAAACACACGATCGATTGACCCAAAACTTGAAGATTTACTTAAGAAATTCAAGAAGGATTGAAGGAACTTGTTTTCTTGACTTAATTATGATTAATGGCTGCAACTAATGAGAGATTAGGTTTCCCTAATCACTTAACCCGTTTTTAACTTTCCAACATTGGCAAAATTGGTCCCTGGACTTCATATCGACTTTATTTCGCTTAAAAACACTTATTGGGGATACATATAACACACTAAAGCACTTTCACACACTACAAAGGCCTTTTACACATCATTAAATCTACTTTATTGTCACTCATTAAAGATAATTAAATCTCACATATAGGGCACATAAACATATAAACACATATTTCCACACAAACGTATCACGGACTTATAATTTGACCTAACGACGTTAGTCAACATGAACGATTAAGTTTTGGGATGTTACAATTACCTCCCCCTTAAGAGGATTCCGTCCCCGGAATCACTTCAGCATCAAAAAGGTGGGGATAGGTCTCCCGCATTACGGACTCGGTCTCCCAAGTCATACTTTCGCCGTGATTGTGTTTCCACTTTATGAGAACTAGATCGATAGTCTTTCGTCGTAACTTCTTTTGTTTCCTTCCCATTATAGCAACAGGTTCATCGACAATCTGCTTGTTGGGATTAATACTTACATCCTCGAGTGGAATGACATCCGTTTCATTCGCATAGCACTTACGTAGGTAACACACATGAAATGTGTTGTGAATTGCGTGTAGTTCTGGAGGTAATTCCAGTTGAAATGCCTGTTCATTAACCTTCTTGGTAATCTTGAAAGGTCCAATGAATCTGGGGCTTAACTTTCCACGTTTTCCAAACCGTAATACACCTTTCCAAGGCGACACCTTGAGTAAAACCATTTCGCCTTCTTTAAAATCGAACGGCCTCCTTTTCTTATCAGCATATGACTTTTGCCTTTCGCGAGCAACACGTAAGGCTTTCTTTGCTATGTTAACTTTATCGGCCGTAAGTTGTACTAATTCGGGTCCAGCAAATTGCTTTTCCCCGGGCTCCAACCAACAACTAGGAGTCCGACACTTTCTACCATATAACATCTCAAAAGGTGGCATTCCAATGCTCGCATGATAACTATTGTTATACGCAAACTCAATAAGAGGTAGGTGTTTATCCCACGAACCACCATAATCCATTACACAAGCTCTGAGCATATCTTCGAGCGTTTGAATAGTCCTTTCACTTTGCCCATCCGTCTGCGGATGATAGACTGTGCTCAACCGAACTTGAGTACCAAATTCCCGTTGAAAACTCTTCCAAAACTTGGAAACAAAGTGAGCATCACGATCCGACACAATCGATAAAGGAACGCCATGTTTAGTAACCACTTCTCCAATATACAATGTAGCGAAGTTCTCCATAGGAGCATTCTCACGAATCGGGAGGAAGTGAGCACTCTTCGTTAATTGATCGACAATAACCCATATCATATCGTGACCACGAGACGTCCTTGGCAGTTTGGTTACAAAATCCATCGTAATGCGATCCCATTTCCACTCAGGGATCTCGAGTTGCTGAAACTTCCCATAAGGCTTTTGATGTTCAGCTTTCACCTTAGCACACGTCAAACATTTATGTACGTACATCATCACATCGTTCTTAATACTGGGCCACTAATAAATAGGCTTCAAATCTGCATGCATCTTTGTGGCACCAGGGTGTACAGAGTACTTAGTTTTGTGAGCTTCGTCCATCACTAACTCACGATTTCCTCCATAGAGGGGAACCCATATTCTACCTTTATAAGTTCGAAGACCGCGACTATTTTCTTCCATTTCAAGTCTATTTTTCTTCTTTTTCCCAATAGACTCCTCTTTCACATTATCATCCTTTAACGCTTCGATTTGAGCTAATCGAATAGGTTCCAGTAAATTCGACTCAATCTTTGTAATCATCGCACATAATCTACTCTTCGCATATCCTTTGCGGCTTAAGGCATCAGCAACCACATTAGCTTTGCCTGGGTGATATTTAATTTCACAATCGTAATCCTTTAATAACTCCATCCACCGCCGTTGTCTAACATTCATGTCCTTCTGAGTAAACACGTACTGTAAGCTCTTATGATCCGTATAAAGGGTACACTTTGTACCATACAGATAATGTCGCCACAACTTCAGAGCAAAAACAACCGCAGCCAGCTCAAGGTCATGAGTAGGATAGTTCCGCTCATGAGGCTTCAGCTGTCGAGAGGCGTAAGCGATAACTTTGTCTCGTTGCATTAGTACACACCCTAACCCCGTGATGGATGCGTCACTATAAACCACTAAATCATCTGTTCCTTCGGGTAAGGCTAAGACTGGAGCTTCACACAACTTCTTTTTCAACGTTGTGAAGGCTTTCTCTTGAGCATCAGTCCATACAAATTTCACACCTTTCTTCGTTAATTCAGTCATTGGTTTGGCAATGCGCGAGAAATCCTGAATGAAACGTCGATAATAACCACCCAAACCGAGAAAACTCTTAATTTCAGTAGGAGACTTAGGCTGCTCCCACTTCGACACCGCTTCTATCTTCGAAGGATCTACCTTTATACCATCAGAGGAGACGACATGGCCGAGGAAATGAACTTCCTTTAGCCAAAACTCGCACTTGGAGAACTTAGCATATAGCTTTTTCTCTCTGAGGACTTGAAGGACAGCTCTCAAATGCTCTCTATGTTCCTCTTCCGACTTTGAATACACAAGGATGTCGTCGATAAAAACAATAACGAAATGATCCAAAAAAGGTCGACAGACACGGTTCATCAAATCCATAAACTTCGCTGGAGCATTTGTCAAACCGAATGGCATGACAAGGAACTCATAGTGACCATAACGAGTTCGGAACGCTGTTTTGGCTACACTTTCTTCTTCAACCTTTAATTGATGATAGCCAGACCGTAAGTCAATCTTTGAAAAACAGGAAGCACCTTGAAGTTGATCGAACAAATCATCAATGCGAGGGAGTGGATACTTATTCTTCACCGTTCTTTTATTCAGCTCGCGATAATCAATACACATGCGCATGGTTCCGTCTTTCTTCTTTACGAAAAGAATAGGAGCACCCCATGGAGAGGAACTCGGACGAATGAAACCTTTATTTAAAAGTTCCTGAATTTGCGTCATTAACTCCTTCATTTCTGTCGGAGCTAGACGATAGGGAGCTTTGGCTACAGGAGTAGCACCAGGAATGAGGTCAATGGAGAATTCAACCTCACGATCAGGAGGAAGACCTGGAAGATCTTCGGGAAACACATCAGGAAATTCGGAAACCACTTCAACATCAGAAACTGTAGGCTTCGCGATACGAGTATCAATAACATAGGCTAGGAAATGCGACTTAGTTTGCCATATACAACGAAGAGCTTTCATCATAGAGATCACCTTAACATTTCCCGGCTTCTTGTCACCATACACACCAACACCTTTACCGTCGGGAGTAGCGATACGGACTATCTTTTTCGAACATAGGACGACAGCATCATTCTTAGACATCCAATCCATACCGAGAACAACATCGAAACTAGGAATGGTAGCGGGTAACAGGTTAGCAGTAAATGAACGACCCTCTATTTCTATCGGACAATCAGAATAACCTTCCCGAATAATAGACGTCGCACCATTAGCCACCTCTACTTCTATAGGGCACCGTAAAGAACTAGTAGTCATGTCTAACTTAGGAGCAAACAGAGTAGACACAAAAGATTTGTTCGCACCAGAATCAAATAACACATTAGCAGGTTTGGAGTTAACAATAAGGGTAGCAGTAACTACCTGATCATCGTCTTTTGCCTCCTCAGCCGTCATCTGAAAAGCACGGGCTTTGGCTTTGGAAGCTTCTGCCTTCTTTCCCTCATCTTTCTTCATCTGCGGGCAGTCTGCAATACGGTGCTTGGTGTCTCCACATTTATAACATCTTGCCTTGTCAGTGCATTGATCAATGGTATGACCCTGAGTTCCACACCTATTGCACCTGCGGGTCTTTGTAGAACACTGACCAGAATGGATAGATTTGCAGCCTGGGCACCATTTTCCATCCTTGTCTGCCCTTCCCTTGTCAGAGGACGAAGATCCCTTGAACTTCTTACCAAAACGATTTGACCCACCAAACCTCCTCTTATTGCCAGACTTCTTTTCATCCTCTTTCTTTTCCACTTTCTTATCCGCAGCAAAATCATCATCAAGCTTCTTAGACTCTTTGATAGCTTCAGTTAGAGTCTTATGCTGCCTACAAATACCTCGATAACTTGGAGGTAAACCATCGACATAGCAGGCGACTTGATCTGCATCAGTTCTGAATAGATGACCCACAAATTTCATCTTTTCCATAAAGGAACGAGCATAATCATTAATTTTTCCCACTTCAGCCTTCAGGGCACGAAACTCTTTTTCCATTTTTCTCTGCTCATGAACTCCAATATACTCTTCAATAAATTTCTGTCTGAAGTTAACCCACGTAATAGCAGATACCATAGCTGGAGTCATCGAAATGGTAATGCTCTTCCACCAGTCCCGAGCACCTTCTTTCAGCATCCTGCTAGCACACAACACTTTCTTATCCTCGGGACAATCACAAGCTTCAAAAACCATCTCAGTATCATCAAGCCATTCCATGCAACCCACTGCATTAAGTGTTCCATAGAATTTCTGAGCTCCGCACTTCTGAAAACTGTCGAACTTGAATCGAGGAGCTTGAACTACATTAGGAGGAGCTACATCAACATTAACAGGGGGAACGACTACATTATTAACTGGTAGCTCAGTGTGGTGAGAAGGCACAGAGTGACTGTTACCAGTTCCTTCTGCGTTAACTGCCAACGCCTGATTCAACTGTTCTTGCGTTTGGGCCAACTGGGCCTGAAGAGTTAGCACAAGATTATACATCTCTGCCTGATTGGGAATCTGATCCACCACTACATCGTTAACTCTCGGAGGATTGCTAGGTGGTGGAGGCATCGGACCCAATGAGCCTGGTTGATTAACACGGCGGGGGTTCACACGATTTACATTGTCATTAGTAGCAGCATTAGCAGCATTAGAAGCACCTGCACCCGGATGGACAGGTGGAGTAACGCTAGCAGTAGCTCCGTCGCGTTGGATGTTGCGGTTGCGAGTGTTAACCATTTTCCTTCAATAAAATGGTGGAGTCGATAAGCGCAAAATAAAACAAAAAGCTCATTGAGATAAGGCTAGAACATATCATCGTAACGTAAACATATCGTAAGCCCTATCACACTCGCACTCATCCCAACCCATCCTACATCACATGTCATCACTAGCTAAGGCATCCTACGAGTACCTAGCATGCACATCTTAAGTTTAAGTCCAAACCCTATGGTCAATAGGCCTTGGTTCACTTAAACTACTTCTCTGATACCAACTTGTAACACCGTTTCGTAAAAATATGGATTTCCAAAAATTTCGCCTAACGGCGTTAAATCATGCGGAAACGATTTAGGAAAATACTCAACTAAGGAAAACAGTTGAGAAAACATTGGTGGTGTTACTGACGTATCGTAGAAATAATAAAAGAAAATCCATAAGATTGCCCAACATAAAGCAATCAAAACAGCAGTCATTACATAGGGTTCCAATAGGAAAACAATATCATAAAGTCTATGAGAAACTATTGGGTAGACTAAGGCCATCTTGATCATCTACCCATCTCTCGTCAAAGCTTCACACGTCATTTCACTGCTTAACCTGAGGGGAACAACACATTTAAGGAACAAGTGTTAGCTATAAATAGCTAAGTAAGATAACACCAGGTTTAAGCAAAACATTTCATCCATTTAAATCGTCCTTTTAAAACTTTAAGTCATTTTAATTAGGCATACATATCATCATATAAACATATCCACGTCACATATAAGCATAGAGTTCATGACCCTAAATGTGCCTAATCAATTTCGTCACTTTGATTCATCTCGTTAAATTGTGACTAGGTCACCGTTAAGTTGTAACCGAAGTTACCGTTATCATATAGGGTATGAGTTTGTGTGCAGGCGGTCATACGACCTCAAGGAAGCCTCACACCCGACTTGATGGAGAAGTCTTTCGACGGTCCATCTGCGTCGTTAAGGAAAGACAATGTCGATCCCTGAGTAGCACGTTATGTTCATGACATTAGGTGGGTCATCAGACCACCCGAAACTACTCGCCACGTATGACTGTTGCAAGGAGCAACCCAAGCAACCACCTCAGGTCTAGTGTTCTAGATGAACAAGCCACATATACATGCACATATCATCATTACATCATATCATTAACCACCGTTCATCATAACATATCATATCGTTAAACTTATCATCACATATCATATCATAAAATGACTTATATTTTATGAGGTCTGTAAGGTTCGTTTGGTTCGTTTGGTCTGTAAGGTTCGTTTGGGTCCCAAATGACTTATATTTTGTATATTAATGTATCTTAGGTGTCGGAGATTATTGTTAAGCACTTTTAGCCTTTCATTACGCACGTACACTACTACCAGGTAAGATACACTACTTTTGTCACGCTGAGGGTGCAACAAAAAAAATGGTTTCATAAACTATAACCTCCAAAACGGTAATGTATAACCTATATTGTGGTTGGGTTGATATGGGAGGTATTCGGGGATTAAAGATGACGATGCCTATGCCTAAAATGCTTCCCCGTAAATACGTTTATGATATGATATGTGATGATAAGTTTAACGATATGATATGTTATGATGTTAATGATATGATATGTGATGATATGTTTAACGATATGATATGTTATGATGAACGGTGGTTAATGATATGATGTAATGATGATATGTGCATGTATATGTGGCTTGTTCATCTAGAACACTAGACTTGAGGTGGTTGCTTGGGTTGCTCCTTGCAACAGTCATACGTGGCGAGTAGTTTCGGGTGGTCTGATGACCCACCTAATGTCATGAACATAACGTGCTACTCAGGGATCGACATTGTCTTTCCTTAACGACGCAGATGGACCGTCGAAAGACTTCTCCATCAAGTCGGGTGTGAGGCTTCCTTGAGGTCGTATGACCGCCTGCACACAAACTCATACCCTATATGATAACGGTAACTTCGGTTACAACTTAACGGTGACCTAGTCACAATTTAACGAGATGAATCAAAGTGACGAAATTGATTAGGGTCATGAACTCTATGCTTATATGTGACGTGGATATGTTTATATGATGATATGTATGCCTAATTAAAATGACTTAAAGTTTTAAAAGGACGATTTAAATGGATGAAATGTTTTGCTTAAACCTGGTGTTATCTTACTTAGCTATTTATAGCTAACACTTGTTCCTTAAATGTGTTGTTCCCCTCAGGTTAAGCAGTGAAATGACGTGTGAAGCTTTGACGAGAGATGGGTAGATGATCAAGATGGCCTTAGTCTACCCAATAGTTTCTCATAGACTTTATGATATTGTTTTCCTATTGGAACCCTATGTAATGACTGCTGTTTTGATTGCTTTATGTTGGGCAATCTTATGGATTTTCTTTTATTATTTCTACGATACGTCAGTAACACCACTATTGCTTCTCAACTGTTTTCCTTGTTGAGAGTTTTTAATAAATCGTTTCCGCATAATTGATGCCGTTAGGCAAAAGTTTTTGGAAATCCATATTTTTACGAAACGGGTGTTACAAGTTGGTATCAGAGAAGTAGTTTAAGTGAACCAAGGCCTATTGACCATAGGGTTTGGACTTAAACTTAAGATGTGCATGCTAGGTACTCGTAGGATGCCTTAGCTAGAGATGACATGTGATGTAGGATGGGTTGGGATGAGTGCGAGTGTGATAGGGCTTATGAGATGTTTACGTTACGATGATATGTTTTAGCCTTATCTCAACGAGCTTTTTGTTTTATTTTGCGCTTATCGACTCCACCATTTTATTGAAGGAAAATGGTTAACACTCGCAACCGCAACATCCAACGCGACGGAGCTACTGCTAGCGTTACTCCACCTGTCCATCCGGGTGCAGGTGCTTCTAATGCTGCTAATGCTAATGTGAATCGTGTGAACCCCCGCCGTGTTAATCAACCAGGCTCATTGGGTCCGATGCCTCCACCACCTGGCAATCCTCCGAGAGTTAACGATGTAGTGGTGGATCAGATTCCCAATCAGGCGGAGATGTATAATCTTGTGCTAACTCTTCAGGCCCAGTTGGCCCAAACGCAAGAACAGTTGAATCAGGCGTTGGCAGCTAACGCAGAAGGAACTGGTAACAGTCACTCTGTGCCTTCTCACCACACTGAGCCACCGGTCGATGATGTCGTTATTCCCCATGCTAATGTTAATGTGGTTCCTCCTAATGATGTTCACGCCCCTCGATTCAAGTTTGAAAGTTTCCAGAAGTGTGGAGCTCAGAAATTCTATGGGACACTTAATGCAGTAGGTTGCATGGAATGGCTTGATGATACTGAGATGGTTTTTGAAGCTTGTGATTGTCCCGAGGATAAGAAAGTGTTGTGTGCTAGTAGGATGTTGAAAGAAGGTGCTCAGGACTGGTGGAAGAGCATTACCATTTCGATGACTCCAGCTATGGTATCTGCTATTACGTGGGCTAACTTCAGACAGAAATTTATTGAAGAGTATATTGGAGTTCATGAGCAGCGTAAAATGGAAAAAGAGTTTCGTGCCTTGACGGCTGAAGTGGGTAAAATCAATGATTATGCTCGTTCCTTTATGGAGAAGATGAAGTTCGTAGGCCATCTGTTCCGTACTGATGCAGATCAGGTTGCTTGCTATGTTGATGGTTTGCCTCCGAGTTATCGAGGTATTTGTAGGCAGCACAAGACTCTAACTGAAGCTATCAAAGAGTCTAAAAAGCTTGATGATGATTTTGCTACGGATAAGAAAGGGGAAAAGAAAGATGATGAGAAGAAGTCTGGTAATAAGAGGAGATTCGGTGGATCTAACCGTTTTGGTAAGAAATTCAAGGGATCTTCGTCCTCCGACAAGGGAAAGACAGACAAGGACGGAAAATGGTGCTCTAGCTGCAAAGCTATTCATTCTGGTCAGTGTTCTGCTAAGACCCGCAGGTGCAATAGGTGTGGAGCACAGGGTCATACCGTTGATGAATGCACTGACAAAGCAAGATGTTATAAATGTGGAGACACAAAGCACCGTATTGCCGACTGTCCGCAAATGAAGAAGGACGAGGGAAAGAAGACGGAAGCCCCCAAAGCCAAAGCCCGTGCTTATCAGATGACGGCTGAAGAGGCCAAAGATGACGACCAGGTAGTTACTGCTACCCTTATTGTTAACTCCAAACCTGCTAATGTGCTGTTTGATACTGGTGCGAACAAATCTTTTGTGTCTACTCTGTTTGCTCCTAAATTAGACATGATTACTAGTTCCTTACGATGTCCTATAGAAGTAGAAGTGGCTAATGGTGCAATGACTATTATACGCGAGGGTTATTCTTATTGTCCTTTAGAGATAGAGGGTCGGTCGTTTACTGCTAATTTGTTACCGGCTACCATTCCTAGTTTTGATGTTATACTTGGTATGGACTGGATGTCTAAAAATGATGCTGTCGTCTTATGTGCAAAGAAAATAGTTCGTATCGCTACCCCTGACGGTAAAGGTGTCTGTGTTTATGGTGACAAGAAGCCGGGAAATGTTAAGGTGATCTCGATGATGAAAGCCCTTCGTTGTATACGGCAAACTAAGTCACATTTTCTAGCTTATGTCATCGATTCTCGTATCGCGAAGCCTACAGTCTCTGATGTCGAGGTTATTTCCGAGTTTCCTGATGTTTTCCCTGAAGATCTTCCAGGTCTTCCTCCTGATCGTGAGGTTGAATTTTCTATTGACCTCATTCCTGGTGCTACTCCTGTAGCCAAAGCTCCCTATCGATTAGCTCCGACGGAGATGAAGGAGCTGATGACCCAAATTCAGGAACTTTTAGATAAAGGTTTCATTCATCCGAGTTCCTCTCCATGGGGTGCTCCTATCCTTTTCGTAAAGAAGAAAGACGGATCCATGCGCATGTGTATCGATTATCGCGAGCTGAATAAAAGAACGGTGAAGAATAAATATCCACTCCCTCGCATTGATGATTTGTTCGATCAACTTCAAGGTGCTTCCTATTTTTCGAAGATCGACTTACGATCTGGCTATCATCAACTGAAGGTTGAAGAGGAAAGTGTAGCCAAAACAGCGTTCCGAACTCGTTATGGTCATTACGAGTTCCTTGTCATGCCATTCGGTTTGACAAATGCTCCAGCGAAGTTTATGGATTTGATGAACCGTGTCTGTCGACCATTTTTGGATCATTTCGTTATCGTTTTTGTTAGGACCAGTTCACCTGGAACTGGCCAGTCACCAGTTCACACTGACCAGTTCACCAGTTGCACCTGGTGACCAGTAAACTGGTGACCAAGATGATTTGTCGAGAAATATATTGAAGTCCAGTTGCACCGTACAGTTAACGCAACTGAAGACTTCCTCCAGTTGAGAACTGACCAAGTTGAAGAAGCATTCCAGTTGAAGTCGAAGACAACAAATGGAAGATAGAGAATGGCAATGGCAGCGAAGCCCAGTTGACATTCTAGTCAGTTACAAACTGGAGACCATCAGTGGAAAGCCCTTACAAAGCTTTACACTGATTATGAGGAATTGACTTGTATACTTTATGTACCTTTACCCGGATAATAAGCCTTATCTTATTATTTAAGTATTATAAAGTACATAAAGGTGGTTATGTAAAGTCACTTTAACACGCGACTTTACAATGCTTTTTAAGGAATTAAATGCTATTCCTTAAATGCTCCCAACCACATTTGTACGGCTAAAGTTAACATCCCAATGTTAACTTTGCCTATAAATACAAGTCATTGCACAACCAAGAATTTAAGTTACTTCACAAACAAACGAATAACTTCATACTTTGCAAACCTGCAATATTCTTGGTGAACTTGTGCAATATTCTCTCAATCGCCAAAAGGAACATTTCACTACTTTAAGTGTTTCGATTGTTGAAGAGAAATTCCGAGTATAGATCAATTGTATTTCATAGGTTGTTAGGATATTTACATTCGTGTATTATCTTGGTTCCGCATCAACCTTGTAATTTGTTTAATATCAATAAATAAATTACACTTTGAAAACTACACATTGTCTCATCAAGATTGTTTACAAGTTATTTGTATTATTGCATTGTTCTTTACTTATTGTCTTTTATATAAGTAATCTATCTAGAACTTGGTATATACCTCTGCAACTGGTCGTCTCCAGTTCAGTAAGTATATTGCAAAGTAACTCCACCATCGACATAGAGGTGTCTTCAGTAGTACCATCTAACAAGTTGGGACTTACAAGTGGTATCAGAGCAGAAGGCTAATAAACTTGCCTAGATCTGCAAAGATGAACACTACTGAAGGTGGAGATGGTTCTGGTTCAGGTGAAAACCCATCGAACACTAATGCACAACCTTTTCAAAACGTTAACACCAACCCTCCTCCTCCTTCTGCCCCAAACCACGTCCATGTACATTACTCCAACACTCCTGTTCCAAAATTTGATGGAAACAGTGAGACTTTTGGTACATGGAAAGCTAGAATGCTGTTGCATTTTGGTGGTATTGAGAGGTATATGTTGAAAATCCTTAAGGATGGACCATATATACCTATGTCCATTGGGGTGAGTCCTCTTCTTGATCCAACTGGAAGAAGAGGCTCAAGGGAAAAGCCAGAAGACCATTGGTCTGATGAGGATCGCAGACTGGTGGACTTGGACACCAGACTGAAAAACATGATCCTTGGGGCTGTCCCTGAAGACCTAATTCCAACACTTGTGTTGTTTCCCAGTGCCAAGTCTATGTGGGATGAATTAGTGATTCAATTTGAAGGAGGTGATGACACTATCGTCACCAGAAAAGTTGCCTTGAACAAGAAGTATGAATCCTTCTTTGCCTTGCCCAATGAAAGTTTAACTGGTACATATACCAGATTTTCTAGCCTCATCAATCAGTTGAGAGGTTTGGGTGTAGAGAAGGATAAGGATATTCTTCTTGAGAAGTTTTGTGATATTCTTCCTTCCAAATGGGAAAACATGGTTCTTGTCTTGAGACAAGGTAAAACCTTACACACTCACACTCTTGCATCGCTCTATGGAGCCTTCAGATTCACTGAAGATAATAATACTGCAAGACTTGTGGCTGAGCAAGATGCCATGAACCATGCTCAGAGTCCCAAGGTTGCTAATACAATTGAGCGACCTTGTGCTGCTTTAATGTCTGCTGAGAGTGTCCAGGTACACTCGATGAAGGAGATGTTGAACAGTTTCTTAAACTCTGGGCTGACCACTGAAAACAGTGATGGTTATGATGAAACTGACGATGATGATCTGGTCGCCATGATTGCTAAAACCTTTAATAGGTTTAAGCATAAATCTAAGAGATTTAATGGCCCCAACAATGCTTCCAGCTCCAGCTCTCTGGATAAGACCAATCTTACATGCTATAAGTGTGGCAAGAAAGGTCATTTTATGAAGGAATGCAGATCTAGTCAGTTGAATAACCAAACTGGCCCCTCTGTCCCTAATTACAATCGGCCTGATGATAGCTACAAAGCTAAATACAAGAAGCTTAAGGCCCAGATTGCCCTCCTGTCCATGCAAAAGGAAAAGGATCAGTGCTTAATGGCACAAACTGAGGGAAAATGGGAGTACTCTGATGACTCATCTGATGATGAAGAAGAGGAAAGGGACATGTGTTTCATGGCCTTGGAAGATCAACAACAGCAGCATGTGGTGAAAGATGATGTCATCTCTGGAAGATGGGTGGACATCATACTGAAAAAGGTATGTGATTATGATCACCAGGTTGACCCTGAATTAAAACTGGACCTGGCTGAATCATTAAGTGGTGATTTGGCATTTGTAGAAACTGTTAGAGCTGATAGTGAACGATATCTTGACACTATCTTAATTGAACTAAACAATGTCAAACCACAACTGAATGATTTGCAAAGTGTCCAGTTGGCTCTCAAGGAGTCAGTTTTAAAGATTGAGGCTTTAGAACTTGATAATCAAAAACTGTCTTATGATTTTGAAAAAGCTCAAAAGATTATCAAGTCCTGGGTAAAAGCATCTGGCAAAAACTATGATGCATTTTCAAGAACTATCGATGCCCAGAAAAATGCATGGAAATCTGAAGATCTGGAGATGGCAGCTCTTATACCAGATCTTCATGCATTGCCTCCAGCTCTCCAGGTTGAAACACCTTATGATCAACCTGAAGCTGTTGAAACTGAAACCAATGAGACCACCCCCATTGAGGTTAAAACTCTGGGCTGACCACTGAAAACAGTGATGGTTATGATGAAACTGACGATGATGATCTGGTCGCCATGATTGCTAAAACCTTTAATAGGTTTAAGCATAAATCTAAAAGATTTAATGGCCCCAACAATGCTTCCAGCTCCAGCTCTCTGGATAAGACCAATCTTACATGCTATAAGTGTGGCAAGAAAGGTCATTTTATGAAGGAATGCAGATCTAGTCAGTTGAATAACCAAACTGGCCCCTCTGTCCCTAATTACAATCGGCCTGATGATAGCTACAAAGCTAAATACAAGAAGCTTAAGGCCCAGATTGCCCTCCTGTCCATGCAAAAGGAAAAGGATCAGTGCTTAATGGCACAAACTGAGGGAAAATGGGAGTACTCTGATGACTCATCTGATGATGAAGAAGAGGAAAGGGACATGTGTTTCATGGCCTTGGAAGATCAACAACAGCAGCATGTGGTGAAAGATGATGTCATCTCTGGAAGATGGGTGGACATCATACTGAAAAAGGTATGTGATTATGATCACCAGGTTGACCCTGAATTAAAACTGGACCTGGCTGAATCATTAAGTGGTGATTTGGCATTTGTAGAAACTGTTAGAGCTGATAGTGAACGATATCTTGACACTATCTTAATTGAACTAAACAATGTCAAACCACAACTGAATGATTTGCAAAGTGTCCAGTTGGCTCTCAAGGAGTCAGTTTTAAAGATTGAGGCTTTAGAACTTGATAATCAAAAACTGTCTTATGATTTTGAAAAAGCTCAAAAGATTATCAAGTCCTGGGTAAAAGCATCTGGCAAAAACTATGATGCATTTTCAAGAACTATCGATGCCCAGAAAAATGCATGGAAATCTGAAGATCTGGAGATGGCAGCTCTTATACCAGATCTTCATGCATTGCCTCCAGCTCTCCAGGTTGAAACACCTTATGATCAACCTGAAGCTGTTGAAACTGAAACCAATGAGACCACCCCCATTGAGGTTAAAACTGGAGCCAAACAGGCTAAAGCTCCAGTCAAAAAGGCCACTGTTAACAAGCCTTTACCTCATAAGTCTAAGGAGCCCAAGACCCGACAGACTAAATCTCCAGTTGAACCAATGTCCAAGGTTCAACTGCCTGAACAAAACAATATTTTGGTTAATCTGGAAAGGCAACTCCAACTTTTGTCTCGGCAGGTTCAGAGTTGCACTGCCCGGATTAACAATCTGGAAGGAGGTTCACCACCTCCAGTTTTAAAACAAAATATTAATCACTCCCTTCTGTACCTAAACAAAAGAATGTTCCATCAGGAACAAAATCTGGTAAACTTAAGGTGAGTAAATATCAAATACCAATCGTTTTTACTTCTGCACCTGGAGCTGGTGATAATGCTCCAGATGTAGCCTCCAGTTCAACACCTCAACAATCAACTGTGGCTTCTGTAGAGAAGTCCAGTGGACCCATCAAGAAAAGATGGGTTCACAAAAATAACTAATGATTTTTGTGTGTGTGTAGGGCGATCGAAAGAAAAATATCTGGTATCTGGACAGCGCTGCTGGCCGGACTATGACCGGATGTAAGCCCCTACTGGAAGAGTTCACTGTCCAAGATGGACCGACAGTGACGTTTGGTAACGATCAATCTGGAAAGACTGAAGGATATGGTGTGCTCAATAATGGACAAGTCGAATTCAAAAGAGTTGCATTTGTGAATGGTTTGAAATATAACTTGATCAGTGTAAGCCAACTTTGCGATGATGGCTTCAGAGTATTGTTCGATATTGCACAAGGCACCATATTTAACAAGGATTGGAAAGTGGTGATGATTGCACCAAGAAAAGAGAATGTGTACATCATGGATATGAAACCAGCTCCAAAAGAGCAATGTTTCTATACCAAAGCTGATGAGGACACCAACTGGCTATGGCATAAAAGGTTATCCCACCTTAATTTCAAGAACATTAACAAGTTGTCTCGCAAACAACTGGTTGATGGGATACCCCAGATTTCCTTCAATAAGGAAAAGCCATGTCCAGGGTGTGAGATGGGTAAGCAGAAGAGAGCCAGTTTCAAAACTAGGCAAAATTTTAGCATCACTGAACCTCTTCACATGCTTCATATGGATCTTTTTGGTCCAGTGAATGTTCAAACTAGAGCTGGAAAGAAATACACTCTAGTTGTGGTTGATGAATTCACCAGATATTGCTGGGTGGTATTCATCAGATCCAAAAGTGATGCACCTGCTGAAATCATCTCGCTTATCAAAAGAATTGAGCTCAAGTACACTCGAAAAGTTTGTCAGTTGCGAAGTGATAATGGTACTGAATTCCAAAATAAGGTACTTGAAACATTTTGCACTGACACTGGCATCTCTCAAAACTTCTCATCAGTTCACTCTCCAGAGCAAAATGGAGTTGTGGAAAGAAAGAATCGTACACTGATAGAAGCGGCCAGAAGCATGCTATCTGAATCTGGTCTTCCCACCAGTTTTTGGGCTGAGGCAGTTGCAACTGCTTGTCACACCCAAAACCGGTCAGTCTACATCAAGAGACATAAGAAGACTGCCTACGAAGTACTCAGGAATTGAAAACCAAATATTGGATACTTCCATGTATTTGGTTGTCCAGTTTATATACTGAACGATTCCAGTCAGCTTGGAAAGTTTGATGCTAAAGCTGATGAAGGGGTATTTTTAGGCTATTCAGATATTCGAAAGGCCTTTAGAGTTTATAATTATAGACTTCAAAAGGTGCATGAGACAATTCATGTCACATTCGATGAATCAACTGAAGCAATCAACAAGAGACCAAGCCTTGATATTTCTCCAGTCATTCCAATCAACTTTGGTGAAACTGACCAAGTTCATCGGTCAGTTGTTTCACCAGAAGATGCTTCCAGTTACAACAAACTGGAACCAGTCAAGAAGAAGAAAAGCACCAGTGACACATCATTTTATCCCTCCATCAATTTTAACTTACCACAAGAATTGGTGATTGGATCAGATGTACGTGCCACTCCAATATCAGCACCAGTTCAATCACCTACTTCTCCAGTTACTCATGAATTACCTTCAACTGAGGAATTTCATGATGCCAATCGAGACCTCATTGACTCTGATGAGGATGTAGAAGTTGTTTGGACTGATCCTTCTCCAGATGCTGCTGCAACTGAAGAAGATCTCCAGGTGACTTGCACTGATATTGTAGTTCACCAGCCTAGTCAATACACTAGATGGACTAAAGCCCACCCAATTGAACAAATTGTGGGTAATCCAACTAGTGGGGTTCAGACTAGAAGAGCCACCAGTGAGCAATGCTTAAACGTCACCTTCTTATCTTTAATTGAACCAAAGAAGATTGACGAGGCTATGGCAGACCCAAGCTGGGTGGAAGCTATGCAAGAAGAGCTCCTCCAGTTTGAAAGGAACAATGTTTGGGAGCTTATTCCTTGTCCACCAGGGTTAAAGAAAGAACCTATTGGTACCAGATGGGTCTACCGAAACAAAATGGATGAAGATGGCCATGTTGTAAGAAACAAGGTCAGACTAGTTGCCCAGGGTTATTGTCAAGCAGAGGGCGTTGACTTTGATGAGACTTTTGCTCTAGTTGCAAGACTTGAAGCCATTAGAATATTCTTGGCTTATGCAGCCCATCTGCAGTTCAAGGTCTTCCAGATGGATGTCAAAAGTGCGTTCCTTAATGGAACATTGGAAGAAGAAGTTTATGTTAAGCAGACTCCAGGTTTCATCGATGAGAAGCATCCTCATTGGGTTTATAGACTGAACAAAGCATTGTATGGTCTAAGACAAGCCCCAAGAGCCTGGTATGATACTTTAACTAAACATCTTCTTAAAAATGGCTTTCAAAGAGGTGCAATAGATAATACCTTGTTTATCTTGAAAGAAAGAGGTAATATCTTATTGGTACAAATTTATGTTGATGACATTATTTTTGGTTCAACTGATGATGCAATGTGTAAAAAGTTTTCTAAAATCATGTCATCTGAGTATGAGATGAGTTTAATGGGTGAATTAACATTTTTCTTAGGTCTTCAGATTAAGCAAACTGAAAATGGAATTTTCATAAACCAAGGAAAATATGTCAGAGATTTGTTAAGAAAATACAAATATGATTCAATCCCATCGAAAAACACACCTATTGCAGCACCATTGAATTTGGACTCTGACCCAACTGGCAAACCAGTTAACATAACTGACTATAGAGGTATGGTTGGTTCACTGATGTACTTAACTGCCAGTCGACCAGATATAATGTTTGCAACATTTTTATGTGCCAGGTTTCAGGCTAACCCTAAAGAATCACATTTGCACGCTGTAAAGCGTATCTTTAGATACCTGAAAGGGTGTCCTAATCTTGGTCTTTGGTACCCCAAAGGCTCAGGATTAGATCTAATGGGTTATTCAGATTCTGATCATGCAGGTTGTAAGATTGATAGAAAATCCACAACTGGTGGTTGTCATTTCCTTGGAGGAAAACTGATGAGTTGGACCAGCAAGAAGCAGACTTCAGTCTCTATGTCCACTGCTGAGGCAGAGTACATTTCTGCGGCCAGTTGTTGTGCCCAGATTCTCTGGATCAAAAACCAGTTACTAGATTATGGTCAGAAGTATACCAAGACCCCAATCTTTTGTGACAACACCAGTGCAATTGCTATCTCTCACAATCCAGTGATGCACTCAAAAACAAAGCATATTGACATCAGGTATCATTTCATTCGAGATCATGTTATGAAAGGTGATATTGAAATTCATTTCATCCCCACTGACAAACAGTTAGCTGATGTTTTACTAAACCTCTCGATGAGAAAACTTTTAAACATCTCATCAGCGAACTGGGAATGTTAAACCCTTAACTGGAGCTTTCTTTGTTATTGAACGCGTCAGTGACACTGATGAAGTTCTCCAGTTGAGGAGGTCCAGATAATCTTTGCTCGCCAGGCTATCGAACGCCTTTGTGATACTATCTTGGCACTAATTGATTACTGGATCATCATTTTAGGGGGAAAGACTCAAAATAATTTTCTGACTAAAATTCGTTTTTGTTTGAAAATGCAACTGGAGAACTCTTCAGTTGGAAACTGGTACTGGACTGATCCTCCAGTTACCAGGTTCAGTCTTTGTCTTAATTTTTATAACGTTACAAATACTTGGTCAATATGTGTGACACGTGATGATACTTGAGTGTTTTAAACCACTTGATATCGTGATCTGACGTGTTTGAAACCATTTTAAGTACTTGACAACTGTTTGTGTTGGGAAAACAAAAAGTGAGTGGGGTCATGGGTAAAGTAAGCCGTCGTAGCATTTAATGCTGACATGGTAACATTTAATGCTTACATGGAAAATTATATTTTTATTTCAAAATTCAAAATCATTTTGTCAAAATATCTTCAAAATCGATTTGGTTTAATAAAATATGATTTTTGGTTTTACATTGGGATCTTGAATCCCCTTATAAATACCCTTATTTACTCCGAAACTCATTTACTCTCTTTTCATTCCTCTTCATTTACTCTCTTCATTTACTTCCAATCATAAACATTGCTTCATTCTTCTCTTTGCTTCACAAATCAAAAACCCTAAATCCTAAATTTCAGTTTCATTCTATGGCTCCTAGATCATCCCGTTCAAGAGATGTAAATCTCTTGACTGTTCCATATAATCCCTCACCAGATGCCACCCAGGCACCTGGTGCTCCGAGTAGTGCTGCCATAAAACTAAATCCAAATAATCCTATGGCTAGCCTACGAGGATCTCAAGGGTCCGATACCCTTATTGGTAGAATTCGAAAGTTTTTAAAGAATTCTCCAATAGGACCCTCGTTCTCTCTAAACCCACGCAAGTTGTTTCACAACTACTTGTGTGAGTTTTGGTACACTGCTGTTCTTTCTTCTGATTGTTCCTCCATCAGTTTCACTTTAAAGGATGGAACAATCCAGTGTACCTTGTCCTCTGACGTGTAAAGGGATGCCTTACGCCTTAACTACTGGAGAGAGAATGAATCTCCAGTCGTCTTGCCCCCTAACATAAATTTTCGCCAAGTGCTCCTGGAAATGGGACACAAGGAGTGTTTAGAGAATGGGGTGCTCAAGACAAAAGGTGCGATGACCATGAAGGGTCTTACTCCTTCATGGAGGTATTTTTTCATCCACCTGGTGGAAAGTATGGGTGGGAGTTCTGGTGGACTTGACCAGATCAACTCCTCACAAGCAGAGATGGCTTATTGCTTGTGGAACGGTTTGAGGGTGGACTTTGCTGATATTCTATATAGAAGCCTGGTTCAGAAACTGAAGGGCACAAGGGGTGTTTGCATTCCCTTTTCAAGGTTCCTCTCACTCTGTTTTAAGCAAATTCTGGGCAGGGAAGCATATAATGATACAAACTCTCCATTCAATGCCCCATATATGCTTAGGAATCTAGACTCACTAGTATCTGAAGCTGGTGAGGTTGAAGTTCCTGAACGAATGCAGCTGGCATTCGCTTCAACTGATGCACCTCTTGTAGGTGAATCAGAAAGGCAACTGGGCGGGCCTCAAAATAATGAGGGACCTCCAGTGTGTCTAATGTTGTGGTAGAGGATAGAGCTACCATAACTGAAGCAACCCCCATCACATCTATCCCTGGTGAAGATACTTCGGTATCTGATCCACCAACAGATGCACCCATCCAGGAAACTAGGGAAGGTCATCTGGAGACTGACCAGGTAACTGGTCAGCCCTCTGTCACATTCATGGATCTGGACATGGGTGTTAACGACGAGGAAATCCTTATTGAATCTTCGGATTCAGAAGGTACTGAAACAGACATGGAGATTCTTGATGCTTCTGTACAAGCACAAGACCCTTCATCTCCAGTCTGCCCTCCAGACGCATCAATTTCACTTTCACCACCTGAGCAAAATGTACCTATAGATATTTCCTTACCAATATATACCGCTCCTTTACCAACTGGGCAATTCTCACTTGCTCGAGAAATGCCCCCACCACCGTCGCCGTTGTTCACACCTGAGCTTTCTCAGCATGAACAACACATTGAATTTCCAATCCTTTCTTCTTCCACCACTCCTCATGTATATTCAACTGCTGGCCTGACAACTGGGGAGACTTCCATTAGTTTGCCTCCTCCAGTTGCTCCAGTAGTAACTGCTCGTGGTCCAGTGACACCTTCTCCTTTGTCACTGGACAGTCAAGTTGTCTCTATACAATCCGATCTCCAAAACCTTCTAACCAGGGTGGAGGAGATTCAGAAGACACTTGATAAGAACACCAAGTCCTTCTCCAGATACCACAAAGACTCTTTGACAAATATCAAGGTGGTTGATCTGGGGATAAACAAGTTCTCATCAAATGAGGACTTGGTGTTTCATAAATTGAATGAGTTGGTCACTGGCAGTAACAATCTGGCTGGTACATTGAAGGAAGCCTTTGACCTAACTCACTCCAAGGTCACCAGTTCTATCTCAAATCTACTTACCAACACTGTCAGAACCTCTGAAGTAGATCTGAAGGAGATTGAAAGGCAGGTCAAGGAACTAATTGAGAGACCTGGCCTAGATATAACTGGCCTTGGAGAGCAGTTGGTATCTTCAGTTGGTCAGAAGATAGAGGATACGTTGGGTGCTAGAGAAGAGTGTTTGGTTGAAAGGGTGATATCTGAGATCACCAAGCTGGCCACTCCTCAGGTTGATCTGGCCCCACTTACCAGTGAGATCAACCAGTTGAGGGGCAGCATTGAAGGTTTGAGCACCCAAGTGTCTCTACATACTGAATCATTGAATAAATTGACCAATGAAGTGGAGAACTTGAAGAAGAGGGATGATGATATGAAGGAAAAGGTGGTTGCTGGTATTGAAAACTGGTCAAGACAAAGTTGTTACAAATGTCTTGGCCCAGGCTAAAGAAACTAACCACCTTTGGAGGTCCTTCAGAATGATGTGTGGGATTTTTAAAGAGTGCAAGGATGTACAGTCGTGGCAGCCTCTTGACCGGTTGCCATCACACCCCTCTGAATGGGAAGCAATTAGGGCAGGTCTAGATGCTGCCAAGGGGGAAAGAAGTACAGTCCTTGCACTACCAGTTGTACCTAGAAGGGAATTGAGCTTAGCTACCAGTACTGATGCTGGTGAGCAAACTGGTGAGGCTAGTGAAAGGGGGAATGTGTTAGATAAGGGAAAGGGTAAAATATCTGATGAAGCCCAGCCGGCCACTGAAATGGAAATGCTTGAAACTGGTAATACTGATGAACTGCCTCCAGTTTCAGATAGTGATAGTAGAAGACTGGCCAGACTTAGTGATGACATTAAAGAACGAAAGAAAATGAAACAAAGGAACCAAGCTGAAGCCAGGGCACATCTCACACAATTGAAATTGCTAGATATGAGTGATGCCAATCTTCTAGGTATCACTAAGGAGGAGTATCTCAGGATTAAGAATGATCCTAGGATAGTTGACCAGTTAAATGAAATGTTAGATGTTGAACTGGAAAGACACTATCATGAGGATGAGGCTGAATTTGATGCCAGAAGCTTGAACATTTCTTTGGAGAGGGCTAAGGAGTTAAGGGCCAGTGGGATTCTGAAGAGAATTGCCAATGTGAAGAAGGTTGTGAAGGAAGTAATGAATCTACCAAGAAGAAGGATTCCACAACCTGGAAGACCACTGACCAAAGCTGATAGGGATGCTGACCTTAGAACATTCGTTGAACCAACTGGCGAGGTCACAAATGAAGACATTAAGTCCGCGGTACTGGCTGCTGGTGCTGGGAGTATTAAAATCACTAATGAAACTGAAGCAAGAAACTACTACTCCCAGATCATGTCAACCAGAAGACATGGTGGTACTATCACTAATGTCAATATTACAATCAAGCCAGGCACCAAGGTCTTTCAAGTTGAAGTTAAGTATGCTGGTGGGCCACTAGTGAGAACTGATGATCCTGGTGTGTTGCAATTTGGGTTCAGCGAATGGGTCGAGATGGTAAATGTGCTTGATGCGAAGGCACAAAAGAATAGGTTTGAGAAGGCATGGGTAAATTTCTTAAAGGGCAAGATTCAACATAAAGAGAATCTGGAGCAAAGGCTGAATATTGACCCTGAAGACACTCAACCTATTTCTCTTGTGACCAAAAGAAGAAGAACTGGCGAAGGGCCATCTGTTTAAGTTCTTTCTTCAGTTATCTACTTGTTGTTTGTTTTACATTCTGTAACTTGTGTAAATTTCATTCCTTGTATAAATGAAGTTACCAGTTTGTAACCACAAGGTAGATAAAAGATTAAAATCTAACAAACATAAAAGAAAAACCTAAGGCATTTATTGATCTATAAAAATGCCTTAGATATTTTAGATAGATTTAAATCGAACAAGTCTCTATAGTTCACACTTGTATAGATACAAGAACTAGAAAAGACTTAGACTATATTTCTAGACAAATAGGGGGAATTTGTTAGGACCAGTTCACCTGGAACTGGCCAGTCACCAGTTCACACTGACCAGTTCACCAGTTGCACCTGGTGACCAGTAAACTGGTGACCAAGATGATTTGTCGAGAAATATATTGAAGTCCAGTTGCACCGTACAGTTAACGCAACTGAAGACTTCCTCCAGTTGAGAACTGACCAAGTTGAAGAAGCATTCCAGTTGAAGTCGAAGACAACAAATGGAAGATAGAGAATGGCAATGGCAGCGAAGCCCAGTTGACATTCTAGTCAGTTACAAACTGGAGACCATCAGTGGAAAGCCCTTACAAAGCTTTGCACTGATTACGAGGAATTGACTTGTATACTTTATCTACCTTTACCCGGATAATAAGCCTTATCTTATTATTTAAGTATTATAAAGTACATAAAGGTGGTTATGTAAAGTCACTTTAACACGCGACTTTACAATGCTTTTTAAGGAATTAAATGCTATTCCTTAAATGCTCCCAACCACATTTGTACGGCTAAAGTTAACATCCCAATGTTAACTTTGCCTATAAATACAAGTCATTGCACAACCAAGAATTTAAGTTACTTCACAAACAAACGAATAACTTCATACTTTGCAAACCTGCAATATTCTTGGTGAACTTGTGCAATATTCTCTCAATCCCTAAAAGGAACATTTCACTACTTTAAGTGTTTCGATTGTTGAAGAGAAATTCCGAGTATAGATCAATTGTATTTCATAGGTTGTTAGGATATTTACATTCGTGTATTATCTTGGTTCCGCATCAACCTTGTAATTTGTTTAATATCAATAAATAAATTACACTTTGAAAACTACACATTGTCTCATCAAGATTGTTTACAAGTTATTTGTATTATTGCATTGTTCTTTACTTATTGTCTTTTATATAAGTAATCTATCTAGAACTTGGTATATACCTCTGCAACTGGTCGTCTCCAGTTCAGTAAGTATATTGCAAAGTAACTCCACCATCGACATAGAGGTGTCTTTAGTAGTACCATCTAACAAGTTGGGACTTACAGTTTTCATCGACGACATCCTTGTGTATTCAAAGTCGGAAGAGGAACATAGAGAACAATTGAGGGCTGTCCTTCAAGTCCTCAGAGAGAACAAGCTATATGCTAAGTTCTCCAAGTGCGAGTTCTGGCTAAAGGAAGTTCATTTCCTCGGCCATGTCATCTCCTCTGATGGTATAAAAGTAGATCCTTCGAAGATAGAAGCGGTGTCGAAGTGGGAGCAGCCTAAGTCTCCTACTGAAATTAAGAGTTTTCTTGGTTTGGCTGGCTATTATCGACGTTTTATTCAGGATTTCTCGCGCATTGCCAAGCCAATGACTGAATTAACGAAGAAAGGTGTGAAGTTTGTGTGGACCGATGCTCAAGAGAAAGCCTTCACGACGTTGAAAAAGAAGTTGTGTGAAGCTCCAGTCTTAGCTTTACCCGAAGGAACCGATGATTTAGTTGTCTATAGTGACGCATCCATCACGGGGTTAGGGTGTGTACTGATGCAACGAGACAAAGTTATCGCTTACGCCTCTCGACAGCTGAAGCCACATGAGCGGAATTATCCTACTCATGATCTTGAGCTGGCTGCTGTTGTTTTTGCTCTGAAATTGTGGCGACATTATCTGTATGGTACAAAGTGTACCCTATACACGGATCATAAGAGCTTACAGTACGTGTTTACTCAGAAGGACATGAATGTTAGACAACGACGGTGGATGGAGTTATTAAAGGATTATGATTGTGAGATTAAATATCACCCAGGCAAAGCTAATGTGGTTGCTGATGCCTTGAGCCGCAAAGGATATGCGAAGAGTAGGTTATGTACAATGATTACGAAGGTTGAGTCGAACTTAATGGAACCTATTCGATTAGCTCAAATTGAAGCGTTGAAGGAGGAGAATGTGAAAGAGGAGTCTATTGGGAAAAAGAAGTAAAATAGACTTGAAATGGAAGAAAATAGTCGCGGTCTTCGAACTTACAAAGGTAGAATATGGGTTCCTCTATATGGAGGCAATCGTGAGTTAGTGATGGACGAAGCTCACAAGACTAAGTATTCTGTACACCCTGGTGCCACAAAGATGCATGCGGACTTGAAGCCTATTTATTGGTGGCCCAGTATTAAAACCGATGTGATGATGTACGTACAGAAGTGTTTGACATGTGCTAAAGTAAAAGCTGAACACCAAAAGCCTTACAGGAAGTTTCAGCAACTCGAGATCCCTGAGTGGAAATGGGATCGTATTACGATGGATTTTATAACCAAGCTTCCAAGAACGCCTCGTGGTCATGATATGATATGGGTTATTGTCGATCAATTAACGAAGAGTGCTCACTTTCTCCCAGTTCGTGAGACTGCTCCTATGGAGAACTTCGCTACGTTGTATATTGATGAAGTGGTTTCTAAACATGGTGTCCCGTTATCGATTGTGTCCGATCGTGATGCTCACTTTGTTTCCAAATTTTGGAAGAGTTTTCAACGGGAATTTGGTACTCAAGTTCGTCTGAGCACAGCCTATCATCCGCAGACCGATGGGCAAAGTGAAAGGACTATTCAAATGCTTGAAGATATGCTCAGAGCTTGTGTGATGGATTATGGTGGTTCATGGGATAAACACCTACCTCTTGTTGAGTTTGCGTATAACAATAGTTATCACGCGAGCATTGGAATGCCACCTTTTGAGATGTTATATGGTAGAAAGTGTCGGACTCCTAGTTGTTGGTTGGAGCCCGGGGAAAAGCAATTTGCTGGACCCGAAGTAGTACAAATTACGGCCGATAAAGTTAATGTTGCAAAGAAAGCCCTGCGTGTTGCTCGCGAAAGGCAAAAGTCATATGCCGATAAGAAAAGGAGGCCGTTTGATTTTAAAGAAGGTGAAATGGTTTTACTCAAGGTGTCGCCTTGGAAAGGTGTATTACGATTTGGCAAACGAGGAAAGCTAAGCCCTAGATTCATTGGACCTTTTAAGATCATTAAGAAGGTTAATGAACAGGCATTTCAACTGGAATTACCTCCAGAACTTCACGGAATTCACAACACATTTCATGTGTGTTATCTACGTAAATGCTATGCAAACGAAGTAGATGTCATTCCACTCGAGGACGTAAGTATTGATCCAAACAAGCAGATTGTTGATGAACCTGTTGCTATAATGGGAAGGAAACAAAAGAAGTTACGACGAAAGACTATCGATCTAGTTCTCATTAAATGGAAACACAAGCACGGCGAAAGTATGACTTGGGAGACCGAGTCCGTAATGCGGGAGACCTATCCCCACCTTTTGATGCTGAAGTGATTCCGGGGACGGAATCCTCTTAAGGGGGAGGTAATTGTAACATCCCAAAACTTAATCGTATATGTTGACTAACGTCGTTAGGTCAAATTCTAAGTTCGTGATATGTTATGTGGTAAAATGTGTGTTTATATGTTTATGTGCCCTATATGTGAGATTAATTATCTTTAATGAGTGACAATAAAGTGGACTAAATGATGTGTAAAAGGCCTTTGTAGTGTGCGAAAGTACTTTAGTGTGTTATATGTATCCCCAATAGGTGTTTTTAAGCGAAATAAAGTCAATATGAAGTCCAGGGACTAGTTTTGCCAAAGGTGTAAAGTTAAAACGGGTTTAGGTTAGGATTAGCCTAATCTAGGGTTATTTTCCAGCCTAAACATAATTAAAAAGCAAACACAAAGTTTCTTCAATCCCTAATTGATTTCTTAAGCAAAATCTTCAAGTTTTGGTCAATCGAATCGAGTGTTTTGTATTGAATTGGATCGGCCATCATTTGCTACAGGTAATCCATGATTCGTTGTCTATATTTTCAGATCTAAAGATGTTATATATTGATTCAAATCTGATTTTAAAAGAGATTCTTAAAGAATTAGGGTTTATATTATGTTTTGGTTAATTAATGATCAAAACGGTGTTAAACGAGTCTAAGGTCGATCTTGATGATCAAAAGATGTTTATTTATGTCGAAAACATGTTTTGGGAGAAGATTTAGTCGTTCGTTTATGGAAAAATCGAAGAACTTGGTCGTTTTTGAAATCTGGACGAAATTACGTTAAATTCGTTAGCTGAGTCTGATTTTGTACTTGCGAAGATAATCTTCGTTTTGCTATCTTCGTAAGAACAAATCTATCTTCGTTTTGCTATCTTCGTAAGAACAAACTATCTTCGTAAGAACTGTAGCTAAGTTCGTAAGAAGGATTTTCCAGACTAATTTCGTGAGGTCTGTAAGGTTCGTTTGGGTCCCAAATGACTTATATTTTGTATATTAATGTATCTTAGGTGTCGGGGATTATTGTTAAGCACTTTTAGCCTTTCATTACGCGCGTACACTACTACCAGGTAAGATACACTACTTTTGTCACGCTGAGGGTGCAACAAAAAAAATGGTTTCATAAACTATAACCTCCAAAACGGTAATGTATAACCTATATTGTGGTTGGGTTGATATGGGAGGTATTCGGGGATTAAAGATGACGATGCCTATGCCTAAAATGCTTCCCCGTAAATACGTTTATGATATGATATGTGATGATAAGTTTAACGATATGATATGTTATGATGAACGGTGGTTAATGATATGATGTAATGATGATATGTGCATGTATATGTGGCTTGTTCATCTAGAACACTAGACCTTTTTAGGTTGCCATGACACGTGCACGTTTTAAGGGCCCTAACGTGAAATGATGATAGATGATGACTAGTTTAGGATAACATAAGAAACCTAAACTAAATGTGGTAAAATGCTCGAGCTAATTTATGATGAGTGTTATGCATAACCCGTGCCTGACGGTGGATATAGGTACGCTGAGGTGGTTGCTTGGGTTGCTCCTTGCAACAGTCATACGTGGCGAGTAGTTTCGGGTGGTCTAATGACCCACCTAATGTCATGAACATAACGTGCTACTCAGGAATCGACATTGTCTTTCCTTAACGACGCAGATGGACCGTCGAAAGACTTCTCCATCAAGTCGGGTGTGAGGCTTCCTTGAGGTCGTATGACCGCCTGCACATAAACTCATACCCTATATGATAACGGTAACTTCGGTTACAACTTAACGGTGACCTAGTCACAATTTAACGAGATGAATCAAAGTGACGAAATTGATTAGGCACATTTAGGGTCATGAACTCTATGCTTATATGTGACGTGGATATGTTATATGATGATATGTATGCCTAATTAAAATGACTTAAAGTTTTAAAAGGACGATTTAAATGGATGAAATGTTTTGCTTAAACCTGGTGTTATCTTACTTAGCTATTTATAGCTAACACTTGTTCCTTAAATGTGTTGTTCCCCTCAGGTTAAGCAGTGAAATGACGTGTGAAGCTTTGACGAGAGATGGGTAGATGATCAAGATGGCCTTAGTTTACCCAATAGTTTCTCATAGACTTTATGATATTGTTTTCCTATTGGAACCCTATGTAATGACTGCTGTTTTGATTGCTTTATGTTGGGCAATCTTATGGATTTTCTTTTATTATTTCTACGATACGTCAGTAACACCACTATTGCTTCTCAACTGTTTTCCTTGTTGAGAGTTTTTAATAAATCGTTTCCGCATAATTGATGCCGTTAGGCAAAAGTTTTTGGAAATCCATATTTTTACGAAACGGGTGTTACATATATATATATATATATATATATATAATATATATATATACACGATATATATATATATACATATATATAATATATATACGAAATTGAACGTAAGTAACTTTTTGCAAGACTAAAAATCAAGGTAAGTACTTATACCATGTATGGACCGCTCTGATACCACTGTTGGGATTCCGGTTCGAATGACAAACTTTTAAATTTTCAAAACAAAGCGTGCGGAGGAAGCGTGTTAATAAACTATTAAAACTATTAAAACACGTGTGGTATCATTTTGAGAACATTTAATAGTTGAGAAAATTTCATTACATCACCATGTGGTTTGCCATTTTATCATTTTTCGCCCCTATGGTTTTTTTATTATTATATCACCCTAAGGGGACTTTTTGTATCAATACATGCCCTTCTCTTTAACAGACGTTAATGTAGTTCCGTTAAACCTCTCATGTGCATTGCACATGAGGGCACTTTTGTACTTTTCTCATCTAAAACACATCCCCTTTCTTCTTTATCCTCTTTTCTAAATCAAACTTATCTTTTTCTCCAAACATAAACACCAAAATAACAAGAACAATATAATCCAAGTTATTTCACTAACAGCTACAACAAAACTCAAAACATAAATTAACCAAAAATTAGCAAAATATTCTCACCACCTTAAATAAAGGAAATGCAGAAAAAAATAAAGGAAATGCAGGAAAAAAAAAGTCAACAAATGATCCAAACTTTTTGAATATGAAGCCGCCATTGGAAATCCATTTTTTTTTGGTTTGCGAGATCCCGAGATGAATCCAACCAATATGATGGATTCAACACAATAACTTAATCCTAATGCTTCATCCTATTTCTTGAGAATAATCTATAGTATCTATATATAATTTTTATATACACATACATATATAAATAACCTATATATATACGTAAACATACATATGAAACACCACTGGCACCGCCTGTCACCACCGGAACAATTACTGTCAGTCTGCCACCGCCCGAAATAACCCTCAAAACACCACCACAACACCACCACTGTCGCAGCAATCATCCCAAACAACAACCACAGTCAACCGCCGCCACCCACGTTAAACAACCTCCATCTACAACCACCACCACCACAACCGCAGTCAACCACCACCATCACCATTATCTTCATCATCAACATCATCCGCCCAACCCAGATATATTCATCTTTCTTACATTTTTTTTATATTCACCTTGGTTGGTGTTACCGGTAAGACGACTCTTGTTACACTTCGGGCCATCATCTTTTGATTATGGATTTACAGAGAGGAATCGGAATGGGAAAAGGGGGTGAGGTGGGTCTGTCGTGGTGGTGGTGTTCGTAGAGAGAAATTGAAATAGTAAGGATCCTTCTGTTTGTAAATGTATATGAAAGTCCCAAGTTTGCAACGATTATATGATTTAACAACTAATGTAAATTACACTAATAAAGAAAGATAAGAAAGTAAACATATTTAATCATAAGTAGTATTAATTAAACGGTGAATACATGGTTGGTTTTCAAAGAAAGAAGAAAGGAAATATTGTTAAGTTTTTGCACACACGAAAAACTTAACAATGATACAATTTTACAATGAGAGAAAAACACACTAAGTGACTATTGTAGAATCAACCAACAGAATTGCGGCTAGGTCAAGTGATGTATTATATAGGAGAGAAGAGACATCACATGACAGCCCAATAGATGTTGACACATGAAGGTTGTCAACTATCTATTGGTGTGTAGGACTGGTCTGCAGAGTTCTCTTTTCTTCATCTTGTTTGTTTCCCAAAACGGCATGAAAGAGAAACACCTTAGTACCAAAATGGTACAAGGTCACATGGCTCTATCTTGATCTTGCAACACGTGTCCTTGGGACCAGTCTTCTTATCTTCATTTTCCCGCCCATATTTGACTTACAAAGCATGATGGTGAGTCATTGAACTTATCCTTTTAACTCGAAGATAATACTGATCGCTGAGGGCTCGCTGATGAAGCTTCTCGCTGAGGT
>CM067172.1:22403259-22427994 GCA_034093135.1 Erigeron breviscapus | reverse complement strand
TGTGGAGAAGGACATCCCTTTTGTATTTGATGATGCTTGTTTAAGTGCTTTTCAGGTTCTAAAGGAGAAGTTGACCAATTCACCTATCATGGTCGGGCCGGATTGGGAATTGCCCTTTGAATTGATGTGTGATGCTAGTGATTTTGCTGTGGGAGTCGTGCTTGGGCAAAGGGTTGATAAGCATTTCAAGCCCATTTACTTTGCTAGCAAAACTTTGAACCCCGCCCAGCAAAATTACACCACAACAGAGAAGGAGTTGCTTGCCGTGGTTTTTGCTTTTGATAAATTTAGATCATATCTTGTTTTAAGTAAGACCATAGTTTTTACGGACCATTCAGCCCTTAAGTACTTGTTCTCGAAACAAGATGCTAAACCTAGGCTTATCCGTTGGATCTTGTTGTTACAAGAGTTCGATATTGAGATCAAGGATAAGAAAGGGGCTGAAAATTTGGCTGCCGACCATTTGAGTCGCTTGGAAGATCCTCACCGGGAGGAACTTCGTGATGGGGAGATCAATGATCACTTCCCCGATGAATGTTTAATGTTTATTTCTAACTTCTGATGATGCACCTTGGTTTGCAGATATTGCTAATTATTTGGTTGCAGGTGAGATACCATTGACTTTACGCACCAACAGAAGAAGAATCTCATCGGATGAAGTACTATTTTTGGGATAGCCCATACTTGTTTCGTGTTTTGTGCAGATGGTATGGTGAGGAGATGTGTAGCTGGAGCTGAGACTAGGGAGATTCTGGATGCTTGTCACTATGGTCCTACTGGAGGTCATTACGGTCCTTCAGTCACCGGTAAGAAAGTGTTTGATGCAGGTTTTTATTGGCCGACAATTTTCAAGGAGGCTCAAACTTTGGTGGAAACTTGTGACATTTGTCAGAGACAAGGAAGCATTACTAAGCGGGACGAGATGCCTCAACAGAGCATTCAGGTATGTGAGGTTTTTGATATTTGGGGTATAGACTTCATGGGACCATTCCCACCGTCTAATAAGTTTCCTATATATTCTTGTCGCCGTTGACTACGTGTCTAAATGGGCCGAAGCCAAGGCTTTGCCCACGAATGATGCTAGGGTAGTAATTGATTTCCTTAAACAATTGTTTTGCCGATTTGGTTGCCCTAGAGCCTTGATTAGTGACCGAGGAACCCACTTTGCAAATCATCAATTAGCTAAGGTCATGAAAAGATATGGTGTTGTGCATTACTTTTCTACTTCCTATCATCCACAAACTAGTGGACAAGTAGAAAACACCAATAGGGCTTTGAAGAGAATTCTGGAGAAAACGGTGGGAGATAACCCTAAGGTTTGGTCAAAGAAGTTGGATGACGCCTTGTGGGCTTTAGGACAGCTTATAAGACGCCGATTGGCACCACGCCATACCGGTTGCTCTATGGTAAGACTTTTCATCTTCCCATTGAGATTGAGCATAAGGCATATTGGGCTTTGAGAAATTTAAACTTGGATATGATGGAAGCCGGTGAACTTAGGATGTTGCAACTCCATGAGCTTGATGAGCTTAGGTTGGGTGCATATGAGAATTCTCGGCTTTACAAGGAGCGAACCAAGGTTTTGCATGACAAAAGGATCCGTAGAAAGGAATTTAAGGTTGGAGCTAAGGTTTTGTTGTTTTTGTCTAAGTTTAAGATCAAGCAACCTAAGCTAACTTCTAGTGGATTGGACCTTTTGTTATCAAGCATGTTTATCCGTCGGGTTATGTGGAGTTGTTCAAGAGAGATGGTGCAGGTTCATTCATTGTAAATGGTCATAGGCTTAAATTGTACTTTGAAGAAGAACAAGTAGAGGGGATGATTGAAGAGATCCCAATTTTTGAATTGGAAGCTTGAAAGGTAGTCGAGTCTAGCTAACGACTCGCAAATAAATTAAGCGCTTCTCGGGAGGCAACCCGTGTCATTTTCTTGCATTTTATCTTTGTCTTTGTTAGTTAGATTTGATGATGTTTTGTCAAGAAAAATGCAGGTACAATTTGAGGTGAAGCTGATTGAGGTAAGTGTTCAAATTTTCATTGTGAAATTTTTCTAAGGAAATTGGGGGTTCGACACCAGTATAATTGCACTGCGACGCAGTGGGGAATGCATGTACCCACTGCGCCGCAGTCTATTATTACTGCCATTTGGGATCAAAAATGCCCCACTGCGCCGCAGTGGGGGAGGTCGATGCCCACTGCGCCGCAGTGGGCCTTTGACCGGTCAACCCTGAGTGTATTATTACCAGCATCAAGGGGAGTATTATTTTTTTTACCACTCAATTTTTATCAGTTTTGTTTTCCCTCTTCCTCTCAAAACCGATCTCAAGCTACTTCACTTTTGCTCTCAAATCACCATTCTTGCATTTTCTTCTTCTTTTTCTCCTGCATTACCAGTATTCTTTCAGTATCATGGGAAAAAAGGTATGGTTTCTTGACTAGTTTATCTTTTTATTTCTTTAATTTTATTTTTAATTTTTAGGGTTTTAATTTTCAAATTAATTAGTGGGTTGTGTTAGTTATGGGCTATTGATACCAATGTGGTGTTTATTTTTTCGATTCTAACACTTGTTCATCCGATTTTGAGATAAAATAAATGCTAGAGTTTTGAAACTTGGGGCTTTTTGATGGACAAGTGTGGGGGAGGTTAATGTTAGCCTAGTTGTTGTTACATTGTTGAAATAAAGTTGATTGATGGTATGAATCTACCCCTTTTGCTGAAAGTTGTGAAGAACACCATACTTCTTGCCCAGAATTTTTAGGACACTGCGCCGCAGTGGTATTGTGTGTTAGCCACTGCGCCGCAGTGGCTGGTTTCTGTCTTGCACATGCATATTGCCTCACTGCGCCGCAGTGAGGACCACCTGTCCCACTGCGACGCAGTGGGAAGTTTCTGTCCACAATATTGTATTGATGATTATCGTGATTTCAGTTTTGCATTCCTTCTTTAACATGTCTGTTTGCTTTAATTTTGTGATTGCAGACTGGAGATCAGCAAAGGCAGATGGAAGTTGGTCAAGGAAGCGGGACTGGTTCCAAGAGGGCTAGGCAAGAGCCAGAAGTGCCTGATTTAAAGTTTGGAGAGAACCAAATGGACGAGTCTCACGCCTGGTTAGAGTTCAATGGGGCTAGGCAACCCCATAAGAACAACTTCTTGAACAATCTCTTTGCTCTCCATCGCCAGGTTATTTGCCCTCCCAAATATCTTGATCCGATTTTTGCTAGGAATTATGGGATACAGGAGGATATCCGTCGGTGGTTTCGTATTGAGGTTCCAATCGGTGACCAGGTGGTTAGTAGTGATATGTGGCATAACATTTTCATAATCGGGAACCATGTTTTCGTGAACTTTGTCTGGAGTTTTATTCTACTTTGAAGTTGACCAAGGAGCTTAATAAAGTCAACGATATTTTTGAAGAGCGGGTAGTAACTTTTTTCTGCGGGGGACAGCCTAGGAAGTTATCTATTCCGGAATTTGGTTTTTATTGTGGCATGTATACAAGGGATCAGTTAGATAGTCAGGAATTTAGGGCTTTGTTGAGGAAGGGTTTGTATGTGAAACAGGATTTGGGAGATGGAGAGTCAATAACTCAGTATTGGACTCGTATTTCGGGACACGATTGGCCCTCTGGTGGCGCGGGTAGTGTGTCCAATATTAGAAGTGTTAAGCTGAGGATGTTGCATAGGATGATTGTCACTTTTCTGGTACAAAGGTCCACCCATTGGGACAAGGCGTACCAGCTAGATTTATGGCTGATTAAGTTGTTTACTGAGGGGTACCGAGGAGGTTTGCTTTGGCCCCAATGGTTGTTCTGGATAGGATGGTGAATCACTCGGATTCAAAGTTGGTGCTTGGGCATTTTATCACCCGTATTTACAAGAGGATGGGGGTGTTTGATACTGATATATGCCATGAGGGATTGTCTCTGCAGGTTAGACAAGAGCATCTAACTGAGAAGGAGTTGATCATAGCCAAGATCGTGAAGAAGCCGAAGAAGAATGAGCAAGCAAGGTTGTTGGATGATACGGGTGTTATCGCTGCACCGCCTCCAGAGGTGGAGGATTCTGATGATGATGAGATGGAGGACGCCCCTCAGGAGCCTCAGCGGAGGCGGGGCCGTCCAAGTATTGATTTGACTGATATAGGGTCCCAGCTGCAACAGATTTTGGATGGGCAGCAGGCTAGTGGTAGGGCATTTGATGATTATCAAAGGAGAATGGATCAGGATATGACTTGGTTGGGATCGCAGCAGGCCCGCACCAACTATACCCTAGATTATTATCAGCCTATGTGGGATGCGCAGTACCATGGGCAGCCATTCGTTCCAGATACTCCTATTCCTGATTTTTCACCACCACCTATTCATGTTCCGACATATCGTCAGGGAGGCGGTTCTTTCTTCCCACATGATCTAGGAGGATCTCCTCGTGGTCCTGTGCAGTTTGGTTCATTTGGTGGGAGATCTTCTTTTGATGCAGGTACTAGTGCAGATTGGAGACCATGGACAGGTGCCGCTAGTCAAGCAGGTGGAGATGCTGGTGGTTCTGGGGGATTTGTTGGTGGTTCATCTTCTTTTCGCTCCTGGTTTTGTTGCAGGTTCTGGGTCAGGATTTGGCGGTGGACCGTCTGGAGGAGATGTTGGCGCCTCTAGTTCGGGTCAAGAAGGAGACCGCAATTGGATCACGGATCTTTTTGATACTTCTGGTCTTCCTTATGGCTATCATGGTCAGCAGCAGTGACGACAGTGATGATGATTATGGTTCCCATCCGGCACCGTGGGATGGAATCATGTTATGGTTTGTGATGATGGTTTGATTATCTGGATGACTGTACTCCATACATTATTTCTTATTTCTTCGGGTATCTACCCTACGGGGTGATGGAACATTGTACTTTGACTTTTTCTTTTTCTTTTGGTTTGTTTGCATGAACAGTGTTACTTTGATATGATGGGAATGTGGTTTGTTTGTGGTGCAAGTGACATGACTATTCGATTTGATGAGTGGTGTGCATATGCTGGCAGTAAGTTCAGCGCCGCTATATTTGTGTTTGGTATGTTTGTTGCACACACCACTCTCGCACTCTCCGTTTTGGTATGTGCTCTGATTTTTCTATGTTGCTTACCCCTATTTACCTTTGTTTGACCGAATATGGACATTGAGGCATTGTCCATCTTAAGTGTGGGGGGGTGGCAAATAGGTTTAAGCTACCGGGTTTATCTCTTTTGTTGTTTTGCCATTGAGATTTTAGCCGTTCTTGTGGATGTGTCCCTCTCGTAGGCTTTTGGGTTTTATCCAAGAGTAAGGGTTCTATCTTGAATTTTGAACTATGATGTGCATGTTTGAGAATTGGTTGTTTCAATTTGGCGGGATGATAGAAGTTGATATGGTTTGATACTTGAGTTGAGTTTGTCCTTGTGGTAATTTGTTTTTGTCACTTAATTCATAATAATTTAATGAGCAATTTTACTACAAAGTTTTTCCTTGGCAAAATTTTAATCGGCGAAATGTGTTCTGAACGGTTATTGGGCTTATCCTTCTGGATTGATAACATTACTTGCATACTCAAATTTCCCAAACACCTAAAGTTGTGAGATTCATTGTTCATATATAGATGTGCTAGGTGTTTACGGTTTTGGTTTGATTACCTTGTAATTTGTCCCTCTCTTAGGCTCTTGGATTTATTCGGGAGTAAGGGTTCCATTTCGAACTCTGCACTAAGATGTGCGAATTTGAGGTTAATTTATTCCATTTCCGGGTTCTTTTCCTTGATATGAGTGTGCCGGTGATGTGTTGAGCTAGAACTTGGCCTTGTGATCGTGACGAGACCGCAGTGAGATCACTTTTGTGATAAAAGTACATCGGATGACGAATTGGCATATAGGTTTGACCCATACTTTTCTTTCTTTATTTTCATTTTTCCCTTTGTATATTCATACCCTTACTATACTTATACTCACTTACATATACATGCTTCCTTTCTTTGTAAACCTTTCTTATACATCCTTTTAACTTAGCCTTTTCCATTGTATATATCCACTCATTTATGTAAACTTGACCTAATTATACCTTACTATACCGATAGTCTAATCTGGGGGGCCATTGATTGTCATTGGTTTGTTTGGACGGTTTTGGGAGAAATTCAATGGGGTGTCGGTGGAATATTGTTGGTCTATGGGAATGTGTTGGATTGTTCAAAAGGAAGTAGATTGTGTTAGACATTGTTCATCATTGTAAGAGGGTGCCTACTAGTAGAGTAAAAGTGGTTCAACAATAGAAAAAAGAGAAAAGTGATTTCAAAAAAAAAAAAAAAAAAAAAAGAGCTTGGGCTACTAGTGGGTACTTCTCATTTTTATATGTCTAGAGTTGTGTTGTATCGTTAAGAATGGAGAGCTTGGTTGATTTTAAGTTGTTTGAAGTTGATACACCACAATGGTGTCGAGTTTGCTTGGTATTTTTGAGGTGTTTTAGCGGAATAGCAATTTATGGGTTGTTGGCAATCAATGGTACGGGTCTTGATTAGACTATTTTGTACAAATTTCATACACACCTTATACTTTTGATTGATTCCTTTCATTTCTAACCTACACTCCCTCACTCATTGTAAATGTCCAATATATATACCTTAGCCTAACTATACAACCATCTTATATGCCTATTTTGATGATGTACTTGGTGCTTACGCCATGTCGGTGGAGCTATGATCCTTGTTCAAGCCTATGGTAAGATATGCATCACGACCGTGCTATGAGTGATTCTTGAATATTCAACCCCAAAAGTAAGATCGTTGGAGTAGAATGATATTGATAGGTTCATTTGTTTCACTTGTGCATAGTCGTGTTATTGAGGCTTGTGGATTGTTCAGATATGGTCAAACATTTCGGGTTTTCATTTAAGATTAAAACTGTTTCACCCAACTTCTTTGTCTTTGACATACTTGGTGTTGCTTCTTTTTGATACTCGTAATTGTTTATTTAGCTTCTTTGCCAAGGATTACTTTTTCTTTAAATGTTGGATTTGCTTGAGGACAAGCAATGCTCAAGTGTGGGGGGATTTGATGTGACCAATTTATACCCATCGCCCACATCGTTATTGGCCTTTTTATTATACGTTTTTAGTCGATTTTGCTGGCATTTGGCGCGTTTATGGGTTTTGTTAGTGGTTTCAGGTTCTAAACAGGTGACGTGTCCGTTTGGTGCAATTTCGAGTAATTTTCAGGTCATGAAGTTGATTGGAGAGTTCGAGAGTGAAAAGAAATAGAAAAGATATGCAAGTCTTCATATGTTGATGTAGCCTTTGGTTCAGTAATATTACACTGCGACGCAGTGGGATATGCATTTGCCCACTGCGCCGCAGTCATCTCAAAGAAAGGTGCATCATGACCAGTGTATTTGTACTGCGCCGCAGTGGCAACCACACCTAGCCACTGCGCCGCAGTCAGAGGATTGAAAAGCGTGGATTCGACCAGTGTATAAGCACTGTGACGCAGTGGGATGTGCATTTGCCCACTGCGCCGCAGTCAGCCTTGATAAACGAGCACCAAAGGCAGTGTATAAGCACTGCGCCGCAGTGGGGGCATCACTCGCCCACTGCGCCGCAGTGAGAGTGCGGGACTGAAAGGTTTTTGACAGTTTTTGCATCAGATTAAAGGGGGTATAAATAGTTTTTCAAACCTAATTCCCAAATCATCAAGTCTTCTTTCTAAGAGCTGCACTTCAAGGAACACCTTCAAGGATCAATTCAAGATTTCATCATCTTCCGATTCATTGAAGATTCACGTGCACCCACTTAGATCGTATCTATTTTATTGTCTTTCAATTTCAATTTCAAGAACGATTGGTACACCATGTTCTTCTTTTATTTTGATTATTATTTCAATTTAGTCATGAGTGGCTAATCTTCTCATCATCCATCTTGATGAAACTAGACGAATGATGTGATTGCTATATGTTTTAATTCAAAGAGTTGATTTCAATTATCGTTGTGTCGAGATCTTGATGATTTAATTCCTTTATTTTTATTATTATGATGTTGGTGGCATGTGTGTTCTTCGTTAGTGGTACTAGTTGAATACATATGTGATTTTCAAACGGTTGCTTGTCTATGAGCAATTATCACTAGTTCATGGTATGATAGTGAACGTCATTTTAATAAAAGGAATCATTTTGTCAACGTGTTTTGTAACGGTTGGTGGTACCACGTTATTTTCACATAGGCACAATTGGTAATTTGATAATCAAGCGAACTAATTGTTGGTAAGGTTGTCTAGGCATTGGTGGTACCGGCTTGGGTAATTAAACTAGCAAATTAGGTGTTTGGGTGATTTGTAAGCGGTTGGTGGTACCACGCGAGCATTTTACCCTTTCACGATTATTTTGTCAACTCTTAATGAATTTGGTCTTAATTGAATGCAATCATGTTTGAAGTCTAGCGAAGTCAAGGTGGATGAACTTTACTATTATTGATTTAAGCTTTTCTTTACTTTCAAGTGTTATGTCTTTTAAATTTACTTTCATTTAATTGTCAAAGTGTGATTCAAAGCGTTCCACCCTTTTTCCAAACTACTTTGTTAAACAATTGATTCAAACCAATCCCCGTGAACGAACCTGGACTTACTTTTTAACTATACTGCATACGATCGGGTCCACTGCCCGATAGTGTGTAGTAGTGAGTTTCAAGGTATTTCTAGTTTTAAATTTTAAACTCGATTTAGCACATCACTGTCCCAAACCAGATTTGGAATCTTGGCTCATCTGATTCTTATTTCACACTCGACAGCCATCTCAGAGGATTGAATTGTGTTGATTATTTCACAGGTGGTAATACAACTTATCTAATTACTGGATCGGATGATGACACTGCTTAGGTTTGTGCTTATAATTAATTATTATGATGATTTCAATCATAGTGTTCTGTTGGCAATTACTATCTGTCACTGTTTTCTAATAAACGTCTGAAAACAGGTTTGGGATTATCAAACCAAAACTTGGTGTCCTGACATTAGACGGTCACACACACAGTGCTTCTGTTGTGTGCTTTCGTTCAGAGCTCCCAAAAGCAGGTTTGGGATTATCAAACCAAAACTTTTCCCATTTTAAAATTATGAGAGGGCCCTGGGGCGCTGTTGGATTTGGATATATGAAAGTATGAAAGGTTAACGTCGGTAAGTTGGTTTGAATCACGTATGTGTTACTTTTAGCCCTTGTGTTATTGCATTTAAACCCTGATGCATATTGTCATTCTCTTGCTCAAGGTGTTTTCTTTTTCCTTTGTCATTCTTGTGAACATGCTTGACTCATGGCTTGCATCTTTAGTTGGTAAATATTTGGATTTTGGAGTAAAAGATTTAAAATATTCCAGCATTGTTGATGCTACTGTACTTATCATATATCAGGAGCGTATATATACCAGACAATTTTATGTTTATCACTGGAAATAGCTTGATCTATTGTATAGAGCATTATTGGGTATGATGAATGGACCACTAATGGTGAAAATCAGCCGGGAGGAGCCTGTAGCTAGTATTGATAATAGTGGAAAGATTATATGGTCCAAGCATATAGAGATCCAGACTTTTAATATCAAGAACTTACGTGGGAGCTGATCATGAGGTTTACATTTTCTCCTACTAACAAAATTTACACTACTAAATCTTGTTTCATGTCAAAACCATCAGCATTGAGTTATCAGATTTCCCAATGCGTTTATTGTCCCTAAATGCACACAGGAGGTAGGTTCTTAAAAGGCATTCAGTCAAGAGCAGAAGAAATTGCCCAGGTCCTCCCAGGAAAGCCATGATTGATAAAACTCAAAGTCGGGACTTAAGGTACTTTTCTCTTGTAGGTCATCTCAAAAAGTTGGACCAACCCGATAGAAATTGAACCTGAAATGAATTGGGCAGTTGAATTAACATGAAGCAGCCCAGTCAAGCCCGGGTTTTATGTACATATTTTAACTATTTGATAATACTTTTGTAACCATAATTGGCTAAACAAGAAAACCTTTTCTTATGATAATTTAAAGGCCCTTTTCTTACATCATAACCAAAAGATGCATACAAATTTTTGCACAATATGATGTTTTTTTACACATTTTGAATTGATTGATTAACTTACGGGGCATGCAATTTAGCTTCAATGATAACTTTTACCATAAAGATTTTTATTGGTTCGTTTCAAATATATTTGATGTTGTAGTGATAAAAGGCCTCACATTCCGTTCTAAGGTCACATTATTATGCCATTGTATGTTTCGTGATCTTTAGGCTGTACACATGTGACAGGCCTATAAGTAACAAATTTATTGAAGTCTTGAACGGAGCTGTATAAATGCTTTGCATGGGAGGTGATCAAAAAATCACAAGCCTGTTGTAGAAGTTAAAGCTCTCAATAGTCGAGCTTTTTCTAGTTAAAAATGTAATATAACTAAAGATGCAAATGATGTCGGTTTGGGTGCAGTGGTAGGTGTGAATTGTACGGATATTGGGCCTTTGGAAATGGAATCTTGAGTTCACATTAAGGTTATGAATTGTATAGACATTGACACTTTGGGGGGTATTAGAAATTAGATAAGATATGAATCCTTCATGTTTGAATATCAGTTTAAAACTCATGTCTTTACTGGTACTTGGTTTAAGTAGTGTTTAACTAAGAGCTTAACAAGCTTTTATACTCTGTAAAGGATGACGATCGAGCATGACATGGAAGTTGACACTGCATCATCTGCAACTCAAGCTTGAGATCTACTGTTACTTGCTTCTGCTTTCTTGATTGATCAGAAAATATACATCAGGTTAGAATCAATGATGTAGTATTTTTTTTATTATCATTGATTCCTCTTAAGCGAAGTTTATGCTCTTGATATCAAGTCAACCCATATTTTATATCTTTATGATGCAGGCCAAGGTTTGTTCCTCAGCAAGTATTGCCTGTTTGAAAAACATTAATGAGTGTTGATGTTTTTGCATCCAAACTCTACTCCTATTCCTCTCTTAGCTACAAAATCTTCAACATGGTTAACATCTAACAGCATATTTTTATTTCATATACATGGAAACTAATTTGAATTTTATAATAAATGAATACATCCTTCGACTTTTAAAAAAAATTCAAAACACATAGAATGTTTAAACTAGCTTTGACTTACAAATACCCAAAGAATGTTACCCGGCCCAATCGAAGGCAAATGTGGCTCCATCGTTAGAAGGGCTCTTCAATTCTGCATGGAACGCAGATCAAGAAGAGCATTGGAAAGATAGAAAACACCCTTCAAAAAAAGTTGAAGCTTTTCGATGATAAGTTTTTTCAAGACAATCAGTCCGATGCTATTGATCTCGCCGATGTAATTTACCTGCCCCTCTCTTTCGTATGTATACATATATATATCTTGCCAATGTAATATATATATATATAATTCTACTTCTTTCTTTCTCTTTTGCATTCAAGACTAACCCTGCAAATGTCCCGATTTCTTGACTCTGCAACTAGTCTATTTGAATCCATGAAAATTGATGATCATAATCGCATGAAACGTGATTCCTTTACTTGCTTTGTAGTTCCGTACTTCTATTTGTGTATAGTCATGGCTGATTGGTTGACCTTTTGGGTCAGGCTAGGCGAATGGAGGAGTCTGTAGAGATGGTCAACAGGTTAACAATGGAATCAGATACGAATTTTTGGGTCCAAAACACTTTTTCCCTAAGAAAATTATACTTTCATGTGTGTCAAGTATGTAGCTAACTAGTTTAAAGACCCCTGCTATGCACAAGCTGTTTGAGCATCAAATGGAAATTTTGTAGTATTGTAATTTTACTCTGATTATCACTGGAAATAGCTTGATCAATTGTAGAGGGTCGTTATAGGGTATATGATGAAGGGACCATAATGGTGAAAATCAGCCGGGGAGGAGCGTATAGCTTTTTTTTCCGGTAAAAGGCCGTCACCCCTGTTAACCAAGAACAGGCAATATGGCAGAATGCCAGTTGACTAACTGTACACAGTAAATGCCTCACGGCCCCCAAAAAGAGAACCCGTGATGCTGGAAATGAATCAAGGGAATGACTGGACAGACCCAGCCCACCCAATAACAATCAAACTAGCAATCTAAACAATAAGAAAGTAAAGCAAAGCTAGTTGTAATCTTTGGAACCAAGCATCTTCCCGAACTCAGCAATATCACCTTCATCAGATACCATTTCTTCAACTTCATCACTATCAGAGTCTTCCGCTAAATCATCATCATCAGGAACAATAGGCTTCACTGAGGTGATACTAACCTCATTTGTAATAATCTGAGAAAGTGCATCATACTGATTCCGAGTCTCAACAGCAGGTGCATGAGGAGTAAGAATAGAATCATGATCCGTAGTAGCTTGTATATCTGAAGGAGTATCTGGAAAAACAGGAGTAGATGACTGAGGGGCAGGAGCTGGAGCAGTATGAGATCTAACTAGTGCAGGTGAATCTGTAGTAGTTGGAGTAGATGTAGCAACTGCTGGAGCCTTTTGCTTTGAATCTTGGGCCTTCTTAGGAACATATATGAATTTAGGTTTAGGGATAGGAAATGAGGGGGCTTTTTTAGGCCTCCTCTTACGTCTCTTGGGCTTCTGAAACCCATCATTTGCCTGTACCTCTGTTGGATCAACCTGTTTAGCCCCTGATGGGCTATCCTTAATCCCTGATGGACCAACCTGCGAAGCTGGAGCTGCAGTAGCCATACGAGCTTCCATCTCATTTAGTGTCATTGGTCTCACACTACAATCATCAAATGTATGCCCAAAAATCCTGCAATGAGAGCACCTAGGAGGTAGCCAATGATACTCAAGTCTGAACCGTCTCACAGTATCTAAAATCTCAGCCTCAGCAAACATAGGAATATCTCTCAAAGAGTTAAACTCAACCAACACTCTGGAAAATACTGCTCTACCTTTCTTATTTTCACACATTTCAGCAGTATATCTATCAACAGCAATCGGGATACCAATAGAACTGACCAGATGACTAAGAATCTCATAGTCCCACATAATAGCTGGTAGATCATAAATGTTAACCCAAAGGGAAACCTTGTCATTAGCTGGTTTGTCAAACCAGATTTCAGGCTGCCACTTTCTAAGCATAATGGGAATATCATTAAACAACCATGGTCCATTCTCATACACATGCAACTGACCCTGATCAGACTTAAACTTAAATAGAAAGAATCCCTGGTCATTCAGAATAACATCCTTCAAACCATATTTTTTCCATAGTCGATTTGCATGAAATTTCACAAAAGGAAAGGCAGGCCGCTTACCAATAAAATGACCAACCAAAGTGTTAGCCCAGCTCTCACTTTGTTTCAACAAAAGATCACGTGGAATAATAGCTCTGGGAACACCAGAAGTAATAGAAGGAGGAATGAATCTCAATGTGCCTTTTTTGCGAATGTTGGCAGCATCTTGAAATATAGAAGCATATGAACGGGGCTGCTGAGTCTTGGGACTATCGGGAAGTCCACCAAGATCATTTGGAGTATTATCATGCTTAGTCACAGCATCTGGAGCAGTATAAATGTCATTAGCATGACATGAAGCTGGCTTAAAGTAAGAAGAGCCTGGAGGGAACTTAGGAGGATCCGGCATAGGAGGCACATCAGAAGCACCAACATTTGCATGCAAGCCATGTAAAGTTGGTTCAGCAGTCGTCTTCACACCATCACCATGCACTTCATTTAAGTCCCTACCTTCATCAAATTGAGAAACGACATTTTTATCCGAATAATCAACCACTTTTTCAATGGTGGTCGATGCAACACAAAGTGTTTGTCGAATTCATGAATTAGTGGGACCCGTGGCTGTGAATCTGAACCCGTGGCCTCATGTATGTGAAGAGGACTCACACGACGGGTGGCAGCCGAAACAGTAGTGGCCGATGGTGGATTAACGGTGGGCGAATCAAAATTAGGGTTTTTAGCCAAATGTTCAACTAAAATCCTATTCAATTCGATCACTTGATCTTTAGAGAGTAATTTGTCATCAGCATTGAGCAATTCCATTCCACCCTTCATGATGGAGAAAAGATCATCAATTTGTTCACTATCATCAATTGACGGTGACTCATCGGTGGTTAATGGTGGCTGCACGACAGCGGTACTATTATCTTGAGCAGCAGTAACCGTGACCCTAGGAGCATCAGAAGGGTCCCCATGGTGGCTAGCCATCGGATGCACAAAGGTGGTCGATGGTGGCTGAATGGTGGTGGTTGTTTGGTGCGGACGTTTATTTGCTTCAGAGTCTTGAATAAACGGTTGATCATGCCTTTTGAGTTCATTCAAAATCACTTCATCAGTTTTCTTTCTTTTTGCGTGAAGTAGACATTATAAGTTACATAGAATTGTAGGAAAAAGAAAAAGGAACAAGATGGAACAAAAAAAGGGGAGCAAATTCCGGCCAAAAAAGGCCGGAAGTGGCCAAAATTGATTATAGTCGAAAGATTATATGGTCTACGAATAATGAGATCGAGACTCTTAATTCAACGAATTTTAAAAAATGTTTTTTTATGCTCTTTTCTGTGAAGTTGACCAATTTCGTATCCTTTGCTTCTCAGGTTTCTGATGAAGAGCTAGCGGTTGCTTTTAGCAATCAAAGAGTTGTGTCATGTACCCACAAGTAAATTGTGCTTGCTCTGTTCCATATAGCTTCTTCTGGAATAATGAATTTAATGCGCAATAAGGTGATAATTGTTTTAACTTTGTTGCAATGTTCAATTTATCCTTGTTAATTTAGAGTTTAAAGCAAAACCCGGTTTGTGGTTGTCTGTCTTGACGGTGAATACACCATATGCTCATCTTTAACATGGAGAAATCGATACCATGGCTCTGCATTGAAATCTGTTTGGTCTACAGAAGGTGGTGAATGTCTAATCTAGATTTTCTTGGATGGTTAGAAAATACCCGACATTTCAGCTTAGCACATATCTGGACGATCTCTCCTAGCAATTTCTCAAATGATTTCATATGTTTTTACGATTAGGCTGATTGCAGATTAATTCAACGAGATGATGTTACTGTCAAAGTAACCACATCTTTTACTTATATTATTAATTCTTTTTGGCCATTGCAAATTTGCAACATATATGTGCATATATATAAAGACAAGTTATTCTTTTTCATTTTACCTTTTTATCTTCATTTCTAGAACCTATACTATAGTGGTTATTTGGTGGCAATCTAGTGACTCGTCATTCTACATCATTTCTACGTACTAAAATCTAATATTTAATCCTTATCTACATATGATTTTCTTAATTCTGTCCATATTTGTGCACAATTGTGATCAATACAGTAGATGTGGTTGTGCTGCAGCATAATGTAGTGTCAGCACAAATGTGATTATTATGATAGATGACCAAGCTGTTGAAGACTCTATAATTAAACCCGATGGTCGGTGGATTCGGCCGTCTACAGCATAGCTGTAGGTACCTACAGAAGTTTATGAATTTTATTTTTATATTTGACTTAAATCAGAACTAAAAATGCTTTTGAAGAATCATCAACATACTCTATTATGAAGTTTATGAATGTGCCAAATGAAGGAATATATCATGGTAAACTATTGTGATACTCAAGAGCTAGGTATCTAAAATCAAAAATACATGTTACGTTCAAGAATATCATAGAGATAATGCAAAAACCAAAAGAACGAAAATTGCATCAAATTCTAACCCAAATGTCCCGTTGACTCGTTTCTTCTCCAGTATCACCATCAGATTACCACCTTGCTGGGCCAAACATTCCCTACCTTGCTAAAAATTAAGAGAAGGGATCTGTTAGGTTCTTTTAAAGCTTTCGAGTGTGCCAGGGTTTTAATACCAAGCTAGTCAAACACTAAAAGAGTCCATATTTAATGTTTTTGAAAGTTGAGGAAACCAAGTTCCACTCTTAAAAGTCAGAAATACCGAAAGCAAAATGCATGGAGCGAAAGTAGGTTAGTTAACGGGTCAAGATGAATTTGGGTCAGAAGCTTTTTGAGAAGAACGTTGTTGGTGGTGTTGGGTTTACAAGTCGACAATTAGCAACGGATGGTTTTACATGAGAGTGGAGGGAATGTAATGAGAGGGAAAACGTGATGGCCATTGACAAATTCATCTCGCAAGAGATGGCGTAACAGTAACACCAGCCCCACCCTTGAGAGCGCATGCAAGTGATTGGTTATTTCTTAATTTTTTTTAAAAAAGTTACGAGTAAATAAAAAGGTAAAAGATGGGAGAGATGAGCATTTCTTGTAAAAAGATAAGAAAAAGGGTGCCCCATCCGCCCTTATGTTCTTCCATCTTAATGGCTGCAGGTTGCCAGCTCCTAAAGCCGGATCAAATTATACACAGCTGTAAGTGGTCCATACTAATTTGGTGAATCCACAAACCAAACCACCGGTTCTTGAGTATTAATTAGTTTCGGAGTTCGAACTATAAATATAGGTAAGTTATGAGTTAGTTTTATTGCAGTTATGTCCACCACCTTTAACCAAACATCAAGCAGATATCAGTTTGAAAGACTCTTAATGGCATAATCAATTTGGTACTGTATGATAGGGGGCACAAGCACACCTCGTGATGAAAGTTATTAGTGTTACATTCAAGGATCACCCGATTAAGATTGGCTCACAAGCTCTCAATGCTTAAAATCAACTCTATCTCTTTCTTATAAAGGAAGGATATATTATGTGAACAATACAAGTTTGACAAGGCATTCAATGTTTTAAAGTAAAAGGCATGTAATGGTACTCGTTGTGTGACTTTTTTGTTGGTGTTTCGGCAGTGATTGGATGAAAATGGCGAGTGAGATTTGATCAGGGAAAAAGAGTGGGGATTGTGCAGAAAAGGAAGTGAAGAAGAGGAGGAGGAGGACAGAGTTGAATTTGAAAGGGATTGTGAAAAATGAATAAAGGAATGGATCTTATGTCTGGTAGACTTTTAGATATCCGGTGAGCGTGCTTATGAATTTTATAAAGAGATGTCATCAAGGGTGGCGGGTTTCAAAGGTTAAACGGGCTTGGATGATGATGATAGGTAACTGTTGGCCAAGTAACCATTATAAACAAAATGAAAATTGAGCGACTTCAGCTGTAAAAAACATTCAGGTTCGACTAACATACTAGAAAGGGCAAAAGGGTTTTAATACAGCCTTTTTCCAATCATCAACCTGAAAAGATACATTGTATCTTGTAGATGATCCACGTGAGTAAAACTTATCATGACAGCATGATTCCTCTCCACCGTTTCACCAGATACAGCTTTCAAAACACCATAAAAATATATAAAACCTACCTAGCTTGACCCAAAAGATCAACACTACACACAGATAGAAGTATATAGAACTGCAAAGCAAGTAGTGGAATTACGTGATCATCATTGTTCATGGCTTCAGATAGACCGATTGCAGAGTCAATAAATCAGGACATTGGGGGTTAGTTTTTAATGCAAAATCCTCGTTCTTTTGGTTTTGCATTATTATCTACATAATATTCAAAGTGGCTAGACAACCTTAAATATATAGTCCCTCGGACTCCTAATGGAGATTGGGCTAGTTACAAACAATATGAATTGAAAAGGGTGGTTTGTTTGTAATTACTAATAATGTTTACCATCATCCCAACCAGGACAACAGCAACAGCCTATTTATTCAATTTGTAGATTAATCTACAATACTACATATATAAAATACTATTACGCATCTGAAACCACAGGATTTAAGCTAGTGCGACTTGAGAAAGAGCGAAAAGCCCAAGGAGCGTTCATGACCACCCTTTTCATCCTACGTACCTCACGATCAGTAATTTCATCCGCCACATAACGTACTCTGAAGTGCTTGCGAATATCATCGGGAGTCTTCCCAGCGAGCATTTCAGCAGCACGTTCCTTCATCAGGTAAAAGAGGCTTCTGATCTTCAAACGGCAAGCCACCTAAAAATAAGAGAATTACTAATTATTAACTAAACTAATTATTCATAAAAACCACCAGATTAATGAGGATTGGATCTATTTAGAAAGATAAAAAAAAACGCGTCTGTACACAAAACCAATGACATTCGCTAAAAATCCCCCTCAATTATTATATGCGAAAAGGGAAAGGATAACAGGGGAGCTAAAACTGATAATAAATAGGAAAAAATTGATTATACTAATAAAAAAAAAAAAAAGTAGAATTACATCAGCGAGATCAATAGCATCGGAGTGATTGTCTTGAAAGAACTTGTCGTCGAAAAGCTTCAAGTTTTGTTGGAGGATGTTTTTATCTTTCCAATGCTCTTTCTTGATCTTCCCGCGTTCCTTGCAGAAATCAAGAGCCTTTCTAACGATGGGGCCACGTATGCCTTGGATAGCGCCAGGTAACTCACCCGCCCATCCATACTGGAAAAGCATACGGATGCCCTTAGACTCCGTGATATGCTCATAGGTGATCTCCAATTTTCCATCATCCAACCAATAATACGGCTTCTCCTCCCCCTCGTACTCTTCTTCTTCTTCTTCACCCATTGGGCAAACAACCCTAACCCTAACCCTAACCCCTAACTTAATTTTCGGATATTTATCTAATTTACAGTATATATATATATTGCTAAAGAAAATTACAAACAAACTAGTCCTTCATAGATCCACAATTTAGCACTTTTACCCCCTACATCTTTTCAACAAGGATTTTTCAAAAAAAAAAAAGTGAGGTTTGAGTTTGGTTTTTACTTAACCTTTTAAGAATGAAAAAAAAAAACTAAAAATCAAAACCCGTATAATTAATTAATTAAACTTTTCATAGTATCTTTTTTAATTTAATTAACTAATTTTTCTTTTTTCTCTCGATGTCATGGTAACTAAAGTAAAATGTTAAATGTTCCCAAAAGGGTCGATATTAAAATAGAAAACAAATTTGTAAATTAAAACCGATTATTGTAATACTATTTTAGAGTTAGAAATATGAGATTTGAATCATTATTAGATTTTTAACATAGCTGATGTGATTTATATATTATGATTTTTAAACAAATTGTAATCTTAACATCAAATTTTATTCAGCTACCCGCATAATATGCGGGTTGATTAGCTAGTAAATTCTATACACAGAAATTCTTACTTAATCATATTAACTAAATATATAAACAAGAAAAATACTAAGCTTATGTATTTTACATTTTATATTTATACTTGTATTTAGAAAACTTAAAAAAAAAAAAAAGCTTTTTTAAACTCAACTGGATTCCAAGTGACTACGGCCCCACCTTTCAACTAGCCTGATATACAACACACATATATAAAATAGATGTCCGCACGATGCGACTGCGTAGGTAGTGGTGGCGGTGGCCATGTGATGGTGACGACTCGTGATGGTAGTGACGAGAGGTATAGGTTATTAATGTAAAAGAGATAATTTAGTTATTTTAAAAGGAATAAATGTTGTAAATTAATTCATTAAAGGTATTTTTGGTAAACATGTGTTTTAGTTGTTAGAGATCTTGATGTATTAAATGTATTTTGGACATTTCAAAATCTAAATTTAAGACATACCATAACTACAAGACCTAAAATGTTTTACTATAATGAGGGTTGGTGTTCGCGCGTTGCGGCGGTTAAACGGTGATGATAATACAAAACAGTGGGGGGAATTGATATGCGTGTGTGTAAATAGGAAGGAAAGAAAGAAGTGATTGTGTGTTATATCTTGGTAGGGTGTTTGTTTAATTGTGTTTAGAGATGTAGAATTAGAGGTAATGTGTGAATTAAGAGCAATATAAGGATATTGAAAAAAATTGCTTAAATTTCTTAAAATAGATTTTTAGTTTGTATTATAAGGGGTATAAATATAGGATAAATAAAGATAAAATTATATATTCTATTCCTATTGATATCGAAATGAAAAGAAAATAAACTGGAACAACCATAATCAACGGGAAAAAGGTATATAAGTAATCTGATATGCTAAACAGCTTACATAATTGATGCAACGTTTCAACGAGCTTAATTTTCCAATTTAAAAGTTTAAAGTTCTTTAATTCAAATGAGACTTTTTTGTTAGCCATGAGATTTTTGTTAAAAACTTACTACCAAATATATCTTTTATTAAATTTCATGTCTAACTACATGAGAGGATCCATATCCCCAACCTTTTTACCCTTTCCTCCTTAAACAAAATGGTTTTAAACATTTACATTGTTTTTGAACTTTAAATGTTAAATTTAAGATTTTTGAAAGATAAGTAACATGAGTAGTTACTATTTTTTATATAAGATTATCATTTTAACCAAGTTTCCGAATTTTCACAAAATAACCATTAAAATCACAATAAATTGATAAAATCGAAATGAGATCTTTAAAATCGCTACGAGTTAGAAAATTAATTTAAAACAGCCTTAACCAAGTGACAAAAATCAACGTTGTGCCCCTTGAAATGCATGATCAGAAATGAATTACTAAAAAAAGTATATAATGGAAGGACAAAAATCTACACATTGTTCAAAGATAGGTGGAGCCGTGGAGGTAAGCCCCGAAAAATCTAATCTAACCCAACCAATCGCTGTGGCACAATACTATAAAGCACAAAGAAAATCAGTAAACCTAACATCTAAAAAATAGAACCACATCTGATTTTATCCTTATCAACATGCAGGAGCGGAGCCATATCTGATTGACGGGAAGTAACAAAAATATTATCCTAGCATTTTTAACTAAATAAATATTTCATAATTATTATCTCTATATAACTAAGAGAGGATAGCTAAGTGCTTATGTAACTATTATTTTATATTGACAAGTAAGCTATTTTCCTATGTGTAATATTATGGTTAAAAGTCTATCTCTTTTAATAGTCTTTATTATTATTATTTTTATTTATATATTTAAACTTGTACTTATACTTATATTACAATCTGTTCCACGATAATTTTTTCCATATAAAATATATGTTTGAGTTGATTTATCTTTAATTTCTTAATTTCTTATTGTAATAATTTTATTTAGATCTTTTAATTATTGAATTATATCTTCAAATTCATTATTCATATTAACATATAATACTAATATAAATATATAATAATTAAATGTTGTTTTTACTATTTTAATGTATTATATGACATTCTTATAATAATAAAAGTATTTTTTAGAAATATTTTTAAATGATTTATGGTATAATTTAAATATTCTCATTATTATTCATACTATAATACCTTTATATATAATCTTATCTTCTCTTTATATAACCAAGAGAGGATATATTTTTTCCTAGGTGTTATTTTAGTTTTTGTCACATTAATGAATTGTCATTTTTCTATTTTAATTTTTATATTTATGTTGCCATATATGATCTTAATCATCACTTCTAATCATAATCTTAATCATTAATATTTATTTTTTAATTTTTTTACATGAGTACAAAGATGTTTATATATATTATATTATGTTTTTTATTAATTCAACAATAATATTTTTTTTTACAATGAGATTGCTTATTATATTATGTTTATCTTTTTGAAAGTATTTATTATATTATTTTATTGAATATATACTATAAAAAAGATTTTTAAGATTTATAAATATTAATGCTTATTAGTCATGCTTTAACATATTTGACGTATATATCATATATTCATAAACTATACTTTTATTGTTTGAATCAGTCATAATCTGACAGATTTTAATATTATCATAAATTATAAATAATAATGTAACTATCAGTTATTGTATTTTTTATTTATTTTCTCAGTTAGTCACGCATAACGTGCGGGTTTAGTCTAGTAACTTTAATATTACTAATATAATTGAACTATACATATTGAAACTTTTTATATTCAAAAAAAGGATCCTATTTAAATGTTTGAAAAACTAAAAGGTTGTAAATGAAAAGTTGAAATAAAAACATCTAGATAAATTGGGCCCACTCACTTCATCCACGTATATGTTCGTCTTCAACAAGTCCTACTTCCGCCATTTTTACACTTTCAACAATTATAAATACTTCCGCCATTTTTACACTTTCAACAATTATATATCTGCCATTTTTTCCGATTTCCACCATTTATAGATTCATTAAAGGGGCTAAACTATATAAAACTCTAAGAAATCTTTGGCGAAACTTTTTTTTTTTTTTGAACAACAATTTATATTAAAATTGAAGACTTTTAGCAAAGTGCTAAATGTCCAAAAAGTACAAGATCAAAGCAAATATAATTACAAACACGCAGTTGGCGAAACTATTGGAAATCCATCGCCTTTTACTTCTATTGGGGGAGGCTTGGCAGTTGGCACCCCCTCGACCAGGCTATTTAGGAAGAATTACAGCAATTCCTCAAGCCCCCCCTTGTATCCGCCACTGTCAGCATGTCTGTCATCTAGAGTTAATCCAATATCTTCCTCCATCTCATTTTAATCGACCAACCCAAGTCCTGCCCCATGAAATGGTACTCTAGAACTGATATGGGCTAAAAAAAACATTTTGAAACAAAAAAACTTCATTTGAGCCCATTTGTGCACATAATCCCCCTCACTTCATGTTTTTGCCTCACCTCCACGGCTCCACGTAGGTGAGGCATTCAAATGGTCTCCTCCCGCTTCGCCTCGCGTAGCTTGTAGCACGCTAATTAAACCAAGGATCTTATAAAATAATTAGATGAAACATAGAGCCGTCAAGTGGAGCATGCAAATCGTATAGGTGTACCACAAAAGTTATTCATCAGCAACCATCACGTCACATCATTATGGTCCAAAATCATGGGAAAAAAAAGTTGTGTTACTTATGCTGGAATGAAAGAAATTTGATTCCACAGACCCGTGACTCTTTCAATTGTTTCTCGTATACTGAATATATGAACAAACCTCGGCCATAAACAGACGAGGTGTGTGCAGCCACGGTGGATTATCAAATCCTATAAAGTGTCTACATTTCGAATAAAACTAATGATAAAAGTTCATGTCCAGTTAGCACATACCATGCACTGGTCCAATATATTGATTGAGACGCATATATGCTAGCTCCAACTGAAAAGAAGTTCACCATCATACACAATAAAGGCCTGTCAGAAATTTGCAATAAAGGATTTGGTATTAAAGAAAACATGTTCTAAACCAAAAGTAGTTAGTAAAGTAATTAATTAATAGTAGTAATAGTTATATTATATATTAACAATATTGGAGACATTCAACAAGCCGCTAAGAAAAGGTGGCCAGTCGGCTCTTAGGGTCTTGATTGTAATATATATATATGGGAAAAGTGAGTGTATGGTTGTCATGTACCTAAGCTAGGTATAGAACCCTAAATGAAAACAACACAAAAGCTTACACACTTATTGACCTGCTGCCCACCCACGTTTTGCAGATTTAACCAGAGACCAACCACGCATAATAAAAAGCAAAGGCGGGCATGCACCAAACCATGCATAATACCCCTATCAATCAACCCGCCTGTTTGTTGCCAAGGTAATTTTGCATATGTCAATATTGTCTTCCTTCACCTTAAGTACGGTCTCACCAATTGCATTTCTCACTAGATCCCCCGATGAATCTATTACATAGAAAGCGTTTTAGGCTTCAGATCCTCTTGTTGTCACTTCACCCCGAGTCACTAAGAGCCCATTCTAAGAGATTAATAGGAGTAGAGTTTGGATGCAAAAACATCAACAGTCATATTAATGTTTTTCAAACAGGCAATACTTGCTGAGGAACAAGCCTTTAACATATAAAAAATGAAGTGACTTTAATCAAGAGCACAAACTTCACTAAAAATGACTAGATGATTAAATAAAAATAATAGATCACTGATTCTAACCTGATGTATATTTTCTGATCAATCAAGAAAGCAGAAGCAAGTAACGGTAAATCTCAGCTTGAGTTGCAGATGATGCAGTGTCAACTTCCATGTCATGCTCGTCATCCTTTACAGAGTATAAAAGCTTGTTAAGCTCTTAGTTAAACACTACTTAGACCAAGTACCAGAAAACGTTACTATGTTCGGTTACCAGACATGAGATTTAAATTGATAATCAAACATGAAGGGTTCATGTCTTATGTAATTTTTAAATACCATCCCAAAGTGTCAATGTCCATACAATTCGTAACCTTAATGTTACCTCAAGATTCCATTCCCATCAATATCCATATAATGCACACCTCCCACTATACCAAAACCGACATCAGTTGCATTTGTAGAAATATATTACATTTTTAAGAGGAAAAAAAGCTTGTCTATGCAAGAATAGATCAAAATGTTTTCCATAGAAAGGTGGAGCAAAAATTGTTTTTGTGAGATCAAAATGAGTAAAATCTTTGTTGTGATATTTTCGGAAAATTTGAAAGTCTATTGTGAACAAGATTTTTATTTGAGAAACACAAAGTTTTGCTTCAACAACAATGTTGATAGTAAGACAGCTAGGGAGTACACAAAGGCGTTCAATCCGTCGCATCTTACATCAACAAGTTGAAGGTAATTAAAACATTTAAGCAAATGAAAACCCAATCAATTGTTCAAGATGAGACAACAAGGGAGTACACAAAGGCGTTCGATCCTTTGCGTCTCATATCAACAATTGAGAGTTTTGAAAACTTTATTTGAACTTGATTGCTATCACACATACATATTCATATAAGAACACTTGGAAGTACACAAAGGCGTTCGATTTCTTGTTATCTTATATCAATCTATATGTATAATAACAATATCTTAGAATGTATAAACACTCTAAAAATAAATATATCATTTAAGAACGGGTTGCATACATAGTATATGC
>CM067172.1:22375339-22402259 GCA_034093135.1 Erigeron breviscapus | reverse complement strand
AAAAATCGATCCAACCAACTGCTCAGCCAACGAAGGTTCTATCGAACCTGACCCTCCAGCATCCGCACCAGCCTGTGTACCTGTAAAAGATCCAAAGCTCACAGGGTTATCGGGCCCTGTTCCTCCAAGATCATGGAAGGGGGCACCTCGTACTGACGCTCTGGTGGATAGAAGAATCCACCTCCGGCTCTGTGCTCAGGAATGAAGATACTAGGAGGGCTGTAGTCTGGAATCGGCTGAGGTGGATGAAACTGCTCACCCCTAACTGGGTCTCCCACATGGGCTGATATCTATGCTGATCATGCATCATACGACCCATACCTGAGCCCATCCACCTAAAATCACTGTCCACCCTCGACTGAAACTGCTCATGGGACTGCTGAAAGGTCTGCTGAGACTCCCACATGTTATTGATCATAGTCCCCAAAGAAGTAAAATCCCATGGACCTGAATGGGCGGCAGCAGAAGAAGATGGTCCCTCAGAAGGTGTAGTGGTGGCACGACGCTTAGTACGTCGTGCGGGCTCTAGCGGCTGCTCTGGTGCATCAGCCATCTCAGCATCATCATCATCATCATCTGCCTCCTCCTCATCATCAGAATCAGCACCCCCAAAATCAATCAACTCAGGAATAGCATTCTTATGAGCTAGGGGCTTAATCAATTTCCACCTCTTCAAATCATTCCAAGTGAATGGCTTCATAGGTTTGCAGTTCAAAGCGACTGCATTATCAGCACCCTCAAAATACTTCACCATTTTGGAAATGAAATGGCCACAGACTAACCCCCTATCACGAACTCCTTTGGTCCCCATATGTTTTGCCAACACATAGGGGGCACATGCTTTCCTATTCACATCTCCCTCATCAAACAACCTCAACAACCACAAATCCTCCATATATAGCTTGTCCGGGTGATTGGTCCTATGGACAAAAGAATGGACCAACATCTTGTGGAACAAGCGCAAAATAGGCGATTGGAGTGTATTCGCCCCACAAGCCGCTTTCCAAGCGCGACCCCCAGACACCCGGTTATAATAATCTCTAAAATCACCTGCTTCCCTAGTAAAACCAGAAGTAGCCCTAACAGAAATGGCTAAAAGACGCTCAAAAGCAGGATCATCCAATGTCTCTTGGGTGTACATCCCCGTGCACAACCCAAACTCAGCAATAGTGAGGGTTCTATTAACACCCCCACAACGAAAGAATATAACCGGCTCAGCAAAAACATCCTTCACTTTCTCTATGTTCTCAACCGAAATAGTCGAGTAAACCTCTAAACACCACTCCTTACACACTACCTCCCGATTCCGAAATATATCAAACCATAAACTAAATTCCTTAGCTACGGGATTACCATGTAACAACCCTCAATTTCCGACTAGGACAATTTACTTAGACTTATCTAGGTATCTATCCCTAGAGGTTTCCTAAGAGAATTTGCCTTCTAGACATTAAGGCATAGTGATACTTGCCCTCTAGTTCAATAGAATGCCCAAAGATAGCTAGTTGCCTTAGAAATGCCATAAACAATAACAATAATCATTCGAGAATCTCATACTATAATTAGTTCTAACCGAACTTGGTGAAATGTCAATAAACCAAAAACTTTATTTTCAAATAGTTAAGTTATATAAATAATAATATAAGACTCACAAGTTGTGATAACAATCAAAAATTCTTATAAATGTCCAACAATTTAATCATCAACCAAATTAAAGTGTAGGTGAACCTAAAAATGTAATGACCATCTTGAAAATTTATTTATAAACTTTATATACATAAAAATGAGCTTGAATAATAATAAGTGTATATATGTAACCAAAATAAATGCAAGTATTGAATAATTAGTATGTAACAAGTTTTAAAAACACAAAAATATACATATATACATACACATTTACGGATATATATATATATAAACATACATGTGGGAACACATCTTGTACCATAAGGTTCTAATATCTAGTACATAAGTACTTTTGCATGAACATATACATACAAGTTATACATACATACAAAACAACTAACAAAAACTAAAATTCCTTTTAAATTTTGAAACATATTTCGGCCCCCTCCCCCTTCCCAAAACCATTCCACCAATAGATGATTAGCTAGCTTTTTATTCCTTACACTTCCAAGGTACAATACCCCCACACTACACTCAACCTTCCTTACACCAACATAATCACTCTTACACTTTTCCTTACACACACAAACACATTTCTCTCTCTCAAAACACTCCATTCTCTTCTTTTTCTTCTTGATTTACGGCTCAAAGAAAGGCAAGAACAAAGAACCAAAAATCATACTTAATCAATAATAATAATAAGGGTTTTTAAAGGATTAAGCAAGGATTAATCCAAGATAGGTTTAAGGGTTATTTTAAGCTTGGAATAAGGGTTATTTGGAGCTTATAAAAGTCACAAAATTTCTGCCCAAAATCCCTTTCAAATCCGAGTTCATCAAGGGTATAAATCTTCATCTCTTTGTTTAATCTATCTTGTTTTTGTATATATTAAAAGATCTTTATCAAAAATCATGTTTTTCTTTGATTTTCTTCTTGATTTAAACTCAATGAGGGCAAGGTTGATAGATCCTTATCTCACATGTCATGCATGTAAAGATCTAGAGAAAGGATTCAATGATTCAACAAGAACAAGACCCAAGAGTTAGTAGTTGTAAGATTTGTTGCTAAATGGGTTTAAGGATTTGATTAAATCTGATTTTTTGATGAATATTATGAGATTATAATCTGTGATTTTTCAATAAGAACTTGTTTTTATGTTGTATGAAAGATTTGTTAAGAATTTGTTCATAAAATGGCTAGATGGTCACATGCAATCACATTTTTAGATGATTTTTGCAAGAACAAAGCTTATTGATTTTTGTTGGGTGAAAGTTCAAGTAAAAATGATGATTGATGATCTTGGAATTGATTGAAATCTGTATATTTGATGTTAAGAGATTCAAAATAAAGTGATAATCTTGTTAGTGGTAATTTAGAGGCTAAAACAAGCAACCAACACCATTGGTGGGTTGTGTTAACCAAAACACTTTCTGACAGAATCCATCTTCTGTCTTGGAACGGATAAACTGAGCATGTGAGGGCCGTTTCAAGCAAAACTTTCAAAATAAAAGTTGTAGATAAACGAGTTAAGTTTAACCACCAACTGGAATCACCCAAAAATACTGAACAAAACAAAAGATATGATTTTTCTACTAAAACTGGTCAAAACTGCATTTTTGTCTGAATATTTTATCAACTTTAACAATTTTTATCTCCTAATACATAAGGTTCCAGGAGGCCATACTTGGTGTAAAGTAAGTCCAATGTGTCCTAAACTTAAAATAAAATCATGGAATTTTATTAAGAGCAAAACCCAAAGAACTTTTATAAAACTTTCGAGTATGCAAAACAGTGACTGTTTTGACCACTTCCATTTATAAAAATATTTAGAGGTAGTAAACATTCTTTATAAATTAAGCCAAAATTCACATAATAAGTGGACACATATAGGTTGTTGTATAAAAATCGGGAGGATCCAAATATTTAGCTTTAACCCCGAATTAGTGGCCAACATTTCATAAATCTGTTGTATAAAAACAGAAAATTTGTAAGTAATCTAATAACTTGTGTAATGGGCTAAGGAATGGACTAAAGGCCAAAATGGGCTAAACCGGCCCAAATACTAAACCCATTGAACCATAAATCAGTAGGCCCACTTGGCCCAATAAACCATGTAGCCCAATAACCAATATAACCCATTAAGCACATAACCCAAATAAGGTTAAGCCCAATAACTAAATTAAGCCCAAGTCACTTAAAAGCCCATAACACTTAGGCCCAATTGGTGATGGCCCATAACACCTAAGCGAATTTCATAAACCCGAATAATCATAAGACATATTGAAGAGTATGTGAGTAAAAGATAAGCGTAATCGAAGTAACACAAAAAGGATGATTAAGTAGAATGGACATAAGTAATTACGTTAACCAAACTATAAATTGATATCACAAATGCTAATTCGTGCTAAAATCGATTACACATCAAATGATGAATAAGGATAATATAACTTAATATGGCATTCTCATATGATAACCTAAGATGCCAAACGAAACCACAAATGAAGGCAAGTTACCGAAATTCTAACAACTTATAACTACATGTATAATGAAAGTGACCTTTTGCACCATCAATCTTTACAACCAAAAGATGCGAATACTAGCAATACACTTGGATCCCATAATTGATGACAACATAATGAAAGTGGCATTTCTAAGTGATGGCTTAAGATAGGAACTTACGTATATTAGTCCTCTCGTAGGGATAGTCTTGGCTTTGAAATGTGGTTGAGGACCATGATGGAATATATGATCAAGAAGCTATAGATGGGAAGTACCCATTTTGGATAAGTAGTATATAATTGCTCGGCATATCAAGGTGAGTCATAGCCCCCTTTCAAACTCTTTTATGTGTTTTACTTTCGGGGTGAAAAGCATGATAAATAAAATTGTTTTCTTTTATGAAATGATGCTTTGAAAGAATGATTATGATATGAGAATTATTGTATGTTCAACATGTTATATATATATGATGAGCTTGAGTACTGTCAAACTGTTTCACCTCGGTACACTACTATTAACTCTTCGAGAGGCCTGTAGTATGAGAGTTGCGCAACTAGGACTTGTCCCCTCACCCAACGAGTAACGGTGGGATGCTTGGTTTGTCTTTGTGGCGACCTTCATTGCCAGTCCGACCACGCGGTGCTCTAGCTACTATATCAGTGGTCATGCCACGCCCCCTTCTATTATTGGTCGTCTCCATGGCACGACCCCTTTATTATTATTGCACATGATTGACGGCATGTGCTTCTTATTATCTTGGACATAACCGGTCTTAGTAGTGGCTCAAGAACAATCTCATCAAATTATGTCATGGTAGTCTTACCATTGACCAAGTGGTATGGATATTATTTATGGTTGGATATTATGGATTGAACATACGGTTTGGGTATTGGACCTTATATGGAATCTTGAAAGTTGTTGAAATTGGCGATATTGAAATATTGATGACCGAATGGTTTTGGTATGATGTATGATTAATCGAATTATATACTTTTCTCTCACGATAAATTTGACAAATGAGAGCTTTATTACTTACCATGGATTCTCAACTATTTGAAATGACGTTATGGTATTTTGAAAACTTGATGGTGTGATAATGAGAATTTTGCCGATCATGTGGTTTGGGTATGTTGATATCTAATAACATGTTTTCTAAGTGTTTAAAATGGTTAAGTAACGAAATTTACTTAAAAACCTATGCACTCAACAACTACGTTTTCGTAGTTGACACTTTTTCTTCATGCTTTTCAGGAGTTAGCATAAGCTTTGAGGAATTATATGCATCATGATTGTTTGCATTGCACTTTGGAGTCAAAGACCAAACCTGTGTGGGGCAATGGAATCCGCCTTGATCATTGTAGAATAGTTTCATGTATTTGTTAATTGTCTCGTGGACTTAATATCCAAGTGCGGTGGACGCATTGTACTTGGGGATTCTTGTGTTCTGCATTTGTAAAATTCTTTTATCAAATAAAGCTATGGTGAATGTTATTTATAATCCTTTGTTTTGAATACTCGACTTTCTGTACATCTCATGTTCCGCCTTAGTTGGGGTGTTACAATCATATCATTAGAACTACCCATCAGTTGCATATACCTACTAATGCCCGCACGAGCATTCAACGCATCCAACATACTCGATTCCATATACCGAGGCTCAACTATATCTTTCTGATAAATAGATGCTAACCTGTTGGTATATTCAACCTTTTTCTCGGGAGGAGCTCTAGGGAATCGTAACCATGGGTGAGTAGGAATTCCCATAGCAGTGGCTTCGGGAGTAAGACCACTCTCAACAGGTGCAGCAGCCGACGAGGCTCTTGCCTTGCCTCGTCCTGCACGGCTAGAAGAAGCGGGTTCCTACACATACAAGAAACAATTAAACACTGAAACCCGACATATAAGCATGTATATATAAGCATAAACACAGGTCTGAAAAAGGGTCAGTTGCGGCGCAACTAGCTGAGTTGCGGCGCAACTTATTTGTCTGTTTTGCAGTTGCGGCGCAAGAGTTGCACCTGTGTTTCTGGGTTGAGGACGAGCAGCAGCAGGGATGAACACAAAAAACTCCCACAAACAAAATACAACTTAATTCTTAGGGTTTAGCATTTAATTAAGAAAACAAGGCTTAATTAACCCTAAGTTAATTTGAATGACCCAATCCACAAAAACAAATCTTCAATCCTTCAATCAAAACAACCAACCCCTCATTGTTCTTGTAAATCCCTCACAAATTCGAACTTAAGAAGCATATTAAGCATAAAATCTATATAAATTCGAATTATTCAAGAACACTATGAAATTAATGAATTAAAATCATGAATAGAGGTTAAAGTAACACATACCTTTCCGGATCTTGTCATTATGATGATTGAAAGAAGATTAAAAGAATAAGAGAATAGAGAATAGAGAGGGGAGTGTTGGGTCGGTTGGAAAGTTGAGAGAATAAGGAGGGTCTCAATAATTGATAAGTATGTGTATGTGAGAAAAGAATGAAAACCCCGATCCCCTTATTGATTGAAAATCTTGACCCGGTTTAACCGGCGGCGCCAAAAACTTGATGTGTAAAATCGAGTTTAAAAATTAAAACAAGAAATACCTAAAACTGACTACTACACACTCTCGGGCAGTGGACCCGTTCGTATATAGTATAGCTAAAAGGTAAGTCCAGGATTGAACACAGGGACTAAAGTGAAGTAATTGTTGACATTAAGTAATTCTAATTAAAAAAGGGGTTTTGTGACCGAATTGTCACTTTGCAAAAAATAAAAGTAAATAAATTAAATCCGGTATGACCGGGGCAGGGTTCGTCGGAAGACGAAAGTAAAAATGATTTTTAACAAATAAATTAAAAGGCATCCATCTTGATTTCGCTCAACAATACGCTCAGATTGCACATAAATGAAGTTCAAACCAAATTAGTTGATTAAATAACCGAGACTCAAACAAAGCACCAACCCCGTACCCGTCAAGTTAATGACATCATTTGACTCTCTTGCTTAAACTAGTTTCGTTACAAAGACCGGTACCCCAAGACATCTTTTATAACTTCCCTAATCAAACAATTGGTTTGGTTATTGAGATAACAATTATACCTATCGATTGTACCCAACCGTTAACACATTCCTTCCTATTATCATGAACGATTATCTACCATACCCGTCATAGACCCAATCGTTTGTACCCAAACAATCAAAATGAAATATATGTAATCAATAACTACCATTAAAGACACATAAATCACCAATCAATTCAAGATAAATAATAAGGAAGAAATACGCTAAGATCTCGATATAACGTTAAATGAAATCAACATTGAATTAATAAAATTGTGCAATCTTTACATATTGTCTCACTCCATCAAGATGGATGATGAAGCGATTAGCCACTCATATTAAAATAAGAATAACAATTAAAATATGAAGAATTCATTGTTACCTAATGATAATAATCGAAAGCTACGAACGAAATAGATCAAATCGTGTTTGAAAACCTAAAATATGATGGAAATCTGAAAATATCACTCAATAGGGCTCCAAAAACGGCTGCTAAAAAGAGAAGAGAGTTTTGGGGTATTTTTGCAAGCTATTTATACGATCCCCAAAAGCTGCCAGAAACGGGCCCAGTTGCGGCGCAACTCAGCGTTGCGGCGCAACTAAGGTTGACTTCGAGTTTTGACTTTGACTTTCGTTGACCAAAGCTGGCTTGAACTTGAACCCATTGCGGCGCAACTGAAGTAGTTGCGGCGCAACTTATTCTTCTGCTTTTGGGTTGCGGCGCAACTTCTAGTTGCGGCGCAATGCTCCGTTGACTCGCGTTGACCTTTGACTAATGTTGACTCGTGGCTGGCCAGGAAGGAGAGACGTTGCGGCGCAACTAGGGCAGTTGCGGCGCAACTTATCTTTCTGGAATTGGGTTGCGGCGCAACTCCCAGTTGCGGCGCAATTGGACTTCTTCAGCTTTGACTTTTGTTGACTTTCTGCAATCTTCATCCAAATGCTTCCGAAATCCTCCGTTAGCACTTAATTCATCTCAACAATGTCGTTTTCTCCAGATTTGCGCTTAAATACCTGTCAGTAACCTGAAACACTAACAGATACCATAAACGCACCAATTGTATACAAAACGACTCATAAACCATGCAAACTTAAAACGACCTTGTACTAGAAACATATGAAACGATCTTGTGCTTGGAACTTAAACGACCTTGTACTAGAAACATATGAAACGATCTTGTGCTTGGAACTTGAAACGATCTTGACTAGAAACATATGAAACGATCTTGTGCTTGGAACTTAAACGACCTTGTACTAGAAACATATGAAACGATCTTGTGCTTGGAACTTGAAACGATCTTGACTAGAAACATATGAAACGATCTTGTGCTTGGAACTTAAACGACCTTGTACTAGAAACATATGAAACGATCTTGTGCTTGGAACTTGAAACGATCTTGACTAGAAACATATGAAACGATCTTGTGCTTGGAACTTAAACGACCTTGTACTAGAAACATATGAAACGATCTTGTGCTTGGAACTTGAAACGATCTTGACTAGAAACATATGAAACGATCTTGTGCTTGGAACTTAAACGACCTTGTACTAGAAACATATGAAACGATCTTGTGCTTGGAACTTGAAACGATCTTGACTAGAAACATATGAAACGATCTTGTGCTTGGAACTTAAACGACCTTGTACTAGAAACATATGAAACGATCTTGTGCTTGGAACTTGAAACGATCTTGACTAGAAACATATGAAACGATCTTGTGCTTGGAACTTAAACGACCTTGTACTAGAAACATATGAAACGATCTTGTGCTTGGAACTTGAAACGATCTTGACTAGAAACATATGAAACGATCTTGTGCTTGGAACTTAAACGACCTTGTACTAGAAACATATGAAACGATCTTGTGCTTGGAACTTGAAACGATCTTGACTAGAAACATATGAAACGATCTTGTGCTTGGAACTTAAACGACCTTGTACTAGAAACATATGAAACGATCTTGTGCTTGGAACTTGAAACGATCTTGACTAGAAACATATGAAACGATCTTGTGCTTGGAACTTAAACGACCTTGTACTAGAAACATATGAAACGATCTTGTGCTTGGAACTTGAAACGATCTTGACTAGAAACATATGAAACGATCTTGTGCTTGGAACTTAAACGACCTTGTACTAGAAACATATGAAACGATCTTGTGCTTGGAACTTGAAACGATCTTGACTAGAAACATATGAAACGATCTTGTGCTTGGAACTTAAACGACCTTGTACTAGAAACATATGAAACGATCTTGTGCTTGGAACTTGAAACGATCTTGACTAGAAACATATGAAACGATCTTGTGCTTGGAACTTAAACGACCTTGTACTAGAAACATATGAAACGATCTTGTGCTTGGAACTTGAAACGATCTTGACTAGAAACATATGAAACGATCTTGTGCTTGGAACTTAAACGACCTTGTACTAGAAACATATGAAACGATCTTGTGCTTGGAACTTGAAACGATCTTGACTAGAAACATATGAAACGATCTTGTGCTTGGAACTTAAACGACCTTGTACTAGAAACATATGAAACGATCTTGTGCTTGGAACTTGAAACGATCTTGACTAGAAACATATGAAACGATCTTGTGCTTGGAACTTAAACGACCTTGTACTAGAAACATATGAAACGATCTTGTGCTTGGAACTTGAAACGATCTTGACTAGAAACATATGAAACGATCTTGTGCTTGGAACTTAAACGACCTTGTACTAGAAACATATGAAACGATCTTGTGCTTGGAACTTGAAACGATCTTGACTAGAAACATATGAAACGATCTTGTGCTTGGAACTTAAACGACCTTGTACTAGAAACATATGAAACGATCTTGTGCTTGGAACTTGAAACGATCTTGACTAGAAACATATGAAACGATCTTGTGCTTGGAACTTAAACGACCTTGTACTAGAAACATATGAAACGATCTTGTGCTTGGAACTTGAAACGATCTTGACTAGAAACATATGAAACGATCTTGTGCTTGGAACTTAAACGACCTTGTACTAGAAACATATGAAACGATCTTGTGCTTGGAACTTGAAACGATCTTGACTAGAAACATATGAAACGATCTTGTGCTTGGAACTTAAACGACCTTGTACTAGAAACATATGAAACGATCTTGTGCTTGGAACTTGAAACGATCTTGACTAGAAACATATGAAACGATCTTGTGCTTGGAACTTAAACGACCTTGTACTAGAAACATATGAAACGATCTTGTGCTTGGAACTTGAAACGATCTTGACTAGAAACATATGAAACGATCTTGTGCTTGGAACTTAAACGACCTTGTACTAGAAACATATGAAACGATCTTGTGCTTGGAACTTGAAACGATCTTGACTAGAAACATATGAAACGATCTTGTGCTTGGAACTTAAACGACCTTGTACTAGAAACATATGAAACGATCTTGTGCTTGGAACTTGAAACGATCTTGACTAGAAACATATGAAACGATCTTGTGCTTGGAACTTAAACGACCTTGTACTAGAAACATATGAAACGATCTTGTGCTTGGAACTTGAAACGATCTTGACTAGAAACATATGAAACGATCTTGTGCTTGGAACTTAAACGACCTTGTACTAGAAACATATGAAACGATCTTGTGCTTGGAACTTGAAACGATCTTGACTAGAAACATATGAAACGATCTTGTGCTTGGAACTTAAACGACCTTGTACTAGAAACATATGACTAACGATCTTGTACTTAGAACTTAAAACGACCTTGTACTAGAAACATATGAAACGATCTTGTGCTTGGAATTTAAAACGATCTTGAGCTTTAACCCAAAACATCATGTATTTGTTCTTTAACATATCATACTTGATCCTTAATCATCAATCCAGTTCATAACATCTTTATCATTCGATTAAACACATCAAAGGCTACGTACTAACACCAAAACTAGTTCATGATTCGATCTAAGACAACGTACAAAGTGCAAACCCTAATTAAGTACATTTAAGACATGTTCTATCTTGACTATCAAAGTACGAGTTCTACGAACAATTAAATCAGTTCTAAAGGCTGAAGTTCATTATTAAAGACTCATTTAACTCATTAATACGATAAACACGTATGTGTGAGTTCAAAGACGTTCGATTCGAGTCCAGTTCATGTACTTAAAGTTCATTCAAACTCTTTTGAGTCAAAACGTTCAAAGATCTTCAAAGGGACCAAATCATCAGTTCATCAAGGACATTTCAGTAATTAATTAGTCATTTGAACTAATATGTGTGCATATCTATGAACCATAACTTGTACTTAGGCATCCATCAAGACGTACTTGGATTTCGATAGATATAACTTATCTATCTCGGTGCTTGTTCTCTGTGCTATAAATTGTGCTTGTACCAGATCACTGTGAGTTCACTAATCCCCCTTTCGTACATTTTGTTCAAGTTCTTTTATCGGGGACTGAAAAGCATGAAAACTACTTTGTACTTGTACATATGTTCTTGAACTACTTTACGTACTAAATTATAATCTTGAACTATTTCACGTACTATTTTATGATCTTACGAGGTACTTATGATATGATTCCTAATTATTTAAAAGAGTATTTAAGTCTTGAATGGGCAGGATCTTAAATACATTTATACTGTTTAAGGGAGTAGTTAAGTCTTGAATGGGCAGGATCTTAAATACCTCCATACTACTATATTGATCTTTAACATGTTCTAGTTCGTACTTGTACTTGTTCAGTTCTTATTCACTGCTATCAATTCATATCCCACAGTTCAGGGATTGAACCGTAGATAATTATGGACAGCGCTATTTAGGGTAGGCCCACCCTCATTCTCCGCAGTTCTGGAGGATGCATATTATCTGTTCTTGTTCTGATTTAGATCTTCGTGAAGTACTTGATTATTATGTGCATAAGTCATTACAGTTCAGTTCTGGCCAATCGGGTTAGCAGTGACAACTCATTTAAAGTTCATTATATGTTCTTGTACTGTTCTTACGGTCATAAAGCACTTTGGTTAAACGTACAGATCTTATGACTTGTTCTTACTCTACATATTATTATATGTATACGTACTAGTACTTTATGTGAATCTCACCAACTACTTTTGTAGTTGACCTTTGAACTTACATGCTTTTCAGGCTAGGATAGTAGATCTCTTAGCATAGGAGTCTTCCTCTTCCAAGCTCATCTCTTTTGACGATTGTTCGTACGTTCAAGACCGGAAGCTGTGAAGATCTCCCTTTGCTTATTCAGTTCAGACTCCAGTACTTCAAGACAATTGTTCTGTCTTTTGATTATTAACTATTCTGGGTATATCCCAAATGCTGTAATAACTTTTATACTTCTTTCCTTTATGTTATTGGCTGTGTTGGAACTTGTACTGTGTGCTTTTGTGCTTGTCTGTACATCCCGTATATTCCGCTTTAGCGGGGTGTTACATTACCTCGCCGTTTTGGCCAACTTTCTAGACTTGTACCCCACCTAGTGAGACCCGAAGACCGTAAGTGGAGAAGTATGTTGTCGGTTTGCCCCATAAGGTGAGAGTACTTGTTTCTCACCCTACCATGCCACTAACCATTAATGAAGCCATCACTCGGACCGCTAGTGTCACCATGGAGCTTGTGAAGGGTGGTGAACTAGGGAAGAATGAAAGTAAGAGGAAGGATGTGCCCGAATCTAGTGGCACAAAGAAAGACGAGAGGCATCACAACAAGAAACCAATTAGGGGTGGAAGGGTGTTTGCGGCGGTTGTGCCGGCAAGGGAGGCTAACACCGGGGCTATTCCTTTATGCCCTCAGTGTAATCGTCATCATAGGTCTCACACTCGGTGTGATGCTTGCTTCCATTGTAATCAAGTGGGTCATATCTCAAGAATGTGTCCTACCAATCCTCGTGCCGTTCCTTTGAATCCTATGCCTCTCAATGTTCGATATCCTCCGATGGCCCGGGGTAATTGTTACGAGTGTGGTAGCCAAGACCACTACCGTAATAGGTGCCCAATCTCATTGGCCAACAAGTCCAAGTGACCGTGCATCCGAATCAATTGCAAATTGCCGGTCCCAATCAAAATTGAGGACAACAAGGTCAACAACAACAAGCTCCCCAACAACAACAACTAGCACCACGTGGAAGAGCTTTTGCCGTGAATGCGGCCGAGGCTCGAGTTGACCCAAATGTTGTAGCAGGTACTTTTCTTCTCAATCATCAATATGCTACCGTGTTATTTGATTCCGGGGCTGATTATAGCCTCATTTCCAATGATTTTATCCCGTTGATCGATGCTAGTCTTAGCCCGTTGTCATATTACTTTGAACTCGAAATGGTAAATGGTGGATTGTCTAGAATTAGTCAAGTTGTTCGTGATTGTGTATGTTAGAATTATGTGACCACCCATTTTACATAGACTTAATGCCTTTTGATATCGGTAGTTTTGATGTGATCGTGGGTATGGATTGGTTGTCGGCCATGAACGCGGTAATTGATTATGTAGTAGAGTAGTGAGGATACCATTAGAAAACGGGGAAGAATTAGTGGTTCAAGGCAAGACGACCGAGCCATGGGAAGGGAAAGTGTATAATGTGAACGTTACTAAGGTTGAGTTGAAAACCGTGCCCGTAGTTAAAGATTTTGCGGATGTATTCCCGGATGACCTACCGGGTTTGCCTCCATCTCGTGAACTTGATTTCCATATCGACCTCATTCCTAATGCTTCTCCCGTGGCCAAAGCGCCTTATCGCTTAGCCATGACCGAAATGCAAGAGTTGGCCGCCCAACTCAAAGAGCTCCAAGACAAGGGTTTCATTCGCCCTAGTCAATCGCCATGGGGCGCACCGGTCTTGTTTGTCAAAAAGAAGGATGGATCTTTCCGATTATGTATTGATTATAGAGAATTGAATAAGTTAACGGTGAAGAATCGTTATCCCCTTCCTAGGATTGACGATTTATTTGACCAACTTCAAGGTGCTCAATATTTCTCCAAGATTGATTTGAGGTCGGGTTACCATCAATTGAGGGTCCATGAAGATGACATTCCTAAAACCGCTTTCCGAACAAGATATGGGCATTTTGAATTTACGGTGATGCCTTTTGGGTTGACCAATGCACCGGCGGTGTTCATGGATTTGATGAACCGGGTGTGTCGACCCTATTTAGACAAGTCGGTCATTGTCTTTATTGATGACATTCTTATCTATTCCAATACTAAAGAAGATCATGCCGAACATTTGAAGAAGGTCTTAGAGTTACTTCGGGAGAATAAATTGTATGCCAAGTTCTCCAAGTGTGAATTTTGGCTAGAAGAGGTCCATTTCCTTGGTCATGTGGTGAGCAAGGAGGGTATTCATGTGGACCCTAGTAAAATCGAAGCGGTTAAGAATTGGAGACGACCCGAGACGCCAACCAAGATTCGCCAATTTCTTGGTTTGGCGGGTTATTATAGGAGGTTTATAGAAGGCTTCTCAAAGATCGCCCAACCCTTGACCTTGTTGACACAACGGGAAAGGAGGTTTGATTGGGGTGATAAGCAAGAACGAGCCTTCCAATTGCTTAAAGACAAGTTATGTGATGCACCAATCTTAAGCTTACCCGATGGGCCCGATGATTTTGTTGTGTATTGTGATGCGTCCGGGCAAGGCTTAGGATGTGTTTTGATGCAACGGGGCAAGGTGATTGCTTATGCATTTAGACAATTGAAGGTGCATGAAAAGAACTACCCGACTCACGACTTGGAATTAGGAGCGGTCGTGTTTGCTTTGAAGTGTTGGAGGCATTACTTGTATGGCACCAAAAGTGTGATCTATACCGATCACAAAAGCCTACAACACATTTTTGATCAAAGCGAGTTGAATATGAGGCAACGGAGGTGGCTAGAGCTTTTTAGTGATTATGATTGTGTTATCCGGTACCACCCGGGTAAAGCCAATGTTGTAGCCGATGCCTTGAGCCGGAAAGAACGTGTTCATCCAAGAAGAATTAGAGCCATGAGTTTCACTGTGCAAAGAAGTGTTCGTGACACCATTATTGAAGCTCAAAGAATGGCTACCTTACCGGAAAACTTCATTAATGAAGCATTGCATGGGTTAGAAGAACAATTTGATCGGAAGGAAGATGATGGTTTGTACTTTGTGGATCGATTATGGATTCCCGTTTTTGGGGGTCTAAGGATGAAATTGATGAACGAAGCCCATAAGTCGGCATACTCGGTTCACCCGGGGTCCGACAAGATGTATTTTGGCATGAGGGATTTGTATTGGTGACCGGGAATGAAGAAGGATATTGCGAGGTATGTTAGTGAATGCATTGCATGCTTGCAAGTAAAGGCCGACCACAAGAAACCACCCGGTTTGCTAGTTCAACCGAGAACACCGGTGTGGAAATGGGAAGAAATTGCTATGGACTTCATCACGAAGTTACCAAGGACTAGTAGTGGTCGGGACACCATTTGGGTGATAGTTGATCGGTTGACAAAATCGGCTCACTTTTTAGCTATTCAAGAAGATGATAAGTTTGACACCATGGCACGTTTGTACATCAAGGAAGTGATATCCAAGCATGGGATGCCGATTTCCATTATAACCGATCGGGATGCCCGATTTACATCAAAGTTTTGGAAGGCGTTTCAAAAGGCAATGGGTACTCGACTTGATATGAGTACGGCGTTCCATCCACAAACCGATGGTCAAAGTGAAAGAACGATCCAAACACTTGAAGATATGTTGAGAGCTTGTGCCATCGAGTTTGGTGGCAATTGGGATGTGCATCTCCCTTTGGTCGAATTCTCGTATAATAATAGCTACCATGCTAGTATTCAAATGGCGCCGTTTAGAGCTTTGTATGGAAGAGTATGTAGATCACCTTTAGCTTGGGCGGAGATTGGTGAAAGCCAACTCATTGGGCCCGAGATTGTCATTGAAACGACTAAAGTGATCTCACAAATCAAGGAGAAATTGAGGGTAGCTCGGGAAAGACAATTGAAGTATGCTAATGTGAGAAGAAGGCCCCTCGAGTTTGAAGTGGGTGATTTTGTGTTGTTGAAGGTGTCCCCTTGGAAGGGTGTGGTTCGTTTTGTGAAGCGTGGCAAGTTAGGGCCAAGGTATATTGGCCCATTCAAGATCTTGGAGCGTATCGGTCCGGTTGCTTATCGTTTGGAACTCCCTCAAGAATTGAGTGGGGTTCATAATGTGTTTCATGTGTGTAATCTTAGGAAGTGTTTGGCGAATCCGGCACTCCATGTGCCTCTCGAAGAAATTCGGGTGGATAAAACGTTAAGGTTTGTAGAAGAACCGTTAGAGATACTTGATCGTCAAACTAAAAAGTTAAAGAATACTCGATACACGATCGTCAAGGTGAGATGGCAAGCTAGGCGCGGACCCGAGTTCACTTGGGAACGTGAAGATTCTATGAAGGCCAAATACCCTCATTTGTTTAGTAGTTAGAGTTTGATCGAATTTCGGGACGAAATTCCTTTAACGGGGGAATAATGTAACATTTGTGAAAATTGACTTTAGTTGACCCGTTAAATATATGTACTTTTGACGTAATTGGTATTAATTAAGTGTTATATGATCGAATTGCTTGTGTTATAATCGTGTTCAAGGTGTTTATGTGAATTAATGATCGTATGAGTAAATTATGTTCGAGGACTAGTCAAGGTTGGTTGGTCGTTTTAGTTAGTGATTCAATGAAAGGTTTAAGATTATTTATGGAGAAATTTAGTTTGTATTGTGTAAGGATTATCCATGGGTCAACCCATATCCCAAACCCATGACCCAACCCTATCTTCTTGCAATCAAGCACCTCCCACCACCAATCCCATTTCTCTTATCCTTCTCTCTCTCATTCATTGCAAGAACACACTTTCTTAAATCTCCCCTCTCTCTCTAAATTTAATACACTAAATTTAATGTTTCAAGCAAGATTTGATAGGGGTTTTCATCATCTTCATTATAACATCAACATATCAAAAATTGGGATCTCAAAGTGCAAGAAAATCACTTATTCGGGTCAAATTCGGGTTTTTGCTTTTGGTGGAAGATTTTGGTAAGTAACTCATCTTAAAACTAGCATTTTATTGTTTATAAACAAGTTATTTAGTCAAATAACAAGAAACCTTGGTCAAATTCGGGTCAAAGTTCATTTAGGTCAAATTTAGGGTTTCATATGAGTCAAAATGGGTCAAATTCGATTCCCAAGCTTGGATTTGATGTTTGAGTCGAAATTATGACATGGGTTATACTCATTTATGTCAAAACTTACTGCTTGTGCTTCAAATAAGAAATGAAACTACTCAAAACCGATTTCTAGTTCGAAGTAGGGTTCTTGCGGGTCGAAATGGGTCGAGCATGAAATCTTGGACATGAAATGATTGTACAAATTGAAACATGTGGAATGGGTTATGTTTGTTTTGGTTTTATAAGTGTATTAATGTTCCAAGTTAAGCTTCAGACCCCTCCAAGTCGTTTTTGAAGTCAAAAAGTTGGTTTTTAGGGTTCTTGGTTCGATCATGGCTTCCAAACTGCTGCTGCTCGTTTTTGGTACAGACTCGGCGTAAGATACGCCCCCCATGGCGTAGCTTACGCCCCTCTCCATCTTCCACTTTCATTTTTCCCTCTGTTTACGCCAACCTTACGCTAGACCAGACGCCATTTTCGTGAGTTCCAGGCAAGCGTACCCTACGCCATAAAAGGACGTACCTTACGCTGGCTCAGTCCTGGATAGCCGTACCTTACGCCTATTGTGAACGTACATTACGCTGGTTGTAGCTCAACCACCGTAGCCTACGGTGGGGTGAACCGTAGGTTACGCTGGCCCAGTTTCTTGGTTCATTCGAATTCTTTTCTAGCTTGTTCTCTATTATCCTTGGATCGAACTGAACTTTCAATGGACCATTCCTTTGATCTTTTAATGTCTTGTTCGAGCTTCCTAGGTCGTTAAGAGTCAAGGGTTCTCGTGGTTAGTTATAAGAGAAAATGGGAAATGAAAGTATAAATATCTATATATATATAAAGTATTAATATATTAATCGTATATGATAGGTTGTGAGCGTGTGGCCATCAATTGACGTTGTAACTCGAAATTAACTCATCGTAGCCGAGCCAAGGTGAGTTCGTAGCCCCTTTTACTTTATGTGATTTTGGGGTGAAAAGTGTACAATGTAGTTTCTTGGTTATTGATAGTTATGTGTTCGTTTGTTTGAGAAATCAAGGTTATATGATCGATTGACTACTTATCAAGTTTATGTGTTCGTTTATGCATGTGATCAAGGTCGTATGATTGTTATATACTCGTATTAAAGTTATGTGTTCGTTTATGCATGTGATCAAGGTTGTATGATTGTTATATGCTCGTATTGAAGTTAAGTGTTCGTTTAATTTGTGAATCAAGGTTGTATGGTTAAGTGTTCGTATCAAGGTTATGGGGTTCATTGAATGATCCAATCAAGGTTTCAAGGCTTGGTGATCGTTTAACGATCCCAATTATGAGATCATTTAATGACCCAATCAAGGTTTCAAGGTTATATGATCATTTAATGACCCAATCAAGGTTTCAAGGTTATATGATCATTTAATGATCTAATTATGTTCGTATCAAGGTTAAACGGTTGTTATCCCGACACTTGTTTCTTATAGTCAAAACCTACGAACTCACCAACTTTATGTTGACGCATTTTAGTACACTTTTCAGGTAATCAAGTGAATCAAAGGCATGATGGATGATTGCATTGCATGTGATAGGATTGAGCTTGGACTTTTGTGGATCCGTGATTCATTGCACCCGATTGTGGGTTATGCCTAGGATCGTTAGCCATCATTGATATACTTTTGTAAACTATTGATGGCGTTGTGCTCCTTGTGCATTAATTGATCCGTGACTTGTAATTGTACTTGAATTATGTATGGATTGCTCCAATCCTTGAATGCATTTAGTAGTCTCTACTTAATTTCCAAGTCATGCTGAGCTTTTCTATTAATGTCCCATGTTTCCGCCTTGTTGGGGTGTTACACAAATACCAAAAGATATAAACAAATATATACATTTTTCAATAAATAGACAAATGTTGTACGTAAGGATTTTGCATTTGAGATGGTCTTCTTTCCAGTACGAGACTCTTTTGTATTTTTCAAGATATTTAAAAGCATGACCAAGAAATTACTAATATTCACCTATTAACTTAAACTCGAAATCTCATACTAATAAAAAAGTTAATTTTTAAGGGTCACAAGCTTGCTACTGTGAGCTTATAATGGGAAGTATGTCAAATATATAAATCTGACAGAATAATTAAGTTTTATTTTAAAATCAATCGATAATAAAAATGAACAGTCAAATAGTGTAAAAGGAAAAACCTCATCCGTTTACTAGATAAGTAAATCATTCTAAGTCACATCGGCAAGAAGTTTTAATAAAAAAGGTTTGGTTTGATGTAGAAAATGTTATATTAAGGTTCTATTTAAGAGGTAAATTTAGATAAATAAAACATATACGAAATTACCGAGTTACACAAAATATAAGCACAATTAAATTTAGGGTCTGACTAGGTTATTAAAAATACATGTTTGGTCCAGATAAGACTAGGCCCAAGAATCGAATAAATGATTGACCAAGGACTGAATTGACAGTGTCAGGCCGGTCATACGGTGTATTCAAACCATTTTTGGGGTTTTACTCATGCCTTTCATAGTCGTGAATTTTTTTCTTAACTATTTCTTAGGACAAAGGTTGAGTTATTTGGTAATCAAATTCAAACCACCTAAATAAAGTTCCAGTTATTTGATCGGTTTTGAATTATCTAAATAAAAAGACTTCTCAAGTTTTAATTTAAATAATCATATTATCAGAATTGTCAATATTTTCGTTTTTCACGTGGGATTATTCAAATATAACTACGTGTCTTTAGATAATTAATGTCTCGGTTTCGAGTGAGCCATTATTTTTTTCCCTTAACCGAAACAAACGCTTAAACAACTTATTTATTTGGTTTCACTTAAACAACAAAGTAAATATGATAATATGAAAAAAGGAAAAAGAAAAACTCAAAATAAATGAAACTATTAATTTTCTCTTCCACAAAAAATAAAACTCAAAATAATTGAAAATAATAATAAGTTAAATTAAATTAAAAGGAAAAGAATTAAAGAAAGAAACCAACTAAATGAAGGAAAAGACGAAGGCGGCGGGCGAGCAAAAGAGGCTCCCAAAAATTAGGTCTAAACTCTAAAACCACAAAAAGAACAGAATAAAACTTGATCAAAATCGACGACTTTGAAACAAAACAAATCCTGACCGTCTAATCAGAAACCCAAAAACTAATCTGAACGGTTAAAGAACATTCTAGAACTCAAAAAACCTTGAAAAAACCTCAATATATACCACACTATTTTATCCAAATCCTCCCATATATCATTCTCTCTCTCAAATCCTAAAAATCTCACACAATAGTTTTTCTTAGAGAGAGAGAATTTATAATTTTAATTAAAAAAAAAAAGAATGGCCGGCAAAGGTGAAGGACCAGCGATCGGGATTGATTTAGGAACGACATATTCATGTGTCGGTGTCTGGCAACACGACCGTGTTGAGATTATTGCTAATGATCAAGGAAACAGAACGACGCCGTCTTATGTTGCTTTTACTGATTCTGAAAGGTTGATTGGTGATGCTGCCAAGAATCAAGTTGCCATGAACCCCACCAACACTGTTTTTGGTTAGTCCCTTTTTTCATAAATATATATTTAGATTTAGATCTGTTTTTATTATTATATTAATTTAATTATAGATATAGATCTGGATTTTGTATGTATATTGTTATAATGTATGTATATGTATTGAGAAATAGTAGGTAGTATGGGTTACTGTAAGTAGATCTGATTTGTTTTTATAATGATTTAGTATGATTATTATGTTTTAGATCTATATGTTAGTTTTATCTATATATGTATGTATAGGTTTGTATGTATGTTTTAGACATTAGTAGATCTGAATCATGGAGATTATTATTAGATGTGTAGGGTTTAAAGTTTTGTACTTTTTGCTGTTTATTGAATAATCATACTTTAGATTTGCGTATTTAAGGTAGTTTTAGGGGTTGTTTAGCCTAGCTTAGGTTTAAAGCTTATAGCTATAGCTTAATACAAGATGTGTAGGGTTTAAAGTTTAGTACTTTTTTTTGTTTGTTGAATGATACTTTAGATTTGCATATATACAGATGTATATATTAAATATATATTCAAGATAGTTTTAGGGGTTGTTTAGCCTGGCTTAGGTTTAAAACTTATAGCTTATTTTGTTACAAGCTCACAGAATTCAGTATTTATATATAAGCTACAAACAAATAAGTTATAAGCTTCAAAAATTTACATAATGGTCTTGCTATTGTTACTGTTAGATAAGGATATTGCTAGTATAGTTGCCTGATGAATTTTATGTTATTTTCTATCTTGTTGATTTGTAAAATTTACATGGTTTCTATATTTTTCTGGTTTCAAAATAAAGTTAAAATTTGCTCTTTGGATTAGTAGTTCAATTACTGAGCTTATTAAAGTTTAAATTACCCAATCTAGTTTTAATTGACCATCTACTTTGGCATATTCAGTGTTTTGGATTAATAAGACCAGATTAAAGAAGTTAATTTTACACTAGCTAGTGTTTTTTGCTTACTTTTTTGTTTGTCTAATAACTTGTAGCTGTTGGATGTATTTAGTAAAATTTCAAGTTTTTTCTTTTAAAGATTAACAACTTTTCAAACAAAATTTAAAATTTATGCTTGAATCTGAGCTTTAATTTACCAATTCTTCTAGTATTGGTTTTAATGATCAAAGGGTCTACAGAATTTGCAATGATCAACAATTTTGTTGTGCTAATTGGTTATTTAATGTTGTGATATGTCACCGAGATTATGTCTGCTTGCTGTATCTGATTGCTCTAGTTCTGCCATGTTTTCGTTTCTTATTTGGGTAATGAAATTGATATATCAACCGATTTCTGTATATATATTTTGACTAAATTCTGTAGTTTGTGTACTTTATTATTTTTATCTATGCTGGTTTTGTGCGTTTAAAGTTTATTAACATTGTTGGTTTATGTAACAGATGCAAAGCGTCTCATTGGTAGAAGGTATTCCGATGCCTCTGTCCAAAGTGACATCAAGCTATGGCCATTCAAGGTCACTTCCGGCCCAGCCGAGAAGCCCATGATTGCTGTCAACTACAAGGGTGAGGAGAAGACCTTTGCAGCTGAGGAGATTTCCTCTATGGTTCTTATCAAGATGAAGGAAATAGCCGAAGCTTTCCTTGGTACAACTGTGAAGAATGCTGTTGTTACAGTTCCTGCTTACTTTAACGACTCACAGCGTCAAGCTACCAAGGATGCCGGTGTCATCTCTGGCCTTAATGTTATGCGTATCATTAACGAGCCAACTGCTGCTGCTATTGCTTATGGTCTTGACAAGAAGGCTACAAGTGTCGGTGAGAAGAATGTTCTTATCTTCGATCTTGGTGGTGGTACCTTTGATGTCTCTCTTTTGACCATTGAAGAGGGTATTTTCGAGGTTAAAGCCACAGCCGGAGACACCCATCTTGGTGGTGAAGATTTTGATAACAGAATGGTGAACCACTTTGTTCAAGAATTCAAGAGGAAGCACAAGAAGGATATCACAGGAAACCCAAGAGCTCTTAGGAGGTTGAGAACATCTTGTGAAAGAGCAAAGAGAACTCTCTCATCCACTGCCCAAACCACCATTGAAATCGACTCACTATATGAAGGTGTTGACTTCTACTCTACCATCACCCGTGCTAGATTTGAGGAGCTTAACATGGATTTGTTCAGAAAGTGTATGGAGCCCGTTGAGAAGTGTTTAAGAGATGCTAAGATGGACAAGAGCTCCATTGATGATGTTGTCCTTGTCGGTGGTTCCACCAGAATTCCCAAAGTTCAACAACTACTTCAAGACTTCTTCAACGGAAAGGAGCTTTGCAAGAGCATCAACCCTGATGAGGCTGTTGCTTATGGTGCCGCTGTCCAAGCTGCTATCTTGAGCGGTGAGGGCAACGAGAAGGTCCAAGACTTGCTTCTTTTGGATGTCACTCCTCTATCTCTTGGTCTTGAAACCGCCGGAGGTGTCATGACTGTTCTCATCCCAAGAAACACCACCATTCCAACCAAGAAGGAACAGGTGTTTTCTACCTACTCTGACAACCAGCCCGGTGTGTTGATCCAAGTGTATGAAGGTGAAAGGACCAGAACCAGGGATAACAACTTGTTGGGCAAGTTCGAGCTTTCTGGAATTCCCCCAGCTCCTCGTGGTGTTCCTCAGATTACTGTCTGCTTTGACATTGATGCCAATGGTATCCTTAATGTCTCAGCTGAAGACAAGACCACCGGACAGAAGAACAAGATCACCATCACTAACGACAAGGGTAGACTCTCAAAGGAAGAGATCGAGAAGATGGTTCAAGAAGCTGAGAAGTACAAGTCCGAGGATGAGGAGCACAAGAAGAAGGTTGAGGCCAAGAATGCTTTGGAGAACTATGCCTACAACATGAGGAACACAGTGAAGGACGAGAAGATCGGTGAGAAGTTGAGCCCTGGTGACAAGAAGAAGATTGAGGACGCCATTGATGAGGCCATTGCATGGTTGGACAGCAACCAGCTTGCCGAGGCCGATGAGTTTGAAGACAAGATGAAGGAGCTCGAGAATGTGTGCAACCCAATCATTGCTAAGATGTACCAAGGAGGAGCCGGTGGTGATGCCGGTATGGATGATGAGCCTGCACCATCAGGCGGCGGTGCTGGTCCCAAGATCGAGGAGGTCGACTAAGTGTGAGGTCGATATTTTATCTATTCAGTTTTTGTTAGTTTGTTATAGCACCACATGTTCAGGGTGCTTGTGATACAATATTATGTTTTTAATACCTCTGTTTTGTTGGGGGTGATTTTGTTAGGCTTTTATGCCTTTTGGATTTTCTCTATGGATTACTTATTTTCAAGTATCTTACTTTCTTATATTACCTGTGCTATCTTTGCTATTGTTTCTGTTTATGTTTTGGATGAGCAGGGATAAATTAAGGTATACATTCTGGTTGATGTAATAACGCTTTTGTTAAATTTTACAGTATACTTCATTTTTACCAGCTTTCTTCATAACATAACTAACTTTTAAAGAATATCTTAGGTCTAAAACGATTTTACTAGACTTATTATTTTTTTTCTATGGTGCAATTCAATTTCTTATGTAATAAAAACGTGAAATGCATATGGCAAGGCTTCAAATTTTCGTGTTACAGATTTGAAAACATTAATCAAAACGGTTAAATCCAGAGTATCAACACGATCTGCACAAAGTGTTAAACCAAATCTTTCAACATTAGAACCGAGTATAATTGATCATTACAGAAACTCCCTTTGAAAATCACAGTATGATTCACTAAAAAAGAGGGAATTATCTCTTAGTCTCATGTATATGTGATTATGTCTGTAGAATTCATATTGCCCGCTGAGAAACCATATCTGAACAAACCACAAGCAGAAGGGTAGGCAACGGCACCGTGCCTCTCTACATTACGTTAGCATACATGAAAAGGTCTAAATCTTGTAGCTAGAGTTGTGGGATTCTATACTTTTAGACGTTCATACCATAGTATCAAGCCGTTGCATCCTCTACAAATTGTTGACATTCTTTGTTATTTTTGTTGATAATGATACTTGTTTTCTACTTAATGATTTAAAAAGAAAATAAAGAGCATATGTTTATTTGATTTATATTCGATTACCTCAAAAAAATACTAAAGGGTCGTTTTACCATCAAGTCATTTAGATTTCAGATTGTTCATTCAACAGAAAAATAAAACAACAAATTTATTCCGAAATCACTTGATTGTCAAATGAAGAAATATAGATCTTGGGAGTGACAAACCTGTGAGTTTTTCCTCAGAATTCCCTGCAATCACATTTTGCCCGAGTTGCTCGAGGTCTAACAGCCTCTGAATATCGAATGTTAAGGGAAAAAAATGCGGGTTATCAGTTATGTTACTTGCTAGTCCAACAAGTTTGCTGTTGGTGACATAATTGCTACTTCTTTACAAAGACAACTAAACCGACTAAAAGAGAATGTTTTTTTTTTCTTTTCTCAGTCAAGTGATACGATATGTCGTGCATGTATTATCTTAGAATAATTTGAACGTGAAAAATCAACCCCATTAGTCCATCACTACCCCATTGTTGTTTATGTAATTACTAGATTGGCTTAGCCTTTTTTTAGAAGCCAATTATTAAATCTATGACCTATAAATTGAGTAGTCATCTCATATAATACATGAGATGCTAAAGACTTAATGGTCAAGCAACCTAAAATATATGATTTTTCAAATGACAACCCTATTAAAAAACTTGTATTTTTCATATCAAAAGTTCATCCCCTAAATTTTATAGTAAAAGTACAACTAATTTAAGCACGTTAAGGGGTGGCAATTAACAAAACCCGACTAAAAGAGAATGTTTTTTTTTTCTTTTCTCAGTCAAGTGATACGATATGTCGTGCATGTATTATCTTAGAATAATTTGAACGTGAAAAATCAACCCCATTAGTCCATCACTACCCCATTGTTGTTTGGTATGAAACAATAACATTATCCTTTAGAATGGCATTTCCCAAACGTTTATTTTTGCTTGGCCCAATTACACTTTTCTCTTTTGATGATGGATTCCTTGGATTGCGACACCGCCTGTAAATATAGAAATTAGTACACGCTCCATCGACCTAAATTCAATTTAAAATTCTAAATCAGATCTACTAGATTTTTCATTTTTTTTTAATTTTGAAAATAAAAGTTACTTTCAATCAATGAACACAATGAATTAGTAACGAATAATGTAATTTTAGCAGCTGTTCATGCTTTAGAAGTAAACTGTATGACGTTGTTATACTAGTAGTTAATATTTCGTATTAAAAAAAGCTGTACCATTAATGCATTATTCTAAAGTAATTCACTTTTGCATTTTAGATACCAACAACGAAAACGATACCCAACGAAAGCAGGGTTTGAGGGAGGTATAATATAAACAATTTTACTCTACCCATGATAGAAAGACTATTTCCAAAATGACCTCCGGCCTCGGGCTCTTGCCTTGAAAAATTCCCGACGGCCAAAGCGAAACCAAATCTGAAAAGGAACTCTCGATCTCAAATTTCTAAAAAAGTTGTATAGATACGGAGTAGTCAATAAATCTAAATGTACGTACTTCAGATTTTATAACCATACGTGTAACACCCGTCGTTTAAAAATATGGATTTCCAAAAACTTTCACCTAACGGCGTTAAAAGAAAGCGGAATTAAACTTTAAAAGACCAAACCAACAAAATCTGTTTGGTTCATTTATTAATTGGTGTTACTAGCCATATCATCAAAACAAGTTTAAATGGAAATCCGTCGGTTGCCCAACATTAATCAACCGACAACATAGTAAATGCAAATAATAATGTCTAATCATAAATCATTATCTAATGCGAGCAACCACTATGGGTAAACTACAGCCAGCTTCAAGATCATCTACCCATGCCTCACATCTTCTCACATCTACCTGCTCACTAATGTTGGACCTGAGGGCACAACACATTTAAAAGAGCAAGTGTTAGCTAACGAATTAGCTAAGTAAGATAACACATCATTAATAAAACATTTGTCAATTTAAAACTTTATAGAAAAGTCTTTTGAATCGTTAAGGCACAAATCACATCATACATTACATCTCACA
>CM067172.1:22341502-22374339 GCA_034093135.1 Erigeron breviscapus | reverse complement strand
TTCCAGGTGAACTGGTTAGAGTATTACACAAAGGGTTGTGAGTTCGTGATCGGGTACTAGCATACATCATAGGGGTGTCAAGTGTGCGATCGTAGAGGGGTTTTACTTTAAACCCTAATTAATAATAATATCATTATTAATAATATTATTGGAAGCTTTGCATAAGGTACACGTTTCGATTCTCTCTTTGTTAATTAATGTGATTACATATTCGATTCTTCCGTTGCGCGTACTCGTGAATTGTTACATGTTTATGTGTTCATATTCTAACAGAAGGGACACTTGTCACTCAAGTAATACGCCATTTGTGGTTTAAACAATACCGCAATCCTGTTTTAGTTTATTGGTAGATAGATGATGTCATATTACAAAAGTATTTCTTTTTAATTTAACAATTTTTTAACATTTTCTTTCTTTCCTTTCCAATTTCACCATTCAATTATTATGTATTGTTTTCTCTTACGTATTTTTGACTCGCATCATCGCAATTCGCAACTATGGTTCTTTTTCCAGTAATTGCACATTGCATCTTAACATTGTCGAACATTGTCGACTCTCCGTTTTTTGAAAACCACTTTTATATGTGTATTAATTCAAGTACCCAAAAGTTTCAAATATACAATATGTATCGGTATTTTGAATCTTTCAAATGATTGTTATGTTCAAAGTTTTATTAAATTCGATAATATTAACATCAAAGTTTACCTATTACAAATATTTTTATCTTGTATTTATAATAAAAATATGTTTTTAACTACCCGGATTGAATCCGGGTTGATTAGCTAGTAAGTATAATACAAGTATTGATTTTTCCGATAGTTTCTAACATTTATTCGAATATATTATTTACCGCTCTAATCGAATTCATTAATGTTCCCTATAAAATGGTTAAAACAAGTTTAGTAAACTGTCTTTTGATCGAACATGTCTACCCCTGGATAGTTGATCATGTATTAAATTCTGTTTGATTTGATGATGGGAAGAATAACTCATAAACGTAACACATGTATCGAAGTAGATCACACTCTTGAAGGCAAGTAAGGTATCCAACCCAAAAGATGAAAATGTATGTGAATAAAAATATGATATTCGTATCATAAATATTGATATATTCTATCATAGAATATACATTTTAGAGTATATTAACAAGTCACTAAATATATTTGTGATAAACAAATAAAAAGTTACACTATGAAAGTATGAATATTAGTTCCCATGTGAAAAAGTTAGTAAAAATACTCATGCAAAAGGACATATCGATTCAAGTCATATTTATTATGTGGTTTTTTTAGGCAATAGACATAATCATTCGAACTTCGTATATTGTCCAATTGAATGTCATTGTGGTGTATCGAATGTTAAACTACTACTAACTATTAACTCGCTATTCATTCAGAAAAAAATAGTTAATATGTGATTACCTCAACAAGTTTAACAAAGTCAGTATTCCTGGCGAAAAACTTTGAAGACATATCTCATTATATAGGGTGCTAAAATTAGAAGATGTGTATGAGTATGTGAGTAATATATGTAAGAATTATAAGCCTGTCCCCAACACTAAAGGCACTTTGTAGTTGTTTTAGTCGTCATATTATATGTCACGTCATTTCCTTACAAACATCTTTATCTCAAACCATACAAAGATATTTAAATATCCTTACATTTTTCAAATAACTACTCATTATTTTGGACACATGTGTCACAAATACATCCTTAAAGATTATTTATGGTGAAATTTAGTTTGTATTGTGTAAGGATTATCCATGGGTCAACCCATATCCCAAACCCATGACCCAACCCTATCTTCTTGCAATCAAGCACCTCCCACCCACCAATCCCATTTCTCTTATCCTTCTCTCTCTCATTCATTGCAAGAACACACTTTCTTAAATCTCCCTCTCTCTCTCTAAAGTTAATACACTAAATTTAATGTTTCAAGCAAGATTTGGTTAGGGGTTTTCATCATCTTCATTATAACATCAACATATCAAAAATTGGGATCTCAAAGTGCAAGAAAATCACTTATTCGGGTCAATCTCGGGTTTTTGCTTTTGGTGGAAGATTTTGGTAAGTAACTCACCTTAAAACTAGCATTTTCTTGTTTATAAACAAGTTATTTAGTCAAATAACAAGAAACCTTGGTCAAATTCGGGTCAAAGTTCATTTAGGTCAAATTTAGGGTTTCATATGAGTCAAAATGGGTCAAATTCGATTCCCAAGCTTGGATTTGATGTTTGAGTCGAAATTATGACATGGGTTATACTCATTTATGTCAAAACTTACTGCTTGTGCTTCAAATAAGAAATGAAACTACTCAAAACCGATTTCTAGTTCGAAGTAGGGTTCTTGCGGGTCGAAATGGGTCGAGCATGAAATCTTGGACATGAAATGATTGTACAAATTGAAACATGTGGAATGGGTTATGTTTGTTTTGGTTTTATAAGTGTATTAATGTTCCAAGTTAAGCTTCAGACCCCTCCAAGTCGTTTTTGAAGTCAAAAAGTTGGTTTTTAGGGTTCTTGGTTCGATCATGGCTTCCAAACTGCTGCTGCTCATTTTTGGTACAGACCCGGCGTAAGATACGCCCCCCATGGCGTAGCTTACGCCTCTCCCCATCTTCCACTTTCATTTTTCCCTCTGTTTACGCCAACCTTATGCTAGACCAGACGCCATTTTCGTGAGTTCCAGGCAAGCGTACCCTACGCCATAAAAGGACGTACCTTACGCTGGCTCAGTCCTGGATAGCCGTACCTTACGCCTATTGTGAATGTACATTACGCTGGTTGTAGCTCAACCACCGTAGCCTACGGTGGGGTGAACTGTAGGTTACGTTGGCCCAATTTCTTGGTTCATTCGAATTCTTTTCTAGCTTGTTCTCTATTATCCTTGGATCGAACTGAACTTTCAATGGACCATTCCTTTGATCTTTTAATGTCTTATTTGAGCTTCCTAGGCCGTTAAGAGTCAAGGGTTCTCATGGTTAGTTATAAGAGAAAATAGGAAATGAAAGTATAAATATCTATATATATATAAACGAGTATTAATAAAATTAATCGTATATGATAGGTTGTGAGCGTGTGGCCATCAATTGACGTTGTAACTCGAAATTAACTCATCGTAGCCGAGCCAAGGTGAGTTCGTAGCCCCTTTTACTTTATGTGATTTTGGGGTGAAAAGTGTACAATGTAGTTTCTTGGTTATTGATAGTTATGTGTTCGTTTGTTTGAGAAATCAAGGTTATATGATCGATTGACTACTTATCAAGTTTATGTGTTCGTTTATGCATGTGATCAAGGTCGTATGATTGTTATATACTCGTATTAAAGTTATGTGTTCGTTTATGCATGTGATCAAGGTTGTATGATTGTTATATGCTCGTATTGAAGTTAAGTGTTCGTTTAATTTGTGAATCAAGGTTGTATGGATGTTAAGTGTTCGTATCAAGGTTATGGGGTTCATTGAATGATCCAATCAAGGTTTCAAGGCTTGGTGATCGTTTAACGATCCCAATTATGAGATCATTTAATGACCCAATCAAGGTTTCAAGGTTGTGTGATCGTTTATCGATCCAAATCAAGGTTTCAAGGTTATATGATCATTTAATGATCTAATTATGTTCGTATCAAGGTTAAACGGTTGTTATCCCGACATTTGTTTCTTATAGTCAAAACCTACGAACTCACCAACTTTATGTTGACGCATTTTAGTACACTTTTCAGGTAATCAAGTGAATCAAAGGCATGATGGATGATTGCATTGCATGTGATAGGATTGAGCTTGGACTTTTGTGGATCCGTGATTCATTGCACCCGATTGTGGGTTATGCCTAGGATCGTTAGCCATCATTGATATATTTTTGTAAACTATTGATGGCGTTGTGCTCCTTGTATATTAATTGATCCGTGACTTGTAATTGTACTTGAATTATGTATGGATTGCCCCAATCCTTGAATGCATTTAGTAGTCTCTACTTAATTTCCATGTCATGCTGAGCTTTTCTATTAATGCCCCATGTTTCCGCCTTGTTGGGGTGTTACAGAATGGTATCAGAGCTGTGGTTGTAGAGAATTAGGTGAAATGACCTAGACTATAACCATTGCATAAACACTTCATATTTAGCGTGCATGATAGGAAATTTTGTGTGCGATGTGAATTGTATGGAATGTGAAAGCTATTTGATCGGAGTTCGTAGGGTTTTGATAAACTTAGTAATTGATGATCGTAATAGTGTCGGGATACACCGTGAATTGTTGGATCGTTGTGATGAATGTGGATGTGTGGAATCTTGGAGTCATTTAATATTTGTCCCTAGCAAAGTGAAACGATGGCATTAGCGGAAGTATGACACTCGGTAATCATAAAGGAGCATGATCAACGAATTTATGATTACCCTATGTCATATGGAAGTTAATGATCTCGTGGATTGCGCATTGCGGATGAGGTATAGTAGGTAACCCGGTGTTTCTAATGAGTGTTGGTTGGGTGGAGGGTTAGCCGCTGGTACACCCTGTATACATACCCGACCAATACTTGGAGGACATAACGGAACCGAGTCCTGACATCCATTCAATATATTAACGGTGTGGAGGGTTAGCCGCTGGTACACCCTGTATACATACACCTTTAATGTAGTGAATGTTGAAGTTAGATTCGGATTATGCTTAAACCGCCTTGTTATGACTTGACCCCTTTGATATGATGTTAATTAATTTGTGATTGTATTGTTGATTGTGAATTGTATGATCGATGAAGCCTTAGATTATTGCCATGATAATATCCCCGTAGAGATAATTATATCCATGTAATGGTTTAGAAGGGTTGATGTAGAAATTGTGTGTTACTTGAAGGTCGATTTTGATATTCGTGTGTGAATCGTGAGCCTTAACTTGTTAATCTAACACGTGTGTTCAGGAAAGATGGTTAGACCAAGGAGAGCTAACACTAACTATAGGCGTCAAAATGAAGAAGAGGAACCGGTTGATCAAGAAAATCTTGGTGGGAATCGAGGTGGTAGGGGTGGTCGAGGAGGTAGGGGAAATCGTGGTAGTCGTGGTGGCCGGGGTGGTGCTAATCCCCCGGTAAGAACCGAGGTCATCACTCAAGCTCTCAATGAGCTTATGCCGGAACTTGTGGCCCGAATCTCGGCGGCCATGGATAGGAATGAACAAGAAGAACCGGAAGACGAAGCGGTTCATGTTGAGAACGAAGATGTGAATGTGAACGGTGAAGAAAATGGATATGGTTTTGCCCAACAAAGAAACAACAATGCTTACCGCCAAGGTTGTATTTTTAAAGATTTCAAGGCTTGTGGAGCTCCGGAGTGGAAGGGTGAAGGTGGAGCCACCGGTTGTTTAGAGTGGCTAGAGAAGATTGAATTCGTGATTCCTAGAAGTGGATGCACACTTGATCAAATAGTTTCTCACGCCACCGGTATGTTAGGTGGTTGATGTGCAAAATCGAGTTTAAAAATTAAAAACAAGAAATACCCTAAAACTGACTACCACACACTCTCGGGCAGTGGACCCGTTCATATATAGTATAGCTAAAAGGTAAGTCCAGGATCGAACACAGGGACTAAAGTGAAGTAATTGTTGACATTAAGTAATTCTAATTAACAAGGGGTTTTGTGACCGAATTGTCACTTTGCAAAAAGTAAAAGTAAATAAAGTAAATCCGGTATGACCGGGGCAGGGTTCGTCGGAAGACGAAAGTAAAAAATGATTTTTAACAAATAAATTAAAAGGCGTCCATCTTGATTTCGCTCAACAATACGCTCAGATTGCACATAAATGAAGTTCAAACCCAAATTAGTTGATTAAATAACCGAGACTCAAACAAAGCACCAACCCCGTACCCGTCAAGTTAATGACATCATTTGACTCATTGCTTAAACTAGTTTCGTTACAAAGACCGGTACCCCAAGACATCTTTTATAACTTCCCTAATCAAACAATTGGTTTGGTTATTGAGATAACAATTATACCTATCGATTGTACCCAACCGTTAACACATTCCTTCCTATTATCATGAACGATTATCTACCGTACCCGTCATAGACCCAATCGTTTGTACCCAAACAATCAAAATGAAATATATGTAATCAATAACTACCATTAAAGACACACATAAATCACCAATCAATTCAAGATAAATAATAAGGAAGAAATACGCTAAGATCTCGATATAACGTTAAAGGTAATCAACATTGAATTAATAAAATTGTGCAATCTTTACATATCGTCTCACTCCATCAAGATGGATGATGAAGCGATTAGCCACTCATATTAAAATAAGAATAACAATTAAAATATGAAGAATTCATTGTTACCTAATGATAATAATCGAAAGCTACGAACGAAATAGATCAAATCGTGTTTGAAAACCTAAAATATGATGGAAATCTGAAAATATCACTCAATAGGGCTCCAAAAACGGCTGCTAAAAAGAGAAGAGGGTTTTGGGGTATTTTTGCAAGCTATTTATACGATCCCCAAAAGCTGCCAGAAACGGGCCCAGTTGCGGCGCAACTAAGGTTGACTTCGAGTTTTGACTTTGACTTTCGTTGACCAAAGCTGGCTTGAACTTGAACCCATTGCGGCGCAACTGAAGTAGTTGCGGCGCAACTTATTCTTCTGCTTTTGGGTTGCGGCGCAACTTCTAGTTGCGGCGCAATGCTCCGTTGACTCGCGTTGACCTTTGACTAATGTTGACTCGTGGCTGGCCAGGAAGGAGAGACGTTGCGGCGCAACTAGGGCAGTTGCGGCGCAACTTAACTTTCTGGAATTGGGTTGCGGCGCAATTGGACTTCTTCAGCTTTGACTTTTGTTGACTTTCTGCAATCTTCATCCAAATGCTTCCGAAATCCTCCGTTAGCACTTAATTCATCTCAACAATGTCGTTTTCTCCAGATTTGCGCTTAAATACCTGTCAGTAACCTGAAACACTAACAGATACCATAAACGCACCAATTGTATACAAAAATGACTCATAAACCATGCAAAATCAACTAAATACGACGTGGGAAATGGTTATAAAATACGACATATCAAATCCCCCCACACTTAAGCTTTGCTTATCCTCAAGCAATTCCAAACTTCAAAACTCAATTTACCTTGGCACAAATGGGAATAACATTACCGTAATCAAAAAGAAGCTAAACCATCATTGAAAATGAAACGAGATGGTTAGGCAGTTTTAATCTTAAATGAAAACTGGAATGTTTGACAATACTTGACTGATATACAAGCCTTAATAACACGACTAAGTACAAAAGAATCGAATCAATGATATCTCGTCTATCCTACTCCAACTAACTTACACTTGGGGTTGAATATTCGAATAATCACTCAATGCCAAGTCGTGATGCATAATCTTTTAACCATAGGCTTGTACTAGGTTCGTTCCTTCACCGCCATGATGCAAGCACCACAACGTCTATCAAAAGAGGACTTTAAGGGTTGTAATGAACACTGAGGCTAAACAGGGTATTTAAATAGGGTATGGAAATTTAGGTAAACAAATGGTGTTAACAAAGAAATAACACAACATTTAACAAAGTCAATTCCTCGTAATCAGTGTAAAGCTTTGTAAGAGCTTTCCACTGATGGTCTCCAGTTTGTAACTGACTAGAATGTCAACTGGGTTTCGCTGCCATTGTCATTCTCTATCTTCCATTTGTTGTTTTCGACTTCAACTGGAATGATTCTTCAACTGGTCAGTTCTCAACTGGAGGAAGTCTTCAGTTGCGTTGACTGTACGGTGCAACTGGACTTCAATATATTTCTGGACAAATCTTCTGGGTCTCCAGTTTCACTGGGTCTCCAGGTGCAACTGGAGACTGGCCAGTTTACCAGTAAACTGGTCCTAACAAATTCCCCCTATTTGTCTAGAAATATTGCAAAGTCTTTTTAGTTCTTGTATCTGTACAAGTGTGAACTGTAGAGACTTGTTCGAATTAAATCTATCTAAGTTTTCCAAGACATTTTTATAGATCAATAAATGCCTTGGGTTTTTCTTTTTAAGTTTGTTAGATTTAATCTATTATCTACCTTGTGGTTACAAACTGGTAACTTCATTTATACAAGGATATGAAATTTATACAAGTTACAGAATGTAAAAAAAATTACAAGTAGATAGCTGAAAAGAAAGAACTTAATGAGATGGCCCTTCGCCAGTTCTTCTTCTCTTGGTCACTGAAGAGATAGGCTGAGAGTCTTCAGGATCAATATTCAACTTTAGCTCCAGATTTTCTTTATGTTGAATCTTGCCCTTTAAGAAGTTCACCCATGCTTTCTCAAACCTATTCTTTTGTGCCTTTGCATCCAACACATTCACCATTTCAACCCATTCACTGAACCCATACTGCATAGCACCAGGATTGTCAGTTTTAACCAGTGGCCCTCTGGTATAACTAACTTCAACATGAAAGTACTTGGTGCCTGGCTTGATTGTTACATTAACACCATTGATAGTCCCACTATGTCTTCTGGTTGTCATGATCTGGGAGTAATAACTTCTAGCTTCAGATTCATTTGATATTTTAGTACTCCCAGCACCAGCAGCCAGTACAGCGGACTTGATGTCTTCATTTGATACCTCGCCAGTTGGTTCAACAAATGTGCTAAGGTCAGCATCTCTGGTCAGTGGTCTTCTTGGTTGAGGGATTCTCCTTGGTGGATTCACTACCCTTTTTACAACCTTCTTAACATGTTCGATTCTTTTTAGAATCCCACTGGCCCTATTCTCTTTAGCCTTCTCCACTGATATGTTCAAACTTTTGTCATCGAATTCAGCTTCATCATCAGGATAGTGTCTGTCCAGTTCAACATCAAGCATTTCTTTCAACTGGTCAACTATCCTGGGATTATTCTTAACTCTGGCATACTCCTCCTTAGTGATTCCCAATAAATGAGCATCACTAATGTCAAGCAATTAGATCTGTGCAAGATGTGCTCTGGCTTCAACTTGGTTGGCTTGTTTCATTTTCTTTCTTTCTTTTATTTGAATACCAAGTCTAGCCAGTTGTTTGCTTACACTATCAGAAACTGGAGGAAGTACATCAGCATTGCCAGTTTCTAACATTGGTATATCAGTGGCCGGCTGGGCTTCATCAGATGATACTACCTTACCTTTTCCCTTATCCAAAACATTCCCCCTAACACTCATATCACCAGTTTCACCAACTCTTTGCTCACCAGCTTCAGTACTGGTAGCTACAACCATTTCTCTTCCAGATGGAGTGCTTTCAGTTTGAGTTTGTTATGCAAGAACTGCACTTCTTTCCCCCTTGGCAGCATCTAGACCTGCCCTAATCACTTCCCATTCAGAATGGTGAGCTGGCAACCGGTCAAGAGGCTGCCATGATTGCATGTTCTTGCATTCTTTGAAGATTGTGCACATCATCCTGAAAGATCTCCAAAGGTGGTTGGTTTCTTTAGACTGAGTCAGAACATTTGATGCAACTTGTTCCTGACCAGTTTTCAATTCATTTAGAAGCTTGGAATCTTCATCCAAACCAGAAACCACCTTGTCCTTCACCTCTTCATCCTTCTTCTTCAAATTTTCCACTTCAGTTGTCAGTTTATCCAAAGACTGAGCATGAAGGGATACCTGGGTGTTCAAATTGTCAATGCTGCCCCTCAACTGGTTGATCTCACTAGTGAGTGGGGCCAGATCAACCTGAGGAGTGGCCAGCTTGGTGATCTCAGACATCACCCTTTCAATCAGTTGTTGTTCTCTAGCACCCAGCGTATCCTCTATCTTCTGACCAACTGAAGTCATTAACTGTTCTCCAAGTTCAGTCACATTTAGGTCAGGTTTTTCAACCAATTCCTTAACCTGCCTTTCAATCTCCCTTTAATCTACTTCAGATGTTCTTACAGTGTTGCCAAGCAAATTGGAGATTGAAGTTGTGACCTTGGACCGAGTAAGGTCAAAGGCTTCCTTCAAAGATGTTCCCAGATTGTTGCAGCCAGTGACCAACTCATTTAGCTTGTTGAACACCAAGTCTTCATTTGATGAAAACTTGTTAATCCCCAGATCAACCACCTTAATATTTGTCAAGTGATCCTTGTGGTATCTGGAGAAAGACTTGGTGTTTTTGTCAATTGTCTTTTGAATATCCTCCACCCTGGTTAGAAGGTTTTGGATATCGGCTTGAATAGAGACAACTTGACTGTCCAGTGACGAAGGAGAAGGTGTCACTGGACCAGCAACAGTTACTACTGGAGCAACTGGAGGAGGCAAACTTAGAGAAGTCTCCCCAGTTGTCAGTCCAGTAGTTGAAGAAATAGTAGGAGTGGTGGTAGAAGAAAGGACTGGAATATCAATGTGTTGTTCATGCTGAGAATGCTCAGGTGTGAACAATGGCGGCGGTGGGGGTGGCATTTCTCGAAGTAGTGAGAATTGCCCAGATGGTGAAGGAGCCATATGTCTGTTTCCAGACACATAGGTATAAGTTGGGAATGGTATATCTGTAGGCTCATTTTGTTGGGAGGGTGAAAGTGAAATTGATGCATCTGGAAGCGAGACTGGAGATGAAGGGTTTTGATCTTGTACAGCAGAATAAAAAATCTCCAAGTCTATTTCAGTACCTTCATAATCCGAAGACTCTATAAGGATTTCCTCGTCATTAACATTCATGTCCAGATCCATGAATGTAACTGAGGGCTGACCAGAAGGGTCAGTCTCCAGATGACCTTCCCCAGTTTCCTGGATGGGTGCATCTGTTGGAGGATCAGATACCGGAGTATCTTCACCAGGGATAGATGTGATTGGAGTTGCTTCAGTTATGGTTGCTCTATCCTCAACCACAACATTAGACGAACTGGAGGGTCCCTCATTATTTTGAGGCCCGCCCAGCTGTCTTTCTGACTTACCTTCAATTGGTGCATCAGTTTTAGCGAATGCCAGTTGCATTCGTTCTGGAATCTCGACCTCTCCAGCTTCAGATACCAGAGAGTCTAAATTCCTCAACAAATCTGGCACAGTATACGGTGAATCTGTGTTTGAGTATGCTTCACTGCCCAGAATTTGTTGAAAGCAGAGAGAGAGAAACCTTGAGAAGGGGATACAAACTCCCCTGGTGCCCTTTCAGTTTTTGTACTAGGCTTCTGAACAAGATATCGGCAAAGTCTACTCTCAATCCATTCCACAAGCAGTATGCCATCTCTGCTTGTGAGGAGTTAATCTGGTCAAGACCACTAGAACTCCCACCCATACTCTCCACCAGGTGGATGAAAAAGTACCTCCATGAAGGTGTAAGACCCTTCATGGTCATCGCACCCTTCGTCTTCAAAACCCCATTGTCCAAGCACTCCTTATGTCCCATTTCTAGGAGGACTTGACGGAAATTAACATTTGGGGGTAAGACAACTAGAGATTCACCCTCTCTCCAGTAGTTGAGGTGTAAGGCATCCCTCAACACGTCAGCGGACAAGGTACACTGGATTGTTCCACCTTTTAATGTAAAAGTGATGGAGGAACAATCTGAAGAAGGAGTGGCAGTGTACCAAAACTCACACAAGTAGTCGTGAAACATCTTGCGTGGGTTTAGAGAGAATGAGGGTCCTATTGGAGAATCCTTCAAAAAATTTTGGATTCTACCAATAAGGGTATTGGACCCTTGAGATCCTTGTAAGCTTGCCATCGGATTATTAGGATTGAGTTTGATGACCGAAGCATTACTAGGAGCACCAGATGCTGGTTTGACATCTGGTGAAGGAGCATATGGAACAGTCAAGAGATTTACATCTCTTGAACGGGATGATCTAGGTGCCATTGGAAAATGAAATTGAAATTTGGGAATTAGGGTTCTTGATTTATGAAGCAGAGAGAGAAATGAAGCAATTTAGATGATTGGGAAGTAAATGAAAGAATGTAAAGAGAAGTAAATGAGTTCGGAGTAAATAAGGGTATTTATAAGGGATTCAAGATCCCAATGAAATACCAAAAATTATATTTTATTTAACCAAATCAACTTTGTAGATATTTTAACAAAAGAAGTTTGAATTTTGAAATAAAATCATAATTTGCCATGTCAGCATTAAATGCTACCATGTCAACATTAAATGCTACGACGGCTTATCTTACCCACGCGCCTACTCACTTTTTATTTTCCCAATACAAACAGTTGTAATTTACCAAAATGACTTCAAACACGTCAGATCACGATACCAAGTGGTTTAAAACACTCGAGTACCATCACGTGTCACAAATATTGACCAAGTATTTCTAACGTTATAAAAAAATAAGACAAGACTGAATCTGGTCACTGGAGGATCAATCCAGTGCCAGTTTCCAACTGGAGAGTTCTCCAGTTGCCATTTTCAAACAAAAATGAATTTTAGTCAGAAAATTATTTTGAGTCTTTCCCCCTAAAATGATGATCCAGAAATCAATTAGTGTCAGGATAGTATCACAAAGGCGTTCGATAGCCTGGCGAGCAAAGATTATCTGGACCTCCTCAACTGGAGAACTTTATCAGTGTCACTGACGCGTTCAATAACAAAGAAATCTCCAGTTTTAAGGATTTAACATTCCCAATTCGCTGATGAGATGTTTAAAGGTTTTCTCATCGAGAGGTTTTGTAAAAACATCAGCTAACTGTTTGTCAGTGGGGATGAAATGTAATTCAATGTCTCCTTTCATAACATGATCACGAATAAAATGATACCTGATGTCAATATGCTTTGTTTTGGAGTGCATCACTGGGTTGTGAGATATAGCAATTGCACTGGTATTGTCACAAAAGATTGAGGTCCTTGTATACTTTTGACCATAATCTAGTAACTGGTTCTTGATCCAGAGAATCTGGGCACAGCAACTGGCCGCAGAAATGTACTCTGCCTCAGTAGTGGACATAGAGATTGAAGTCTGCTTCTTGCTGGTCCAACTTACCAGTTTTCCTCCAAGGAAATGACAACCACCAGTTGTTGATTTTCTATCTATCTTACAACCCGCATGATCAGAATCTGAATAACCCATTAGATCTAATCCTGAGCCTTTGGGGTACCAAAGACCAAGATTAGGACACCCTTTCAGGTATCTAAAGATACGCTTTACAGCGTGCAAGTTGATTCTTTAGGGTTAGCCTGAAACCTGGCACATAAACATGTGCAAACATTATATCTGGTCGACTGGCAGTTAAATACATCAGTGAACCAACCATACCACGATAGTCAGTTATGTTCACTGGTTTGCCAGTTGGGTCAGAGTCTAAATTTAATGTTGCTGCAATAGGTGTGTTTTTTGATGGGATTGAATCATATTTGTATTTTCTTAACAAATCTCTGACATATTTTCCTTGGTTTATGAAAATTCCATTTTCAGTTTGCTTAATCTGAAGACCTAAGAAAAATGTTAATTCACCCGTTAAACTCATCTCATACTCAGATGACATGATTTTAGAAAATGTTTTACACATTGCATCATCAGTTGAACCAAAAATAATGTCATCAACATAAATTTGTACCAATAAGATATTACCTCTTTCTTTCAAGATAAATAAGGTATTATCTATTGCACCTCTTAGAAAGCCATTTTTAAGAAGATGTTTAGTTAAAGTATCATACCAGGCTGAAAGTCCCAAGTTTGCAACGATTATATAATTTAACAACTAATGTAAATTACACTAATAAAGAAAGATAAGAAAGTAAACACGTTTAATCATAAGTAGTATTAATTAAATGGTGAATACATGGTTGGTTTTCAAAGAAAGAAGAAAGGAAATATTGTTAAGTTTTTGCACACACGAAAAACTTAACAATGATACAATTCTACAATGAGAGAAAAACACACTAAGTGACTATTGTAGAATCAACCAACAGAATTGCGGCTAGGTCAAGTGATGTATTATATAGGAGAGAAGAGACATCACATGACAGCCCAATAGATGTTGACACATGAAGGTTGTCAACTATCTATTGGTGTGTAATACTGGTCTGCAGAGTTCTCTTTTCTTCATCTTGTTTGTTTCCCAAAACGGCATGAAAGAGAAACACCTTAGTACCAAAACGGTACAAGGTCACATGGCTCAATCTTGATCTTGCAACACGTGTCCTTGGGACCAGTCTTCTTATCTTCATTTTCCCGCCCATATTTGACTTACAAAGCATGGTGGTGAGTCATTGAACTTATCCTTTTAACTCGAAGATAATACTGATCGCTGAAGGCTCGCTGATGAAGCTTCTCGCTGAAGCTGTCAGCGACTACTTGACTCAGCAAGTAGTCTTCAGCGAATCCATGACTCAACAATCTCCCCCTATTCGCTGAGGAGACTTAGCTGAGTATGAGTTACTTTTAGAAGTACAATAGTTAGATATGAGGGAATGTTGATCTTATTTATTTGACAAACAACTTTTTAATACAGATAGCATTACAAAGATTACAAGTCTTCTTAATCCCATTGCGACTCTTGCTTGGCCTCTATGAAAGCTTTGTCTTGTTGTCTTTCAGGCTTCAGCAGCTCTTGATCAATCAGCTTTATGAACTTGGGATCATTGGAAGACTGAACACAATACTTTCTTATCTTCAAAAGAAAGGCAGAGGGAGCAATTCCAATCTCATTGGTCCTGAAGAAGAGTTCATGACCATGGATATTGCAGAAACAGAATCCTCCCAGCTTGTCATCATAGGCTCCATCTATAAAAAGGGTCCTAGAAGGCATTCTTAGATTCAGCAGTGGCTCAGTATCTATATCAGTATTTGGAACAGCTCTGAGAACAAATGGGCGCTGAGAAGCCACTTGACCAGAAGCTGTTCTTTTTACACCACTTCTTGGTTGCTGAGGAGGAGGAGGAGGAGGATATGGATGTCTGGCAGCGCTGAGCAAGGAGTCTTTAATTTTGTATTTCTTCTCCATTTGATGTATATTCCTTATTTGCTCACCTGCCATTTTGATCAAGGGTTCAAACCCCACAGCCTTCTTATCCTTGACCAATTTGTAAACTTCAATCCATTCAGTTGGCCCAAGTGTATTTGATTTGACATTTTTCAAGGTATATAGCTTGGGCACTCCTTTCCTTTGCAAGCTTAAATTCATTCCTTGTTGTGTGAGAGTGACCTGCTTGACTGACAGGATCTCCTCTTTCCTTTGCCTAACCTCTCTCGATTCGAGATAGGTTGCCTGACCTTCTTCAAACGTTTTAATTCGCTTGGCAAAGAATTGTTCTTCATTCTTTTTCAATGCTGCCAAACCACCAGATTGCTGAGCTAGTCTTTTCGTTTCATCATCAGCATCTTTTAATTCTTCATTTACAATCTGCTCACTTATGAATTTCTGAGATAGCTCCTTTTCTTTCTTCTTGCTTAACCTTTCATGTTGACGAACAACTTCTTCAGGAGACTGTTCAGTAGTAGCAGTTGTAGATTTTGGAAAGGCTCCAGCCATAAGCTTTTCTTGTTGTTCCCTTGCTGAAGTGGGAACCTTTGGTGGTTTGCTTGGAGTAACCAATGCTGCTTTACCCTTATCAGCGTATTTCTTTTCCAGGGCAGCATGGAACTCAGCAGTTGGCTTGAAAATAGAAACATTGATAGGCCTTGCTGATGCACTTTCAGCAGCGACCACCTTTTCTTTCACTTGCTCCCCCTCAACACTTGTTGCCGGTTCAACAACCTTCTCAGCTAGCTCCCCCTCAACGTTAGCTGCCGGTTCACTAACCATCTCAGCTTTGCCAGTTTCAGTGGGGGGAACTTGGGGAGCATTTTGTGTTGGGTCCTCAACATTTTTCTCCCCCTTGGAAGTAGCTGAGGTACTGGCTACTTCCACATGACCCTTTTTGAGGAGGCCCAACACTTCACCCATTATACTTTTTAGACCAGCAACCTCCGCTTCAAGTTTCTTAGTCCTGGTGACAGACTCTTCAAGCATCTTTTTGTCAACAGCGACTTGGAAGGGAGTGCGAGAGAAGACTTGATTTTTTAGGGAAGAAATTTCATTAGTGAGAGTTGTATGGAAATTGTTTTGTTGTTTGGAGAAGGAAGAGACAGTGTGATCGAGTTTGCGAAGTTGAGCAGTGAATAGAATATTTGATTGGGAGAGTTCAGAGAGTGCTGGTACAATTTCTTTAAGAGCTGAAGAAGAAACTTCATTTTTCAGCTTGTCCAAGGAGGCAGTCATGGCAGAATTAGAGACGCTGACCTTCTTCATGCTTCCATTCAGCAAGGCTTGATTTCTTCTAAACAGATTCTCATTTGACTTGGTTTGAGTGACTTGATTTTTGGTGATCCCAAACACCATACCTTTGAGCTCAGCTAGCTCATCAGTCATCAAGTTTTTTCCAGCTATCAATTCTTGAAAGTTTTCATGGGCCTCAATATGAATTTGAGCCATTTGATCTACTAGCCAAGCATACAAGTATCCATGTCTATTGCCTTGGCTCTCGCAAATTTGCACTCTTGTCAGCAGTTCTTGCAGCTGTCGAGTTTCCACATAATCAAGACCAGGTACTTTCACAGCAGTACAAGCTGTGACAAGTTCTTCATCAGCAGAAGGAACTTGTAGATCTTTAAGAGACACTGGATACTTAGAGCAAGGAACTCTAAAGAAGTCTGGATGGTGCAATGGGGGCACCTCCATGATTATTTCTTCATCAACTTTTTCAACTTCAACATATACACCTGGCCTTATTCTCTGAAGGTGACACAATTCTATCCTTCTTTGAAGCTCACCATCATTCACCTCAGGTACATAATCCCCATAAAAGCCATCCTGCTCATGGGAAGTTGTGGGTCTATAAGAGTAGCAAGGTGGAGGAGGCATATCACTCAACATTATTGGGATATCCTCAAATTCGATGGGAGGAGAGGCGATCAGCATAAAACCCAAATCATCATCTAAGAAACCACTAACAACCACTTCATCTTCACTTTCTTCTGCAGTAGCGAGTCAAATTTCAGCATCATGATCTTGGAGATCAAACTCGCTGCCCAGATCTTCATCATCAACCTCCATTTCAGTGAACAAAAGATTTGTCCTGGTCCCTGCACTAACAGTTTCCGAGACATGTACAGCAATATTTTGGGTAAGGGAACCTGGTGCCTCAATCTCAGTGTGTTGTTCCACCAAGATATCATTGGCCGTAGAATGGGTTGACTCTAGCATCACCTGTGATCTGGCTGCTGTCAACGACTCAGAGGGTAATAAAGAAAAAGGGGAATTATTTGGGGGTGGAGTTGGACTTTGACCTCTAGTGGGCTGGGGTGACCCAATAACTTCACCAACCTCTCCTACAGAAATTTGAGGTGGCTACCTGCTGCTCCCGTGTAACTCGTCAACAGCCTGTTGGGAGGCTGCTGATGGGGTGGCTTGGGTACTATCATCCTTGGGCAGTGAGGATTTCCTAACCTTTGGTTTACCCTTTGATACACTCCGCTTACGTTTTGGGACGTCAGCGGAGGGTGAAGATTGAGAAGTTTGATTTGAGGACGCTGCCTTTGATTTATCTTTGGTCTTTTTAGAGGCTTTGGAGGTCGCTGGGGGGTTTACCAGCGAGCCAGCCTCAGAAGGCATTTCAGCGTCCACAGCGACTGTATCAGCCACTTCATCAGAAAGAAGTGCTGCCTCCCAGTCGCTGTCTTTCGGGTATAAAGAAGGATTAAGAGAGAAGAGTACCTCTTTTATATGAGTAGTGAGAGGCGTGCAACCAAGAGATCAGTTGGTTGCTTGTAGATGTTGTTACCCACCCTCGCTATTGGAATCGTTGAGGCCTTAGGCAGCTCATATTCATTTCCCAGTGCCTCCTTGAAGATGAGAGAAAATATTCTAACAAAGGGCACAGTGTGTGACCTATTGTTCATGCTGACCTTATTCTTTATGTCGTTGAAGATCAGTTGGGCGTAATCAACAAACCGCCCCTCAGCAAGTGCATGGATTATGGGCATCGATGTTGTTGATGCTTGATTGTATGATCCTGAATTTCCACCCATACACTGTATCACATGGGTGAATAGAACTCTCCAGACCCCAGGGAGATTTTGTTTTAGAGGATTGCTTGGGATTGCTGGGGGGTTCTTCAAATTATAATTGTACCCAATGGAAGGCAGCCAATTCTTCCATTCAACATCACTTGCTGCTTCCACAAATGCATTTTCCTCAGTAGCTTGTGGAAATCGAAGAGTTTGGCGAAGAGACGCCGGAGTAATGGTAATCGTCTTTGCCCCCTGACGAACAGTACCAGTGATGGACTTAGATTCATCATCATACTCACAAGTCCACCAAAACTCACGGAGAAGATGAACAAATATCTTTCCCGGATCTGCCATGATGCAATATTTGGCAGGAGAAGCATGGATAAAGTCCAGCATGGGCTTGTATCCTTCAGAATCTTTTGGCAACTCAGAGGTGCCAACATGATTGTTGGGTTTCACAACAATCTAGGAAGCAGAGAAATTTACCTTGGAAGATTTTGTGATGTTTGAAGGAGTGAAGACAGGTGAATTAAGATATGTGGTAGGAACTTGTTCCTAAACTTGTTGTAAGGAAGATGGAGGGTTCTCAACATTTTGAGGAATATCTGAGGAAGAAGCCATAGATTGTTGTAAGGATGAAAATGAAATGCGTATAAGGTGTTTGATAAGATGCCTGTGAGAGAAAATGAACAGATGGAGAGAGAGATTTTTGATTTAGAGAGAGAGTGAATAGTATTAGGAAGCGTGAAAATAAGGTTATGAGGTGAGGTTATATATATAGGGTATGGTTGTGGGCCACAATTTCTCTCTCCTTTTTATATTGTGGAACAGTTGTGAACAACAACTATTTTCGTACTTTTATATAATATAAAAAGGTTTTGAGAGTAACGTTTTAAAAATAAAAAAGAAATTTTATCCAAAAAGTTCTTGAGTGCGCGCCGTATTGAGCAGTCATAACCTGTCAGTCAGACTGTCACAACAGACAAATGACGTGATCAAGAGCAAAAATCGAGGTGACCTTTCAGTTTGAGTGTATAAATCATGTGGTTCAAAACTTTGCCACGTCACCCTCATAGTTACTTTGAAAACACTTAGTTTTGAAAATATCCTATGTATTATTTTGAAATACAACATGCTGGAAGATGCTCAGCATGCTTAAGGCTTTTGTCAGCGACTTCACAACTAACGTTGGTTGCTGACTACAGTTTTTGGCAACCTGTCAGCCATCAACGGATTTGATAAGTCTTTACCACTAGCCGTTTGCTAATGGACTAGATGAAGACTTTTAGCTCTTCATTGCTATTGTTTGCTTTTTCCCAAAGCAACAGGATCAACGGATTTGATTTGTCTTTACCAATAACCGTTTGCTATTGGACTAGATGAAGACTTTTAGCTCTTCATTGCTATTGTTTGCTTTTTCCCAAAGCAACAGGGATCAACGGATTTGATTTGTCTTTACCAATAACCGTTTGCTATTGGACTAGATGAAGACTTTTAGCTCTTCATTGCTATTGTTTGCTTTTTCCCAAAGCAACAGGGATCAACGGATTTGATTGTCTTTACCAATAACCGTTTGCTATTGGACTAGATGAAGACTTTTAGCTCTTCATTGCTATTGTTTGCTTTTTCCCAAAGCAACAGGGATCAACGGATTTGATTTGTCTTTACCAATAGCCGTTTGCTATTGGACTAGATGAAGACTTTAAGCTCTTCATTGCTTTGAGATCAGCGAGTAAGACTGACTTAAGCTCGCTGAATTAGCATACATGACAGGTCATGTCGCTGATTCCCCATTTAACATTCCTAACTTGCTAACAAGCAGTTTGAATCTAGTTTCATCCAATGGTTTAGTAAAGATGTCAGCTAGTTGATCATCAGTTGGAATGAAGTAGATCTCAATATCACCTTTCATGACATGATCCGAATAAAGTGATATCGAATATCAATATGCTTAGTTTTGGAATGTTGAACTGGGTTGTGTGTAATAGCAATGGCACTTGTATTATCACACATGATTGGAATTTTAGAGTATTCCAAGTCATAGTCAGCAAGCTGATGTTTCATCCATAGCATTTGGGCACAACAGCTCGCTGCAGAGACATATTCTGCCTCAGCTGTGGAGATCTTTTTAGTGATTATGATTGTGTTATCCGGCACCACCCGGGTAAAGCAAATGTTGTAGCCGATGCCTTGAGCCGGAAAGAACGTGTCCATCCAAGAAGAATTAGAGCCATGAGTTTCACTGTGCAAAGAAGTGTTCGTGACACCATCATTGAAGCTCAAAGAATGGCTACCTTACCGGAAAACTTCATTAATGAAGCATTGCATGGGTTAGAAGAACAATTTGATCGGAAGGAAGATGATGGTTTGTACTTTGTGGATCGATTATGGATTCCCGTTTTTGGGGGTCTAAGGATGAAATTGATGAACGAAGCCCATAAGTCGGCATACTCGGTTCACCCGGGGTCCGACAAGATGTATTTTGGCATGAGGGATTTGTATTGGTGACCGGGAATGAAGAAGGATATTGCGAGGTATGTTAGTGAATGCATTGCATGCTTGCAAGTAAAGGCCGACCACAAGAAACCACCCGGTTTGCTAGTTCAACCGAGAACACCGGTGTGGAAATGGGAAGAAATTGCTATGGACTTCATCACGAAGTTACCAAGGACTAGTAGTGGTCGGGACACCATTTGGGTGATAGTTGATCGGTTGACAAAATCGGCTCACTTTTTAGCTATTCAAGAAGATGATAAGTTTGACACCATGGCACGTTTGTACATCAAGGAAGTGATATCCAAGCATGGGATGCCGATTTCCATTATAACCGATCGGGATGCCCGATTTACATCAAAGTTTTGGAAGGCGTTTCAAAAGGCAATGGGTACTCGACTTGATATGAGTACGGCGTTCCATCCACAAACCGATGGTCAAAGTGAAAGAACGATCCAAACACTTGAAGATATGTTGAGAGCTTGTGCCATCGAGTTTGGTGGCAATTGGGATGTGCATCTCCCTTTGGTCGAATTCTCGTATAATAATAGCTACCATGCTAGTATTCAAATGGCGCCGTTTAGAGCTTTGTATGGAAGAGTATGTAGATCACCTTTAGCTTGGGCGGAGATTGGTGAAAGCCAACTCATTGGGCCCGAGATTGTCATTGAAACGACTAAAGTGATCTCACAAATCAAGGAGAAATTGAGGGTAGCTCGGGAAAGACAATTGAAGTATGCTAATGTGAGAAGAAGGCCCCTCGAGTTTGAAGTGGGTGATTTTGTGTTGTTGAAGGTGTTCCTTTGGAAGGGTGTGGTTCGTTTTGTGAAGCGTGGCAAGTTAGGGCCAAGGTATATTGGCCCATTCAAGATCTTGGAGCGTATCGGTCCGGTTGCTTATCGTTTGGAACTCCCTCAAGAATTGAGTGGAGTTCATAATGTGTTTCATGTGTGTAATCTTAGGAAGTGTTTGGCGAATCCGGCACTCCATGTGCCTCTCGAAGAAATTCGGGTGGATAAAACGTTAAGGTTTGTAGAAGAACCGTTAGAGATACTTGATCGTCAAACTAAAAAGTTAAAGAATACTCGATACACGATCGTCAAGGTGAGATGGCAAGCTAGGCGCGGACCCGAGTTCACTTGGGAACGTGAAGATTCTATGAAGGCCAAATACCCTCATTTGTTTAGTAGTTAGAGTTTGATCGAATTTCGGGACGAAATTCCTTTAACGGGGGAATAATGTAACATTTGTGAAATTTGACCTTAGTTGACCCGTTAAATATATGTACTTTTGACGTAATTGGTATTAATTAAGTGTTATATGATCGAATTGCTTGTGTTATAATCGTGTTCAAGGTGTTTATGTGAATTAATGATCGTATGAGTAAATTATGTTCGAGGACTAGTCAAGGTTGGTTGGTCGTTTTAGTTAGTGATTCAATGAAAGGTTTAAGATTATTTATGGAGAAATTTAGTTTGTATTGTGTAAGGATTATCCATGGGTCAACCCATATCCCAAACCCGTGACCCAACCCTATCTTCTTGCAATCAATCACCTCCCACCACCAATCCCATTTCTCTTATCCTTCTCTCTCTCATTCATTGCAAGAACACACTTTCTTAAATCTCCCCTCTCTCTCTAAATTTAATACACTAAATTTAATGTTTCAAGCAAGATTTGATAGGGGTTTTCATCATCTTCATTATAACATCAACATATCAAAAATTGGGATCTCAAAGTGCAAGAAAATCACTTATTCGGGTCAAATTCGGGTTTTTGCTTTTGGTGGAAGATTTTGGTAAGTAACTCATCTTAAAACTAGCATTTTATTGTTTATAAACAAGTTATTTAGTCAAATAACAAGAAACCTTGGTCAAATTCGGGTCAAAGTTCATTTAGGTCAAATTTAGGGTTTCATATGAGTCAAAATGGGTCAAATTCGATTCCCAAGCTTGGATTTGATGTTTGAGTCGAAATTGTGACATGGGTTATACTCATTTATGTCAAAATTTACTGCTTGTGCTTCAAATAAGACATGAAACTCCTCAAAACCGATTTCTAGTTCGAAGTAGGGTTCTTGCGGGTCGAAATGGGTCGAGCATGAAATCTTGGACATGAAATGATTGTACAAATTGAAACATGTGGAATGGGTTATGTTTGTTTTGGTTTTATAAGTGTATTAATGTTCCAAGTTAAGCTTCAGACCCCTCCAAGTCGTTTTTGAAGTCAAAAAGTTGGTTTTTAGGGTTCTTGGTTCGATCATGGCTTCCAAACTGCTGCTGCTCATTTTTGGTACAGACCCGGCGTAAGATACGCCCCCATGGCGTAGCTTACGCCCCTCTCCATCTTCCACTTTCATTTTTCCCTCTGTTTACGCCAACCTTACGCTAGACCAGACGCCATTTTTCGTGAGTTCCAGGCAAGCGTACCCTACGCCATAAAAGGACGTACCTTACGCTGGCTCAGTCCTGGATAGCCGTACCTTACGCCTATTGTGAACGTACATTACGCTGGTTGTAGCTCAACCACCGTAGCCTACGGTGGGGTGAACTGTAGGTTACGTTGGCCCAATTTCTTGGTTCATTCGAATTCTTTTCTAGCTTGTTCTCTATTATCCTTGGATCGAACTGAACTTTCAATGGACCATTCCTTTGATCTTTTAATGTCTTGTTTGAGCTTCCTAGGTCGTTAAGAGTCAAGGGTTCTCGTGGTTAGTTATAAGAGAAAATGGGAAATGAAAGTATAAATATCTATATATATATAAACGAGTATTAATAAAATTAATCGTATATGATAGGTTGTGAGCGTGTGGCCATCAATTGACGTTGTAACTCGAATATTAACTCATCGTAGCCGAGCCAAGGTGAGTTCGTAGCCCCTTTTACTTTATGTGATTTTGGGGTGAAAAGTGTACAATGTAGTTTCTTGGTTATTGATAGTTATGTGTTCGTTTGTTTGAGAAATCAAGGTTATATGATCGATTGACTACTTATCAAGTTTATGTGTTCGTTTATGCATGTGATCAAGGTCATATGATTGTTATATACTCGTATTAAAGTTATGTGTTCGTTTATGCATGTGATCAAGGTTGTATGATTGTTATATGCTCGTATTGAAGTTAAGTGTTCGCTTAATTTGTGAATCAAGGTTGTATGGATGTTAAGTGTTCGTATCAAGGTTATGGGGTTCATTGAATGATCCAATCAAGGTTTCAAGGCTTGGTGATCGTTTAACGATCCCAATTATGAGATCATTTAATGACCCAATCAAGGTTTCAAGGTTGTGTGATCGTTTATCGTTCCAAATCAAGGTTTCAAGGTTATATGATCATTTAATGATCTAATTATGTTCGTATCAAGGTTAAACGGTTGTTATCCCGACACTTGTTTCTTATAGTCAAAACCTACGAACTCACCAACTTTATGTTGACGCATTTTAGTACACTTTTCAGGTAATCAAGTGAATCAAAGCATGATGGATGATTGCATTGCATGTGATAGGATTGAGCTTGGACTTTTGTGGATCCGTGATTCATTGCACCCGATTGTGGGTTATGCCTAGGATCGTTAGCCATCATTGATATACTTTTGTAAACTATTGATGGCGTTGTGCTCCTTGTGCATTAATTGATCCGTGACTTGTAATTGTACTTGAATTATGTATGGATTGCTCCAATCCTTGAATGCATTTAGTAGTCTCTACTTAATTTCCAAGTCATGCTGAGCTTTTCTATTAATGTCCCATGTTTCCGCCTTGTTGGGGTGTTACACAAATACCAAAAGATATAAACAAATATATACATTTTTCAATAAATAGACAAATGTTGTACGTAAGGATTTTGCATTTGAGATGGTCTTCTTTCCAGTACGAGACTCTTTTGTATTTTTCAAGATATTTAAAAGCATGACCAAGAAATTACTAATATTCACCTATTAACTTAAACTCGAAATCTCATACTAATAAAAAAGTTAATTTTTAAGGGTCACAAGCTTGCTACTGTGAGCTTATAATGGGAAGTATGTCAAATATATAAATCTGACAGAATAATTAAGTTTTATTTTAAAATCAATCGATAATAAAAATGAACAGTCAAATAGTGTAAAAGGAAAAACCTCATCCGTTTACTAGATAAGTAAATCATTCTAAGTCACATCGGCAAGAAGTTTTAATAAAAAAGGTTTGGTTTGATGTAGAAAATGTTATATTAAGGTTCTATTTAAGAGGTAAATTTAGATAAATAAAACATATACGAAATTACCGAGTTACACAAAATATAAGCACAATTAAATTTAGGGTCTGACTAGGTTATTAAAAATACATGTTTGGTCCAGATAAGACTAGGCCCAAGAATCGAATAAATGATTGACCAAGGACTGAATTGACAGTGTCAGGCCGGTCATACGGTGTATTCAAACCATTTTTGGGGTTTTACTCATGCCTTTCATAGTCGTGAATTTTTTTCTTAACTATTTCTTAGGACAAAGGTTGAGTTATTTGGTAATCAAATTCAAACCACCTAAATAAAGTTCCAGTTATTTGATCGGTTTTGAATTATCTAAATAAAAAGACTTCTCAAGTTTTAATTTAAATAATCATATTATCAGAATTGTCAATATTTTCGTTTTTCACGTGGGATTATTCAAATATAACTACGTGTCTTTAGATAATTAATGTCTCGGTTTCGAGTGAGCCATTATTTTTTTCCCTTAACCGAAACAAACGCTTAAACAACTTATTTATTTGGTTTCACTTAAACAACAAAGTAAATATGATAATATGAAAAAAGGAAAAAGAAAAACTCAAAATAAATGAAACTATTAATTTTCTCTTCCACAAAAAATAAAACTCAAAATAATTGAAAATAATAATAAGTTAAATTAAATTAAAAGGAAAAGAATTAAAGAAAGAAACCAACTAAATGAAGGAAAAGACGAAGGCGGCGGGCGAGCAAAAGAGGCTCCCAAAAATTAGGTCTAAACTCTAAAACCACAAAAAGAACAGAATAAAACTTGATCAAAATCGACGACTTTGAAACAAAACAAATCCTGACCGTCTAATCAGAAACCCAAAAACTAATCTGAACGGTTAAAGAACATTCTAGAACTCAAAAAACCTTGAAAAAACCTCAATATATACCACACTATTTTCCATCTCAAATCCTCTCATATATCATTCTCTCTCTCAAACCCTAAAAAAATCTCACACAATAGTTTTTTTCCTCGAGAGAGAGAGAATTTATAATTTTAATTAAAAAAAAAAAGAATGGCCGGCAAAGGTGAAGGACCAGCGATCGGGATTGATTTAGGAACGACATATTCATGTGTCGGTGTCTGGCAACACGACCGTGTTGAGATTATTGCTAATGATCAAGGAAACAGAACGACGCCGTCTTATGTTGCTTTTACTGATTCTGAAAGGTTGATTGGTGATGCTGCCAAGAATCAAGTTGCCATGAACCCCACCAACACTGTTTTTGGTTAGTCCCTTTTTTCATAAATATATATTTAGATTTAGATCTGTTTTTATTATTATATTAATTTAATTATAGATATAGATCTGGATTTTGTATGTATATTGTTATAATGTATGTATATGTATTGAGAAATAGTAGGTAGTATGGGTTACTGTAAGTAGATCTGATTTGTTTTTATAATGATTTAGTATGATTATTATGTTTTAGATCTATATGTTAGTTTTATCTATATATGTATGTATAGGTTTGTATGTATGTTTTAGACATTAGTAGATCTGAATCATGGAGATTATTATTAGATGTGTAGGGTTTAAAGTTTTGTACTTTTTGCTGTTTATTGAATAATCATACTTTAGATTTGCGTATTTAAGGTAGTTTTAGGGGTTGTTTAGCCTAGCTTAGGTTTAAAGCTTATAGCTATAGCTTAATACAAGATGTGTAGGGTTTAAAGTTTAGTACTTTTTTTTGTTTGTTGAATGATACTTTAGATTTGCATATATACAGATGTATATATTAAATATATATTCAAGATAGTTTTAGGGGTTGTTTAGCCTGGCTTAGGTTTAAAACTTATAGCTTATTTTGTTACAAGCTCACAGAATTCAGTATTTATATATAAGCTACAAACAAATAAGTTATAAGCTTCAAAAATTTACATAATGGTCTTGCTATTGTTACTGTTAGATAAGGATATTGCTAGTATAGTTGCCTGATGAATTTTATGTTATTTTCTATCTTGTTGATTTGTAAAATTTACATGGTTTCTATATTTTTCTGGTTTCAAAATAAAGTTAAAATTTGCTCTTTGGATTAGTAGTTCAATTACTGAGCTTATTAAAGTTTAAATTACCCAATCTAGTTTTAATTGACCATCTACTTTGGCATATTCAGTGTTTTGGATTAATAAGACCAGATTAAAGAAGTTAATTTTACACTAGCTAGTGTTTTTTGCTTACTTTTTTGTTTGTCTAATAACTTGTAGCTGTTGGATGTATTTAGTAAAATTTCAAGTTTTTTCTTTTAAAGATTAACAACTTTTCAAACAAAATTTAAAATTTATGCTTGAATCTGAGCTTTAATTTACCAATTCTTCTAGTATTGGTTTTAATGATCAAAGGGTCTACAGAATTTGCAATGATCAACAATTTTGTTGTGCTAATTGGTTATTTAATGTTGTGATATGTCACCGAGATTATGTCTGCTTGCTGTATCTGATTGCTCTAGTTCTGCCATGTTTTCGTTTCTTATTTGGGTAATGAAATTGATATATCAACCGATTTCTGTATATATATTTTGACTAAATTCTGTAGTTTGTGTACTTTATTATTTTTATCTATGCTGGTTTTGTGCGTTTAAAGTTTATTAACATTGTTGGTTTATGTAACAGATGCAAAGCGTCTCATTGGTAGAAGGTATTCCGATGCCTCTGTCCAAAGTGACATCAAGCTATGGCCATTCAAGGTCACTTCCGGCCCAGCCGAGAAGCCCATGATTGCTGTCAACTACAAGGGTGAGGAGAAGACCTTTGCAGCTGAGGAGATTTCCTCTATGGTTCTTATCAAGATGAAGGAAATAGCCGAAGCTTTCCTTGGTACAACTGTGAAGAATGCTGTTGTTACAGTTCCTGCTTACTTTAACGACTCACAGCGTCAAGCTACCAAGGATGCCGGTGTCATCTCTGGCCTTAATGTTATGCGTATCATTAACGAGCCAACTGCTGCTGCTATTGCTTATGGTCTTGACAAGAAGGCTACAAGTGTCGGTGAGAAGAATGTTCTTATCTTCGATCTTGGTGGTGGTACCTTTGATGTCTCTCTTTTGACCATTGAAGAGGGTATTTTCGAGGTTAAAGCCACAGCCGGAGACACCCATCTTGGTGGTGAAGATTTTGATAACAGAATGGTGAACCACTTTGTTCAAGAATTCAAGAGGAAGCACAAGAAGGATATCACAGGAAACCCAAGAGCTCTTAGGAGGTTGAGAACATCTTGTGAAAGAGCAAAGAGAACTCTCTCATCCACTGCCCAAACCACCATTGAAATCGACTCACTATATGAAGGTGTTGACTTCTACTCTACCATCACCCGTGCTAGATTTGAGGAGCTTAACATGGATTTGTTCAGAAAGTGTATGGAGCCCGTTGAGAAGTGTTTAAGAGATGCTAAGATGGACAAGAGCTCCATTGATGATGTTGTCCTTGTCGGTGGTTCCACCAGAATTCCCAAAGTTCAACAACTACTTCAAGACTTCTTCAACGGAAAGGAGCTTTGCAAGAGCATCAACCCTGATGAGGCTGTTGCTTATGGTGCCGCTGTCCAAGCTGCTATCTTGAGCGGTGAGGGCAACGAGAAGGTCCAAGACTTGCTTCTTTTGGATGTCACTCCTCTATCTCTTGGTCTTGAAACCGCCGGAGGTGTCATGACTGTTCTCATCCCAAGAAACACCACCATTCCAACCAAGAAGGAACAGGTGTTTTCTACCTACTCTGACAACCAGCCCGGTGTGTTGATCCAAGTGTATGAAGGTGAAAGGACCAGAACCAGGGATAACAACTTGTTGGGCAAGTTCGAGCTTTCTGGAATTCCCCCAGCTCCTCGTGGTGTTCCTCAGATTACTGTCTGCTTTGACATTGATGCCAATGGTATCCTTAATGTCTCAGCTGAAGACAAGACCACCGGACAGAAGAACAAGATCACCATCACTAACGACAAGGGTAGACTCTCAAAGGAAGAGATCGAGAAGATGGTTCAAGAAGCTGAGAAGTACAAGTCCGAGGATGAGGAGCACAAGAAGAAGGTTGAGGCCAAGAATGCTTTGGAGAACTATGCCTACAACATGAGGAACACAGTGAAGGACGAGAAGATCGGTGAGAAGTTGAGCCCTGGTGACAAGAAGAAGATTGAGGACGCCATTGATGAGGCCATTGCATGGTTGGACAGCAACCAGCTTGCCGAGGCCGATGAGTTTGAAGACAAGATGAAGGAGCTCGAGAATGTGTGCAACCCAATCATTGCTAAGATGTACCAAGGAGGAGCCGGTGGTGATGCCGGTATGGATGATGAGCCTGCACCATCAGGCGGCGGTGCTGGTCCCAAGATCGAGGAGGTCGACTAAGTGTGAGGTCGATATTTTATCTATTCAGTTTTTGTTAGTTTGTTATAGCACCACATGTTCAGGGTGCTTGTGATACAATATTATGTTTTTAATACCTCTGTTTTGTTGGGGGTGATTTTGTTAGGCTTTTATGCCTTTTGGATTTTCTCTATGGATTACTTATTTTCAAGTATCTTACTTTCTTATATTACCTGTGCTATCTTTGCTATTGTTTCTGTTTATGTTTTGGATGAGCAGGGATAAATTAAGGTATACATTCTGGTTGATGTAATAACGCTTTTGTTAAATTTTACAGTATACTTCATTTTTACCAGCTTTCTTCATAACATAACTAACTTTTAAAGAATATCTTAGGTCTAAAACGATTTTACTAGACTTATTATTTTTTTTCTATGGTGCAATTCAATTTCTTATGTAATAAAAACGTGAAATGCATATGGCAAGGCTTCAAATTTTCGTGTTACAGATTTGAAAACATTAATCAAAACGGTTAAATCCAGAGTATCAACACGATCTGCACAAAGTGTTAAACCAAATCTTTCAACATTAGAACCGAGTATAATTGATCATTACAGAAACTCCCTTTGAAAATCACAGTATGATTCACTAAAAAAGAGGGAATTATCTCTTAGTCTCATGTATATGTGATTATGTCTGTAGAATTCATATTGCCCGCTGAGAAACCATATCTGAACAAACCACAAGCAGAAGGGTAGGCAACGGCACCGTGCCTCTCTACATTACGTTAGCATACATGAAAAGGTCTAAATCTTGTAGCTAGAGTTGTGGGATTCTATACTTTTAGACGTTCATACCATAGTATCAAGCCGTTGCATCCTCTACAAATTGTTGACATTCTTTGTTATTTTTGTTGATAATGATACTTGTTTTCTACTTAATGATTTAAAAAGAAAATAAAGAGCATATGTTTATTTGATTTATATTCGATTACCTCAAAAAAATACTAAAGGGTCGTTTTACCATCAAGTCATTTAGATTTCAGATTGTTCATTCAACAGAAAAATAAAACAACAAATTTATTCCGAAATCACTTGATTGTCAAATGAAGAAATATAGATCTTGGGAGTGACAAACCTGTGAGTTTTTCCTCAGAATTCCCTGCAATCACATTTTGCCCGAGTTGCTCGAGGTCTAACAGCCTCTGAATATCGAATGTTAAGGGAAAAAAATGCGGGTTATCAGTTATGTTACTTGCTAGTCCAACAAGTTTGCTGTTGGTGACATAATTGCTACTTCTTTACAAAGACAACTAAACCGACTAAAAGAGAATGTTTTTTTTTTCTTTTCTCAGTCAAGTGATACGATATGTCGTGCATGTATTATCTTAGAATAATTTGAACGTGAAAAATCAACCCCATTAGTCCATCACTAATTGTATATACGTTTATGTAATTACTAGATTGGCTTAGCCTTTTTTTAGAAGCCAATTATTAAATCTATGACCTATAAATTGAGTAGTCATCTCATATAATACATGAGATGCTAAAGACTTAATGGTCAAGCAACCTAAAATCTATATGATTTTTCAAATGACAACCCTATTAAAAAACTTGTATTTTTCATATCAAAAGTTCATCCCCTAAATTTTATAGTAAAAGTACAACTAATTTAAGCACGTTAAGGGGTGGCAATTAACAAAAACCGACTAAAAGAGAATGTTTTTTTTTTCTTTTCTCAGTCAAGTGATACGATATGTCGTGCATGTATTATCTTAGAATAATTTGAACGTGAAAAATCAACCCCATTAGTCCATCACTACCCCATTGTTGTTTGGTATGAAACAATAACATTATCCTTTAGAATGGCATTTCCCAAACGTTTATTTTTGCTTGGCCCAATTACACTTTTCTCTTTTGATGATGGATTCCTTGGATTGCGACACCGCCTGTAAATATAGAAATTAGTACACGCTCCATCGACCTAAATTCAATTTAAAATTCTAAATCAGATCTACTAGATTTTTCATTTTTTTTTAATTTTGAAAATAAAAGTTACTTTCAATCAATGAACACAATGAATTAGTAACGAATAATGTAATTTTAGCAGCTGTTCATGCTTTAGAAGTAAACTGTATGACGTTGTTATACTAGTAGTTAATATTTCGTATTAAAAAAAGCTGTACCATTAATGCATTATTCTAAAGTAATTCACTTTTGCATTTTAGATACCAACAACGAAAACGATACCCAACGAAAGCAGGGTTTGAGGGAGGTATAATATAAACAATTTTACTCTACCCATGATAGAAAGACTATTTCCAAAATGACCTCCGGCCTCGGGCTCTTGCCTTGAAAAATTCCCGACGGCCAAAGCGAAACCAAATCTGAAAAGGAACTCTCGATCTCAAATTTCTAAAAAAGTTGTATAGATACGGAGTAGTCAATAAATCTAAATGTACGTACTTCAGATTTTATAACCATACGTGTAACACCCGTCGTTTAAAAATATGGATTTCCAAAAACTTTCACCTAACGGCGTTAAAAGAAAGCGGAATTAAACTTTAAAAGACCAAACCAACAAAATCTGTTTGGTTCATTTATTAATTGGTGTTACTAGCCATATCATCAAAACAAGTTTAAATGGAAATCCGTCGGTTGCCCAACATTAATCAACCGACAACATAGTAAATGCAAATAATAATGTCTAATCATAAATCATTATCTAATGCGAGCAACCACTATGGGTAAACTACAGCCAGCTTCAAGATCATCTACCCATGCCTCACATCTTCTCACATCTACCTGCTCACTAATGTTGGACCTGAGGGCACAACACATTTAAAAGAGCAAGTGTTAGCTAACGAATTAGCTAAGTAAGATAACACATCATTAATAAAACATTTGTCAATTTAAAACTTTATAGAAAAGTCTTTTGAATCGTTAAGGCACAAATCACATCATACATTACATCTCACATAACATATCATCACATCACATATCATCACATCAAACATCATCATATACATATCATCACATCACATATCATCAATACATATCATAATCACATATCATAATCACATATCATCACATCACATATCATCACATCAAACATATCATAATCAGCATATCATAATCACATATCATCACATCACATATCATCACATCAAACATATCATAATCACATATCATAATCACATATCATCACATCACATATCATCACATCAAACATATCATAATCACATATCATAATCACATATCATCACATCACATATCATCACATCAAACATATCATAATCAGCATATCATAATCACATATCATCACATCACATATCATCACATCAAACATATCATAATCACATATCATAATCACATATCATCACATCACATATCATCACATCAAACATATCATAATCACATATCATAATACATATCATCACATCACATATCATCACATCAAACATATCATAATCACATATCATAATCACATATCATCACATCACATATCATCACATCAAACATATCATAATCACATATCATAATCACATATCATCACATCACATATCATCACATCAAACATATCATAATCAGCATATCATAATCACATATCATCACATCACATATCATCACATCAAACATATCATAATCACATATCATAATCACATATCATCACATCACATATCATCACATCAAACATATCATAATCACATATCATAATCACATATCATCACATCACATATCATCACATCAAACATATCATAATACATATCATAATCACATATCATCACATCACATATCATAATACATCATCATAATAGGATAGTCATAATGTGCCTAGTCATATTTCATATCTTTATCACATATCATCTTTGCAAGTGTGACATAAGTCACGC